>MJVA01000536.1:0-600000 GCA_001939245.1 Talaromyces wortmannii | reverse complement strand
GGAACATTGATTGAGCCGGGGCATATCCGACGTGACGATGTCGTGAATCCGTTGACTCCTCGCAGTCCGGAAAACACGTCGTTGGTCAATCCCTTGCCAGCATACGGGCACTTCTTTATCAAACCTACGAGCGAACCATATCGGACTAGTACATCACCAGCGGCACATGCGAGGCGGATGCTACTGTGGCTTGGGGATAAACAACCTGTCAGTGCAGTCAAAGCTGCGGAGCTGGTGTGGCAGTTAGGACACTGCTCTTTTCCACCACTGCGACTGCTTCTAGGATCCTACGCTGTCGATAGCATCCGCGACAGACTGAGATGCATTACCGAGGAGATTGAAGACTGGAAGCACCTGAGCTTTCCGCTAAACGATAACACACCTAGCGGCGACTATACGGCAGAAAAGAGATCCATAACGGAGAAAAGTGACGATGAAGACAGAGAAGCAGACTGATAGATTTGACCTGATTTATAAGGAAAACCTGATCTTTAAGAATACAGCCAAAGATGATGCTCATGTTCAGTCCGATTGCTGCTTGTTGGGCTTGTATCGGACACCGTGGGTAAGAAGAAGATACTTGGAGAAGAAATCTTCTGCAAACTCGCCAAATCCATCGGAGTCGTAAGTAGCTCCCAGACGATAAGCAGCAGCAATACCAGAGACACATGCCACTTCATGCATGTTCTAAAAATGATTAGCCGGGTAAAAATTCGCACAAAAACGTCACTTACAACCAGCGTCCAACTTCCTCCAAAAAAAGTATGGTTTCTCCCGTTGATGAACATCATCAAAGGTACTACACGGAGGTAGTGAGACCAGCGATGGCCCCATTGATGCCACCATTTTTTGGCGATGATTTTGTCCTTTTTGATTTGGTCAATCGTCCAGAGATGCTTTTCCTGATCATTCAAGAATATTGTCTGGAAGACATGTCGGTCTTGCTCTTGTGGCGGGTTGCCCTCTCCAATATTTGATCGGAATTGATGTTGGTAATTGGTGCAGTCAAAGCCCATCTCTATTTTGTCTGGGTCTGATGGGAAAGAGTGGACGAAATACATCGGTTGGAATCCAACCCAGCCATCTTTCCGGCATTGAGGCTCGCTAGTCGCAAACGATATCTGGTCTTTGCGATTTGGTGTTGTCGCATCGGCGCACAAGGCTTTCTGGAACCTGTTCTCGAAAATGCTCTGGAAATATTTCGAGTCTGAATGAGTGACTGTGATGTCATTGTAAAAGCGCACGCCTCCAAGAATGAATTTTTCTTTCCATGTCGCATGCTTGCCGAGAAGCTTCTTAGCATCGTCGGCTTGGACACATAATACCAACTCATCGAAACGTTCTGGCTCTGTTTCATCTGGTTGTTCATGCAATAAATGAGGCACATTAGATGTAGCCTGTGGAGGCTGGCCTCTTTTCTTTGTCCGGATAAGGGCCCCCGTACTTCCTCGTTCAACGATCTCTGCCTCACATGAAATTCTAAACTCGACGCCCTTGGACTGGAGATCACTAGTCCAGTCACGATAGAAGTTTCCCAGGTTTGGAAAGGTGTACATCGAGGGCAAATTTGGGAGGAGCGTGTCAGGGTCATAGTCCCATAAGCGCATATTTGGATCATCAAATAAACGCTCGAGGAGGGCACCGGGTACATTCGGAGTCTGGTTACCAGTGCCTAGAAACAAGGCCAGCAGAGGCAGCACCATTTTGTTGCTGAAATCACGGCTGAACCGAAACATGCGCAATAATATCTTCACCGGCATGAGACCAAGGATGGGAAGAAGGTACTTGATCCACTTCAAGACTCGGCCCAATTTCTTGATTTCTCGGGACAGTTCATCCACTAAAGGGCTGGGAAACACATTGGTCCAAAAACTATCCTTTCCTTTGCCAAAGGATACCTGCAACTTGACTTCTTGAGGCTCATATCCGTATCTGTGGAAGAAACCAAAGGTATGGCGGAAGATTGCTGAGCCTCCTTGTACTCCGTCGTTCAGCCAGCTTGCTCCATGTCTGGATTCGTCGATGTCGATTGAGGTTGCTTGTCCACCAATATGCGCTGCTGTTTCAAACAATGTCACGCTGAACTTGTCTGGATGCTGGGCGAGAGTTGCTGCGCAGGACTGTCTTCTTGCTTAGCTTGTGACGAATTGATTTTCATGTCAGGTTATGAACAAACCATTCCGGCGGCCCCTCCGCCTATAATAGCGACTCTCTTTTTTCTTTGGTTGGATGCCATTATGTATGGACGTGTTTACTTGAATGTAAACTATTCCCAAAATCAATTAGTAGAATTTTTATTTTAAAAAACAAAGCGTCACCAGAAATACAACTCCCTAAATACAAACCCGATCCTTTGCATGAGAATGACGTCGACTGCAATGCTTGCGGCTGCGCTTATCGGGCCCCGCCAACGGAGCTAGCCCGGCAGCGCCTAACCGGATAAGGTTAGTAATATTTAACTGTCCGCAGGGCTTACCGCGACTTCTCTGGTTGATTGTTTATCGTCTTTGATTGTCATCGCGTATTGTGTGGCTTTTGTCTGATTTCTGCTTGTTCGACGCGCCTATGGGTATGATGGCTCTAGCTATATTTGCTGCTTGAGCCGAGAATGTAAGATTGTTGAGCAAGTTGCTCTCATCGGTCGATGTCTGCCTAGCGTTCTCTCACAGCTGCAAGTGATAGTTGCTGAAAGGACGTCCTGCTCAGGGAGAAAAGACCTTGGAAAAGACGGAACCCCTCTGGAAATATTTGTTTCTGCTGAACAAGTTGACCGACGGTCGATGAGTTTAGTGCGTTGCGCTCGCTACTCGCGCCAGGCTATTCATCTTTCACTCAGAAGATCACCTGTATCTGTCTGTCAATCCTACGCAATAAATTGTTTCAAAGGACACAATACGACGGTCAACATGTCTTCTAATGAAGACGAAGATCCGCAACTTGCAGCTGCCCTGTTACGGTCGATACAAGACCAACAACACGGTCTCAGTGGGAGTAAACCAAAGGCCGGTGAAAATATTGTCGACTTGACAGGTGACTCGGAGAATGAACTTCAAAGTCAAAAGGATCGCACGATAAATGTTGATGAAGAGGACGAAGAAGATGAAGATCTCAAGAGAGCCATTGAACTGTCAATGCAACAACCAAGCTTTCCCGAAGACTCAAAAGAGACGTCCGAGACTTCGGGGGAGGTTGAAACTGTCGAAAATATTGCCATTTCAAGCAAACCAAACGAACAGCCGCAAACTCACCAACCGTCAAATGCATTTAGCCTACTGGGACTTGACCGCAAGCAATTAGAGCAAGAGCGACTCGCGCGTATCGCAAAGCGAAAAGCAGAGCAAGACATTTCACCGCCGCCTTTGAGCCGGGAGCGGAAAGCTGCAAAATATACCGTTGTATCTCCTGAAGATGGGGCGGTAAAACCATTGGTTTCGCTGCAGCCATCGACCCCTCAAATGGGCCCCAAGACACCGATTAATGGGGACAAGAAGCAAGTACTTTCTACACCGTCTTCTACACCGTCTATTCAGTTTCCCAAAGGGACTGTAAAGAAAACCTGGGTATTTCTCTGTCCACGAAACGGAGATGATATCAAAATCGAAGAGGTCTTGCAATGTGCAGACCTCGAGCTGGCTGTTCTCAGTGCCTTTCAGTTTGACATAGAATGGCTGTTCACAAAGTTCCAGGCTAGCAAAACAAGGTTCATGTTGATGATGCAGGCAAAAGATGATATTACAGTAAGTACTACCAGCCAAATCGGACAAAAACCTCTTGTTAATACCTTTTTAGAAGCGCCAATACGAAGCAGACACGGCCAACATGCCTCATATACGGTTATGCTTCCCCCCAATGGACGGGCAGGTTAACTGTATGCATTCCAAGCTTATGCTCTTGTTCCATCCGACCTACTTGAGGATTGTCGTCCCAAGTGCCAACTTGGTTCCTTATGACTGGGGAGAAATGAATGGTGTCATGGAAAACGTAAGAATAAAGCCTTACTATATTGATGCGTATTAGATTTTGCGCATACTTATAATGTCTAGACTGCCTTCCTCATCGATCTACCTAAAAAGCCAGAAGCAGATGGCGAAACCTCTCAGACAGCCTTCTATGAAGATCTCGTCTATTTCCTCAAAGCTAGCACATTGCATCAAAACATAATCGACAAGCTGTCCAACTTTGACTTTGCAGAAACAGCTCGCTATGCATTTGTCCACACCATGTGAGTCTAATATCACTTATATGATATGACTTGCCACTTACGGCTTATAGTGGAGGATCACACGTTGGCGACGCCTGGCAGCGGACAGGGCATTGTGGCCTGGGTAGAGCTGTGAACGCTCTCGGTCTGAAAGCACACAAACCAATCAATGTTGATTTTGTTGTACGTATCCCGTCACCAGTTTCAGCTTTTACACAAGTTAATGATCAAAGACATCTTCTATTGGTTCTCTAACCGACGAGTTCTTGCGGTCCATATACTTGTCTGCCCAAGGTAAAACCACTTTGAAAGCAACTTTCCCTCCTTCCCATACAAGTCATCTAATGCAACCAGGTGATGACGGGCTAATCGAATACACTCTCCGAAATACCAAATCCTTCCCCGCCAAAACCCGAGCGGATTCTCCAACTGTCATTCAAAAAACTACAGGATCAGACTGGAAAGACCGGTTTCGCGTTTACTACCCATCTCAGCAGACAGTCAACCAGTCACGCGGCGGTCCGCAGTGTGCGGGCACTATTTGCTTTCAAGAGAAATGGTTCAATGGGCCGAAATTTCCGAGACATGTTCTGCATGACTGTATTAGTCAAAGGGATGGAGTTTTGATGCATAACAAGGTAGTCCCCTACATCTAACCTTTGATTTTCTTCAAGGGTTTCTGCTGAAAACTTTGTCTAGATGCTCTTTGCTCGTCCCGAAACCCCAATCAAACTCCCCGATGGATCTACATGCGCAGCTTGGGCGTATATTGGCAGTGCAAACTTGTCGGAAAGTGCATGGTACGTGTTTGACTACCCCATCCCCTCCCATTTATCAACAAACCCTGACAACCCGCTTCCAGGGGCCGACTCGTCCAAGACCGCGGTACAAAGGAACCGAAACTAAACTGCCGGAACTGGGAATGCGGAGTTATTGTGCCCGTCATCCAGGACTCGGCAGGAGAAGACAGTGGTATTGAGAAAGTGGAAAACGGAGATATGGCACGCATCTTTGATTGCGTCCCCGTGCCAATGCGTACCCCTGCACCGTCATTTGCTGCAGAGCATGATCGGAAGCCCTGGTATGGTGCGTGGTAAAACTACTTGACTTTATTCAGAGGAACATGAATATGATCATGAAAGTTATACGATATTAACAATTTTTGTAAATTGACTATTTCTAGTGATTATTCGCTATTTTTCGGTCTCTTTTTTTTTCTGTTTCTTCTTTTTTCCTCCCCTCGAATCAAGGAATCCATTTCCTCCCTGACCAGAACCAGCTCTAAAGCTGCATGTATGTCTCTTCAATCTATGTACAATATAAGCTTTTTCCAAGTTGAATCTAATATTCCAAAAACATTGATAATAAAAAAAAAATTAACAAGAAACGAAAGAAACAAATCGCTATTCCAGAAAATGCGAAAACGGTAATGTGCCCCCAAAAAATAACAGGCAATGAAAAGATGATCTAATGCAATGAAAATGTGTAATTACTGAGAAAGATCAAGCGGTGTCGACTTTCTTTTTCGAAAACGGAGCAGTTACAGCCTGCTTGACACTGCTCACGGCCATACCGAGCATGCCAAAGACAAAGCCCATGCCAAAGCTCCAACCGCGGATGCGCACGGTATAGATGAAGAAGTAGACGAGCGCCCAGTTAATAATCACAAAGGCAAGGAAAATGCCGAAGCACTTCCACTTGTCGTCGTCGTGCACGTTGAGGGTGTGCATATACTCGACGCCGTCCTTGTAAGGGCAATAGCCGCAGACAGACGTTGCGGTGTCGTTGGTCAGGTAGCCCTGCAGGATGCTGCTGCCGGCGTACTCTTGGCAGGTCTGGCCGGGGGGGGCGTTGAAGTAGGTGATTTCAGTGTCGGCGCAATCGATGTGCGTGACAGACGGAAGAACGCTGGATAGGACGCCGCGGAGCCACCAAGTCACTGGGTTCACGTAGTACATCCAGTATTTCCAAAATACTGGGTAGCTGCTGTATGGGCGGACGACACCGTTAAACAAGTTGCACATGACGAAGAAAAACGGTAGGACCTGGAATATAATCAGTATAAAAGCACGGGAGATTAGGAGAGAGAGAGAAAAAAAGGGGGAAACACTCACGTTGGCAATGACGGTGAACGACGGTGCAAATGCACAAATCCATTGCCCCCAACTAGCCTGGAAAATGTAGAAGAGCATGCTCATCAAGAACACATAACCGGCAGAGCTCGAATCCGTCGGGAGACCAGCGGGGTAGTACCACAAGACAAAATAGATAACAGAGGTCACAATGGCAATTGGAATTTCGCACACGACATTGGCAGTGCTAAAGGCGACCCAGCCATAGATACGACTGGGATACTCACGGGCTTCCCAAAGTGCTCTGTTCATGTAGAATTTGGGCAATATGCTGTTCATGATAATTGGTGGCAACAGAATGATCAAGAAGATAGAGAACATCCGGTCTTGCATAGACGACACAGTAGTGCCCAGTTTCCAAAAGGTGAAGCCATTGAAAATACCAATAATCACGCTGACAAATATTCGAGAGTAGTAGTACGATGGGTCTCGCCAGTACTGCATAAAAAGACGCTTGGTGAGCATGATCGTCTGAGTCGTAACTGGGGCCGCATATTCGGTTTGTTTGCCAGACTCTGTAACGGGAATCTTGCTTCGTTCTTCTGTAATCCTCTGTATTTCTTGCTTGAGATTTGCGTTCTCGGCAGAGTTGCGCCACTCTTCATTCCAGTCAATTTTCTTGCCATCCCGGATCATAGGCTTCGCGGCTGTTTCAAGGATGAATTCGGCGACATTCTTGGATTCTGGCGGGGTGACTCCTCGGTCGGAGAAGTATTTGACAACAGACTTGGGAGGCGCAAAGAAGAAGGTATTGCCACCGGGGTTTAGAGCCAGGATCATATCAAACTCTTCGATCAGCATAGACGACGGTTGATGGATGGTGCACACAATAGCTCCACCGGCATCGCAAATTCTGCGCAGGAAACGAACAATTGAGTAGGCTGCTTGGCTGTCGAGACCACTAGTAGGCTCGTCCAAGAAAAGCAACAGGTTTGGCCGGGCGGCCAGTTCAACGCCAATAGTGACACGCTTTCGCTGCTCGACTCCTAGGGAGGAAATGATCGCGTCTTGGACTTCTTCCAATTCGAGAATATTGATAATACGATTGACATAGTCAATCTTCTCCTGTCGAGGAATGCTTCGGTCCTGTCTGAGAATCGCAGAAAACTCCAAGGCCTCGCGAATTGTGCTTGTTCCGTCATGCAAATCCATCTGCTCGCAGAAACCAGTCTCACGTTGAAACTCGGGTCCCAGGGCCCGTCCATCAACTAGCATCTCTCCGGTAACGACGCCCATAGACTGCCGTTGTGCCAGAGTGTTGAGCAAAGTCGTCTTTCCGGCACCAGAGGCGCCCATCAAAGCAGTCATAACCCCAGGTTTCGCGTATCCAGTAACTCCATTCAGCAGTTTGCGCTCACCCTTTCCGTAAGGTACCGTGTATTCAACATCCTTCCAGGTGAAGACACGGTCGCTAGTCGAAAGAGATCCAATGGGTTCTTCGCTTCCAGAAGATGCGCTGGCGGGCAAGTCTGCTTCGTTTTTGACACCCTCCTCATCGTGATTCTTTGTCTCGGCTTGAGCAATTTGCTTGGTGCGTTTCGACTTCTTGAACACAAGAGCACCGCCACCGCCTCCAGCAAAGGTCATCATTTCATTCGCAATGATGGTGACCAAGATATAAAGCACAGTAAAGGCAATGACAACACCGAAATTTCGCCAAAGGTGACTGCGAGTAAACCCAAAGGACGTCTCGAGATATGCGGCACCCGAAACACTCTTCTCATTAAGCTGAGAGCCTGTCAAAGAGCAACTTTGATAGTTCGGGTCGATGCCGGGTCCAGTGGGAGGAACAAGCATAGATGGAGCACAGTCCATCATGCGGTTGGAGAATTCATTGGCGAGAACGGCTTCATAGGCATATGAGATGGGGTTGACGTAGAATAACCAGCCGAACCAGATTGACGAGTGAATCAATGTCGGCTTGGGGATGACGTATCCAACAAAGATGAGCAGCAAGTTCAAGGCAATTCCACTGAAACGGACTGCATCGTCAATGGTTGGCGACAAAGCCGCAAACATCCGGTACATTGACGTGATGCAAATGGTGGTTGTGTACACAAACAGGAAGTAAATAAAAAACTTAGAGACATCCACATCGAGTCCGCACATAAAGTATACGATGATAGTGAAGAATGACACCATGGTGAAGATGAGCGGGAAGTCGACGACAACCCGAGCGATGGACACTGCCGATGGACGGTAAAAGGCGTATTCCTTGTGTCGTTGGATCATAGTGCGACCGGAAACAGCGGGCATCAGTTCGGTTAATTGAAGCCAGCCCAGGAACAGAACAGAGAAGAAAATAGCGGAGCCTCTCGTAAAGGCACCGCTAGTATCAAGAGATTCGCCATAGAAAAGCGAGCTGACAATCAGGGCGTTCGCGATGAGGATGAAAAATTTAGTGTACAAGGATGTCTTGTCTCCCAGAAGGAGCCACACTTCTCGCTTAACACAAGCAGCAACCTGCTTAGGAATCGAGACTGTGTAGGGAGACTTCTTCGAAACAGTCTTACTCTTAGATTGGCCAACTGTATGCTGGAATCGCTTGGTGTCCGAGTGCTCGGTCTCTTTCAACTGTGCCTCGTAATCAGACACATCTTCGAGAATACGTTTAAAGGTATCGCTCTTCCGGAAAACAGCTTCCAACTCTTCGGCGGTCTTTGGGGTTGATGCTTCTTTGCCCGGTTGGAAATGACGGGCGTTGGGATCGCACAGTGAGGTGAGGAAATCGGCGGTAGTTGATTGAGTGGGACAGAGGAAGCCGAGATCGACAAAGTACTGCTTAGCTTCGGAAGAAGGTCCCTGGTATAGCATCCTGCCTTGGTCAATGACAATTACTTTGTCCATCAGCTCGTAGATGTCTTGACTGGCTTGGTAGAGGGTGACAAAGGTGGTTCGTCGGCTGATATCGGTCATGATGCGCAAGGATTTTGCGTAATCCAAAGCGGTGCTGGCATCCAAGCCTCGCGTCGAGTTATCCCAGCAAACCACAGTGGACTTGGTGGCCAGAGTCTCAGCAATACTGACACGCTTCCTCTCGCCTCCAGAAACACCGCGAACATACTCGTTTCCGACAAGGGTGTTTCTCGTGTGGCTAATACCGAACATCTTGAGCAGGGCGTCGACGATGATGGGTACACTCGATTGGTCCTTTTTCTTGGTTTTGTTCATGAGAGAGAATCTCAGAGTCTGTTCGACAGTAAGTGCAGCAAAATGCTGGTCGTCTTCGGGGTTGTAGATGACCTCGCCGCGGAGATGCTTTTGCTGCTCCTCAGCGGGGATGCCCCCGTAACTCACTTCTCCCAGAACGGCAGCATAGCTGTCGCGATTGTTGGCAATAGCCTTGAGGAAAGTCGAGCAGCCCGAACCGGGACGGCCAAGCACCATGACCATTTCGCCATCTCGAACCACACCGGTGAAGTCGTGTATCAGATTCCTCGTGGGAGGTGCGCCACCAATGCGCAAACTCGGGATAAAGTGCTGAATGATGCGATACAAGTCGGGACCAAAGGTGCCCACGACGGCGTCGGGCAGAGTCCTGACGAAGGACGCCGACGCCTGCACGCCCTTGACAGTCAAATCCTTGAATATCACGCCCACCTTCTTAGCCGGCTCTCCTGCGGTCGTTCTCCGCTCGAGCGTGCCGCCCATCAAAAACTCCCCAAGATCAAAGTCGCGCTGCGTGTCCTCCGACTCTGCGTAAGACTCCTCCTCATCAGCCGGTCGACTTTTCTGCGAGACTGCGGACCGCAATCGACTGAGCGGTCGCGATGTCTGCGAGCGCGTCTTGTGCAGACTGAGCCGAGTCAACTCCCTCCGCATCTCCTCGAAATCCTCCATTGCGCCATGGCGCGAGACAGGTTCTCCCTCGGTCTGCTCGCCCCAGTGACCGTCGATGCTCAACTGCGAGGAGCTGGCCAGGGTCGACTCGGGACCAGTGATGGGCTCATGGCGGATGGTGGCGTCTTCGACCACACCGCTCGACTGGTCACTTAATTGGGGGTTCTTTCCTTCCATGGCGCCCTGTCGGAGGCAGCTGAGCTGCTTTGGTTGAATAACTATACTATAGCGAGCGAGTTATGTATGGTGGTTGTCAGCAATGGCGCTGCCCCAGCGGTGGGAAACCCAGGGTCCTCGGGAGTGGTGATGCAATGTTGTTGGAACTCAGGGTGACTAGAACGCAGGTGGGAGCAGGGCCACATAAAAGAAGGGGACCGAACAGCCCATTGCTAGGAGCTGCTTGGTAATGAACCTGAGCTACCTAACTTAATCAACTAGTCGATGATGGCCGACTGGATCACAGGCCAACGGATTTGTCAGGCGGAACCACATATCACAGCTGCAAACAAGCAGATTACTGGGCGATCGGCTTGCCGACTTCTGAGATAAGCGTTCCGCGGAGCTTTCGCGAATCAGAATGTCGCCGTTTACATACACGCCCACTTTTTGGTGGCTGTATCGGGTTAAGAAGGCAAAAAGGAATTATGGAGCATCGATTATTAATGGCCAAATGACTCGGGAAGCCGATCCCGCCTTACTCGTGTGGTGTTTTTTCCTTGTGACTATTAGAACTCTGCATTATGCTGTATCAAACAGACCCCGAGTACGGAGAAGTCTGGGATTTTTTGCCTTTTTTAATCTAATTCTTGACCATCGGGCGCTTATACATGTGATGCATGTTGGTTATACGTGATGATTGATCTGATCTCGGAGTTAGCTGTGTTATACCCGCCCGGGATTATTCTCATCAAGTATCCCAGCGAGCAACTTCTTAGGACCAAAGCACCAATTGCCCCTTAAATCCGAGTGGGCAGCCTTGGCTACGCTGCTTTTAATTAAAATATACAGTATGACTCATAGTGTATACAGTATATATCCGAGCCAATCCTAAGAGAAAATTTTTTTTGTCCCGTTATGGGGGAAAGTTGGGCCGGGCCACTGCAGCAAAAGTTTCCGAGCAAGCGAGCTGAGCCCGACTACTGTGTGTGTCAGCGACTCGCAGGGTGGATCCCGCCGATCTCGATAGCGAGCATTCTCGAGCACTGTTAGTGGCCACTAATGTGGGGTGAAGTGTTATTCAGCCGAATCAGGAACATTCGATTCGGCATGTGTCGACTTGCTGAGACTCGCTTGTTTGCCTTAGGGTTAAGGGTCCTACGTTGGCGACAGGTTCGGGAACTTCGGGATTCGATTAAGTAATTACTTTTTTCACTATTTATAGTTTGATATTGATGCCTGATGATGTCGTTGGGCTAGGGCCGGCTGATTGATACGGCATTGGAGACCGGTATACATTTTATTCTATTTCTTAACAATCCGGTCCTGAGAAAGCCTCTTCTAAAGTTAGTCGACATCAAATTCCAGCATTACCTATTGTCCTGGGTTGTACTTGCGGCGGGTTTTGGGGAAATTGTTTAATGGTCCTTTAATTTTATCATGTTCTACTTGCATTTATTCTGCCAAGTACCTTTTTCTTCTTATTAAACTTCCAGCCAGCAAGTAAACGCCCCTGAAGAAGCCGGACCTCTAGAGTACATCTTATTGTAAACTGTTTCTCTGGCAGGAGATTCCCGCTGGACGCTGACTATCAGTCTCAAGGGAGCTGTCGTAATATCAGAAGTACGATGTAGAATACAGATCGCCATGAAAACCGAGCCTCCCCCGCAAATCTTGCCTGCCAACTGGTAGGGTCTGCTCAACCCTGTCGTCGTGGGTGCGGATGCGGGTGCGGGTGCGGATGCAGGTCTTAACTGCTCATTAGCTATTCTACGGAGTACAGAGAGTATCCTTACTATGAATTTTCTGTACTACACTCTTACATATGTTCTTACTACGGAATTAAACCATTGAGCCGTTATCTCCAGTCGGCCAGGTTGTTTGTTAGCAGCTTGGTCTCGTCATGCTTGTAGATATCGATGAATTGGCAAGTATATAAAGATCATTAATTTCGTCTATTCAATGTCTAAGACGGTAAATGTAATAAAATCGAGCTTTGACGTGTCTTTTTCCTGTCTACTTGCTAAAATCAAAATGCCTGCCCTTTCTGGTCCCCCTTCTCTTATACTAGTGACAGGAGCCAACGGCTTTGTTGGGACGTGGATTGTTCACCACCTGCTTGAAAATGGTTACTCGGTTCGAGCAGCTGTTCGAACCAAGGAGAGAGGCCAGTATTTACTGGAGACTTTCAAGTCTTATGGCAACAAGCTTCAGCTTACCGTCATCGGTAATATGACGGAGGTACAACCACCCCCATAACCTCGAGAAAACAATTTATGGATATCTTGATTAACAAATATAATTTGCGTAGGAAGGGGCCTTTAATGGTTCTGTTCAGGGTGTTGATGCGATTATTCATACAGCTTCACCCGTTGGGACTGTTGCGGATGATCCAAACGGTAAGCAATGAGGTCGACGTCTTATATTATTTTCCTGAATTGCACAGTTGTTCCTGGCTAAGTCCAATTTTATCTCATCTTTAAAAAAAGTTACACGACTAATTTTGAATGTTTTTGCAGAATTGATCGAGCCAGCAGTTAAAGGAGTTACGGGCATCCTACAGAGCGCTTTGCAATATGGGTAGGAACTTACACTCTCTAGAAGCTTTGTGTGTATTTCTTTTTATAATAACAAGGCCAAATAACTCAGCCCCGGGATTCAGCGCATTGTATTCACATCCTCCTGTGCGGCAATTCTGGACACTTCGGACAAAGAGGTTACCGTGTCAGAGAAAGACTGGAATGACAAACGAGTCGAAGAATGCAAACAATTTGGAAGAAACGCAAGTGGACTTTCCAAATACTCGGCGTCAAAGAATCTTGCAGAAAGAGGTAATAAACTGTTCAACTCCTACTTTCGTCGAAAAAGTTGTTCAATGCTGAGAACTTTTTGTCTAGCCGCCTGGAATTTCTACCAAGAGCATAAAAATGAGATAAAGTGGGATCTCGTGGCCATTAACCCCCCGTATATACTTGGTGTAAGTGGTCATTTTAGGTATTGACGGATAGATATCATCAACTAATTCCACGGTAACCAGCCTGTCATTCATGAGGTAAACTCTCCCGATACGCTCAACTCCTCGTCCAAACGGTGGTACGACGCTCTGGTGCACAACGATTTCATGGGATTATCTCCGGTCACCCATCCCGGTCATGGCTGGGTAGATGTTCGAGATGTTGCTGAAGCACATATCAAGGCTCTTACAACCTCAAGTGCGGGCGGGGAACGAATCATCGTGTGCGCCGGTTCTTGGGTCTGGCAGGACATGAGTAAGTGCAGGAGCACACGAGTTCCCTTATATTCGTGCAGCTAATCATAAGCAGTAAACGCCGCGTCTACGCTGCCGGATTCTGTCTATAAGCGGCATCCTGATGCTCGATTGCAGGGCGGACAGTCACGAGCTATTACCTTCAATACGGAAAAAGCGGACCGAATTCTTGGGTTGAAGTTTCGGTCCATGGAAGAACTTGCTCGTGATATCCTGACAGACTTTGCTAAGCGTGGCTGGTATCTTTGAAAAGTGTGGGTTTGACAGTCATCAAAGCCTTACTAGATTAAAAGCTTCAATTCTTTTAGAAAGTCAGATTAAGGATCTTTGATATCTTATTATCATTTTCGTTGAGTCTTAACCTTGAGCTTCTCAACTATGCGTACGAGTGCCTCCGAAGTGCAGTGGCTGGGGGACTACAGGGCATGGAAATTTTCAATGTCCTAACCGTGCAAGCAATTATTATTATTATTATTTGCATAGAATTATTGTGGTTAGTTAGGAATTAAAGTTTCTACTCTATATAGTCGACGTCCGGCGCGAGATTGATCAGGTTGGTGTCCGATTACATATGGTTAATCCAAAGTAATAGAGTCCAATAACTCAAAATGTGGTGATTGAACTTTGATTCTAATATATCTATTCTTTAGTTTTACCGAGTGCTTTGTTTTTCATCGTCTCTATATTATTCACTAAGCAGAAACCTTTCCCGCAAGAAAGGCATCGCTGAAGGAGTAATCCAAATAACCCTCCGACTGCTGGGGCGTGTAGAAGGTCGTTCTGTCATACTTGTTCAGCGGCAACTTGTGTTGAATCCGGTATGGGAGATCAGGGTTTGCCAAGAACAGGCGACCAAAAACAACCATGATATCATTGTTCAGATACTCTTTGTCAATAGCCGACAAAGAGTTTTCCGGCGTATAACCACCGGCAACCAATACAGGAGATGTTTTTCCCCAGATATCAAGGGCAAATTCAATGCCCTCTTGCTTCTCACAGTCAATGTTATTAATGACTCGTGACTCAATGACGTGCAAGTAAGCTAATTTAAGTGTCTTGAGCTCCTCGAGTAGGTATGAGAATTGCGGGACCGGATGTTCCATCTTCATTGCCTGCCATGTATTCCACGGACTTATGCGGAATCCCACCCGGTCACTGCCAATAGCCTCAACCATGGCCTTAGTTACCTCAATGCCATAGCGGGCACGGTTTTCAATGCTGCCACCCCATCGACCTGTTCGGTGATTGCTGACATCTTGGAGAAACTGATCAACAAGATACCCGTTGGCTCCGTGGACCTCCACACCATCAAACCCTGCCTTTATTGCGTTTCGAGCAGCATTAGCAAAGTCTTGGATGGAAGACTGGATCTCGGCCTCAGTGATTTCCCGAGGTACAGGAGCACCTTCTTCCATCGGGATGGCACTCGGGGCGACCAAATCAAAGGGCCCCTCCTGCTGCAGGACACTGGGGGCTGCAGCACGGCCCAAAGCAATCAGCTGGCAGAATATATAGCTGCCCTTGGCGTGAACCGCGTCGGTGACCTTCTTCCAGCCGGCAATGTGTGCGTCGTTCCAGATAGCTGTTGCCGCAGGCATGCCGCCCGTCGCGGCCGAGATTTGAGAGGCCTCTGCAATTATTAAAGTGCCGGGCACCGACGCTCTTTGCGCATAGTATTCCACTGCCATTGGTAGAGGCACATGGTCATCATCAGCACGAAATCGCGTCAGAGGAGCCATGACCACCCGGTGTTGAAGCTTGATCCTCCCAAGCGCCAAGGGCTCGAACAATTTTGAAGCCGCCATTGTGTATGCAAGGTAAAGGGAAGGAGGTCAAAACAAAGTCCGAGTAGTCTGAGTAGTATATACAAGAACAAAAGAGGGTAAAGACTTGAAAAAAAAAAGCTATTGTGGCTTGATTTCGCAGAAGAGCGGTCCCGAAGAGCGAAATTTATCTCGAGTTCCGTTTAGTAATAGTTTTCGTGATAGTGGAGTTTGATATCTCCAATTGGAGTAGATAAATGCTTTCCCTCGATGGGTCTGAACGTATTTGCTTACCAATTTTTCTCTTATGGAGTGACCCAATTAATCCAAACTGGACTTTCGTAGATTCGCACAGAAGATACTGGATATCAGGCAATTGAATTACCCATGATAGAAACCCCTAAAATTGGAGAAGGAATTTCCTATATTTGATTCAATTCTTATATCAATTGATCAATGTCTTTATATATATATTGAAGACAGCCTCCGCATCTTCTACCAGATTTCTCAAGTGAGAGACCCGTTGACAGTACATGTACTATCCAATACCGTTCAGTTCAATGTTATGTTGCTGCAACGTTTTATAGATTAAAACGTGTTCAAATGTTATATAAAGATATATACTTAACTATTACAACCATTAATACATATATGGTTTTATTAGTATGCCGATACCCTATTATATATTAGGAATATAGTAATATTATAAAATATACATAGTTATTGACCGAATTGGGAAGCCTGCAGGCTGGTTAGTGAGGCGGAAGATTTTACACACTATTCCTATTTTGGGGTTGAAGCATGTGCTCCAACAGCTTCAACTTTCGATGACTAATCTTTTTACCGCCTTCCTAAAATATATCCTGGCCCCACTAATTACCGAATACAGGTTGTAACATGGGAGATGGAGCACTGCAGAACCTCGTAAATAACCCCCGCGCTTTTCTCATGAGTCATCCGAAAGTGAAGCATGCTTAGCACTTTGGGCTCAGTAGCCATAAGAACATTCAGAACAAGCACATTTCGGCTGAATAACTTTCGAAGTGAGTTAATCGCTTCTTTCCTTTTTTTTTTATTCCCAGGCGAGACAACGACTAATCAATACAATAGCTTGTGCCATAATGGCACCAACCTCCCTTCGTGTCTTCGACAGCCTGGTCAAAGAGAAGACCTTATTCTCAACATCCGATCCAAATGGCAAAATTGTGACTTGGTACACTTGCGGACCGACGGTATACGATGAGGCCCACCTTGGTCATTGCAGAAGCGCGATATCGATCGACATTCTCCGTCGTATAATGCGCGATTATTTCGGATTCTCGGTGCGGTTCGTGATGAACGTTACCGACATTGACGATAAAATCATCTTGCGATCGAGATATCAATATTTGGGAGCACGGCTACAAAAGGAAATGGAGAGTATGGAGAAGACCAAGGCCGTAACAAAGGCGACTTCGATAGGAAGGGCTGCGATCAAGCACTACTTGTCGACACACCTTCCACTGTTGCCTTCGGACATACCACTGGAAGCGTACTCGGCGGAAGCGAAAAGGCTGTACCATGATATCCTCAACGGCGAGCAGACTGACCAGACCGCCAAGCTTGAAATGCACATGAAGAATTGCCAATCTGGCATCGATGCTCTGATAGCTTTGGAGAGTGTGTCGGACGGCACCGCTGTGTCCGATTTCCTCCTCAAGGCGAAAGATGTTATCCACCCATATCTTGACCATCTCTACGGCACTACCATCGACTCCCAAGACCATGATGTCTTCACAGGTATCGCAAAAAAGTACGAGAAGCTCTACTTTGACGACATGCGTGCCTTGAACGTACTTGATCCCGATGTTATAACTCGTGCTACTGAATACATCCCACAAATGATAAAATTCGTCGAACGTATCATCGCTAAAGACTTCGCATATCCGACTGCCGATGGTTCCGTGTACTTTGATATTGCTGCCTTTGAAGAAGCAGGGCATCCATACCCGCGTCTGGAACCAGGAAACCGGAATAACTCAGCGCTTCGGGCGGATGGAGAAGGCAGTCTTGCGAATAAGTCGGCTATTAAGCGTAATGACGTTGACTTTGCGCTCTGGAAAGGTAGTCGGCCAGGGGAGCCTGCATGGGCGACTCCATGGAGTAAGGTTGGAGGGAGACCAGGGTAAGAAGTTATGCTTGGCGAATTTTAATAACTCTACTAATACCTTTAAAAAGCTGGCATTTAGAGTGCTCGGTGATGGCATCGGAAGTATTGGGGTCTGAGATTGATATTCATTCAGGAGGCGAAGATTTGCGATTCCCACATCATGATAACGAGGTCGGTGTATTATACACTTGCGAACTTGGAACGCAGTCGCTAATAGACTATTTAGCTCGCACAATCGACAGCATATTGGTCCACCAAGGAGAAGCCAGCGCCTTGGGTTAACCATTTCCTTCATACAGGACATCTTGGGATCCAGGGTCTGAAGATGAGTAAGAGCCTTAAGAACTTCATCACTCTAAGGGACCTATTCAAGAAACCAGACTGGACTTCTCGGCTATTACGAATATGTTTCTTGCTTGGCTCATGGCATGACAAGATTGAAATAACGGATGAGATTTTCAAGACGGCAGTGGCGTGGGAATCAAAGATGAACAACTTTTTCCTCCAAGCTCTCGATTGTGCCAGATCCCCACAAGCTGCCACAGCAGAATCAGACGTTACCCAGGACAAGTCGTCTGCTTCGGCTTCCCTAGAGAAGGCACAAAATGGCGTACATGAGGCACTTTCCGATTCGTTTGATACTCCAACAGCCATGAAGATCATATCCGAATTAGTCAGCGAATGCAACAACATGACAAGCCTATCTGATACAGATCTTTTGGCTGTTTCAAAGTGGCTCACGCGTATTGTCACTATTTTCGGTCTTAATCCGGAGGGTGAAGAGGCTGTGCTTGGACAGGGTAAAGCTGAACAATTACAAGGAAGGCCTGCATTTGATTCTCAAATCCTCGTTTGGCATGGGGTCGAAATACCGCTTGCTGCACAAGAACCAATCTACGCTGCCGCCAAGCTCCGAGACGACGTCAGACAGCACGTCTTATCCGCGGGAGAAAATATTGACAACAAGGCTCTGGAGAAGCTCCTAGAAGAAAAGGACCAACAACATCAGCCAAATAATGCAGATGAAAATAATACTACGAGCCCATATTACACTGCAGCTGCTGAATTTCGCACGAGCATGCAGCACTTAGTTTCCGAGAATGCGTCTAAAAAGGAGATTCTTAGCCTCTGCGACGACTTCCGCGACATACAACTCTTTTCCCTCGATATTTACCTTGAGGACCGCGAAGATTCGCCGGCCCTTGTTCGGCCGCTCGACGCATCACTTCGAAGAGCGCTGGCGGAGAAAAAGGCTACTGCCATTGCTGCTGCCGCGGCAAAGGAAAAACAACAAGCCGAAAATCTCAAAAAGCAACAGGCCCGAGATGAGCAGGCGAAAATTAGCCCGGGCGAATTATTCAAAGACAAGGCGTTGTATTCGGAGTGGGATGAGCTTGGAATTCCGACGAAAGATGTTGATGGGAAAGAGATTACAAAGAGTGCAAAGAAAAAGCTGATCAAGCTACATGAGAAACAGACAAAGTTGCACGAGGAGTGGCTGGGTCGAAACGGGGCTCAATAGAGGTATTCGGAAACAGATTGTGAATCCTGTACCTAGTTTAGAATATGCGTCTAAATACAATGTGGAAGGAAGCAGTATGAAACTTACACTTAAAAGGACGAAGGGGGAATTGCCATCTGCCTAGACTTGCTGGAAAGTGTTCGTCTCAGTCGATTTTGCAAATTTCCTGATCGGTCTGACAAAGACGCCAGCTAGCAGTACGATACTCGTGGAGTAAAACAATAGAGGTTACAGTGCCCTGACACTACAAAGCTCAACAGACTCTCTCTGAGACAATGAGCACTTTTCCACGTATTCGGTGCATTCCTGCGGATCCTCCTTCTCGGAGAGATGACCTTCGAATCCTCTGGAAATATGCCCCAAAGACAATCCCTTGGTTTGCGGGAAAGTCATTGCGATCAGTACAGCTCCTAAAACCGGGAGGGTGATGGATATCAGATAGAACCGCCATCCAGCCGTGGCGAAGGCGGTCGTGGCGACTTGGGTATACATAAGAGTGGAGCAAAATTGAGTGAAGATTGACAAGCCCATACCCTCTCCACGCAGATGAATAGGAAAAACCTCGACACTATTGATATAGGTAGTAGCATCAAGATACATCCCATAGAATATCACAAAGAGAAAGAGGAATAGAAACCCAAAACCATTGCTGAATCTGTTGGCAGTGCCCGAAAACTGGGCCACCATGGCAGCTTCGCAGGCCCCAACCACAGCCGAGCCGATCAGTCTAATTACCATGAGACGGACTCGTCCCACCCGGTCAATAATGACTGAAGAGACGTAGTTCAATCCGGCAGCCCAAGTCAGATATAGTGCATAGAGGAGGGGCATGGAATTGTAGAGTCCGAGAGAGTTGTACAGGCTAACTTTGTAGTTGTTAATGACCAACACACCAGTCGTTTGGCCTATGAACTGTGTGAAGCATCCATATAGGAGCCTCTTGCGGTATGAAGGATTATATCCCACAGTTGACGTCTTTCTAGACCCGAATATCTATCTTTATCAATATTATATACATATCTATATAACTATTCAGTCATGGCTCAATTGCCTTCGAGCCCCCCTCTCGCATTCTATTTAGACACCCCTGAACTCGGTCATCCACCGCGTTATACTTGACATTACAGCAGAGCTAGAACCGGAAAATTAATTTGCTCGTTTTTCTATTTTAAGTTCTTACAAGGGGCTCTCGATAGTCATAGTGCAGGTCTTGGAGACGAGGTACTCGGCCACAGCTACTTCCTTCCCCGACTCCTTTCCGTAACCAGACAACTTCATTCCACCGAACGGAGACTCGGCAGCAGAGGAGTTGCCGGTGTTGAGCCCAATCATGCCCGCCTCCAGCTTCTCAAGCATGCGCCACGCTCGATCGAGGTTCTTGGTGAAGACGTAGCTAGCGAGACCCATTTCGGTATCGTTGGCCAGTTTTACCGCCTCATCTTCAGTCTTGAACTTGTATACAGCCGCAATAGGGGAAAAAGTCTCCTCGTGCGTGATGTTCATAGTCGTGTTCATGTCACGTAAAATAGTGGGCTCAAAGAAATAACCCTGCCCAAAAGCAGATCCAGAAAGAACCTTACCTCCGTGAACTATCTTCGCACCATGTTGAACGGCATCCTCGATCTGTCGACGGGCTTTCTCCACACCCCGCGACGTGGTCAAAGGACCCATAGTTACTGACTCTTGGCTTCCGTGACCGACCTTGATTGATTTCACGTGTTCTAGCGTCTTAGCGAGAATTTCCTCGTAGATGCCTTCCTGAACATAGATACGATTGGCGGTGACACACGCCTGGCCAGCATGACGCCACTTCAGTGTATTAAGCTCCTCAAGCGCTTGGTTTTGGTTGGCATCGTCGAAGATGATGAAAGGACAGTTACCGCCCAACTCGAGCGTCACCTTTTTCAAGCCCGCGGAACAGTGACGAGCAATTATACTTCCCACATTGGTGGATCCAGTAAACGAGACCTTGTGCACCAGCGGGTGTTTGCAGAGAGCTTCTGATAAGGAAGGGGTGTTCTTATTCGAGGTCGTGACCACATTGAACACACCCTTTGCAAACCCGGCTTGCCTGGCAAGGTATGCCAATGCAATTGTCGTTAAGGGCGTTTCGGGGGATGGTTTGGCGATCATTGTGCACCCAGCAGCAAGAGCAGCTCCAACTTTGCGTAGAATCATTCTGTTCGTTTCGGTTACTATTAAGTGAACTCGGAAGAGAGAAGAGGATATTACTAACGCTATAGGAAAGTTCCACGGAACCAATGCAACACATACACCTATCGGTTGCTTGATAACTACCACGCGACGGTTATTTGTAGCTGGTACGCTGAGCTCTCCACGAATGCGCTCCGCCTCTCCTGCAAACCACCAGGTAAAGCCGGTGGCATAATCAATTTCGTCATAGGCTTCTTTCAAGGGCTTTCCGGTCTCGTATGTCAATATTGTCGCAATGTCATCGCGGTTCTCTCGGATAAGCTGATGCCATTTTAATAGCAATTCGGCGCGAGTCCTGGGATTCAGGTGTCGATATGAGTCAAATGCCTCTTGGGAGGACTGAACAATGGGATCGATGTCTTCTGCTGCGAGGTCTGGGCAAGAGGCAAAGACTTTGCCTGATCCAGGGTCTGGAAGAGATTCTTTAGCACTCACGCCCAAAAAAAGGTAAAACGGAACCGAAAAGTAGAATGTGGAGTGGTTTGACCTTCAACATCGAAGTTGTTCCCGGATTTGGCTTGTATCCATTCACCGTGCGAAAAGGCACGTGTATGGAAGAGATCAGGATTGTTGAGCTATAGCAGGAAAACCGTCAGTGCAAGCTCTCACCAGTTGACTCTTCTCAAGAGAAAAACGCTTTTGTACGTGGTCCCTTACTGTAAATGGGAGAGTCATTTTGCTGACAGCAATTACATATGTGAAAAAATTTTATAAAAATAAAATTAGGACTACTTCGTGTCCAGTAACACAGGAGATTACATATTTATATTATTGTATAATATATTCCAGATGTCGCATGTCAGTGACTGCATCTGTCATTGGCAGTTCAAGAGCAGTGGAGACATGGAGTGATAATCCGTTTGATCGATTTTTTGACGTTGGAGTAATATGAGGAGAAGCCCTGAGGGGGTTTGGAGAAGGCAGCCCAGTGGCAACATTTGAAACCAACGTCTCTATTTTCAGAGTATTACTCAGCCCGTGAATTAGCCGCAGCAGCGAGAGAGTATTATGCTACTATCTACCGCGGTGCTCCTGCTGGAATTGAAGCCACCAAGACCACCGAGAAGACTAAAGGGTTGATCAAGAACGGCGAATACAAGTGTAGGTAACTAGTACGTAGTTGTCAATCAAGCAATACGATAAATACACTAATGGTTCCTTTTTTGGAATAGCGTATTTCGGAGGTCAGTGAGACACTAAAGCAATTAGTGGTTATATATTACGTAACTGTTTGTTACATAGTACGTAGTATTAATACTCTGTATTTACATTACAGTGATCTGAATGCGTCTTGTCGGGTTTAAGTTTCCAAGACTCGTCTCACACAAAGCCCGGGTGCGAACGGAGCCACAGACAGACACTCTGGAAGATTGCACACCTAAGTATTGCATACTCGCCTGTGGCTTGCCCCCAGTCTCTCGAAAGATTGTGCTCAAGCAGCTAGTATTATGCGCAAGTAAAAATGAGTTCCTTGACAGATGCGCAACATGCCACTCGCAGCGAAGACTTATTTGCTGCGCCGAGAAGATTCAAGTGTGGTATATGCCAGCGCCGATTCAATCGTCGTGAGCATCTACAGCGTCATGAAAGCATACGTTCGCGATTTCTGGAATCCCACTGGATCTTCTTTGAGTAATGGCTAATTGGGCTATAGACTACAATCATAAGCCATTCCATTGCACTTTATGTCGGTACTCGTGTCGTCGGAGGTAGTATTCTCTGTCCAATCTCCCACTACCATTTATTTTGGACCAAAGCTGATCTTTTCGAGAGGGACCTATTGAATCGACATATCAAACTATCCCACTCTAAGCAGCCTGCAGAGGATGAGGATGTAGACCCCCAATTCCCATCTCCCGACTGCATGCCTAGCCATTTGGATGGTAAGTTTATTGAGAGAGAAGAAGAAAGCCTCTGATGGAACTAAATGTGTACTGACCATTGCACCAGGCCCGGAACCTCAATCATCTATGCCTCAATATAATACAAACCGTCCTCCAGGTGACGCAGACCAGGTTCCACAGATTGCAGTTCATGCCATTTGTACACCATCTGTCTTACACCAACCCGAGGAAGTACCACAGCCACAGTCGTATACTAGTGGATCGGGGCATGAATCTGTCGCTGCCTTACCACTCAATGCAACCACCCCTTTCATGGGCGCAGAACCAAATCAACGACCTTTTAATTTCAATTACCTAGATAATGTCTGTCTTCCTCCTCTTTGCGACCAGGCAGGATTTTACCCAGGCCTGTCCATCAGCGACTCGTTCCTTTTCCCCATGTTCGATATCGACTCATTTCCGCCTAATCAACCAGATATAAACAGGCAACAGACCACAGAAGTTTCCCAAGCTTGCGTAGAGTCGGTTATACCAGCACCAGAATCTGAGCGTCAGAACTTAAATGTCGCGTCATTCGTCAGGGTTTCGCAGGATAACTGGCTTTGGCTGTCTGACCAAGTCGCGCAGTTCTCCAACATTCTGCCAACAGACTGCCAGCTTCCTTCTCGCCATGCAATCTCTCGTTACCTCCATGGATTCATGACCGGCTTTCATCCTCACTTTCCCATTATCCATCCGCAGACCCTGGTGTTCAAGGAAATGGCACCTGAACTCATCTTGGCTCTTGCGGCGGTAGGAAGTCAGTATTGTCTGGAGTCCCACCAAGGCAAGAAGATTTACCCGATCGCAAAAGCAATTGCCATGGAACAGCTAAGACGTCGCGATCTTGAAAAAGACATCATGAGCAATCCACCCCCGAACGAATCATGGTCATCAATACAATCCCCAAACTCTGTACCTGAGTCCACCCAACGTAAACAAGACGACCCTATCCTGGAAGAGAGCATAATTGACAACCATCGTGACTATGCAGAAGTGGAAACAATGCAGGCCCTTTTCTTTCTCATGGCTATGGCCACATGGGGCGGAGAACATCGTTCCTTAGTAAGACAGGCCGTTGCAACCCAGAGTGTTCTCGCTATGTTGGTCCGTCAACACGGTCTTTCAGAATCTCCTGTGGTGCCAGTTACATGGGAGGAATGGGCTCGAGCAGAAAGCGCACGGCGTGCGAAATTGATCATCTTTTGCTTTTTCAATCTCCACACCATAGCCTTTAACCTCCCTTCACCCCTCATGGTCGCCGATCTGCAGCTAAGGATTCCATGTTCTGAGTTCGAATGGAAGTGTCTCGACCATGATAGCTGGAAAAAGGCGAACAGAGAATCGGCTCAACAGCCGCTTTTCCAAGACTGTCTCACATCTCTGCTCCAACAAAGCGATGTTACGCCTGTGTTTTCCTCTCTCGGCAGCCATGTTCTCATTCACGCTCTCATCCAACGAATAATCTCTATCCAACATTTGTTTCAATTTCAGAGCCTTGAAAGAGAGACGATCCCCGGGATTTCCGTCACACTCCAACAAGCCTTGAGGAAATGGCAAAATGGGTGGGAGCAAAATCCCGAGTCCTCGTATAGCCCACTTGACAAATATGGCCCTATCGCCTTCAACTCAAGAGTGAGATAGCCGCCACTATTTCCTTTGCCCCATAACATTAGTCAATTTGGTTTCTCATCACGATTTTTGCATAGGCACTCTATCACCTCGCCCATATCCGATTGGCAACTGACATTGGACCAGCTCGCTCTTTGCTGGAGCAGAGCGCTACTCAAATTGCGAACAAGTTGTATGAAGGACCAAAGCTACAACGAAACCCCCATCTACTTCTTGCCGCGAGACATGCAGTATGTCATTGCTCTACTCCATCCTTCAAGTTGTTTATTTCTATTCTGCGGAATCTGGACTAGATCAGCGGCTAATATATTATCTCAAGACGGCTGCATTGTGCTCACCCGTGCAGATGGGAGTGCATTTTGTTGGTCGTGCACCTAGCTGGTCGGTGATGCATGCGGTATGTTCTCTGGAATATGCCTATACCCTGAATCAATTTCTCCAAGCTATTGCCGACGCAGAACTTTCTCTGGACGAAGACGAGCAAGCATTACTCGCCACTGTCAAAGAGACCCTGTGCGAGGTGGAAACATCTTCACCTTCGGGTAATCCCAAAATTATTGGCAGTGATCTTAGATTGCTTGGTGCCAAAGTAGTGAGGGCATGGGCGATGATCTTGGACGGCATGCGAACTTGGAACGTAGTATGTCTTATCACCAGAACACTCTTTATCTTTGCCGATCGACTAGAGCAAAATGCCCTCGGAACTAGCCTCAGAAAAGAATAAAAAACATGGCTGGCTGGAGTGTTACACTTGTGACCAACTAGCACCCATGCTAGACAAAAGGAATGCAACTTGGCTGCGAAATATTCCGATTGGCGCTGTGCATCCTTTTTCCAGTCTATTAACTCACAAATATTGATATGCAAGTGAATAAAAATGTGGCCAGTTGACTACACGGTGTAATATATAGGATATTGGACAGAGTTACCCACAGGGTGGACTACTAGAAGTTGGGGGAAATGAGGGAATGACAGTCCCGAATCCCCCAATCATCCTCAATGGCACCTTTGGGGATAGACTAGTGAAAAATTGAAACATATTATCAGATAACAAGCTTAATCTCAAATCCTTATCTCTTGATTAGATAAATGTGGCTTCCTTCCCCCTTTTCGTGCTCCTCACCCTCAAAATGGCCTACTAAAATGACATCCAGAGCCGCCTCCCTTTATATCGTCCAAAATACGGATTCACAGATGATGTCAAGTTTCGAGAGATATTTATTAAATGTGACAGATTCATAGGCCGACTTTTTTCGCAACAGATCCAGGGGCGACCAAAAATCAATCAATAACATTGAATCTGGGCTGTCAGATTGAATATGTCGTAAAGAAGAGCAATTACAAGAGTGCAACTATTTAAATTCCGTATTTTCTCAGGTATATATTAAACCATCGTAAGTTGATAGGGCAAATTACATGTAATGGAGCGCGTAATAAATGCCGCAGAAAGTGACATAATTTTTCTATCATCCTAGTTGCTTAAATTGTCCCTGTACTGTGAGGAAGTACTCCTATGTCGTCTTTTTTTATTAATCTATATACAATTTCCCTCTTAAGTTTTAAATTTCTTTTGCCAGTTTTCGTCGCCCCCTAAATAACGGAAAACCACTCGAGAATCTCGGTCAAAGCATTCCGGATCGTTGGTTGCACCTTGATATGTTTTCAAGCCTTGCTCCCCAAGAACAAGCTGAGCGCCCACACTTTCTGCGAGATTCACTGCCAGCGAGAAGTCTTTCTTCATCAGCTGAACCTTGAACCCGCCGGCATATCCTTTGCTTGACGGAGCATCCGGAACGACACCAGGGCAGGGATTATAGGTATCAACGATAGCATTTTGTGCTGTTCCAGCGGCGAAAACACTCGATAGAACTCGGGGATCAAGGCCAGCCTTGATACCCATGCCCAAAGACTCGGAGCTCGCAATCGCTATGAGGCCTGACAAGTAGTTGTTACAGAGCTTAGCGGCCAGCCCTAGGGAGGGTTTCCCACAGGGGATGATCTTCTTTCCCATGAGACTCAGCAACTCCGTCAATGTGCCAAGCAGAGGGTCATCCGAGCCGCATCCAAGGAAGAATGCAATGGTTCCCTTGGCCGCTCCGAGAGTGCCGCCGCTGACGGGGGCATCATAGAATGACGCGGCAGGGTGGTGCTCAGTAATGTATTGCTTGACTCGCAGGCTTGTTGCGATATCAATCGTTGAGCAATCAATGAAAACACGATCCTTAAGGTCAGTGGCGGTGATGCCGGTTTGCTTATCCAAATAAACAGAGGCAACATGGGCACCCTCTGGAACCATGGAAAGTATAAACTCCTGCGTGTGATATCTATCAGATCTGTGCCTGTTTCTATTCGCAAGACAGAGTGAAAGGGACAAAGTGAAGCGTACCGAGTGTTCTGTCACTTCCTTGGGCGAGGTACAAGCGACAACTTTCCTAGGATATTTATTTACCAGTTCCTCAACAGGTGCTTTTGCGACATCGAAGATGAAAATTCGAGCACTGTCAGGGAGCTTAATGGCTAGTTGCTCCGCCATGTGCTTGCCCATAGCCCCCAGGCCGATAAACCCTACAAGGGAAAAACATGTTGTCGCCATAGTAAATTGAATGTGCTATTAGTATGAGAATACAGACACAGCTAGTACAGTGCAGTGTTGCTCTGAAATATCCAGCAGGGCTGAAGATCACCGCGGCCAACTTTTTCTACTTAACCGTTTACATATCTCAATGTATTTGTATTCTATGCCGCTTGCGCTGTGGTGAAGACTTCTCCAACCACTTTGATAATTAACCACACCATGTGATTGACCCTTCAAGGACACTACAGTTTTCGGGCACGATCGGAACCGGGAGAGTCTTTGTTGATGATGCTAGTGATGACTCTCCCCACCTCGTTGGGGGAGAGAATTGGGGGTGGGTCTCCCAAGGCCCACCTGTATTGGGGTATTATGAAAATCGAAAGGCAAATAAAATAAATGCAATTTTGTTGTTAGACTAAGTATAGGTTGTTTTTTTCATGCAGCAAAACTACCCACTTTCCTATATTTTCCGTTCACCTGCATCAGCTCTCCTAGATAGCCAGCCCTAACAGGTAAATGAAGGCCACAATCACCACTATTACTATATTACTCTTCTAGTTCTCTAATGGGATTGAAATAAACTTATAGCAGCTGCGTCTCTGAGCGTGTTTATTTAGCTCGTGCAGTCCAAAAATTGATTCATATTCGCGTATCTCGTCTAGATAGCTATTTTGCAACATTTTGATTCATTTTGTGTGCATTTTTTCTTCACTGCTTAGCAGCAACATTCAGCTCAGATACGATATGTTCAATCGCTTCCAGTAAATAAGGAACAAAAATACCAGGATTCTCTATGGATGGGAAATGGCCCAGACCAGGCATGCGCTTGAACTTGGCGCCAGGGATTTTCGCAGCAGTCTCTTCTGACATCTCAGGGGTATTGCTCCAGTCGTATTCTCCAGTTAGGAAGAAGATGGGGCACTTCTTGGTGTTGATCTTTTCCACCCGGCCACGACCATCCCATCCGTTGAAGTAGAAATCCAAGTCACCGTGGTAAACACCGTAGGCCTGAGCGCTGTATGTGTGCCACAGTAGCTTTCGATTTTCGTAGGGCGCGGTCGGGCACATCATCTATCACAAGCAAAGTTAGGCAAGGTTGCTATACGAGAGGGGGAATGCGACAAGGCACATACTCCGTAGACCCATTCTGGGTTAAAGACTGAGCTGTTGATAACAGGAGACTTGTCATACCATTCCCGATGCATTTCTACTCTTTCGCACCTATAGATCGTGTGTCAGCTTGTCCCCAAAGAAATCCCAGTCTGGACAACACACCCTTGAAGGGGAATAGTGCCAGAAATTCCAACTTCTTCGGCGCGGATCGCGGCAGCAATGCATGCCTGACCGGCCATAGACGCTCCACAAAGGATGGGCTTTGTTAGTTTGAGTGCCTTGATCACCTCAGCAATGCAAGCGAGATAAGCGTCCTCGCTGTTGAAGTGACCACCCAAAGCGTAGGAAGGGCCAGGGAAGCTGCGGCCATGAGAAGGTAAATCAAAAGCATACATGGTGCATCGAGCTCTCATTCTGGCATCATTCATGACACCGTGGTACTGCCGACTGTCAGAGCCTGCAGTGTGGAGAAAGACAATCTCTTGGGGACCTGTCCCGCTTTTTTCATAAAATATCTTGCATCTTCCCCATGCCTCTGTCTTGATAAAGGCATAACGGCCAACTAGGAAATCTTCTTCCTGCTCTTCCTGTGGATACTCATCATTCGGTCCGCAGTAAACGTCGTGTAGAACATCCAGCATTGAACGCCAAATGTGGGCGTATTTGGCAAATGCCAGCTGGTCGCCGAGAACATCTACCCCTTCTTGTCGGATGTTTTGTCCATACAAGGCCCAGAAGCTCTGGTATGGCATTTCCGGGTTTTTCTTGAATATATTCTCCCACTGGGTGGGTAATGCCGCTAGAGTGAAGAGGGCATCGGTGTAGGTGCCCACGCGCGCCCGGCCGGACTTTTGATTGAACGTGAATATAATGGAATCATTGCTACCAACAGATTTTATGGCGAAGGAAATGTCGTCAGAGATGTGTTCTGAGTTGGTAAAGGCGACGAACTGGGGATCACTGTTGATGATTTCGTTGAACCTGTCCAGGACGCCACCCAGTTGAAGCGAAAGATTATGCCATGGATGTTCATACATTTTGACTTGGTTGGAGGGAGTTGGTGAGAAGTTGAATAGTATGGAAAAACGATATCAGAAAAAAGTGAAGAAAAGAAGGCTTAAGGAAACGAAATAAATTTCTGTTTGGAACCCCTCAAAGGAATTTAACCAATAGTGAGATACCCCTCTATTCTGGAGAAGTTCCAATTAAGGGGAACGTGGAGAATCAGCGTTTTAACCTAGTTATTGTTCATTTACAGCATTATGAGTAGTATAGATTCGTCATTCAGTTGGTATGAACTCTTTTCAACTGACAGAAACTGAAATACGATGGATGATTGCCTAGAAATGTCTTCTTACGAGGGCTCGCTCATCTAAGTCTTTGCTATTTGTCCTTTTTCTAGACAAAAAGAAAGAAGAAGAAGAAACCCTCAGACAGAGGATCTGCCGAGTTCTGCTAGCTGGTACGTGACTCTTGCGGTTCTTGCGCGTGCAATACTACTGTTATCTAGGAGTTCTAGTGCGCACAGTAGGCGGACCGCCCACATTCCTACATTAATTGAGATGGGACATTGAATCAAAGAGTTTGACACGCGTGGTACGGAAATGAGGGGGTGGCATCAGAAATCCTTGGAAAAGCTATTTGGGGTACAAGTGGGACGAACTTGCAGATGTCGGGATCTCAGCGCTTTGAGAGGCAGTAGTAATTTGGGGGGAAATGTGTGTTGAATTGATGAAATCTAAAAAATAAATTACGTGTATTGTAATAGGGTGGAGCATATCGTTCTGTCAACCAAGAAAGTATAACCAATACCAACAGGTTATACGACTAGTCCAAGAAGGGAAATCGAGATTGATCGCCTGGTAATCTTGGTAACGGAACTATATAAACATATTATACAGTGTCTGAAGCCATCGACAACCTTAGGATTTACACTATTTTTCTTCCTTTTTTTTCTACCCTAGAGTAATACTAAATAGTCATTCTAAACACATAGAGATGATATTTCTTGCTTATGTTAAGCACAGGAAGGATATGATGCACAATGGAGAAATAAAAGTCTCCAACGGCCCACACTAAGGTCTATGCATACCAGATATATGGATCTTAAATTATAATAAGGCGTCAACTGCACATGTGGTATATATCGAGTGAGTCTCTCCCCGCCAAATAGAGAATAGCTTCATTGTAGGTCGAATTGATAAGTGGTATACCAACCAGATCTCAACTTCATTATTATGACCTCAACAGTGACCTTCCTACCCCCCTCCGACTTGCTCCTAGTCCAAACTAGAGCCTTCATAGTGCCCCATCTCGGTTTCAACCAGTTCCTACACTGTCTCATCCACAGGCATCTAATCTCATCATCATGGCTGCGAATGCTCTCCCGTTCCTTGATCAAGTAATCTTGATAACAGGGGCAGGGAGCGGTATCGGTCGAGCCACCAGTCACCGGCTGGCTATCCTGGGAGCCACACTGGCTCTGGCCGACATCCAGCTGGCCTCAGTGACCGAGGTAGGGACGCAGTGCGTGGTCCACCAGCCCAGTCGGTCACATTCAGTATATGCCGTAGACGTTAGCGATCCTGTGGCGGTTAACGCGGTGGTGGCCGCAGTGGTAGCTCACCATGGCCGGCTAGACCACGTCTTCAACTGTGCAGGCATCAATCCTACACCTACCAGCATCGTTGCGACCACAGACGAATATTGGCAGCGGCTAGTTGGCGTCAACCTACAAGGGACCTTCAATGTGTGCCGGGCCAGCATCCCTCATCTCCAGCCAGGCGCCTCAGTTACCAATGTCTCCTCAATCGTAGGCGTTCGGCCGCCGGCGGATATGGCAGCCTACGCAGCGACCAAAGCTGGTATAATCGGATTTTCTAAAGCGATGGCGATTGAGCTAGGCCCCCAGGGCATCCGTTGTAACGTGGTGGTACCTGGAGATATCCATACGGCAACCAACGCATCGGTCGTGGCGGGCGACGTCAGTTTGAAGCGAGCGATTGCCCGAGTTGCGCTGGGACGGCTGGGAAGCCCTGATGAAGTGGCAGGCGTGGTGGTCTTTCTGCTACAGAGCAGTTTTGTGAATGGCAGTGTGGTAGAAGTTAATGGAGGAGTGCAATGAGGCTACTGTCCAGCTCTCCCTAGCAGACTATTCCATACATAAAATGAGAAAAAGGTCATTTTTCTACATATTTCATCTAATGGGCTTGGATTCTGTGTTTGGCCCCTAGAAACTTTTGAAGAGGGGGATTTGAATATCTGTAGAACAAAACACATCAATGGGATAAAATATTGATAAAAAAAAATACATATAGAAACAGTTGGCTTTGCACATTGTTGCATGGAATTTATCTCAGGTCATCAGTCCACGTCACCTGTAGCCTTCCAAGAAGATAATGTCTTGAATTATATCAGGACATATGACTGGAATTTGACAGCAGTCTGTGAGACTACCGCTGGTTGTTTTATAAATCTATAATGTGGTCGTAGTCGCTGCTCATGGAATAGTATAGAGGCATAAACTAGAATTATTGCTTCTGGTTCTTTCTAATCTTGGAACTCTCAACCCCTACCTCATCTATCAAGCGCCTAAACGGGTGTTTCCGATAGTAACCGCTTTGATTGTCTGGTACTCAGCCAGGCCATACTTGCTTCCTTCTGTCCCGACACCGCTTTCCTTAACGCCGCCGAAGGGAGCCTCTGAAGCGCTGACGATACCTGTGTTGACACCGACGATTCCGCACTGAAGCTTCCTGCTAACTCGGAGCACACGGCTGATATCCTTGGTGAAAAAGTAACCGGCGAGGCCAAACTCAGTATCATTAGCCAGGGCGACCGCCTCCTCCTCTGACGAGAAGGCGAAGATGGCCGCCAGGGGACCGAAGGTCTCATCGTGTGCGACCGCCATGGCACTGGTTGCCCCACTGAGCACGGTGGGCTCATAGAAGAAGCCGGGAAGATGGTCGGGCTTCCTGCCTCCGGTGTGTAGACGCGCGCCCTTGGCGATGGCGTCCTCGACATGAGCTGAGATTTTGGCCACGGCCGCAGCGTTAACCAATGGGCCCTGCGTGGTTCCTGTGTCGATTCCGCGGCCGAGCTTGAGTGCCTGCACTTTGGCTGTCAATTTGGCTGCGAATGGCTCCACGACCGATTCATGGACAAGAAGTCGATTGGCACACTAGAGACTGGAAGTGAGCGACAAGAACTTCTGAAGAGAGAAAGATAGACGAAGAAGAAGAAGGCTTGGGAAAAAAAAATCTTACCACACAAGTCTGGCCGGAGCATCGGAACTTGCAGATCATGGCGCCTTCCACGGCGAGATCAAGATCTGCATCTTCAAAGACGATGAAGGGTGCGTTACCTCCTAGCTCCATGCTGACACGCTTCATGGTTGATGAAGCGAGCTGGGTCAAGAACTTTCCGACTCCAGTAGAGCCAGTGAAGCTCAATTTTTTAATTATGGGATTGGTTGCAAGCTCTTGTGACGCACTGCGATCCCGGGTAGGCAAGACATGCAAGCAGTTAGCGGGGATACCCGCCTCGAGTGCAAGCTTCGCAAATGCTAATGCGCTCAAGGGGGTTTCGCTGGGCGGCTTGATGACGACGGAGCATCCGGCGGCGAAGGCCGGGGCAATCTTGCGCGTGATCATGGCGGCTGGGAAGTTCCATGGAGTGATAATGGCGCATGGACCAACCGGCTCTTTGAAGGTGAGGACGGTGGTGTCTGTCGATAGGGAGGAAGGGATCGTGTCGCCGTATGAGCGTGGGGCCTCTTCGGCGAACCAGGAGATGAATGAAGCAGCATAGAGAATCTCGCCTTGTGCCTCAGCCAGTGTCTTGCCGTTTTCCAAGGACAGAATCTGGGCCACTGTCAAAAAGAAAGATTAGCTGGAGGCCAGACCCTAGATGGGCATGCGACTTACAGTCTGTGTGGTTGGCCAAAACCAAATCGTACCACCGCCTGAGTAGCAAGCCCCGTTGCTTGGCAGTTGTTGTCGAGTAGAACGTCTGGAAACCGACCTCCGCGCTTTCAATGGCTTCGACAAAATCTGTGCGGCCCATGCTTGCGCAATTTGCCAGCACATTCCCGGTCGAGGGCTCATAGACCGGAAAGGTCTCACCCGAGGTTGGGCCGCGCCATATTCCGGCCACGAGGGCCTGGGTTATCAGTAGGGAAGGGTTGGCTAGGGTGACGGGGAATGAATCGGTCGTCATGTTGAGATTTTGTTTTGGCATGTTCATGCAAAACAGCGGCTTGCCGTCTATCTATATTCTATCTATAATGATCTATATCCACGGCTTGGAATCGGGTAGGATTTACCCCAAGCTAGCCTCTATAGGAACCACAAGACCCGGACATATTATTCATGTTCCCCAATCGGATAGCATTATTCTCACTGGGCACGCCGACTCCACATATACATTCTCTGCAGGCACGTAGTAACATGAGTTCAGCCTATCGGATATTGTGGCGCGAATAGAACGGACTGCTCAGCCATGTGTTTTGTGAAAAACTCTCCACCTCCTTGCCACGACAGTGGAATCGTCCATCAATCACTCAAACGAGAGTTTGAGGACCAGCCAATGGAGCTGCGGGTGCCATCTTGCCGTAGCGAGTATAAGTGTTTCGAGTTTTTCCTCCTTTGTTAGTCACGATGGACTAGCTACTTGGTTAGCGAGGGAATGATGTTGGAGAATGATGTTGGGGAAGTGGGGTGGGGGACGAGCTCTGTTTGGATTTCGGCGTAGCCCCGAAATCAAATTTCCTAGTAAATTCTTAGCGATTTTAATCTCTAATTCCCAGCTTAGAGAAAATCTTTGAACGTTCTCACTTTATAATTTTAATTTATTCATTCTAAAGAACCATAACTCTTTTCTAATCCTAATTATCTTAACTTTTAATACAAATCTAAACCCTAATATAAACTCAAACCACTAATCTTCTAACTCTAAGTAGATGAGGAAGGAATTGGCATTTATAAATACCTATCTATTTAGAATTAGAAGGGTAGTGGTTTAAATTTATATTATGGTTCAGATTTATATTAGAGATTAGGGTGGTTAGGGTTAGAGAAGGGCTAGAGTTCCTTAAAATAATTTTAAGTGTTTTTGGACTACGGATTAGCAATCAAAACTACGAAGAATTTACTAGGAAATTTGATTTCAGGTCTACTTCAAATTTGGAATAGCTGGGGTGCCCGCATAAAGCCCCTTTTGGTTGGGGTAAATTTGTCTCCAACTGCTGCACCTAAACCTAATCGTTGCCGGATAAGACTTCGTATAGGTTGATTTTACGTAAGCGACCCATCCAGCCTCCAAAGGAAGTTAGCTCACCACGTGGCTTACAAACCTTATTTCTACTATATTTGCATGTAGGAGATAACTTTTCCTTGCTGCATTACATAACTTATTTTTTTGTCATTGATCTAAGCTCGGCATAGCCTCGCTGTGATTTATCAACTGGCGCACGTAACATTCTTTTATTTCCTCATGCTTGGAATTCTCGTTAGATGATAACAATGAAGTAGTTAAGTATGGACTAGCGAGTATATATAATGGGCACTGAAAAATCTAGTTTACGATGACATGCCGAGACACTTCTTATACATAAGATAAGTCTCCATCCTTGAAGTGAACTTATGGTTTGTAGTTGAAACGACTCCCGCAGCTATCAATTACTACGTGGAACTCCGCATTTCAATGTTTTGTTTGAAATCATGGAACATAGAAAAAATTAAACCGATAATTGAATGATCATCTATATAAGATCTTATTTAGTCTAAATGAGAGTGAAACAAGACGTTAAAGCAAGGAATGGTTTCAAGTGAGCCATCAAATATTCTCCAATGCAGATTACAACATTCAAGGTACATCTGGCTGCACAACCACTCTACAGGACCACATCCCCGGATTCTATATCTTCGGTCCTGATAGCGATGTGGCTGCGGCAGAAGCCCTGGGATTCATATCCTGACGCCAGTCGAAGCCCATCTCCCATGCGTGGGCGGCAAGCAAGATCTTGTCATCCGAATGGAGGCCGCTGACCACCTGCATCCCCACCGGTAGGTGCACGGTGGGGTCATACTTGGATGGAGAGAAGCCTACGGGAAGCGATAGCGCAGGCAAACCTGTGATGTTGAATATGGCTGTGTTGATAATCAAGCCCATGCTGGGGTCTAGCGACTCCATCGGGGTCGCCCGGCGTCCATGGGGCGGCGCGACAAATGGTGTGGTGGGCATTATCAGCACATCGAAGTTCTCCAGAACACTAGTATATGAGTCGCGCAAGCGGCGTGCCAGGTTGATAGACTTGGCGTACAGACCCGGAAAGTTGCGCATCAAATACATCCCGTTAACAATGACGTTCTGAGTGGAGGGGAAGCACCGTTGGAAACTTTCGGATGTCCATGGTAGGCGGCCTTGCTCCAGTGCGGTAAGTTGTAACCCTTGGCGTCCATGTGCATTGCCCAGCAGGTTCAGCGCCCCGGCGACGCGCTGCTGGATAGTCCAGACGTGCGGGCCCAGCAGGTGGTCAGGCACCGAGACTTCCTCCACATGCGCGCCGAGGATGATAAACTTGCCCGCCGCCTCGCGCACCATCTCTCGCACGCTGGCATGGACGACCGGATGCTCGAAGCCCTCAGTAACCAGGCCGACACGGAATCCCGCCAGCGGGGTCGAAGATGGCGGCATACTCAGTAGCCTGTCTGCAAAGTGCGTTGTCCCGTGGGTGGGTGCCCCGTCCGAGCGATCGTCGAGCCCATCGCGGCCGGCGATGGCATCTAGGAGTCTGGCGGCATCAATAACGGTGCGCGAAATAGGGCCGGCGTGGTCATTCAATGCGTCTCCACTGGAAATTCCTGTATACGGCACCAGACCAAAGGTAGGTTTGAAACCAACGCCTAGTCGTCGGGAGCCTCGAGGTCAGCCACCACTCCGAAAGCAGCTATCACAATGACAAAAAAACGAGACGAGTGGTCTGCTTACACCCACAGAGTGCCGCTGGCACGCGGATGCTCCCACCCTGATCTGCGCCCAAGGTGAGGTCGACCAGGCCAGCACCGACGAGGGCAGCGCCGCCGGAGGTGCTGCCCCCCGCTGAGTAGCCCGCGTGGTAGGGGTTGTCGACAACGCCCTGGGCACTCGTGAAGGAGGAGGTGGAGTGGCACAAGTTCTCGCACGTCGAGGTGCCGAGAATGTCGGCGCCTGCATCCAGGATGCGTGTCACCACTGTGGCGTCGAAGCGAGGCTCCCAGGGCTCCCAGGCGTCGGTGCCATACATCTGTGGGACGCTGGCGATTGCGATGTTGTCCTTGACGGAGACCGTTCGACGCGCCAGCGGACCGTTGGCCGCTCCGCGGATCAGACACCGATGCGCCCACGCATTGCCTAAGGCCTGTTCGTGACCTGCTGGCCGTCGTGCTACTTGGCGTGGATAGCGTTCTGCTGAGGCTGTCGGCACGTAATCATCCAGGCTGTCGACAATTTGGGCGCAGTCATGGACCGCCGCCAGCAACAGGTGTAGGTCAGGTAGGTCTTCAGGCCGCGCTTCAATGTTGACCTCCGCCAACAGCGATTGTACATCGCCATCGCGGACTGGGTTGCCCCTGTGCACGGTCAGTCGAAATCCCAGTACAAAATGGGGTGGGGAGGTGTATCGCACTCGGAGATGGCAGTAAAAAGCACCGACATAATAGGTCTGACTGTTGACTATGTGAGGAAGATGCCATAATTATCAGATTACTGACGAGCCCTTTTTAGTATTTTCTGACCTGCGTATGATCCGTCGGAGAAGCAAATTACAAGTACAATAAAACTAGGAGATATATAATATCAATTGATTACTCCAAGTCGTGATATCTCTCCGCCGCGGGGGTTGTTATCGCTCTCCCACTATGGACTTTGCAACCCCAACCCCACCCGATAAACGTGCTATAAGCTCGCTGGCGTCCCGCCCAAATTCTCATTCTTTTTTCCCTTAGATAGTCTCATTTCTGGTCTCCTCCAGCATAACCTGCAATCCTAGTCATGGCTCCAAAACGTGTTCTTATAAGCTACTGTGTGGACGTTGACGCGGTGGCCGGGTGGCTTGGGTCATATGGAGGCGAAGATTCGCCAAACGATATTAGTCGAGGTATGTCGGGAGCAAGACGCATGAATTCTGCATAGTTGACTGGGACTAGGCATCTGGGCAGCAACCGTGGGAACCCAGCGGTTGCTGAAGATGTTCGCCAAATATGACATCAAGACCACTTGGTTCATTCCCGGCCACTCGCTTGAGTCCTTCCCAGAGGATATGGCCGCCGTCCGCGATGCCGGCCACGAGATCGGTCTGCATGGATATACCCATGAGAACCCGGTTGAGATGACAATCGAGCAGCAGCGCGATGTGCTTGACAAGACTTTCCGGCTGATCACTGAGTTTGCAGGTAGGCCACCGCGTGGTAGCGTGGCTCCCTGGTTAGTCTTTGTTGAATCCCCGCGACCCCGCGATTTCGCTTGTCTAATGCACAACCAGGTGGGAGACTAGCAAGGAAGGCGCCGATCTGCTGCTTGAATATGGCATTGAGTATGATCATAGTCTTAGTCACCACGATTGTCAGGCGTACTACCTGCGAACTGGTGACAGCTGGACCAAAATTGATTACTCTAAACCGGCTGCCGAGTGGATGAAGCCCATGGAGCAGGGCAACGTAACCCGGCTTGTAGAGATTCCCGGAAACTGGTATCTTGATGACCTCCCTCCCATGATGTTCATCAAGTCTGCGCCTAACAGCCATGGCTACGTCAACCCGCGCGATGTTGAGGATATTTGGCGCGATCATTTCGACTACTGCTATCGAGAATACGATGAGTTCATCATGCCCATCTCCATCCATCCCGACGTTTCCGGTCGGCCACAGGTCATTCTGATGCACGAAAGGTACCAAATACTCCTTTCCTCCTTCTTTGCCTCCTGAGAATTTGCATAACTCTCATGCTGACCTCGGAATTTTTCCCTGTAGGCTCATCGAATACTTCAAGAAGCATGATGGTGTCGAGTTTGTAACAATGGCTGAGGTATCGGACGATTTCAAGGCTCGGAATCCATTCCCTGCTACGGCCTGATGTACGGTGTTTGCACTTAGTCTTCCAAAATAAAATCCAATATCTAATCGGAACGACGTGCATGTGTGAAATGTCGCATTTCTAGTAGTCGTTGTAGTAGGAATATTCAGGTCTATCTAGCCACTTTTTAGGCTCCTACCTAGGTTGGGAATTATACTATATCAGTGAAATTGGAGAAGAAAAAAAAGCGGTGGGTCCGGCAGTTTGGTGGAAGCTGCCCCTCGCGCATGAGTCCATATAGCACATGCAGAATAATATAACTTCACATGTGGCAGTTAGCACCAACATTGAAATGACGTATTCAATTATCAGTTCAATCCGACAATGAAGATAAGACGATAAGTACATGTATTTAGCCTTTTGAAGATGATTGGGTGACATTTCTCAACTTGAAGTAGATAGGAAATAGCTTATATAATACATACACACCTTCTCCCCTTCTCCCCACTTAGCATCAACTTTAAAGAATCCTTCAGTCTTTCAGTTCAGCATCTGGCACACGGCTAGCGACACCAGAGGACGTGAAGGCGCTCGCAGTGCGTGGCTGCAAAATATCTCTCCGAACGGGTTCGCATGCTACTATTTCCCCCAACCTTCCAAGCATGATTTCCCGGAAACGGGGTCGTCCTCCAGCTACCCACCCGTCTTGCTATATCTGCAATTACTGCAATCGAAACTTCAAACGCAGAGAGCATCTCGATCGTCATCTACGTACCCGTATGACCTGCCACTTGTATTCTTACTTAATTTTCTCATAGCGAGTACGGAATGGCTAAGGCCTGATTATAGATACCAAGGAGAAGCCGTTCCGATGTGGAAAGTGTGAGCAGTCCTTTTCTCGGAGAGATCTTTTGACACGCCACGAGAAGTTAGCCCATGGGGCGATTCCCCAGGACCGTCGAAGGTCCAATGACTCACTTTCTGCTACATGCACCGATACCGAGCGATCGCAGCATGCATCGCCAAGCAGGTCGGTCGACGAAGATGCATTCGAGTTGACCCACACGCTAGTGCAACCTGTGAACGTCGAGGAGCGCAATCCAGACGAGATGGATTCCGTCGGGATTACATCTTCCCACCATAGCCCAACATCCAGATTGGACTTTCCGCACGAAGCCACCGTGCTCAATGGGTACGCCTTTGAGCCGCCGCCGGAGCGAGAAACCTGGAGAGACATCGACGGTAAAAAGAAATCTATCTTTACGAAGTAATTAACAATGATTTTAACCCATTTATACAGTACCCAACACTAATCCCTTCGAAACATTTGAGCATTTCCTTAGCTCGATCGGCCTTCCTTCGGAGCTGGCACCTCCAGAGCTTTTCTTAGACGATAACCAGCCCCATCATTCAGTCTCTTTAGCGGCAAACGGACACGAAAACCCCGTAGAAGACAACAATAATCAAACTGATCTAAACAACGTGGGATCCCCGTTTCAAACCTCGTTGCCGACAGTGTCTCCCACGGGCCAGAATCTCCACAGGATTGGGGAACCCGGTAAGACGAGTCTTGTCTTGCTTTTCTTCTTTGTATTATATCTAACTGACGGCGTGTTTTAGCAGCTCCCAAGGAGTGTTTTGGGAACTTCAACGTCGATGAGCGCCAACGCAGTCACCTTATTTCTTCGCTAAATCAGTTCAGTTCTCAGACAGTCGGGTTTCAGTTACCGTCCCGGTATACATTGACTCGGTACCTATCTTCCTATTTTGAAGGATTCAACTCCCATCTACTTGTATTCCACGTACCGACCTTCGAGTTGACGGCGCATTTGCCGGAACTCATTCTTGCGCTTATGGCTACCGGAGCGCAGTACCGGCTGGAACATCGCAACGCTCATCGATTTTTCGAGACTGCGCGCGCCATACTTTCAATTCGCCTAACCCAGACGGCTCAACCAGTTCTCTGCTCGGGGTCTGCAGATCTTGCCACATACCTCTCTGTCGACCGTCTACAAGCCCTCGACATTATGCGATGTCTCCTAGTTCTAATGGGATACGCGACGTGGGAAGGCCAGTCCATGATCCACGCCACATTGGAACTGAGAGAAGAGTTGACCAAATTGCTCAAGGGGTTTGAGTGTCCTGAGGCATTGGCGTCCGATCACATGTCCTGGAACGAATGGATCTATGTTGAGACCGCGCGACGCACCAAGCTGATTGGCTTCTGTTTCGCCGAGACATTCACTGTTCTCTACAATGCCCGCACGAGTCTCTACAACAGTGAGATCAATGTCCGATTGCCGTGCTCAACGCGGGAGTGGATGGCGCCGACCGAGAAAGACTGGCTTCTCGCACGTGAGACCTATAAGGACCCTCAGCCCCTATACCGCGAGGCGCTGTCACTTTTGTTTCGAGGTCTCGACTCCACGGGTACCATGCCGTTCACTTCATCGCCATTGGGAAACTTCATTCTGCTGCACGGCTTGCTGCAACGGATCCATATAGCGCGGCAGCTATCGACTGAAATTTCACCGGCCCACAATTTCATCTCGAACGACGAGTTGGATTGTATTGAGTGAGCCCCCCTTCCTTTCCTCCCATGGCCCAAAATTGTTCCTAACCCCTTCGGTGACTTGTGACAGAAAGGCACTGCGCACTTGGATCTCCATATGGCAGGAGGCCCCGGAGTCAAGTCTGGTTCCAGCCAACGAGAACGGCCCATTGCCTTTTACATCTAGCGCACTTCTAGCGCTGGCATATGCGCGGCTTTTCTTCAATATCGGCCCCTACCGAATGCTTGAGACCCGGGATCCCCGGGTAATATCCAAGGCTCTTGTGGCCTGTCCACCGCCAGCGCGATCTGCGCGTACCATCCCCGGGATCATCTACGCTCTGTATACCATCGGCATCCCCGTACGACTGGGTTTAGACTCGGTGGCTCGCAGTCAAGCATTTTTCTGGAGCGTTCGATACGCACTGGTGAGTTTTGAGTGCACGGTTTTAATAAGTAAATGGCTTCTCCTATTGAGAGGACAGACGCAGCCAGAGCTGAACCGTGAGTCCCAATACTTTTTGCACTTTCCTGACGTTGGCCCCAACCCCTGCAACAATTTCTGACACGGGAGCAATAGAGGATGAACTCCGCCTTCTCAATTGGACCCATACCATTGTCGACGAGGCATGGGAGTCATTGGACCTTGTGGAGGGCGATGGACTCTACGGTATGCAGCAGGAGGACATAGCGTACAAGGTCGTTGCCATCACAGCGCGTTTCTTCCAGCAAAACACCCAATGGAGCTTTATCAATATGCTTGGCGAAAGTCTGGAACTGTACGGCAAGTTTCTTCGGGGAAGTTGAATTCTAGCCGTCCAGTAGAGATCTATCTCAGGTTGAGGGATGTATTCCCGACGTGTTGGTTGTCTAGAGCTATGACGATAACTACGGTCTATGGTCTAAAGCTCATTATCGGTTCTTATCGGTTCTTATCTCGGCCTCTCAGCCGAGAGCCGCGATTTTTTACCCCAAGGGCGGATAGTATGACATATTTCATACCCCACCTGGCGCGCTGGTAACCACAGTTCATCTAGATAATAATGATCCATCTCAGTCTTCACCTCCAGAGAATTAACTGTCAAAACCAGCTTATATATTGGTCGTTATCGCGTCGCTTGACTGGTTTTGTCTCGACAAGAAAGAAATGGATCGTTTTCCCGGTGTAGCTGTGGTTACGGGAGCAGCCCGTGGTAGGCTAATCCAAGGCGTCTGAGAAAATAGGGAGAAAAGGCGGGTGTTGATGAAGCTGGAATATAGGAATCGGCGCCTCGATCGTCGAAGCGTTTATTGAAGCTGGTTGTCGCCGCGTGGCCATCACGGATATCCTGGAGCCAGAGCTGGCGCAGTTGCGCACAACGCTGCTCGAGCGGTTTGGGAGCACAGGGCTGTCCGTCCTGGCAGAACGTGGTGACATCTGCCAGGAATCATTCATCGAGGAATTCTTCGGCGCTATTTTCGCGGAGTTTGGCCGTGTTGATTACCTAGTTAACGTGGCGGGAGTCAATGGTCCGCTCAAGCGTTCCATTACGGTGACAGCCGACGAGTTCGATTTCATCAACAATGTCAACTACCGCGCTAGCTGGCTTTGCTCGCGCGCGGCATTGAAAATCATGGTGGCACAGGAGCCGCTGCCTTCGCCGGAAAGCTGGCGGCCTGCCCAGAGAGGATCAATTGTCAACATTGCCAGCCAACTGGGAATTGTCTCACGGCCCGGAGCTGGTAAGTTTTGCTGCTGTCCGCTCGAGGGTGAGTTTCAGACGACGCTGACACCTATGCAACAGCCCCCTATTGCGCCTCCAAGGCAGCAGTCATCAGCATGACCCGTTCTGATGCGATCGACTTCTCTCCGGATCTGATCCGGGTCAACTGCGTGTGTCCGGGCCTGGTATCAACGGATATGACTACCACCGCGGGAAATGTCAATCCCGGTCTTCAAGAGTCTGTCAAAATCTCCCCCATGGCGCGGATGGGTCATGTGCGAGAAATTGCAGACTGTGTCGTGTTTCTGAGCTCCTATCAGGCCTCATTTGTTCAAGGACATGCAATGGTTGTGGATGGGGGCTATGTAATTAACTGAAAATTCAAACAATTGAAAAAATATTAAAAAGGACAAAAATTTACTGTGTGGTTCTTTTTTCTTCGTTTTTCCTTCTTTTTTAAGTATATGGATGTAGTACTACTTTCCAACACCAGGCATATTTCAATCATCCCACAAAGTCTTAAAGTGACGAGGGGATTTCCTACTGCCACGGGGGAGAAGTAGGCACTAAGAAAGGGTTGATAGATGTTGGATCATAAAACTAGCCGAAGGACTTTGGTTCGCAGTTAAAATTCTGAGAATAGACACCAAATAAGTGGTTTTATTTCAAGATAAACAAACAATACATAAGCGTAATATATGGCTTGGAAATTCTTCCGAAAGAAGTATCGGAGAGAGATAGATACAACCACTTAGACAAAAGCACAAACGCTACCTCCCATCCTCTCCTTTTTTTCAAAAAGGAACGAAGGCCTAGAGTGAGCCGCTATTATCGGCGCATCCAAAGGCAGAAGTCACCGCGCGGTCAGAATAGGCGTCTATTATCTGCACCACGGTTCCGTAGGTCCCCCCGACGCAGAGAAAAGAGGCCAGGAGGATCAAGAACCAGTGGAAGTAATAAAAAATTCGTTGTCTGATGGCCCCGGTACGATGTTTTGGGTTGTCATAGATCCAGCAATAGGCAGGTAGGCCTACGGAGAGAGGCGCAAAGCACACGCTACCGATGAGCGCAAGCACGTAGTTGAAGATGGGGATTCCCTCAGCCAACAGAAAAGCGATGACACCGCATGTGAAGGTGGACCCAAGCCAGGTGGCCCAGTGGATGAAACTATTTTGCTGCAGGTGGCGCGAGTTGCGCAGAATGCGCACAAAGACAAATTTGGCGGCGACGTGAACGTAAATGCAGCCACTGACAACCAGGCCAATGATCCCGATACCGTACGAGACCTTTTTGATGGTGGTGCCAGCGCTACCCAGAGAGGGTGAAGTGACCCATTTTCCACACCATCGGTAGACTACTAGACTGAAGGCCAGATAAGCGGCGTTGGACAGGCCCATGCACAAATAGACTGCCTTGTTGAAGTCCTGGGGGCGCTTCATCTCTGAGATGACGGGAATAAAGGCCGGGGTACCAGCGCTGGAGTCGTAGATGGTCATCACGGCCGAGATGCCCTGGGCAAAGCTTGGGTTGCCAATGACATGATACCCAAGATCAAAAGGACCGCTTTGGGGAGCCGCGGCGGGTCGATCAGGAATAGTGACAGCAATTCTGCAGAGTTACAGCATCAGGATAGAGAATTAAATAAAACAAAAGGTAAGGACAGAGCACGTACACGACGATGGTCACGGCGACAAAAACGCTTATGAAGCCAGCCCAGGTAAGCCAGCCGATATGCTCGAGCTTGCGGACTGAGGCACACATGACGACCATGACAGTGGCAATGACCGCAAACCAGACGGTGCAGAGGGCATGCATGGACAGCGCGTTGAGAGCGGTGGAGACACCAATTATCCCAGAGGAGCCGGACAGGATGAAAGAAATTATGTACAAGAAACCGACTATCTCGCGCAGCACGGGACCGCCCACAACGGCCGCCATATCGGCAATGCTGTAGCAACCTGCATGGTTCATGCGGAAGCGGCCTTGGACAATGGCTGTGTAGGTGTTGAGTGCACCCCAGCCGATAACATTGACAGCTCCAGGGAAAGCCCCCAGCGTATACATGGTTGAGGGGATGGACAAGACCCCCGTGGCGAAGATGACTATATCCAGTTAGTCGGTCGTTGAGCCACAACCTCTACGTCGAACAGGAGACACCACACCCTTCAGGAAGATGGCCGACGCCCGTACCCAGCCAACTGTGCGAAAATCAACAGAGGAATCGCTACGACCGAAGATCTCTCCGTCGTCGACGGCCACGCTACCATCGGTCGAACAGCTATCCGCCGGCTCCGTCACATTCTTCTGCATCTCTGCGCTGCTCATCACGTCTTGCTCGGTCTTAGACATATTGTTTGGGAAGGAAGCGCAAAATAACAAATATCTAACTGGAGAGACAGCAAAATTCTGTCGTTCTTAGAGTTATATACACGCATCCTGTCCATCAATGGATTCTTTCTCCACTCTGCCTGGTTCCAGTGTATCAATTGGAGAGAGTAATCACCGATAACTAACGACTGAATTAGCTCCAGGCAGCCGACATCTGGAACGTCGCAGGCTTCATGGCAAGCATAGCGAAAGGAACTACCGAGAAGTCCTGATGGTGCCTCTCTCGTATCTTCTCCGCGTTGCCATGGCCAGCTGGCGGGCCTGTGTGGGTCTGGTCGTGTCTGGGGTATGCATTTTGATAAGATTAGTACATAAATGGAACGCCCCAGAGATAAGGTCGAGCCTTCAAAGAAACAAGGCCGCTACTGTTGGGGTAAATATATCAATAGATAGGTAGATACTGAGTAGATAGGAAACAAAATTCATCCATTGTAAAACCTGCCCTAATCCAAGCATGTACGTACACATCAACGCCTATACGGTAACAACAAAAGCCTTAGGCATATATGCCAATTGTTACTAAGTACTAGTAATATATAAAAATAGGTGGATTATTTGGTACTAATAACCGACATAAATGTTTCTTCTTGTCCGGGGAATAGTGGGTACATTAGTGCGGGGAGAGCAGCTAATTTCTGTTGGGGTAGGAAAATCGACTGTAAGCCTTCGTGGCTTCCTTCATGTTATCAAGTGGATATTACTACTGTATTTACTATTAATAAATTCTCTTCGGGGGTTTTTTGGTGCTTTTGCGCAACAAAGTGCCAGGGAAAGCGCTATGGATGACAGTTGATATAGACGCCCATTATTATGTAATGAATTATTCTGATATTTGTATTCAACTGGCACAAATTACATTTGTTGTACTATTTTTAACGTCGTTATCTCGTTCATAACAACATGCCTCCTTGATCACAACTTAACATCTTCACTTTCACGTCATCGCATCTACATCTTACCCTAAGAACATTATCCAATACATAATAAGTTGCTACACTTAAGTAGATTGTTGACAAGCGAGATGTTCACATAGCCTCCAATTTTATGACTATATTATCCTTCTCGGAAACAATTCATCCTGATTTCTTCAAAAAAGTTGCGTCCAGAAGAATGATCGCTTCACAGGACTTATTTCCTAGATGGGAACTGTTTGAAAACTAAGAACTATAAGGCGTCTCTAAGTGGTGTTTCATAATAGCGTCTGGGGACCTTAATTCTCCCTATCAGATGGCCAATAGCCTAGAATAATCAAGGAACAGTCTCCGATTATTATGATAAGGACCGTGTTGTGTTCAAGAGGCGAAATTTCTATGCGGTATTTGTAATCGTTATCTATGGAGATTCCAAGTGGAGTCTAGAGCCGTATTTAAAAATACCAAAATTTCCAGACAAGAATACGGTATCTGTACTATCTCTGTTTTGGGATGAATCTGTTCGTACGGTACACGTACGGTACGTACATATCCCTGGATTAGTTGTTTTCCGCTGGTCCAAGGAGGCGTAAACTCCGGGGCAAAGCACCCCAGTTCTGTGTTGGCTCTGCGTCGGCTCTGCGTCGGCTATGGAATTGATGCGAACCGTAAAAAAGGTGAAATTAACACGTATGTAATATCTTCGTGTTACACCCCCCGTACCCACACTATATACGGAGCTTCCCCATACACCAGGGTATCTGGATATCAGTCACATCCGGATTAGATAACGGATATCCCTCTCGCAGTGGGCATGCGCGGCCTATGAGGAGAAATTTTTGTTTAAAGACAAACCGGGTCTCTGCACATTTGCGAGTCTTTGATCTCCACACGACACTTGCTTTCCACTATGATCAAGTTGGACTACAACCTCTTCGTGATTGCCTTCGTGGCTATCTCCGGATCTTTCACTTTCGGTTTCAGCAATTCTTGCATTGGGTCTGTTATAGGATTTACCTCGTTCTTGAACTACTTCTCCCTTAGCACATCCTCCACACTGCTAGGTGCACTTTCAAGCTTGTTTGCCGCTGGTACTGCCATCGGTGCGCTGATTCAGGCATGGCTGTCTGATAAGCTTGGCCGCGTGAGGACCCTGCAGCTGGCATGCATATTCTGCATTGTCGGCGGCGCCATACAAGCTGGCTCTGTTCATATTGCCATGCTTCTTGTCGGCCGTTTCATCTCAGGTTTCGGTGTAGGCTTTATGGCCACTCTGGTTCCCATTTACCAGAGCGAAATCGCCCCTCCGGAAACTCGTGGTGCCCTTGTTGGATCTCATGGTATTTTTATTCTGCTGGGTTACGTAGGTCATCCCTGATAGTATTCTTCTATCTCACTGCATTAGGCTAACATTAACTGGTCGATTAGGCTCTCTCGGCGTGGGTTGGATACGGCGTCTGGTTTTCATCAAACGGGACCTTCCAGTGGCGTTTTGAGCTTGCTGTACAGGTCATTTCGCCCATACTACTCCTCGTCGGAAGTCCATTTCTTCCAGAGTCACCCAGATGGCTCACCGACAATGACCGTGACGCGGACGCTTTCAAGATCCTCTGCAGGCTTCATCAGGACTCCAATGGCAGCGATCAGAACGTTCGCGCACGCGAAGAGTTTGACCAGATCACCCGACAATGTCTTGTCGATAAAGAGCTGAATACCAACCTTGGAAAATGGGCTCTGTTCACGATCCCTAGCTACAGGAAACGTCTTATGTGTGGCACGTTTACTTTCTTTATGGCTCAGTCGACAGGCGTCTTAGTTATCAATAACTATCAGGTTCTTTTATACAATACCCTAGGACTCTACGACTCATTTCCGCTTCTTCTCTACGCCCTATACTTGACAGTGGCTATGCTGATGAATGTGGTCTCAGCATACATCATGGACAAAGTTGGAAGGAAGCGCTTGTTCATTTTGGGTTGCCTTTTCTGCTCCATTGATATGGCTTTGTACACTGTCATGGTTGCCAAATACTCAGGTACTGACAATAAGGTTGGGAACGGCTTTGGTGTTCTCTTCCTGTTTATGTTTGTTTCTATCTACGCCACCACCATTGATGCGACCGAGTATGTCTACGCGGCAGAAATATTTCCCACTCATGTCAGATCAATGGGAATGGGCATATCCGTCTTTTCTCAGGCTGTGTGGACAGTGGTCTATACCGAGGTGGCCCCCACTGCGTTTAGTACAATCGGCTGGAAGTACTACTTAGTCTTCATTCTTGTGCCATTGGCTTGTATTCCTATTGTTTGGAAGTTCTTTCCAGAGACAAAAGGACTTTCTTTGGAAGAGATCGGAGCGGCATTTGGCAACACTGTGGCTGTTGAAATTACCCATATGGGGAAATCCGAGTGCGAAGCCCTCGACATCCAACTCGCTGAAAACGCGATTGAAACATCTGAAAAGAGGGTCTAGACTGTTCTATCGTCTATTGAAGTCTGTGGTGGAAGCCGGATGTTTATCATGTTATGCTGTATTTAACTCAATGATCCGTACTTGTCAGACCACCAGTCGGTATGTAATATTCCCAAGGTCAATCCGAAACGAATACCATTTACCCCAGCTCCATATGTCTTTTATATTTATTACTGTTAGCATAGACTCAGAGGTTCTAAAATACAAGGCCCCTTAGTGAAATTAAATAGAAAGTACTGGAGGTATTTACCGTACGCTCCACTAAACGATTACTTATTACGGTTACAGTCAAAACGAGGTGTCTCCACATCGTCTTATCTAACCTGCAGGAAGGATAATGCCCTCCGGTATTAAAACGCGTAACGGAAAGACCATGTAAAGATGATCAACTAATTACATGTAATTCGTGTTATGAAAATAAACTGTACTTACGTCCATGTAGTTTCCCAGTTGATCATTGATTAATTTTAGAAACACTTACTGCATTCATTCCATATAATAATAATACTGAGGCCACTTGAGTATAATGCCTTTTCGACATTGGACTGGACTATTCTCTGTCTAAATGTTTTAAAACCAATATTCATTAACCTATCAATTGATAGAGAAATCCGTAGAAAAAACTATTATCTTCCTACATGTAGAAGCCAAATTCATGTCTCGTGGCCTGTTGCAATTTCCAGGACGACTTTACCTTTCAGCTGTCCCTTCTCCATCTGCTCGAAAACCGACTGAAGATTCTCTAATCGATCCAGCTGGAGGTTTGGTGTGATGATACCGCGACGGGCCAAGTCCATCACCGCAACGGCCTGTTGATAGTTCCCTACTGAAGAACCAACGATTTGTTTCTGCATAAAGAGAAAAACATTCGGAGAGGCGTTTTCGATCGGTCGTTCCTTGCCCTCTTGGACACCCACCACCACCAGCACGCCATTAAACCCCAGCATATCGAGACCCTCCCGAAAAGCAGAATCCTCACCAGTGCAGACGAGTACGGCTGCCGCCCCCATCCCATCAGTCTTCTGCTGAACCTTTCTTATGGTGCAATCACTTCCCTCCTCCAACGACAGGAATGACTCTACTCCGCAGCTACGCACTAAAGACTCCTTGCTTTGGATATCAATGCCAATCACTCGCAAGCCAAAGGCACGGGATGCAATCTGGCAGGCCAGATGGCCAACGCCGCCGCCTGCACCTGACACTACAATCCAGTCGCCCGGGCTGGTCCGAGATTTTGACAACGCGCTGTATGCTGATAGGCCGGCGCACAGCAATGGTGCTCCTACATGGGATGGAAGTCCGTCTGGAATGGGTGTGACATAATCTGCGGGGGCTACACAATACTCTTGAAAGGTGCCTGGTGTGAAGTAGCCCGAGATCTGGATGTGTTGGCAACAGCTTTCAGCACCTTTAACGCAGGCAGGACAGTTTCGACATGCACGGTGAACGAATTTTATTCCCACCCCTGAGACCGCGCAGTCAGTATAGCAGGCAGCAATAGAGAAAAGCACCTCGGTGAAAACTTACGCTGGCCCAGTTTTATCTTCGAGCACTCGGTGCCCGCCCCGAGCTGGACGACATAGCCTACACCTTCGTGCCCTCCGACCTGGTTCGTCGGTGTTGGCTTAGTATATCGCTCCCACTGAGTGACACGTTGTGTGCTATTGTCAGCTTGCTTCTCGGCGGCTTTCTTGTGATGTATGTAGGGAAACTGTGCAACATACAGCGTTCGTCATGAGGCCATGGTCGGAATGGCATACGCCCGTGTGAGTGCTGTGACCAGTTAATTTTATGGAAAGCTACATGTACACATATACTGGCACTTACAGACGGACCAAGATCTGCCCTGGGCCTGGTGTTGGCGTCTCGATTGACACACGCTTGATCGAGACCTTTCCGGGCTGGTCGTAGACCATCGCCGTATGCGTTGTAGGTATTTGTTTGATCGCCATATTAAACACAGACAAAAAAAATCCAAGCTCACATATTGAGCCTCCGTTTTCCGGCGAGTAGATGAAGGTCTATCTTTATAAGTGGTGGACAAGTCCTCGTTGCAGAGTGAGCCCCACTATGTATGTATTTTACATACGCGTAACATTAGTACCACAGTATCAAACAAATGCTGTTTCCAGAACAGACTCCAGTGGACCTTTCGTCATCAAAAAAGTACTTAAATTGCCAGCAGCAAGGGCGAAAAATCCTCCATCCAAACAACCCCGCTCCTTCTGCTAGTGTCAGCATATCCCAATATGAGCGCGCGCGCCGTGACTATCATTTTTTCGCCATATCATGTTGGCACTCGTGATCACCGTGTCGGCAATGGCCCGCATCGCATCCGGAAGTTCGGCGTGGTTGCGGCTTTAGAAGCCCTAGGGCTGACTGTCTACTTCAAGGAGCTGGAGTCTGTCGATGAGTTTGAGGGTGAGATTGGTCGCAGCTTTGAGCTTCTGCGTCGACTCTCCCTTGCCGTTACGGAGGCCGTGGAGCAAAATACATTTCCTCTGATCCTATCGGGAAACTGCATGGCCAGCGTAGGGGCTGCCTGTGGACTTAAGCTCGAGGACCTCCAATTCATCTACTTTGATGCCCATGATGACTTGGATTCCCCCGACGTAAACGAAAATGGCTACTTTGATGCCATGGGCCTGTCAATGCTGCGGGGCGAGAGCTGGAAGACACTCATGAGTACAGTGCCTGGTTACCGGCAATTTTCCTACGATGGCCGCTTCCTCTACATTGGACTTCGGGATCAGTCTGACATCCAGCGCCAACGCGTTATTGATGCCGGAATGACTTCCATTTGGGGTGATACCAGCCGTAAGGTCGACTATCCTGCCGAACTGAAGAAGCATCTGGAGAGTCGTTCATACAGCCCGGCTCTCGTTCATCTAGACCTAGATGTATTAGACGAGTCCTATGGCAAGGTCAACGACTATCCCTCACCTGGGGGTCTCTTTGAAGATGAGCTGGTTGCCTCGATGGATCTCGTGCCCCGAAAAGCCACCCCCAAATCGCTCACTGTCTGTTCTTTTGACCCCAACGCGGGTGACGGCGACAAGATTGCAAAGATTGCCATCCGTGCCATCACCGCTTTCTTCGGCAGTCTTCTTGACACTGGTGCCCTCGTTGCGGCAAGTGCCTAAGAAAAACAAATTTAGAATTAAACAAGAGATCCATGATCTAAAAGATGATTTGATAAAATTGACCCTGCAACGGAGGGAAATCCCATCAATTCAGGGCTGACATTGGAGATTAATCTGGGCCCAATGGTTAGCTATGTATGTAGTACCCTAGGATATGACAATAGTACAAGCTATTACAAAATTTGAAGGAATTATACATGGGGAAACGAAAAAAAAAAAAAAAAAAAAAAAAAGGATGGACATAATTTGTTAGGCATAGTCGGCATGTTGTTCACGTTACTGGTTCGAAGGCTCTGGAGGCCAAAGACCCCCAAGCATATTATCCAACGGATCTGTAAAGGGGTATAGTCCAAACGGATCGGCCCAATCAATCCCCCATAGGTCAGCATCACTATGCGGGATCTGGTCTAAATCTGGTCCTGCGATAAAATCGGTCTCGTGTCTAGGTGAAGTATCTTGTCCTTCAAGGGATTCCGGCGGTTTTTTAAGGATAGGAGTGGCGATGGAATTGACTCTCTGGATGACCTGAGATGAATGTGTATCAATCTCGGCAAGTATCGGCAAGTGCTGATCAAGGGACCACCGTTGAGCGATGAGAGTAAGAGCACGGAGTGCTCTTCGAGACCATTCCCAGGCGGTACTCATATCTTTAATGTACTTTGCAGTCTCGATAAATAGTGACTTGGCCTTCTCTTGCATAATTCGGTCGCTTGATGTCATATTGAATAGATGAATTATGGCTGCTGTGCGTGCAGGGTCAACGACAGAGATGGATATCCGCCTCTGTGGTGATTACAGTGAGTATAAACCTGTCTATTTCAACTGCTATAAACTTGAAAGCCTACCAAGGAGTAAAATCCGGCATAAGCTCGGAGCAAACCGGTAATTGATGCGGCAGACTGGGTGCACGCCTCTAGGTGAGAAAAAGCCGGTTGATTGAGTAGACTGTCAAACGGATCGGATGGAGGGGGGACGATAAATGGTCGATGAACCAGAATGTTCAGCGCATGGTAATGGGTACTATTTAACGGAATCAATAAAAGGCCAAGCTGATCACTAGGTAACTGACTGGAAGCAATAAATATGGGGCGGTAGGGGTGTTTTGCTCAGCGATGATGGCAGACGCATAATGCTGGGAATTTTGTTGTAGAAATTGGTCAATGCGAGATTGATCTCTGTGACCAGGTTTTGTTTTTCGGTCGGAGAATTTGTGGGATGGGCGTAACTATGATCAATTAGTTCAGATTAATCACTGGAAGTAATAACTGCAAGCCATTCACTATAAACATACATATCATCCAAGGGTTTTGCGATCATACGAAACATTTCACATGCATTACGGAATGTGGTGATAGAATACGACGAACAGCTGGGTAGCGTATCGTCGTCATTCCAAGGATAGTAGTCAACCTCAGGTAAGATGAATGGCAGGGGAGCATGGACGTCGCGTTCTAAGATAATGCTGGGTCGGCCAATCCCGACAGTAAATAATCTGAATGATGTATAAGATCAATTACACAAGATCACAGAGAATGTCTGGCACGTCAACTTACTTCTCAATCAAGTAGCAACCCCACCAGGCAATTGATCGTATTTCAGCGGCTTGAGCTGTTAGAAACCCGCTTTGGACCATTTTTGAGGGATCCACATGCAAGCCGAGATTATATGCCATCCGGACGGCAATTCCTGCTCGCTATTTTAGTCGTGTACTAGACTAATTGAACACCAGTGTTTGGGAAGCCCCTTCCGTACCAATATACGTCCATCCGGCTGGTTCTTTATCAACCGACATCTCCTTCAAGGCAATCAAGGCGGCCGCAATAACAGTAGAGACGCGGGGGGCCTCGATCTCTTGATATAAAAGTGCTTTGGCGCGATCGAAATATGCGTCTCCAGCTGTACTCGGATCATCTGGATTTAGACGGATATCAACTCGGTCGGAGTACCGTGCGGCCAAAGCCAGAATAGAGTAAAGAAGCAAGGGCGTACAGTAGCCATCCTTTGACCCACCGTTGAGGCTATCCATGAACGCCTTCTTATGAACCAGGTACTGCCACGGGTTTTGCCACTCCCAAAAAATTTGCAACAACGCGTTTCTAGTATCAGTACTCACACCTTCTATCTCTATTCCGCTATCCGCCTGTGAAGATAATGGTCGTGGCGGATTATATTTGCGGTCCAGCGGTTGTTGGACCAAACTGAGGTTGCTGCGAGAGCCAAAGTACCGTAGTTGATCGCCCTCCCCAAGGCTGAGCCCTCCGACTAAGTCAGCTAGGTCATTTAGCGGACTGTTAGTATTCTGGTCGGTCTCCGACAACCCTGCATTAGTCTCCTCATGAGGACGTGCAGTGCGTTGGGGCCAAAAGCCGACTGGTCTCTGGAGATAGGCGTTCTTATAGCTTGCTTGATGCTGCGCCAACTGTTCCTCTAAAGTCCGAATGCGTGCATGTAGTGCTTGGACGTATTTCTTGCTCGGGGGTCTACACTGGTTAACATGATATTAAGAAGGGTAGCATCAATTGGAATCCAGCGGACCGTACTTGCGTTTCTCCTCCTCATAGCGGTATTCACAGCTCTTTGCCTCATCAATACATCGCTTACAGCTTGGCTTCAGACCATCGCACTATTACGACAGCTCGTTTTATGTCACTTTTCAGTCCATACTCTCTACCAGTCAAACAGAGTATACTGACCTTTACTCGTTTCTGCCTACATAAGGTGCAGGCCACCGAAACTCGCCGTCGCTGATCCATATGCCTGGCTATAAATGAAGGGGGGTGTATTTATTATGCTCGACCACTCTACAGTATGATTGTCCCCGTGAGCGCCTTTCTGGGGAGCGTTAATATAAATTCAGACATCGTTGAGGTCATTCCCTGCCATGCGTCACAGATTCACACGCCAAGTCTAACCTTATCGTTACTAGTCCAAAACTAGATCTGCGTTAGTACTAATTTGGATTAGCCCGCGATTCTCGTTCTATCAACAAAAGATCATCTTTCCACCATCTCACATTCCGCATCGCAAGTATCTAGTTAGCTATTAGCAATAGAGCTTATTGGTTATATTTCCCAGTCACTACCGGTCACTTCCTCAGTAACATTAAGATCCGTAGTGAACAGCATGTGACATCGAAGTCGGTGTGTTATTGGCCGGAAAATGCCTTTTAAGATGAAAAAATATATCCTCTCGTATCAAGTATCCAATTGGCCGGTTAATACCCTTCCAGCATCACAAGATTAAACGTCTACTCTAGTAACAAACATTGGATTGACTGGGTAATGTGCTGCCGGAATCTCATTATCTGCCCCAGCATAGAGGGTTTGATTAGCTGGATAATGCCTTCCGGACTGTCAAGTGGAGACAGTATCTGTATGATTGGCCGGATGATGCTCACCCGGGGAAGCTCGAGATGGGGAATTTTAGCGCGCTAACCTAGTGTACAGAACGGTATGGTAAATTTCACTAGTAAACGTTGTAAATTTACTCCCTACAGTAAAGTGGGGCTAGTTCAAAATAATACAGTACGCAACTGGGCCTGTAATTAGATTTTAGAAATTTGGTAAAATCTGAAATATTTACAGTATGCCAGGTGAATTTACTTAAATTATGCGAACACTAGTTGATTATTTTGGTACATACGTAAGAATCTTGTAACAAGTTGTACTGTTGTACTGCTGTATGGTATGGTATGGTGTGGTATAGATTTCATTCTCGCATGGAAACCTAATTGTCTAATCTTTTCCCATAGCGATTATAATTACAGAACTAAATTGTATCGTGTAGTAAATATTTTCACTAATCAATTCTTATTTCGCCTCAGTTGGGTTATTCTACATATGTATCATTACCCTACGTGTAGTAGTGAACGTGGTCTCTAATTCCACTTAATTCCTTCTGTCCCCATTCCCCAATTACCGTGCATTTTTATACAACGTAGAAAGAATCGCAGCAATATCCGTTCTCCAGGTAAGCAACCTGCTATGTAAGTAATATATAGTATCTATGCCGAGTGATGGTGGTTTACTAGTCTGGTATTCACACACCATCCATGAAGTAGATATGAGTTATAGACAGCTCCGACTCATGGTAGTTCTTGTACAGCAAGACCGCCTGTAAGAGTCTCTATTCTGACGAATTTTCTGCACTGTTTCGGGAAAACTTAGACTTGAGCCTAAGTTTCTTGCCATACTTGTAGAAGAGACTTTGTAAAACAAGAAAAGGTTAATTAATTGTTTGTTAGCCTGATTGGTCAGGCTTACTCACAACGGTTGAGGTGTCATCGCTAGGGCAAGAAATGCAACCAGCGTAGAGGCCCAATTCTGAAATAATGTCGGTTTAGTAGTATACCGCGTATTGTAGGGTTCGTAAACTCACAATTCCTAGACCGTCGTACATGGCAGTCGTAAAAAGGCTGGATGTAGGGAAGATTAGCATTTCAGCACAGATGCCCCAAAGGAGGGATTTCTTACGGAAAGGCTACACCAAACAAACTACGCAATACCGAGTTTGCAGCTAAAGCTGAGGCAGCATGTACAGTATACACATCGGCGATATATGTCTAAGATGTCTCCAATGTTAGTGCTCAGTTGATAGCTCCCATCGGACATTAGAAGTCATACAAACAAACTCAAAAATATCATGACCATTCCCATTCCAAATGGAATATTTGCAAGGATGCTGACAATCCAATGAACACTGGGTTGACATGTCCATGCAAACCAGAACAGTCCCAGCGGAAGAAGGATAGCTCCTAACATCGCTGGTGCGAGACGAGATTCTGGCGGGAGGGGTGTGTTGGGATTTTTCTCCCTGTATTTCCGAAGCAAGTCAATGTAGCGGGGGTTGTCATCTGGTTATATGAATAGTTAGCTCTTGTTTGGTTTCTGAATTGCAAGAAGAGTATGGGGCTTTTACAAAATATGTAGTACGAGCTGCCTAATGTGGTTCCCACTAGCAGCCCTAGGAAAGACAGTCCACTGATGCCCGCACTCCAACCCCGTTTCTCACCGTAAACAATTGGAAAGCTTGCAAAGAACATGTACAGAGTCCCGTACACGATTGACAGATATACTGCAAGAGAAAACGAGACAATTTCCTTGAAAAGGAACACCCAAGGCCGGAGGAGCGATGTGATGAACAGCTCCTTGATTTCAACGCGTTTCTTCTTTTCTAAAGGCAATAAATTTAGCAATTATCCACACGGCCACTCGATAAAGAGAAAAGTTCACCAAATACACTTCTATAGACTTTCCCTCCCCCTTTTGGTAGTGACCGACTAGCCGCAATGAGCGTATTTGCTCTTTCTCGCAATAGCACCGGCGAGTATGTCTCGGGAATGGTCAATGTGCCCAGGATGGTGAGGGCTCCAGAGAGTATTGCGTTGATGCCACAGACCCATCGCCAGCCAGCAGCTTCTCCCAGAAAGCCACCAACAATCGGACCTAGAGTGGGACCGGTAAAGGGCGCTAAACATGTAGTATAATATTTTAGCTTTCATTTTGTGGTATACTTGAGAATCGGTTTGAATGAAAGACTAATACCGACCCGCTGAGAAAATAGCCATACCACTGCCTCGCTTTTCGGCCGGAAAAATATCTGCAACGACGCCGGCAGCGTTGGTGAGAGGAGAGGCACCGAATGAACCTGTAGATAAAGTCAGTTTCTTATTGATTCCTCAAATGCCAAAAAAAAATTAAAAACACATACCTGCTAGGAGCCGTAGTATTATCAAGGTCCAAATATTCTGGGATGCACAAACCGCAGCATTGAAAATGGTAAAAAGAGCATATGTAGCAATGAAGAGGCGTCGGCGGCCTAGAACCTCGGACATCTACATTCCAAACAGAATTGAACTCAGTAAAAAGGGCTGCATACAAAGTTGAATACATGAGTTCGTACTGGAGCCCATAGAAGAGGGCCAAAGGCATAACCCAATACGAATGCGCTGACACCCATGATGTAAACCTGCGACGAGTAGCCGGGGAAGTCTTCTTGGACTTTCGGTATAGCTGCAGAATACGACGAAGACGCAAATGATGCGGCGAGAGTTGTCCAGGCTACAAGCCATGTCACTGTCCCTGTAATATCAATTTTCATATCAGCTTTTGCACAATTAGAAGCATATATAACGAACATTGATAGCCTGATGACCATTTCAGGGGGTTCTCTTCATCACCATCGTCCAGCCACGTAACAATGTAAGGATCCTCCTCGGTTCCAGCTCCCGCATAGGAGTGTGAAGCAATTTTCTGCCACGGGGTTGAGTAGCGACGCCAGAGACGCCGTTTCAGTGTGTGGTCCTTAGACAACATTGTCGAGTCGGTTTCCATATTTGCAGAGACTGGTTTTTTGCCGATATCCACTATGGATTATATGGAAGTAAAGTGATAGACCTGCAAGCGTATTTCTGCGATGTTTTATTGGGGACAATAGAAGTAGACCGTACGATACTTCACAATTACTAAAATATATAGCTACTCACATTATGTACCGGTAAAAAATCCCGCCCCGGCAATGTATGAAAGGACTAATTGCTTTGAAATTGTCTGCGGCCGAACATGCGGCCGCAGAGAAAGCCGCTCGTGCATAAATCCTACTTAATAATTCGGTTTCGTACCGGAATTATCGATACAAGATTTATAATGGCGAATTTTGTCTATTTAAACGACGGTTTCGCACGTACTTTTATTTCAAACGCAACCCCGAGAGAAACTTGAATTACAAACCTTCTATCATCATTCAGGTCTATCTCCACCATGGCTTCTAACTTGGTTCTACCACAGTCAAAAGGCTCGACAGTCGACGTATCCATTATACATGGTGGACGTACTACTGTTCCCACTTTATACGTCTTCCAGAATAAGATCCCTGGACACGATGTACTGGATATTCCTTGTTACAGCTTCTTGGTCGAGAATAAGAAGCAGGGAAAGAAACTTCTCTTCGATCTCGGTATCATGAAAGCCTGGAAGGAGAAGCAGCCACCAGCAAGTTAGTTATTCGTTTTATAAATAATAATGTGGCTTTTCTCTTTCGATTGTCCACCTAGGCTGACATGGAGAATGCAGTCCTTGGCCAAATCAAGTTCGCCGAGGCTGTCATGGACATTGAAAAAGACGTGGCAGAGCAGCTAAAAGAATCCAAAATTCCCCTGGAATCAATCAATGCCATAATTTGGTCCCATCACCACATTGACCACACCGGTGATCCATCATTGTTTCCAGCGTCAACGGCCCTCGTTGTCGGGCCGGGATTTAAGAGTAACAACACAACGTTCCCCGGTTATCCAGAAAATCCAGACGCTTTGGTAGCGAATGATGCATTTTTGGGCCGTGAGCTTATTGAACTTGATTTCTCGTCCGATCTCATAATCGGTGGGTTTCCTGCAATCGACTACTTTGGCGACGGGAGTTTCTATATTTTGCAGGCCCAAGGACACAGTGAGTATACCTAATGAATATGAAAAAAAGAAGGGAAAAAAAAATCGTCTAATGCATTGTAAAAGCTCACGACCATATTTCGGCACTTGCTCGTACCTCCGATGACAAGTTCGTTTTTCTCGGCGGTGACATTGCCCATCACCCAGGCGAATACCGTCCAACCGCGCATCTCCCACTTCCAAAGACAATCCAGCCTTCTCCATTCGCTTCCCATACGCTACCTGCTTCGTCATGTCCTGGGGCGATTTTTGAAGAGTGTCATCCGGCAAAAGGGACCACCAGTAAAGACTACCGAACGACGCCATTCTACGAGCTGAACCCGGCCATGAATGTGTCTCTTTCGAACGCCATTGAGTCTGTAAACAAGATGGAAGCCTTTGACGCCTCGCCTGATGTTTTCGTTGTAATTGCTCATGACGCGAGCTTGCTGGGTGTTCTACCTTTCTTCCCGGAGACTATCAGCAACTGGGATTCTGTCAACCACAAATCTGTTGGTACATGGAGATTCTTGAAGGACTTTGGGGAGGCTATCAAAATGCAAAAGACCGACGAGAACTAGATTAGCTCATTCGATATTTTCATTTTTTTCAGGACAGAAACATTGAATAATCTCGTGATATATACGTGAGGCTTTATTTTGAGGATTCCATACAGCTTTTCGTGTTTTTGTGGCGTAGAAGCAGGAGCCTCGGATTAAGTTATTATGTGCTTTCGAGATATGCAAGATACTGTTCTGAAAATCTAGTCAGCAACTCCTATCCATAGATTATAAGGGGGTAAGGTTAGCCCTACTCCCAACCAACCATCTCTTGGCAATGCGTCTCAATACCGCCTTACAAGACACGAGAGACTTGCTTACATCGAGCCGGGTAGTATGCTTTATCTCATGCGTCAGAACCATGGCAGCTTTAAAGATAGACTGAGATACAAAAATTGGAAGCGAGTCAAGGGCCATTGTCGAATGGTTGTATTCCAAGTGTTGAAAATGGTCCAGAATGTCTTCAACTGCACACGCCAAGAAAGTCTTTGCCGAAAGCACACAAGACTCGTTGTTTGGCCGTTGCAAATTTGCCCAGAATACGAACAGTGCTACAGATGTGCTATGTTAAAGTCAGTTTGTTATGCGCAAAACAAGAAGTTAGTATAAAGTCACCTGTAGCAAAGTGAAATTGTCCCATCGTATAATCCAGATCTCTGGAAACTCTTCTCCGTCAGGACAAATTTCAGAGAGTTGAGAGTGGAAAGAATTTGGGTTGCCTCGGACGTGTTAAATTCTTCTTGAGATAGCGGGTTATACACGTGAGCCAGCACTTGATCAAGGATATGAGCCGCCTGGAATAGAATGGTAAACTCTGTGGGATAGCTATGAGAGGCGCAATCCGATATGATCTGAGTATAGTAGTCAGCATATCCGGGCGCCATTTTCCGGTGATTGGAAGCTCACGGGACATGAATCCTCTGCTAATATGTCGTCAGTTGAAAGGGCAGTCCTAAACTCTCCACTGAACTTGTGTAGTTCCAGAGAAAGATATCTACCGTATATACATAAGGCTGGTTAAAACCTCGAAGGGGTTATGGTCCGAGAAAACTCACTTGTCTATGCACATAATTCCCCGCCATGTCTGTTTAGCATCTTCTACAGTAATAGAAGGATCCAGGCATTGCAGCCTTGCCTGATTGGCGAGTATGTTGTCAAACCCAAGGGCCGCCGCAGCTCTAATGGTCGCACCAATTGAGATATATGCGACGTGGGTTATGCCATGCCCAGCTTCAAAAATCGCCAGAAGTAATCGCACATGAATCAATTCCAATGCGTTGACTCCTATTGATTCAAGTGCTCCTATTATACTCTTCACAAACGTATACAAGGATAAAGTCTGGCCCGTTAGCTTCTCGTGCTCCGGTGGGCAGGTAAGAAGGAAGGTTGCAAGAGCTAGCAGCGCAACATCTGGGTTGGGCTGGCTCCAGACAACTGCCATCTGCCGATAGTAACGAGCCGGTTGTATAACTGGGAACCAGGCGTACAGTGTTTCGGAATATTCGGAAGCCATCTTCAAGACCTCCGCCTCGTCGCCGATAGTAGCTAGGCCACGGGTTCGAACTGCATCCGTGATGCCAGTCAGAGTCAGTCGATACCAATCCGGTAAGCCCAAGGAGCTCAAAGAAAGAGACGCTGAAGACGTTTTTGCTATTGTCCGGTAGTAGCAGACTTGCCCTAGCCTTGTTTGTTACCTTAGTATCGATGCCCATGCAAGACTTGTAAAGTGGTAACACGCTACCTTTTACAAAGCGAGCAGGTTGGTAGCTCTTTGTCGCATTTTCGTTTATGCTGCTTGCAACGCAAACAAACCTGGTCGGCGTGGCTAGTTCGCATTGTCACTGTTGTGTAGATTCGAAGTTACTGAGAAGTAAAGGCAGAGACGTTTATTTTATTATTACTAATACTAGTAGGTACTTTCCAGTATAGAGTTCGGATTTTCGCCCGGTATTTGTTTTTGGAGGTTGATCATTTTATCCCGATGAGAATGTTTCCGCACCCGCACCCGCACCCGCACTTGCAGCTTAGTCCGGAGTTAAGCAAGTGGCTTATAATCGCCAAAAACAAGTGGAACGAAGTGTAAGCTTAAAGCTGGCTTTGTGAATAATGATGGTCAAGCTGATGGTCAAGCTGATAATTGGTAAATATCATTATTTCCCAAACTTTCCTCGGCATGATAATCACCGACGAGAATTGCCCAAAAAGGAAATTTTCTAGTCTACACGTAACAACCAATCAGCGTGGTCTTTTTTTTTTCAGCAAACAGCTAATTGACAACTGCTTCCCCTTACTCCACAAAATCAACTGTTAATCCGTGTTTGCTGTTGAGTTTGGACGATATGAAGGTATTCAGCTGCCAGACGTTTAGTGAATGCTCAACATAGCCGAAACGCAATACGTCACCTGCAATATACCATCTCCGCGACTGAATTTCCATCATTTCTTTTAATTCCTCTATACTCGTATTATCCGAAGAAGCCAACTGCAACAGAGCTATGCTTGCAAGAAAGACCGATTGGACTCCTTGGGGATGGTGTGACTTGAACCACCCGGCATAGATGCGCGGTAGAAAATCACGGACAGTCTCGACTGTTATCGTTATTATGGAATCCATGGCCATTCTTGACTGCAAAAGAGCGGTTTTGTTTTGAGTTTTCTCCGAGTGGGCGTACTGCCACTGATGTAATAGAAGAAAAGCGCTATTTTGCCAGTGTCAAAAAAAGCAGAAACAGCTTTCCAATGTGCATGTAGATTGAGGAAATACCTTCTATTCAGAGACAGAGCCTCAGAAACGGAATTCAGTTTCCCCGCAGTCTCTGTCTGTAGCGTAACCTGAATGGCTCGCTGAAGCTGCGAATCTAATACTCTGAACCGGGATTGGTTTTGTTCGGAAAATGGGTCGTCTGGCGCATTAATAAGATGTAATACATGCCCAAGTAGCACCGAAGACTGGACCTGTCGATAAAAGTTTGTTGCGGTATAAGAGTCTTGATTCCACGAAAGACCACTATTGTTGTTACTCCCAGTATTTCCCAAATCGGAAAGAAAGTTGGCTTCGTCAATGATTGTGGTGACAGGAAGCCGAGGCGTTGTGATGGAAGAGGCGCAAATTATTCTGCCACAATATTTGGTTCAGTGCCATCACGAGGATTGAATACACAGAGAGAGGAACACACACCGGTCAGTGATAACAATGGCCCACCAGATCAAGGTGGATTCATCCTCCATGGCACATTTCCACGCCGCATCCATATTCAACGGAGCCTTTGTCTGGTAAAGGCCTAATGGCATACTCGCGGAGAGACAGGAAAGAAGCGTGCTGTGGGCCGCATCGATCAGTCCGTGACCATACTCATAGGTGGCCAACAACAGGCCGCTTTGAAGAAGCTGTATTGACGGCCTGCTAGCCATGTCTGCGAAAACATGGAAATAAAAATACCGTACAGCCTGGTACATATCGTCATCCATTGCCGCTGGATGTGGCTGCTCATCCGGACGCCGCACAATCAAGTACAGGGTTGTCAGTAACAGAAAGTCATTCGTGTCACTTTCATAAGAACGACATTCAACACGGTCCCTAAACTGTTGTTCATCGATGATAGGAAGCCATTTGTGAACGGTGGCAAAATACATAGACACAAAGTCTTGGAGCGACAAGGACTTGTTTTGCATCGAAATGTAAAAATTCCGAACCCATGACGTCCAACTCCCAAAATCCGAACTGATCAAACGAAGAGGAACATCATCGTCGGTGGTCGAGTCTGGACTCTCATATTCGCACCGCAACAAGAGTCTCAAGTTCCAATCAGACCTAAATATCCATGCAAGCCGAATTTAAAAGCCTACCTGTCACAACGAGAACATGCAGGCAACGCTTTGTCGCACTTGCGCTTTCGCGCCTTGCAGTTGAGACAAACCCGGGGAGAGCGGTTTGCGAGCTCCGAGTCTCCAACACAATCTTCCATTAGATGGGAGCCAATCGATGGACACTTGCAATTTATTACTAAATAATTCGAGCGGGAGACGGAGTCACCATTGTCCTTGCAATAGTGCACGTGATAGCGGGGTATACCTTTCAATTAGGGTTGCACCCTTTTAGCCCTACTTCTATCAAAACATGAGTTCCTATAATTACCCATTGTAATCAAAATGCATCATATAAAAATAACTAATATTGACTGTGGACAAAACAATCATTTCTTATGGTTTCAATACGACATGGCTTCCAAAGCCCGACAACTGCCCAGCAGCCTGAAGAGCATCACCCACCGACTCAAGTCCGAACTCGCGAGTCTCCTTGATCCCCAGCTTGCTCCCGAATTTAAGCAACCCGGACTCGGCCATTTGAATCAATTGTAGCACATGTTGCCGAGAGTACATGAATCGACCTTGGATTCGAATGCTCTTGAACATAATGTCCAGATACGGCACATTAATGGTTCCCGAGTGTCCGCCCATAATGACAAGCCTTCCAAAAGGCCGCAGGGCACCCACGGCTGCAGTCAGGAGCGAGCTGTCGTTTATTGCAGGTGGCGAAAAGTCAATGTATACGTCCGCGCCTTCTGGTTTGCCGGCAGCGAGTTTGAATGCTTCTGCGTTGCTCGCGCTGTCTTGCGTCAAAGTCACTGTCTTGAGACGGCCAGTGGATGCGTGGATGCTTTCCAGTGCTTCCAGAGTATTCTTGTTTCGGCCTGCGGCCACAACTGTTGCCCCCATGGCGAGAGCCACAGCCACCGCAGCTCCTCCATATCGCCCAGTAGCTGGGGCCACGATGACAACTTCCCCCGGTTTCACATCAACTTCGGAAAGCCCGCCAAATGGGACTAGACAGACCGGCATCAAACACAGATCCGACACTGTATATCCACGTTTTCCAAACAGAACATCTTCATTCAAGGCATACAGATTCTCAAGCGGGAACGCGGTGTATTCTGCATATGTAGCGTTGCGCCACTCGCCGTCCATCAGTTTCTGCGCCGCCGGATAGCCGCCTCCATGAATGCCGAATAAAATCGAGACATTCGGGTCGTCTCGGCCACGGATTGTGATGTCGCAAAAGACGAGTTGACCGGGGCTGAGCTTGACGGCGTCGGGGCCAACTTCAAATACTCGTCCTATGGCGGTATTGCCCGGGGTCATGGGGAGAGAGAGCGGGTATGGTCGAGATCCGTCGAGGACTTGCGACATATAAGGCACGATGTCTGCGGCGAGGATACGGACTACTGCCTGGCCTGCTTTGGCGATAGGGCGAGGCACGGTCTCTAAAGCCAGTGGCTTGTCGCGAGAATGAAGGACGAGGGCTCTTGACATTGCCATTGAGTCTCAACCCGTTTGTTTCTTTTTTGATTAAGACAGTGAGAGTTGTAATTCAATGTTCACTTGGTATGTAGAAAGAAAAAGAAGAGAGAAAAAAGAGCGAATGACTTGGGATTAAATAGTCGTTCACCTCCGTAAGATTGGTTCCTAGGGTGGCGAGGGGCGGCCGCACCTGTATTTTAGACAGCCTTGGTAGGAATTAGACTTAGCACTAATGCCACATGCAGGTGTGTAATCTCACGTGTAAGAGAGTTCCTATGGTACCGGAAAATGTTCGAGTCGACGCTTCTAGATATCAATTGATCCGTTTTGTATACACTATGACTGGATAAACCACATCATTATTACTTTGTCTCATTTCTCACTTTAAATTACTATATCTTTACATCCACATCTATTCACCACGGCCTCACTTCCTCAGCCGTCGAAAACGTCGCCGTCTCCCCATCCTCTCCCAGCGCTACCAGTCTCGCCAGATTCACAGCACCCTCATCTATACTCCCCGTACCTCTATGATCATTCAAATCCGTACCAATATGGCCCGGGCAAGACGCATTAACTTTAAACCCCTTGTCATGCAACATGGCCGCATACGACAGCATCAACATATTCAACGCCGCTTTACTGGTACGGTACGCGGTGATGGGCGCCTTGGACCAAGGATTGTCCAAATCAGCGGCACGCGTGAGAGAGCCCACAGACGACGACGTAAACACGATTCGCGGATTTCTGGTCTTCTCAAGAAGCGGAATAAATGCGTCTGTGACGGCCGCAGCACCAAAGACGTTAATGTCAAAGGTGCGCTGCATCAGGCTGCGTATCGGTGTTCCCTTTTCGCGCACATCGAGCGCGACGCCCGCGTTGTTCACGAGGACATCGAGCCGCCCAAAGCTTTGCTGGATCTTGTTTGCAGCGGCGGCAATGGAGGCATCGGAAGTCACGTCGAGTTGCAATGCGGATACTGTTGCGCTGCCATGGCCTTCTTCAGATGAGAGTGAAGAGGCGGCTTGGATGCCTTGGGCTAGGTCGCGGCTGCCGATGATGATGTGGTAGTCTAGGTGTTCTCTGGCCAGTTTTCTGGCGAGGCCGTAGCCGATTCCGCGGTTTGCGCCGGTGATGAGGACGATGGTTTGTTCGGACATGGTGTGCTATATTGAACAGTGGATAGTTACTATCAATAACTAGGGAGAGACTTGGAAGTTCATCTTTAAATAGATAGAACTCGGCTCCGTTAAGTCCGGAGCGTCCAGCTGCCCTTGACACATCGTAGGAAATGGTACTGTATAGCAGCTGGAATGCAAGTCAGAGTCGTTAAAAAAAATCAATACTTTGGGAGAACAATGAGTAAGAGTCGTTGATGGATCAGGTAACTCCGCCTTAGCTCCGAAAAACTGACCGGGGGCGGCCGCACCGAGGTCCACTCTGCAAAGCTAATTTGAGATTGCTGTCTGTGAAGCTACAGATTATATCAGACAAGCCAAACAGATGACATTCTTTTCACGGGTGATTCACAGAGAGAGAGAGAGAACACTTTCTAACTCATTATGACCTTCTAAATAAAAAAACCATGTACATGTGTATATACATTCTACTACTATAATACAATCCCTCCAACATACACAACCTCAAACTGTGACTTTTTCCTCGAAATGCAAGAATACCCTTGGAAGATCAACGGTGCTTCGACTTTAGCGTCTCCAGATCCTTTTTCGTCAAGATCTTGACGCTATCGCGAGACAGCAGGTAATGCAGCCCGGACCAGACCGTTGTGAGAGCAACGAGATATCTATACCGTTAGAAGGGACTAAAGCAAAAGCGAATAAAGCAAAAAGGCACGAAGAAAAAGAGGAAAAAAGATATAAAACAAAAAAAACATACGACAGCTGGGATTCGCTGGTGGTCACCCACCCAACTACTAACCAGCCGGCGTGTGGCTTAAGTACGGCTGAGCGGACGGGAAGCCCTGTTTTCCACACCCTATGGTCGTATGTACCAGAAGAAACAAAAAAGAGGTTTATATGGGGGGTACGGGCATGTAGTGGTTCTAATAAAAAGAGACAAAAAAAACTTACTGCAATCCAATCATCCCATCATGCAACCCCCAAGCATCCATCAGCGATGCAGGAACCACTGGCAGAGCCATTGATGTGCCCACGAGCAACAGCTGCAGCGCCGTGTTTGCTTTCGAAATGGTCGTTGGCTTGACCTCGGCCGAGGGCAACGAGAAATCCCAGTACCTGGCCATGGTCTTTGGTGGTGGCAGCGAGACCCAGCGGTAGTAAATGGCTGAAATGCTGAGGCCGACGTCTCGACCGAGAATCAGGATGGCCAGCCATGCTAGGATAAGTCAGCAAACCATACATAAAAGAAAATAAATGTAGTGGGAGAAATACCCGGCATCGACCCGTTCAACGCAAGACACACAACACTAATCGTCATCAACAACTTATCAGCCGCCGGATCGATAATCGTCCCGACGACAGTCTGCAGATTGTAGCGTCGCGCAATGTACCCATCAACCAGATCCGTGATGCCGGCATACGCAAACAGAGACAAGGCCGCCGCGTGGTAGTTGTTCACGAGCAAGTACCCTACAGCTGGCGCTGCGAGCAGTCGCGAAAACGTCAGCAGGTTTGGAACAGTGTAGATGTTCTCGTGCACCGGGCCAGGCAATTTGGATAGCAGCCGAGGCTTTTTTTCGCCATTTTCAGGCGTCGTCTGCCCTTCAGGTGAATTCTTGCTTCCACTCCATCGCTTTTGCGCACTGGCAGAAAACTTGAATTGACCTGACTGATACCTAAAAAAGCCTCGTCAGCAACTGTACTGCCTAACCAACTTTGAAAAAAAATATGCACCTATTCAACGGCGTGCAAAAACCAAAACACCGCCTCGACCCAACCCCTCCATTCTGTGAGGACAAACTAGCCAAGTACAATTTTGAGTTGAACAGCTGCCGTCTATACACAAAAGACACACCGCGGCTGGACGCGCATGACAATGGCTGAACGAGACTGGTGAGCGGTCTCATTGGGTCTTTTCTTTTTTCTTGTCGGTATTCTCTCTGGTACTTTCCCTGTGGTGGACCCAAATACAGCCAGTGGATTTCCAGAGTAACCGGATTGAAGTGAATAGCAACAAATCGATGCTAACCGCTCAAGCCATAAACTCTAGAAGAGCAAGGCGTCTTCAATCGCAAATTGCAGAATGTCGATTATCGATATCGAATATCAATATGCTGATGTATATTCTCTTTTTCTTTAGAAGAGTGTGGCTTCCTTACTAGGAGTAGACGCGTTTTCACGTTATTTTGGTAAAATTTGGCATTCATCCAACATTGAAGATGTAGACAAAAGTCCCGACTGGAGTGTTGTTATAGGCTGCTGCTAGCTCGCGCGCTAAGCCTAGTTTATGAACGACGTGCACGTGATCTCCTTCCATTTACAGTTTACTTTTTTAAAGCTTGTTTTTAAGTTTAACGTTTCATCGAATAAAAGTGTATTCTCGTTGATTCTCTATATGAGACAAGGACAGCTTCGGCTGATATCATTCGATAACCCATGGCTTTGGCGTAACAGATAACCTCCTCTGGATAGTCGCATCACAAGAAATACCCAATCATTTGCGCCGCCTCCCGAAAACACGCTCAGAAATCACAGAAAAATAGATATTAGAGTATAGAAACAACGGAAAACGCAAATCAAACAGCCTCTCCAATATGAAAACCAGCCGCGGTTCATAACACATCATCATTCGACGGGAGAATAGAGAAAAACCACCGAAAACCAGACAAGCCACCATGAAAACACCCGCATAACCGTAAACAATCAAGTACAACGGATTGTCCAACTGCCGCCCGATGCGTTTTATGACCCCGAGAAAAGAAAACTGACGAACAAAAAGCCACAACACCATGAACAGAATCAAAAAAAAAGGCCAGGGATATAAACCAATTTGAGCAGCCCACCATTAAAAAAAAAAAAATAAAAACTAAGACCTTCACATATGCGGCTGAGCAGGAGCGGTGGTCGTCCAGGCAGACATGGGCTGAGCCGTTGGATAATTGGAATGTGCCACACCTGGATAGTAGGCCTGTCGGTCTGTGCCGCCCGTATAGTAGGAAGAAATCGTGGCTGTATCTCGACGCGGGATTGTCGGGTCAAACGAGGCTGCAATACTTCGTTGTTCAAGGGACTGGGTGGACGTAGTATCCAATTGCCCCGGTAAGTTGTAGGTGCCTCGGGAATACGAGGCGACGGTCGGAGACGGATCGTTGGGAGGTGCAAGATCCGTGGTCAAACTGCGAGACGGCATCGACGCATTTCGGTAAATGCTGGGGCTGCTGGTCTGGTGGGACCGATTCCGATCTAGCGAATTCGGCAGTCCGGTTGTGTTGAGAGCCGGGGGCAGAGTGGTTGGGAGGTGATTCTGGCTCATAGAATCGAAAGCTGTTCCGTAAGGGCTCGTACGGAAGGAGGAATGGTCTGGGTCAGGCTTGATGCCTATGTGTGACGAGTTTGATGGAGAAGGTAGGTATGGATTCGAGGAGGTTTGAGGAGGTAGGGGTCCGCTTGGGTAAGCTGAGATTGACCCGGTTTGAGAGGGATGGGACGCGTATGTGGAACCATGCATGTAGTAGTCGGAGTGGGCATTTGGCATCCCGTATGGCGACGGAGTCACGAGGGCTGGGCGGTACCCATACAGGGCCGCCTGTGGATCATGAGCGTTTTCCAGGCCAGTGTCAACGTCGTCAATAGGGGCGCGGAAACTTTGCTTCGATGTCAACTCGCCACGGGGCCGGACGAAACGCAACTCTTCGTGCATCGATGGTGGGCTCAAAATGCCTTTCAAGACGTCCTCGACACTGTAGTAGGACACCAGATGATGGGTGACACCCGACACGGTAACGCTCATTGTCTTCTTCACCAACCCGGAATCTTTGAAGCCGTACGAATCGACGAGGGAGCCGACGAGGGCGCGTTCAACGTCAGACTGGGCCGGGCGGTCCCCAAAGGCGGACGACGGGGTGGTGGGCGAATACTGGCCATTGGTCTCTGGGCGAGGGTACGGCTCGCCCGGGCGAGCAGGCTGACCGGGACGGCGATTGCCTTTCTTCATGGCCCGTTTCTTCTCGCCGGGCGGGAAGGGTTTGTCAAGCTCGCGGTAGACGAGGAAATTGCCGAGGATACGGCTGGGACTCCAGGTAACGCCGTCGGTCCATCGCTTGATGCCGGACGAGTTCTCTTCGTAGATGAAGACGCTGCCGCTGCGCACAAGATGGCTGCGCTCTCGATCGTGAGGGCGTCGCGGGACATGGTGTAACACGCCGGTGAGACAGGCTTCGAAGAGGATCAAGGCATCCTGGGTGGTAGCGACATAGCCATGGTAAGTCGGCTCCAGCACGGCGGCGGCGCCGTTGACCATGTCGACGGCTGCAAGGAAAGACGGAGAGGGAGGGAAAAAAAAAAGAAAGAAAGTAAAAAAGTAAAAAGTGAAAGTAAAAGCTTTGAGAGAGACGGTTATCAGGAGCCAGAGTAGACCACGTGCTTCTTGTAACAGGGTGCGCGCAACAATAGGCGAGCCGACTGGGGTCGAGAAAGCAAAAGCACAAGCGGGAGTTTGGGTGCGAAGCTTAATTTTTTTCAGACGAGTCACTTTGGACAAGCGATCCGATTGCCCTGTTGGGAAAAAAGAAAGGGCGATTCACGCGGCGAGGGAGGGGCTGCACCTGCACGATAGCCGGGCGATACTCGAAAGTGTGGCAGTAGTGTAGTATCACGAGGGAGCAACGACGGGGAACAATGACGCAGGGGCAGACAGGGTAATAATAAGAGCAGGAATTAAGTTATGCTGCTGGGACGAACGAGGCCAGCGAGGCGCGGCTGAGGGAGGAATAAGAATTAAGACGGATCAACTGATCAGGACTGGCTGAGGGAGGGAGAAATCGGGCCAGATGAGCAGGCAGTCAGATCTCCGTCTGATGTGATGTTTTTGAGTTTGGCTAGGAGCAGACGGGCTGCAGCCGCCAAAGCGCTCGGTTTCGGGGAAGCGGGACGACGGTGGACAGAGACGAAGTGGGAGGAGAGGAGGAAGAGGAGAGGAGAGGAGATGGAATGGAGGAGGAGGAGATGAATATAGGAAGAGCAGAGGAGAGGGAGGCGAGGAAGCAGACGGAGAGGAGAGCACGAGAGAAAGAGGAGGAGAGAGGTTCGTCTCGATTCGGTGGGAGGCAGGTACGGGCACCCATGGATGCGGCGGCGGAGAGTCGAGGACTGACTAGCGGGTCATATTAGTGTCGTCAATGGACTTGTCAGGCTGGGCAGCTGCAGCGCACACTGGGAGTGGGCAGCGGGCAGTGGGCGGTGGTGAGTCGCGACTGCAGCGACTGCGCCTGCGCCTTCCTTCGTTCCTTCTGTTTCCCTGTCCGGATCGACAAGGCAAGCACGGGCCTGGGGGAAGGTGCAACTGGGTGACTGAGGGGGGCAGCGGGCGCTGGGCAGGCAGGAGCGAGCCATGGACGCAGCGCCAGATCTGGATCTGGATTCTGGAGAGGCCAACCAGCGCGGGGCCGGGCCCACGGATGGGCTGCGACGGCCAGCTGTTGCGTGCGTCTGCTGACTAGTGTATTGGCCGTACGGCGTCGTACATAATACATGTGTATTCTGTCTGCCTGTGATTTATATATATATATCTATCTATCTACATATATACCTATATATCTAAATCTATATATTCTATTAAAGATATACATGCTGTTAGATAGATAGATATAAATATAGATATGCTATTATAGACAGTGTGTTGTAAATAAGGCACCTGGGTCCTGCAGTGTGCGCTGTGGATCCTGCATTTCTAGTATGTATTACTGACTATTCTTCGGTCCCGACGACGAGGCCCGGGTAGCTGAGCTAGACCTCGACTTAGACTAGACCTCGAGATCAGTTAAATAGTGCTAATACGAGCGACGTATTATCCATCATCGATCGCCAACGCTGTTAGCTAACCAACACTGCTGCTAGTGCTAGCGTTTTGGTGGGGCCTGGCATGTGGGCAGCAATTTTTTCCTTGCATTAATAGTACTGCTAATGACTTTCTTGTTGGTTGTTAGTAGTAGTACGTAGTAGTACGGAGCAGATAATGTTTCTGTTACACAGATCGACTCGCGAGATTTGTCAAATACGGGGGGGAAAAAAAAAGAGAAAAAGAAACGACAGGAAAAAAACGTGCTTGCCACGCTGGTTTCTGCCCAGGTCTCAGGCTCGGGATTTGATCACAATGCCAAGGAGGACATCATCTATAATCGTGCTAGTACGACTATACTCCGTACCTAGTCGTACTACTCCGTACGTAGTGCTATATTACGGATAGAGTCAACCTAGTTGCATGTTTGGATTTTATTAGTTCCTCAGCACGACAAAGTTACGGGCTAGCACAGGGGCAAAGTTAATGTTTTGACAGGAGATCTTTATTTAAAAGTTATGCTGCAATTTTTATTTTTTTTGTATCAGAAATAATAATGCAAAAAAGGCGATCGCTAATAGGGTATTGTGCCTCGTACTTGTACTGCGTACTGCGTCTCGGTCCTTACTCGCAAGACAGGATCAGCCCCAAAGACCAAGGATGGGCCGCCGCGCTCTCCCATGGACTCACGGTGAAGCTGCGCGCCGGCGCATCCCGCGAGAGTGCGTCAAGCATACGAAATTCCGACCGAGCCGGTGGTACTATCAAATAATAATAATAATAATAATAATAATAATACTAATAACAATAATATTGTTATTTTCCAATAAACGGACGGAACTTTTCCTCCGTGCTCTACATGTAGTACGTAGTGCGTATATACTCAACGATCACTTAGCGGGCAACAGAGTTTTCGCTAATGCTCCAGACCTCCACGGGGGAGCTTTGAGTTTACTTGACATGATCTTCACACTTAATAGTAGTTCATAATGAGTTAATAGCAATGTCGAGTAAACAATATCTCGTATAGATGTCAGCAGGCAAGTAAGACGGTAATCAATTTTCGCCTGTTGCGTGCTCAGTTCTCTGCGAATAATGAAGCACATGACATTCGAGTCAGTGGCCAAGCCAGCGACCAGTGGCCACACTGCCACCCAGCGCTCGCAGCTGAAGGTCGACTCAGCGGGGCGCGCAGTCTTAGGCTAGTCGCGGGCTAGCAGTAATTTGATGTATTATTTCCTATTTGCATTCCAAGTGCGTACGGAAACGGTAAATGGCTATTTTACCGCTAGCCCGTTCAGAGTAAAGTGCGGAGGAGCGGGGGGGCAACGCACATGGCCCGGGCTGCAGCCTATAGCAGGCTGACGTTACCGGCGCCGATCGGGGGGCGGCGGCCCAATGGCAGCAGCGCTGGTGGGGCCGGGCAGCAGGGTTGGCAGTCCCGACGATTCGGGTGGGGGGGGCGACCAGACGGTTTTTTGGTGAAACTCAATTGCCCAGAGAGTTATGAGTCAGCGGACTTTGCCTTTATGCTATATTATGCTCTATTATGCGATGTTAGTATACATAGATATGGCGTTCTACGATCTCGCATGCACAAACTATAGAGATTAACGTATTCTTTTTGCAGTTGCCACCACCCGGAGAACGGAGCTTGGAGATCGCCCTCGCTATGGCCGCTTGCAGACACGCCCACGCCCACGCCAGCGACCACAGCGACCAGACACGACGAGACGAGGGCAAGACCAGTGGGGCGCGATCCAGGCCGGCTAGTGGCCCGCTAGGTCGCTTGGGCCGGGGCGTGACTGGCTGGCGCGCGAGGCCCGAGTTCGTCGTGTGGTGAGCCAACGATGACGGAAACGGTTTACTACTAGTACGGCGTGCTTCAACTAGTGTGCTAGCACGGAGGAAGGATAGTCGATTACATCGTAATCGCTGTTTTTGACTGGTCGCAGTTGGTTGGGCTTTTTTTTTTTTTTTTTCTGTTTGCTCTTCGGGCCCTTTCACTGGGCCTTCAGGCTTCTCCGCACTAATCCTTAGCATACGTTTGTCAGCTGTGTCAGCAGACCGCTCCACCGGCCTACCGTTTCTCGCCACTGTACCAAGTGTACAGTGTACACACTCTCCCTCTTGGCGGCTGCTCCTCTCGGGTCTTGGAGATGCTGAGCAAACCAGTCGGCTAGCCTTCCTCGCTGTTTCAGACTTTCGCTTTTCAGCCAAGACTATCGAACTAACGACCGCTAGTCAACTGCCTGCCTGCTAACTTGCTGGCCGTCGCGCCACGTCCATGGCGTCGGTAACGCGCATGTCGGCCAATCAGTGCGCGAGTCGGTGCCAAGGGGAGCGGGAGTCGATGGAATACGAGGGTGGCTATCAGTAATCACTCTACAGAGTACTCCGTACCCCGTGCAGAGAAGAATACTGCTAGTATGTATTACCTGGCCAGCTATCATAATAATATACAGAACTGTGCATAACGATGCGGTGTATCACTGTATATTTATATACAGCTTGGAAGATAGTTCCGACTGGCCCATGTGCGTGCATCGGCGCCCGTTATGCGCCGAGAAGGCCCAAGCCCTCGTCAGTTGATATGGACAAAAGACAGCAGCTAATTAGCGCGAGTCCGGGTACGTGCTCCGTAAGGAGCACGACCGTATTCCAAATATTCCAAATGCTGGTGTCAATTTGTCAAATCGATGGTTTATATGGGCATGACTAGCATATACGCGTAGTATAGCTATATAGCTTTACCCAGGTATACGAATCAACGAATCACGTACTGAATACGGAGTACAGATCTCCGCTACGACTAGTCTACTAGCACTCCGTACATATCTCCAGGAATGCGGAAGACGCTATAATACATGTACCATGCGTCGATCGAAAACATGGCGCGACAGGAGATTTGATCGTCTGAATCAAGGGGTGTCCTCGTGATGCTTATCCCTCCCTGCGTCGACTCGTGATTCAGGTCTGTGCGAGAGTGCGTCAATTCATGCTGGAGTGATAATCTATCCTATGGTACATAATAACTACATATTATACATGCAAACAAAACTCCACACCTAGGCCGTGCTATGCAGTAAATAAAAACAAAATAATCATGTAAGCGTCGCCGTCGCAAGATCTGGCTGCTGCTGCTGCTGCTGCTCTTCCACCAGTCGCTCCGCCTGGCGAACGTGCATCATCAATCGCAGCGCGCCGCTCGGTGTGATACCTTCAATGCGCCGCATCATGCCAATGCTTTCAGGCCGCACGCGCGCAAGGATCTGCCGCTCTTCGGTGCTGATGCCATGCACTGTCGAATAGTCCAGATCTGTTGGGAGCAGCATGTTTTCTTCGCGTTTGAAGCGCTCGGCCATCAGGTTCTGCCGTGTCACGTACGGCGCATACTGTGCCTCGATCGTCACGCGTTTCTTGATCTCGGCCGGGAACGACGACGCCGAGTATGCCATGCCCGGCGCGGACTCGATATAAGGGATGAGCGATTCGACCGAAACGCCCTTGAGACAGAGCATGTCGAGCGCAGACCGGTACGACGTGTCCACGCGCGTCGGGAAGCCTAGGCGGGACCAGTGGTTCGAGGTAAACTTGGTGTTTTCCAGCAACGACCAGAGCTCGTCGATTTGCCCCTTGGTCTCGACAAAATGCTCCCAGCGCTTGTCCGACACAACCGACGCTTCTCGGCCCATGGCCGTCAGCCGGAGATCGGCATTGTCGGAACGCGCTGAGATGCGGAACTCGCTGCGAGTAGTGAACATGCGGTACGGCTCGGATACCCCCTTGGTGATCAAATCGTCCACCATGATGCCAATGTATCCGTCTGCGCGAGACAAAACCATCGGTGGTCGGCCTAGGGCTGCCAGTCCAGCGTTTGTGCCCGCCAAAACACCCTGTCCGGCTGCTTCTTCGTAGCCAGTCGTGCCGTTGATTTGTCCAGCGAGGTACAGACCAGAGATGAGCTTGGTTTCGAGAGTGGGCTTGAGATTGCGTGGGTCCACGTAGTCGTATTCCACCCCGTACCCAGGTTGTAGCATGCGCACATTTTCTAGTCCGCGCACTGTCCGTAGCATGGCCTCCTGTGCATCCGCTGGCACCGTCATAGATATGCCATTAGGATAGATGACATCGTTGGGCGCAAACCCCTCGGGCTCAAGCCAAATCTGGTGTTGCGGCTTATCGGTGAAACGAATAATCTTGGACTCCAACGACGGGCAGTACCGAGGGCCCTTGACCGTTTCCCGGATATGTATTGATTTGTCTAAATTGGCTCGGATGATTTTGTGCGACTCTTCGTTTGTATGCGTCATCCAACATGTCAACTGCCCTTCATCCCCCACCTGCACTGTGTCGTTCATGTATGAAAATGGGTTTGGCGGCGAGTCTCCAGGCTGCACCTCGAGAGACGAGAAATCAATCGATTTTTTATCCAGCCGTGGCGGTGTCCCCGTCTTTAACCGGCCCAGCTCAAAGCCTGCGTCGCGCAGAGACTTGCTCAGTCCGAATGTGGCCGCCTCGCCCATGCGTCCTGACGGATATGCCTCCAGTCCAATGTGTATTTCTCCGCCTAAAAAGGTGCCCGTGGTGATGACAACACGGCTTGTCGGGAGCACCTCGCCAGACTCTAGCCTAACGCCCACAATCTTGCCCTTTGCACCCGCAGTAGATATATCATCCATGCCATCCCGAGACAGAACAATATCGGCGACTTTGCCCTCGACAATGCTCAAGTTCTTAGTCGATACCAACTCCTCCCGCATATACGTTTGGTACAAGTCACGATCGATCTGAGCACGCGGACCCCAGACAGCCGGTCCCTTGGACCTATTCAGCACGCGAAACATGATGCCCGCCTTGTCAATAATCCGTCCAGCAACGCCATCCAAAGCGTCGATTTCGCGGATCATGGTGCCCTTGCCGATTCCGCCAAAGCTGGGGTTGCACGAGCAAACGCCGATATTCGAGAGGGACGGGGTGACGAGAGCGGTATGAGCGCCGGAGCGAGCTGCGGCGGCGCATGCTTCTGCGCCGGCATGGCCGCCTCCGATTACGACGACATCGAACGGTCTGATACAGGTCAGTTAGCGAGGCCGAGAATTTGAGGTTCAGGGGGAAAGTACCGGGCGCTGGAATGCGATGCCAAATGCCGACGGTGGGCTGTAAGTATATTATGGGCACCGTAGCCCCGGCGAAAAAGCGCCGTCGATCGCAGTCGCAGGGCCATTGTCGCCTGCATTGGATGTTGACAGCATCGACAAACAATCTGCCGAATAAAAAAAGTCAGGGTTGCCGTTCGGAGATAAGGGGTCACATGATGGACAGCCCAAGCGACCAATGACATTGCAATTATAGGCCCACTCTTGACATATATTCAAAAAATAAATATCTATTTAATTGATCATATATACATTGGTAATTTCGTTATCAAAGCTATATATACAGTTGAAATGAATTCGTGACAGTCATAAGTCTTCTATCCTCATGCTCAGGGTAACTTTGTAGGTTTCCCGTAATTAATGGGATTGTCATGCGCAAAAGGCACAGAAATATTGCTCTTTGCATCAAGTTCAGCCCGAAAATCTCCTCCTGAAAGCTCGGCTTTGTTACCAATGATGTATAAAGAGGAGGACGTTCTTGGTTCCAATTGACGGTGTAAAGTCCGCAGTATTCTTTTTTTTTTTTTTTTTTTTTGAATATGATTGCAATGATTGCCACAGCCAAGAGAACAATGAGAGGGATGATGACTGCAGGGACAATGATCCCGATTGGTAATTTCTCGTGTTTGGATGTTGAAGGTGCGGCTGCAGTGTGGTTGTCGTGATTAGGATCGTAGAAAAGGTTATAGAAGCAGCTGTGGTTGTAGTAGACTCTGCAACTGATGTTGGCGGGTCTCCCGAAGTTGATGTTGACGTTGGAACTGAAGTGTGTGCTGAATTTGAAGTTGATACCACTCCTGAAGCCGTCGTTGATGCCCCTGGAGAAACATCTTCCTGGTCCATCGCAGAAGTACCACATTGTTGTTGGATGCAATCGCAATTACCTCCAGAAGGGCAGCAGACTAGTGTAGAGTTGCCATCGGCCCCAAAGCAGGTTGAACTAGAAGGACAGCAGAAATCTGCAGGAAACGCAGCCCCGCATTATGTATAGGAGGCTGCACACGCGGAAGAATCTGCTCATAAGAAGAGGTTGGGAGAGGCAGCGGCAGGCAATAATGAGGCGAGAACAGTAAAGACAGTATATACCACCATGCTGCTCATAATACAATAGAAAGAAAGTTTTCTGGCCAGCAAGGAGGTGAATAAACCTCTTAAATGAATGAATGACGAAAGAAAGAAGAGTTGGCAACAGGAAAACTCCGCGAGACTGAGTCTCCATCTAGTAACAACCATTATATGTGCTGATACATCGTATACTTACATTGCCGCTCATGTTCCCGAAAATACATGATGAAATCGTAAAAGAACTGTAGAAGAACCTGTATAGGGCTATTTTTGACCTGAACAAAGCGCCGGCCCTAAGCAGTTGGCTCAACTTGGTTGGCGGTCGCTGCTCGCTTTGTCTGGGGAGGCTGATACTAAGCTCGACTGCATGCAGCAATTGGGTGGCAGGCTGCCTGCACCATTCCGGAAAACCGACTCGAAGAAGCAATGGTGAAGCTATCCAGAACAAGCAGAAAGGAAAGAGTATAGAAACATACATGGACCAATCAGCGGCCTTGGATATCTCATCAAGCGGGTCTGCATCACTAGTCCCGATATGGGGCATGGTGCTCCAACGGCGCATTCTGATTGGCCGCGAACCAGATCGGCTTCAACGTCTGCTCTTGCCTTGCCGGACGCAGTACGAGTTGCGTGATCGGCGTCGGCGTCGGCCTCATTTTCACGTCTTCTCATTGCTGAAGATTTCTTCTTCTTCTCAATAAGTTGACTATAATCCACTGATCCAGTGTCATAGTCGTTATTTAGTGCTTACACCCCGCCAAACTGTTCGTCACTGCCGCCTCCGAGGATTTACGTACAGAGTCTATACACTTAATTTAAGAGGCCCCGCCCCGCATCTCGAGCATTTGTCAACAACTTTTTTCCCTCAATTGATACTGCAACACCCTCATTCAAAATGAAGGCCTACTACTTTGACAACGTCCCTGTGAGTACCAGCCTTTTTCACTACTGGAAAATTCAGTTGCTTTACAACAAGAAAAGACACTGACGAGATCAATCCCAGGGCGACCAACGTGAAGACCACGACTCTGGCCGCGAGGTCGACACCAGCTACCTCGAATCCCTCGGCGTCATCTACCGCCTGTGCCCTCAAGTCGCCGACGTCGACGCTCTCGCCCGCGACCGCGGCTACAAAAACCGCGACGAAATCACCGTCTCGCCCGAGAAAATGGGCGACATTTACGAGGAGAAGGTGAAATCTTTTTTCCATGAGCACTTGCACGAGGACGAGGAGATTCGGTATATTTTGGACGGCGAAGGGTTTTTTGATGTTCGGAGCCAGAATGATGACTGGGTGCGCATTCGTCTGGTCAAGGACGATCTCTTGATTCTCCCCGCGGGTATTTACCATCGCTTCACGACGGATTCCAAGAATGTAAGTTTTTTTTTTTTTTTTTTTAAATNTGGTCAAGGACGATCTCTTGATTCTCCCCGCGGGTATTTTCCATCGCTTCACGACGGATTCCAAGAATGTAAGTTTTTTTTTTTTTTTTTTTTAAATATATATATATATATATATATATACATACTGACAACAGCAGTACATCAAAGCGATGCGTCTTTTCCAGGACGAGCCAAAGTGGACGCCGCTGAACCGCGGCCCCGAGGTCGATGTCAATCCCCATCGTCAAGCCTATCTTCAAAGATCTTAGATACTACCGTCCAGAGCTATACAAATGTTTTAATGATTTATAAACGTGAAAATATATAAAATTACACGCCGTGATCCCATAGTGCACGGCTATCATTATATTCATCTTGACACGAGTCTAATCTGACATGTGTAGTAATTACCAACGCAAATCGTCTTTTTTGTGGAAATAATCCTTAGATAAATGCGTCACAGCGCCTAACCAGGCATTGACCCTGGTATTTCGTAACTTTGGCTGCTCGTAAGATTAACAGGCCGGCGAGAATTCGATTCCTCTCCATATACACCGCTGGCTCGTGGCATATTGTCCGCCCGCGCAGACTCATACCTCGATGGGCCACGAAAACGTAGTCCCTCCTGCTCCGTGTCGCTTTCGATAATTGCTTCTTCAGATCCAGCTACGTCAGCCGACCTAGATTGCCCAGCTCGGGATGAAGCAGTTGTAGTAGTGGTAGCCGTATCGCCATCTTCCCGAACACCAGTCCGGCGCATCCGTGGCCAAAAGTCTGGCAGCCCGACAACCTGTACTCTAGGCTCGACGACCCGCTCTTCAAACCAGGACTGGATGCGAGCCTCCACTAACTGTGCCACCTTTGGGACATCCTGCAGTCTACTTCGCGAGCCAATCAATGATCTGACAGATAGATCTAGCCGGTAGTCTGGTAGGAATGAGAAAGCGAGATTGGTTTTTGGGACACCTTTTTTGGGAGATTCTGCGGACGTATTTTCAGCAGCCTCACTCGCCTCGGGAATTATTTGCTGAAAGAGTGATCGCGCCCCGAAAGGAGTTGCATCTGGCGTTGAACCTGAAGGTCCTTCCGACGAAGCTGATGTGTTGGCGGGAATGAGAGAAATGCAAAGTGTTCCGGAAAAACGAACAACAGAGACGGACAGAGCAACGGGGAGTACTGCGGAGCGGGGTTTGGGGTAGTTAAGTATCAATGAAGTCTCAATGGCAAGCGAGAGATTGTCATCGCTAAGGTCCACGTCCATCAGCGCCTGCAACCTGCCCCCATCGGAGGTTGGGTCGTCCACAGCAATGACTCGGCAATTGCTAAAGATCGGGAATTCCTCGCCTAGCGATATATCTGTAACCTTTATTGTATCAATAAAGGATGGCTTCTTGTCGGGATCGTTGATGGCAGCCGAAAGCGAGTCTAAAATCGAAGATGTCGGCGAGTCTTTGAGAATATACGCCGTCTGTCGGTATTGGGCAAGAGTCTGCGCGATTATAACATTAAACCAATCCAGCGACTCGGGTTGGTGCGTAGAATGTTGTATCCTGTTTCGCCCATGCTTGCTCGAGAATTGCGGGGGGACGGCATTGTAGTATGTTTTTCTGAGGATCGAGAGCGTGTTGGTTGCCGACGCGGGCACCGGGCGCAGTACATTCGACGTTGACGGTTTTTCTCGCAGCGTTCTCGAATTGGCAACGCTGTCGGCCTGGTTAATCGAGTACGATCGACGATGGGCTGCAGTGCGACTGGCTAGCCCGCGAGACGGCGGCGCTGGAGCTTCCCCGAAGATGAAAAACTTGATAAAAGCTCCAAGCAAAAGCACAACAGAGAGTTGCCCGAGTACAAAGCCTTGGGTGAAGGACAGCCTGGGAGGATGAGACCTGTCAGTTTCGGGATTCTGAGGAGTTTTGCTTGCAAAAGTCAGGAGGAGGAGTCCTTACGAGGGCTGAGCTAGGACCCCAGGAGCGTCATCTAAAGAATCGACGACTCGTTAGCGAGATCGACCACAGCCGACTGGAAGCAACCCACTTTGCGAGTATTGAGACATGACAGACCAGTGAGTCTATGTCCATGAAGTGCCCATCATCCCCCGCAGGGCTGAGCAATCGATTGAGGGGGAGTTGGTGAGGAGAGATTGCCGCGCGAACCATGAAATGATGTTTTTCCGCCCTTGGTCGTTCTTGCCGGTCGAGATCCACTTTCTCACAAGCTAAGATCGCTCGGCATTTTAGCATCCAGCGACTTTATGCTCTTCTAGACTAGTCGTTACACTCTATTCAAGAATGTCTGAAGCTGCACATCTGGATCCATGCTTCCAAACTGCACAGTCTGTGAAAACATGCGGTGGTCGTCCATTTGCGCTGACTTTTTGATTTGAGACGTGATGTCATTGAATATCTTCCGCTCACTAACACCTCACCGAATATCTGCCTCAACAAACACCGCTTTACCCAACAAGCAGAGGCTCTGAGAATATCAACATCATCACAAAACAGACCCCCCAGCATTACAGCCTCCGACTTTCAATACTGGCAGGCTAATTTTTAGATGCTGTCCGAAGAGGCCACGTTGGTTAGGCAACAGCTTTTTGCACAGCCACCAACAATCCTCCCTCAAACATCCGCATGTTAATTCACTATTGTGGAAATTTGGAATCGAACACCATTTGAGAGGCTATCTACACATCTGCGGCTCTGAGGAGACTGCAACGGGGATCTGACAAGATGAAAGCCGTCCTTGCAAATTTCCTCCCCCTCGTCTTTACTCTATTCTCTGTTACATTCGCGGCAGCGCCTGGCCAAAATGCCATTCTGCTGTCGAATGTTCAAACTCTCACTCTACATGGAGGCCGCATGACCTCTCACCGCCGTGTGTCTCCTGTCCCACAGTTGAAATGTGTCGGTCCATCCAAAATCTGCGAACTACACTCAATCGACACGATGCGCTGCACAAATCAAGGTCATGGATATGACGAAGAGGATATTGAATGGACCTGCACTGCATCTCTGCCACCCGAGTTCAAGCTGGGTTCTACCGACGTGATATGCGAGGGTTACCGAGACTCTGATGATGCATGGGTTCTCAAAGGGAGTTGCGGAGTTGAATATCGTCTTCTACTCACAGAAGAAGGAGAAAAACGATATGGGCGTCAACATACTAAAACTATACAAACGTCTGAGGATAAGCCGTGGCTGCCCTTGATAGTATTGTTTATTATTTTCGCCTTGATCATATACGCACTATGTAACAGCAACGGCAGTCCTAGACAGAGAGGTCCGCGAGGACCAGGTGGTGGTGGTGGTGGCGGCGGAGGAGGAGGGGGATGGGACGATCCAAGAGATCCTCCTCCGCCTTATGACTACAAGCCCGAACCTCACCAGCCGTCCACCTCAGGCTCGTCTTCAAGGCCAGGGTTCTGGACCGGCGCTGCTACCGGTGCTACCACTGGCGGGGCAGCGGGCTACGCAATGGGACGAAGATCGAGGAGATCATCGAGGAGATCGAGATCGCCCCGAGCGGATCCAGGGGAGGGCAGTTCAAGGCCTTCGCCTGGGTTTTCTTCAAGTAGTCCTAGTATGGGCTTTGGGTCTACGAAAAGACGGTGATAGAAGTTCTCGCCCGGTTGCGCACAAGGTTTACCATATCAGCTTCGGCAGTTTTAACGAAATAGATAATTTTCAATGTTGGAACATTAAATCAAAATAATAATACAAAGCCAAAACCATCAACGCCCACCAACGCCTTCTATAGGGTATTAAAAGCCAAATACGCCTTTGAAAATTGGCGCTTTCTGTTGCCCCCTTACCAAGAATGACTAGTCCGCCCTGTGTGAGTAGTTTCGTAAAAATAAAGGCCGTAATCACTACTAATCAGGAAGTATTTCTTCTTTTCCGAGATAGACATTTTTCTGTTTTTTCGAACGAGACCGAGCATTGTTCGAATCTGACTTTTCAATGCTTTGTGCGACATTTGTGTCGTTAGAAGGACCGCTAGGATTGCGGAGAAGTTCCTCCTGTAAACGCTTTTCGTTTGCGTGTTGCTCCTCAATTCGTTTCTTATCCTCATCCAGCTCTTGCTGAATCAGTTTGGGGTCCACATATACCGTATTCGTCATTTCTGAGTATGATTGAATATCAACGGCTTCAGGAGGTCCCATTAATGTCCTTTTTATTCTTTCAGGGTCTCGGCGTTCTTCGTTGTTGAACTTCAGCTTGATCTGGCGGCGAGATCTGCCTGGGAACATTTTGCTGATCATCATGAAATCGGTACCAAACATTCGTAGGCCCCGATAAAACAAATCCGTCAGCTCCTCGTCCCATGATTCTGCCTTTGTTCGCTTTCCATAAGAGGCCTGGTTTATTTTCCTACTAAGCCGACTCTCTAATACATGTTCCACGTCATTAGACTCCAAGTCGGCTCGTCGATCCACCTGTAGAGACTCGTTATCAATGACGATCTCGCCATTGACAATTCTCATACGTGGCCCGGACTGGGTCTTCTGCGGAGTTGTCTCAGCATTGTCGGCACCAGCTTCATTGTTTTCTGATTGCTCTTTGACTGCAGAAACAGAATTTCGCGCGTCATCCTTGACCTTTTGTTTGCGCTCTGCTTCGGCCGATTCAAGGGTGCGCAATTCCACCTCTCGTTTCGATTTTTTGCCAGTTCGAAGATCTCGACACAATTCGGACATCTTAATCACCGTAGGAGCAATTTCAACAGTCTCTGACTCTTCAGGGGTTGCTTCCCGCTTCCTTTTGGTGCGCTGTTTTCTGACCTGAGGTTCCGCGCCGGTTCTCTTGTTTTTACGCGGTCCTGTCTGCAACTTTCGCCCTTTCTTAGTAGATGTGCCGCTTTCCTCCGCATGAGATGTTTCTCTAGAGACGGGGGTAATGGAAGATTCGCCAGTTCGAGGAGGTTCTGGCGTTAAGTCTGGATCGACATTATCGGTTTCCACAATTCCTGCCGACTCTGGGAGTGAGGCTTGGGCGGATAGTTGTTGAGGAATCGCTTCATCACTAGGTGGTCGTTGCACTTGGGCCAAGTTATTGATATCTCTCTCCCGTAAAGCCGTCTCTTCAGTACTCTGCCTTGCTGGTGGAACATCGGCTTGTGGCACATTAGAGACAACCTGCGCTTTAGCAGACGTAGTCTCCGCTGCAGGAGTCGGTAAAGCTGCGGGTCGCCGTGGTTTCGGGATCGGAATAGGAATTGGGACTGCCTTTCCAACGGCACCAGGCTCCTTTGCAGATGCGGAGTACTGATCGCTAGGTTTAACAACCGGCACAGATGGGGCAGGTTTGGGCTGTGAAACAGGCACGGAGGAAGTAGCTGGCGGCTCCACTGATTGGGACAGCTGAGAATCATTTGATTTTGCTATCGATGGATCTGCAGCCAAGGTCCCGGGAACTGTAGCACCGGTATGGTCTGCTTCGGGTTGCGGTGCAGTAGGCGCATTTTGATTTTCGATATCCGGTTTTGGTTTTGGAGCCGGCGCAGTTGATGCTGGTTTAGGACGACGAGAAGGCGCCTTTGGTGCGAACTTTTTGCCCGACTTATCTAAAAGTAAAAGCCTTATAAGTCCATGTCCACCCCGATGCGGGGTGGGGTTGACTCACTAATCGCAGAACTTGTGAAGGACTTCATTTTGATGCAAGAGGTAAACTTCCAGTTACATCGTTGCGAACTAAAAGCCTGTAGCCGAGCCTGGGACTCCGGTTTTGCGGTACCTGACTCTGTAAGTTACTTATCTTGTTCCGGTGCGACTTGCAGGTTCGACTTTTGCGAGGCTGCGGAGAAAACCAAGTGGGTTGAATCACGTGACTCGGCGCTAGGGAGGCGCTAAGAAAAGGCCCAAGTCGAAAATCCTCCTGTTCGTGGCAGTGGTGTCTTCTTTGCTTATCTCGACTCCCTCCAACGATCCCTTACAACCACACAGCTGCTGCTTGCTTGCGAGTGCAGCAGGATATTTCTCATACAGCGCATCGTCCTGGCTGGTTTGGAGCGACGTTTTCCACCCCAGAAGTCGTGTTAGCCACTGATGCCGACCGTTGAAGCAACCCCCGTCACGTCTGAGTCCGGTCTCATCAAGATGGAAGACCGGAAGAGACCTGCTGGCAACGACCAGAGTGATGCCGCGCCTCCATTGAAGAAACAGGCAACTTCCGTCAATGGAAGCAAGCCTCATCCGGACGCCGACATGCCATGGAAGGACGATTTGGACGTGAGTACATTGTCGCAAGACGCATCCTGCACCGAACTTGATTTTCTCGGGGATCGTCGAAAAAAGCCAAAGGAGTAGAATTTTGCTAACCCGCAATTAATACAGCGCTTTACCAAGGATGCTATATGGCGTCAAATGCAAGAGTTCAAGCGGGAAAAGGTTACACTGGAGTCCAAGGTCAAAGAAATGACAAAAGCCGCCACTTTCCATCAAGATCACCTTCGAATAATTGATGCATGGTTCAAGCAGGTAAGGCTGGTTTATTGAGTATTGATTGTTGGGTGTCTAACGTGGCGATCTGTCTAGTTGATCGATGAAGTCAAGATGCTGGTTAGCGATTCGGATGTACAAGCCAAAGGTTCGTGGGAGTCTTATGTCTTTGTTCAATGGTGAAAGAACTCTCTAACTTGTTTGCAGATCATCCGCCCTTTCGCACTTCGCTATTGTTTGACGACAATGATAAGTTCAAAAAACATCTGAAAGACCGATCCGACGACATCAAGGAGACGATTTCTAGGTTGATTTCTATTTCACCAAAGGCGACAACGGAAGTTTCAGACCTGCAGAGCAAACTCGCAAAGAAGTTGGCCGAAGAGAAAGTTTCGATAACCGAGCTCGAAAAAGCTTTGTCTGAAAGACAGCAATTCGAAGAACAGTTGGAAGAAGCATCTCTTCGTTATATGATGGCCGAGAAGAAGCTAGATCGAGCAAGGAGTTTGACCGTTGCTAAGCTTGAAAAGCAATATCTTCTCGGCGCACAGCGTCCTGGTGGTGATGGCTCATCCTCTGCAAACCGTGAAGAAAGCTCGCCAGTCAATGGTTCTGGCCCCACCCCCGAAAAGAATACGGAATTGGAGGAAACCTACAACAAGACACTGGCTGTGTCGCAGAAACAACGAGAACAGTTGGAGGTCCTTGAAGCAGAAAATGCGAAATTAACGAGCCAGGTCACTTCCCTAACAGTCAAGGTTAGTAAGATCTTTTTGGAAAAATTGTCGTCCTGGAACATGTCTAACATATAGAATACTAGAACTCGAGACTTACAGACGATGACTATGCCAATACTGCCCTCTTCAAGCAATTTAAATCCCAGCACGAAGACGTCATCAAGCGCATCAACCACCTTGAAGCATTAAATGTTCAGCTGAGGCAGGAAGCGGAGAAGCTTCAGGCTGAACGAACTGCTTACCGAAACCAGATGGATACCGAAAAGCAAAAAGAATTGGAAGAAAAGGACGCGCAATTGCAAAAAGCCGAAACAGATCTCGCAAGAATCAGGAATGCTCGAGATGAACTCCTCGCCGATCAACAAATGAGAAAGGCCGCACAGGATCAAGAGAGAACGGCCGTGGAGAAAGTTCGAGAGTTGGCTGCGGCGAGAGAAGCGCAAATCCAAGCGCTAGAATCAGAGCTTGAAAGATCGCGAATCCAGGTCGACGGTTTGAATGAAACGTCCGCGGAAGAACTACCAACAGAGGAATTGCGCGCGAAATATCAAAGTCTTGAACGCCAATATTCCCTTCTCAATACGGAACTCACTTCCATGCAAACTGTATGCAAGAAGTATTCGACCCTGGCCAATCAAAAGACAACGGAATTCAGCGCTTTAGAAGAGAAGACTCAACGATTAGTGGCAGAAAAGGCCAAGGCTGATCAGAAGTACTTTGCTGCTATGAAAAGCAAAGAAGCTCGAGATGCTGAGGTACGCACTTTGAGGCTACAGAACTCTAAGAGTTCTGACATAATCTCCCAACTCAAAGATGCCGAGTCTGCCACTCGTCAACTTGTCATGAACTTGGAAAAGCAACTTTCGGAAAGGAAAGAGGCCTTGAACTCGGTTTCAGGCAAGTATCGTGCTTTACAGCAGCAAGGAAACGAGAGCAGCATCATTGTTGAGGGCCTTAAAGCGCAAGTTGCGGAACTCAAGACTATGGCAACAACAAAGGACTCCTCGCTGTCCAATGCAACATCGGCCTGTAGGAAAGCCGAAACGGAAATTCAGAGTCTGAAATCGTCCCTCACCGACACAATGAAGAGTCTCGAAAACTGGAAAACAAAGTCTCTTGGGAACTCCTCTTCGGAGTACGAAATGCTGAGGGTAAGTCGTAAACCTGTGCCAATATTTTGAACAGCTGCTAATGTGTATATAGAATCTTGCACTTTGCACCGTATGTCGACGGAACTTCAAAGATACAGTCATCAAGACTTGCGGACATGTCTTTTGCAAAGAATGTGTAGAAGAAAGACAGGTTTCTCGGTCGCGAAAGTGTCCAAACTGCAACAAATCATTCGGAAGCAATGATCATATGCATATCACGCTTTGAGAGACGAGCAAACACTTTGTGGCTACTGTCCCACAACTTGTTCCTTTTAGAACTGTACACTATTTGTTTCAGCACCGTCTTTTGTAAAACGCTCAACGCACGTCTTATTATTGCGGGTTTTTTGTTAGCATTATGCTCTTTTATGGACTTTGCAAGCGATTGGTGTTCGGTAATCCTTTATTATTTATTTTCGTTCGCCCTTCATCCTGACTTTTTTTTCTTTTGGGTTGTTTTTAAAGTGGTGGTGCTGGCGTTGTTTTGCCGCTGGGAGTGGCATTGTTCAACAGGAAAGGCCATGGGAATGCTTTTGGTTACCAGCAGGGCGTTAATATGGCGATCTTGTCATCTGGATGTAACGCTATTGTACTTGCAAAATGTAAGATTAGGATTGAACCAACCCCAAGTTTCTTTGATGGTAGACTCGTGGGTTTCGAACAAGTTTGCATTCACGAATTAAATATCCGGCTGTACAGTAACTCGTGCCTACCCACCCATAGGTCAAGTACTGGAGCTACCTGGCCAGCATCTTCAGTCTTGGTATGGTATTCAGCTCGTATCCTGCTATTGAGTGAGTCACGGAGCTCATCGCTAGCCAGAATGCTTTGCGCTTGGTAAGGACCCATCACAGATGCGCGTACTGCTGCACTCAAAACAGCCTTTGCATGATTCAACATGAAAGTATAAGCTGCTAGATTGATATCGATGCCCACCGCACAGCAAAAGGTGCCCCATAGCGGAGCAAAATGTCCATTTGGGCCTAGAAGGTCGCCATCAAACCCACCAGACTTCAAGGCTTCGGAAAAGTCTTCGATGGCCGCTACGGCGGATGTAGTGGAGGGATCAATGGTGTGAGTGCGCCGCGAATAAGTCATGCGAAAGGACTTTTCCCACACGTTCAAAAGTGCCCTGCCCTGCGCAACGCTGGCTCTTCGTGCTACTGTGCATGGTGTTGAAGCATCGAAATCATTGTCTAATCTTTCTAGTTCCGATGGGAAGCGATAAGCCTCCAAGAGATATGGTAAAGAAGTGCTTGATACAGAAGCAATTGACAGTTTGAGAAATCTTTGAAACGATGCTGATTGGTTATTTTGCGTTGAAGAAACTTTGTTGTGTGCAATGAATGACTCTAGGCCACTGGAATAGGCGAACGAGCCCAAGGGCAATGCCGTGTCACAGATCAACAAAAGCGGATGCAGGAATGACGGAAGTTTCGTGCTCTTGTTGATGTTTTCTAAGACTCAAAAAGTCACTAGTTGAGCTTAGATCCATAGTTTTCTGATTGGTAAGAAACATACGATCTGCGGGGGATTGGTCCCTGGAGGGACGCCTCCTGATAGAGGGTTTGCCGTCATTTTGTAACCTGCTGCGGGCATCTTTTAATCGAAGTTCAAGCTCCTCGATTTCATTTTCGAGCTCTAAGCGACTCATACCGTTGAGATCAGCGCTAGAAGACATCACGGTGATTATATACGAAGTATAAACTGGTTCAATGCTTACGTCTTGGGTGGGACGATTTGCATAGCGGCAAGGCGGCGGGTAGGGGCAGAAAATACACGAACAGCTTGAGGATCAGTGACGCAGTCTCTTTTTACTTCTTATTCAATTGAAATCGATACACCTTCTCTTTCAACATGCTTCTGGTTTAGCTGGGGCTAAAAAATATTTTGAAATGGCGGGTAAGCGTCTTTTAGACGCTGCCCAATTCCTGGGCGCCGCCAAATCCATCTCTGGCAAACACATTGCCGCTCGCCGGCAACAATTGGATGTCTACACGCGTACATCGTCGCTGACAGAAGGACTCAGAGAAAAAGGCAACAGCCTCATAGTTACTGCACAGGCGGCTTCCGCCATTTTCCAGCGGTTTAACGAAGCGCCACACCCTTCATCGTCGGACGCGGAAACCTCGGGATATTCGCAAACGGCCCAGCAAGCTCGAGAAAGTGCTGCACAATATGGACAAAACGCCGGTCAACCCTTCACCAATGGTAAAAAGGAGGAAAATAACAATGTGGAGGTTGAAAGGTCGAGGAATCGATCTGCGCAACCGGTTCCCCAGGAACAAGCAGTTCATGATGTAGACGGGAAACCCGACGACTTGATCATCAGCCAGGCGCAAGAAACCTTTTATCAGCCGTCAAAAACGTCGAGACCTGTTCCCTCGAATATCCCAGAACTCAAATTACCTGCAGCCACGAGCACGAAACAACAGGTTACCCAACATGATGTTGACAAAGATATAAACCCGGATGTTTTTCATTCACAAGCAACTGAGCCGGAAGGGCCGCCGGAGGAGGTCTTGCAAAGCGTATTTCATAGCCCGCGGGTTGCAAATTTATTGTTATCAAAGGGAAAGCGACCGCATCCGGCGGGCGTCAAATCTCATCTCCCAGAGCATAGGCCGGTTGAATACTCTCAAACCCCTGACATACAAGGCAAAATTGAGGCCACTCAAGATTCAATTTCACAGAGTGAAAAGAAGGAACTGGCCTCTGACATCCTTGAACCATTATCCCAGGGGTTGGAAGTAAGTCGATACCTACTTTTCAAGCCTTGAATTCTGATGAGCTGACAAGCCAAGAAAAATGATATACCAAGTGCTAGTTCCGGCTACCAGATGTTGGAGTCACGCGTGCCTTCTACCCGCCTAGGTAGACTCTGGCAGTACGGAGGACTAGCTACTTCGATGGCTTTTGGTGCCGTCGGTGAAACTTTACGAAGGGCGACTGGTAGCAAAGATGAAGGCAACGGATCGGTCATGTTCAGTGCAGGTAACATGGAACGCCTAGTTGCGAAACTGTCCAAAATGAGAGGAGCAGCTCTGAAACTAGGTCAAATGATGAGCTTACAAGGTGAGTTTGAGTATATTGCGTCGAGTCAACATTATCTAACACGCTGTAGACTCAAAAATGCTACCTGAGCCAATCGCAGTTGTCCTGCAACGGGTTCAAGACCGAGCAGATTACATGCCACAATCGCAGCGGGACAAGGTTCTTGTTGACAACTTGGGCCCTAATTGGAGAGAACTGTATGAATCCTTTGACGAAGTGCCCATGGCGGCTGCCTCGATAGGTCAGGTACACGGGGCAGTCCTCAAAGACGGACGACGCGTGGCTGTTAAAATCCAATATCCCGGTGTGGCTGATTCTATAGACTCGGATTTGAACAACCTGTCCATCCTTCTCACAGCATCTCGTCTTCTTCCCAAGGGTCTCTTTCTCGATCGGACGATTGCCAATGCACGCGTCGAGTTGGGCTGGGAATGCGATTACATCCGTGAAGCCCAATGCGCTGACCGGTTCAGGGCTTTACTCGGCAATGAAAAGGCCTCCTTTGTTGTCCCAGAGGTCATACACGAGGCATCGGGGAAGCAGGTCTTGACCATGGAGCGCATGGATGGGATAGCCGTCACAAAAATCAAGAATTTCACACAAGAGCAACGCGACTGGGTCGGGACAGAAATCCTTCGACTCTGTCTACGCGAAATCTGCGAATTCCGCTTCATGCAGACCGACCCCAACTGGACCAACTTTTTGTTCAACGCTGAGAAGAACCGCCTCGAACTGCTCGATTTTGGCGCTTCGCGCGAGTACCCAGCTGAATTCATCGAATCGTACGTCCAGACCCTCGTGGCCGCGGCGCGAAATGACAGGGATCGCTGCAGAGATCTGTCAATTCAACTCGGATATCTCACGGGATACGAATCTCAGGCCATGGTCGATGCGCACGTTGATTCGATTATCACGCTTGCCGAGCCCTACCGGGATTCTGCGCCTGATGTGTATGATTTCCGTGACCAGACTATTACAGATCGTGTCCGGACCCTGATCCCCATTATGCTCCGGGAGCGATTGGCTCCCCCGCCTGAGGAGACGTATAGCTTGCATCGGAAACTCAGCGGTGCTTTCCTGCTGTGTGCCAAATTGGAAAGTCGAGTCCCTTGTAAAGAACTGTTTTGGTCTGTTGTGAAGGACATGGAGAGCAAACGGTCAGCTTAGCCTACTGGAAAGCAAGCAAAAAGAGAAAGCTATCAATCCTTCAAGCTTATTGACTGGTAGCTCTGTGTATCAAAAATGTATAATCACATCTCACATTGTATATTTTATCTATCTACTGTTCTAATTTTTAAACCTTTGTGCATCTATTCAACGCCGGTCTAGTCATTCAACTCCAAAAGCCCGATAACGTCACTGTCAGGTACGACAACCCTTCAGACTAATCTACCAATGAGAAAGTATGTATGTTTTAAAAAAAGCCGTTCTAAAATCACAACCAGTAAAAGAAGAAATGAATTTTGACTACCAAGTCAAAGAAGTTCGGGGAGGAAGAAACAAAAAGTGCCGCCCATACCATAAGTCATTTACCATAGCGCATGATATCTTAATCCTCAAAGTCACAGCTAAATCGCCCATTCAAGATAATTTCGAAACATATACCTGGTTTCAAATCTTGAAAGTCATCGGGAAAAAAAAGAAGAGTGGGGAGATTTGTAAAGAGTATGAAAGTCTTTAAAAAGTAAGAATGATAGCTTATGTCGTGAATTCATACTGGGATAAAGATTGTAAAGCGTCATGCTCTATTTTCACGTTCACTTTGATCAACGATCTCAAGAACTCTTTGCTGTCTAATCGGAAATGCGGCAATCAAAGTGGTTGGAAATTGCTTCATCTTACAACAAGGGGATTTGGCTAGTTCTGTGCATCGCTTGTTGGTTTATACAGAATGGTTGTGACATACTGAGAAAATGTTAGTAAGAATATTCGAATGACATAATCAATGATTACTTGCCTTTCGTTTATAACGAGTTGTGACACTAGTGGCCAGCACTCCGTTCTTGATACTGCTTGTTGCAAGATGATTCAAGACCGTATGATTGGGGTAATTTAATACACTATTGTCGTCTTTCATAGGGGTGGTTCCGTTCAAAATTGACCTTCCCAAAAAGAGAGGGAGAATCGGTGGTGTGGAAGTATCGGCAATAACATTCGCAGCTCGTTGATATTCTGCGCCTTCGTCCTCTGCGTCGATGTCGACAAGGAACGGAGGTAGAGTGTCTCGAAAGTCGCCTACAGGAATCTCTTCTTCGGGCTCTTCCTCTTCCTCTTCTTCCCTATAAATATTGTCTTGCTTTTCTGTTGGCGTTTCAGGCAGCATCTGCGGAGGATGAACACCAGGAGGAATTGCCCTATCGCTCTCGCGACGTGATCGCTGCCCTTGCATGTCATCTGCGATTACTTCAATGTAATTGACTAGATGGTTGGTAAAATCAACGGCAGTGGGAAGGTTATCCGAAGCTCTCATGTCTCCGTCAACAATAAATTTGAGATGATGGGTTCCTGGTCGTAGGTGCAGGGTGGTTGACATGGTGCCTGGTTCAGCCTCGCTACAGCACACTAATGTTAGCCGGAGGGAGCCAATTTTGGGTCTAATTGGAATAGACGATTTGGGTTAATGAATATAAAGAAATATACCTCTTGTGCAGCCTGAATTTTTTCTCCCAGTTCACAAATGTTCCCGTAACATAAACCCTGTCTCCGGGTCCTGTCCATTGGATGGCGGTTGGCACAGCTTTGCCTGGATCAACCAGTGCATACGACTGCAGCTCATCTTCAAGTTCGTCGTCCTCTATGTGTGTGTCGTCTAGCGCAATTGACGCTCGGGGAACCTGGTTGTCTATTTCAAAGGGTACAGAATCGACTTCTGTACCTGCAGGAGCCATGACCGGCGAACCAGGCGTGGCAGTTGCATCGCCGATGGGCAAAGGCAGCCGAGGTGGCCGCTGAAGGTGAGATGATCCATAATATGTATTTAGCGGGTTGATGGTTGTTGTTGGCGCATCTTTCCTGGCGGCAGACCGGGCAGATGTCGAGGGAACCTGCATGGGACTCGATCCCTCGCCCGCTGTCGAGGGATGGTACCGGCCCTCAGCTTTTTTTCCGGCATACTTTTCTGGCATTTCCTGTATACGATGTGCTCCCTGAGGTACTTTCCGCGACTGTAGACGCTGTTGAACTGTACTCTGGCCATGGGAAGCCGGCTGGCCGGTAGCGCTCTCCCTAGAAGCCGAAGGGTCCGCAGCAGTTGCTTTTGTTCCCGAGAGCGCATTGATTGAAGTCCGCCGATTGACCTTTCGCTCGTGCCCGGATGTGTGGTGAGAATTGGGCGCAGCGTGCAGATCGCCTGGCGGGCTTTTGGAGGGGTTGTTTCCCATCGGGGCGGGGACGCCGAGTTGCGGGGAGACACGGTCGAGAAAAAATCAGCACTCGGAGCGGCTGCTCGCCGGCAGTGGCTGCTGCGGTGGGGTTTCTCGTGGAACCCTCTCTCGATGACGGCGGACTTTTGATCGTGATGCGATACAGACAACAGTGCAGGGTGGTCGTCCGCTGGTGCTGGGAGATCGCGCAGGTCGACGAACGCTGCCGATCCATGCGGGAGCCTCTGGGCCCGCCGATTGGGCTATTCCGCTAGCCGCTCTGGGTTAGGCTGCCCTGCTTGTCGTCATCGTCCAACGGTAATTTGGATAACAAGAAGACACATTTAACCACGACGTGCGTGTCTATTGTGTGGGCAATTAAGGTAAGTCATGTTTTCTTGGCAGGAGTTTATGTTTCCTCTTATTCACGGCCCTGAGCAGACAAAAATAGCAGAGGAAACATCAACAACGCAATGGATGCCAGCGCTTGGCAGCTTGCCTGGCGAAGCTTGACGGCATTCCTATACTATCTCACATATCCGGTTTTCCTCCTCGTGAAGGCAATTTTTATAATAATCGCGAGCATTTTGAGTCCCTTTGTTTATTTAGGGCAAACACTGCTTTATTGGAGCCTTGCGCCGTTCAGACTCCTCGCAAAGTTTGAGGTAAGTTCGTTGGGATGATCTGTTAAAAAAAAAGACTAGCCTCTGTCTCCTGTCGGCCTAAGTGTTCCGAATACGAACTAACCAGTACTACGTACAGGCTCTGTTTATATTCCTGGGATGGGCTGTGTTGATTGGCTGTGCTGTTGGTGTTTTCCTTTATACCATTTACCACACAATTGAGAGGGCCTTGCAATCATTAGAAAGCTATTCATCGCCAGAAAACCCGCCAAAAGAGTATGAACAGACTCTAGACAGTCAGTGGGACCTGCAGTGGAATGAAGCCACCGGAAAACAAGGCAGAGGGCAGTTTCACCATGACTATTTTAGCGCCAACCAACCAACCAAAGAGCCTGCGAAACTCAGTGATTTTTATGCTGAATGGGAGAGTTTTAAGGGGGTTCCCTCGACCAAAAACACAGCGCTGATCTCGACGACGATTCTAGAGGAAGAAGACGATGCTTATGGTGTCGAAAATTAAAGGGCCACTGCAAACATGCATTAATCCTAACTCGTGAGCGGACCGTGATCTGCTTGCTTAAAATATTCCGCCAAAGAACTCCGAAGGTCTTCCCAACACCAGCCATGCATACAGGACTATGTACAAAACCCGTGTTTCTCACTCTCTCCACGTCACGAGCACATCATCAGTGCGAAACCTTTGGGTACACGTTGCGTCCTCAAGTTTTGTCGTGAGACCTTGCTTATAAGCCATCAGGCCAGCCTGTGCAATCATGATGCCATTATCGATGCAATAGCGTTCGTCTGTGGCATATACGTAACCTCCACGATCGCGCGCCATGATGCCCATCATTTCCTGTAATCTCTCATTGCTTCCAACACCGCCGACTATGAGGACATCTTTTGAGCCAACATGGGCCATGGCCCGCTCAGTAATCTCAACCAGCATTGCATAGATTGTCTCCTGCAAAGAGAAACACAAATCTGCGCGGGTGAGCTTGCCATAATCTAGGTCCTTATCATCCGAGTCTAGTTGATTCAACTCTTCAGAAGCTGCCCCCGATTCCCCATTGAGGCCGAGAGAGTTTGCCAAGTTTTCTACATATGCTAATATACCGGAGAAAGAGCAGTCCATACCTTTCACAGTATAGGGGAGCTCTACCAACTGTTTGCCCTTTTTGGCGAGTTGTTCGATATTGTACCCTGGCGCGGGGTCGTTGGGGATATAGAGCACGCGAGCAAATCGATCTAAGCAGTTTCCAACAGCGATATCAAGGGTTTCTCCGAAAATACGGTAGCGCTGCGCGCTATATGCTATCACTTGGGTATTGCCACCAGAGACATATAGAACAATAGGATTCGATGCACCGGTCACACAGCGACCCATTTCAATATCTGCGTAGACGTTAACTTGGTCTGAAAACGATGTTTGTAAAAGTACGGTTAAGTACATACGTCCAACACAGTGATTCACGCCCACCAAGGGCTTGCCCCAGAGGAGACTCAACGTGCGTGCTGCAATGGCCGCGCTTTGAAGCGGGGCTCCCATCCCAGGACCTTTAGTATAGCAGATGCAGTCGATATCCTCCACACTCACGCCAGTCTCTTGGAGGCTCTGCTTCACCAGCTTCACAACCCATGCGCGATGATGCTGTGCAGTGTCCTTAGGGAGAAAGCCTTCCCCCGGAGGTGGGTTATAGGTGTGTCTGATATTCGCGAGAACCTGCGCGGGGCCGCCGTCTTTCGGGTGCAGCATGATGCCGACACCGAGCTTGTTGGCAGAGCTCTCCAGGCCGATGGCAATCATGGTGTCGGCAGGTTTCTATTGTCTTGGAGGCGATGCCAGTGAGAACAATATTATCAACAATAGCGAGGAGCAAGTGTTAATAGTACGTCCTCAATAACGGCGAGGGGAGACTAACGCTTTTTTTGCCAGTGGTGGGCTTATCTGCGGGCTTATCGATTGGCCGGCGGGCTTAGGGCCCACGAAGATCCGCCGGCCAGGGGATTTCTCCGAAGCGAAGACTATAGCACAGAACAACCAGAGTGCATCTTCGAAATATTGCTTCCCCTCAGCACTTTTTTTCACTCCCGGGCTTCGTGGCCTTGCAGGTCTGCCCCTACATTGCTTCTACTCTTCGGAGCCAGCTCTTTTTCTTGTCTTTTTGCTGCTACGTCCTCCTGCTCTTTCTTCCCCACCATGCCGACTGGAAGCCATTTTCCAGATGCTGGTAACTTCCAGCGCCAGAGTGACGATTTCGCTGCTTGGCTCTCACAACAACCGGGTGTGAAGCTGAGCCCAAAGATCCGGATTTCAGACTTGAGGTCCCAGGGTTCTGGTAGAGGCGTTGGTATGTCTGCACTTGTATGCACTTTTTTTCAGTGTTTTGTTCTTCTTGTCCGTGACTCACCATCAGCCCATCTTAGTCGCCAGCTCCGACATCGAAGAAGGAGAAGAGTTATTCTCCATTCCACGCAACATAATCCTCACCGTTCAAAACTCGCGCCTCAACAATCACATTCCTCAGGAGCTGGCGGAGCTCGGTCCATGGCTCTCACTCATCTTGGTGATGATCCATGAGAACTTGTTACGCGACCAATCTGTCTGGAGGCAGTACTTTCACGTTCTCCCGACTGAATTTGATACGTTGATGTTCTGGACGGGCCAAGAGCTATCTAGTCTTCAAGCCAGTGCTATTCTCGACAAAATTGGCAAACAAGAAGCGGAACAATCTATCTTAGAGACACTTCTACCCGTCGTGCGGTCACACCCCAACCTCTTCCCGCCTACCCCTGAGATTCCATCCTTCGACGGCGATGCAGGTGCAAATTCACTTCTCAGAATGGCACATCGAATGGGTTCTTTGATTATGGCATATGCTTTCGATATTGAAAAACCCGAAGATGAAGAAGAAACCGGTGAAGACGGGTATCTCACAGATGATGAGGATCAACTGCCAAAAGGCATGGTGCCTTTGGCAGATCTTCTCAATGCTGATGCAGATAGAAACAACGTTAGTCTATACCACTCTACCGTTCAAGCCGAGTTGACTGACTGAAATTTCTTTGATAGGCACGACTTTTTCAGGAAGAGACATCACTCGTCATGCGAGCCATCAAGCCCGTCAAGGCTGGAGAGGAGCTGTTCAATGACTACGGTGAGATCCCACGAGCGGATCTTCTACGGAGATACGGGTACATTACCGACAATTACACCAAATACGACGTTGTTGAATTGCCTCTACCCCTGATCTGCCAAGCTGCTGGGCTTGAGGATGTTGAAAGCAAACCGTATCCTCAGGTAAGATGCACCCTGTATGCAGTTACTTTCATGATACTGACTTTATATTGCAGCTTGAGCTTCTGGAGCAGTTAGAGTTACTCGAAGACGGCTATTGTATTCCACGACCCCTGCCAGATGAGTCACTTGAAGATATCTTGCCAGATGAACTTCTTGTTCTTCTCAAGGTCCTAACTCTCGACGGAGAAGAGCTGCGGCAACGCCAGGAGAAGAACAAGCCTCCGAAACCTACATTGGGCGGTCCTGAAGCACAAATTCTTCTCGATGCAGCGCAGGCCAAACTGTCTCAATATGCAACTACCATTGAACAGGATCTTCAGACGCTGCAACAACTTGCCCCGATCTCAGGGCTGGATACTTCTACACGCCGTCACAAAATGGCAATACAGGTTCGCGTCGGGGAAAAGGAAGTACTGTATCAATTGTCCCTGATGCTGGCGAATCTAATTCCCGGCGATGCGCAAGCAACCAAGAAACGCGCTGCAGACACAACTCTCCAAGGACTACTACACAAGAAAGGAAAGAATTAACAGCACGATACGAACGTCCCTGAGACCGTGCAAGTCAATCAGGTTCGTGCTTTCTAGTTTTGTTAAACGCGTTTTCTGAACTGTCCTCGTGAAACGTTTTTATATCATTTGCTGACGTTTTCTCTAGTCGTACAAGCATTGAGTGATGTGCTGTGGTATCTATGTACAAATTATCAAAACATGGGTTCCAACCAAACCAATCAACCGGCAACGCGACGCGAGATCAGCCGTTGTGCAATGGGAATGGCAATGGTAAAGAAGAGAAGAGTGAATATCTCAATGCTGAAGGGGAGGGATTCGGGGGAGAAAAAACAAAATATGCCACCAACGGATGACTCTCGCTCAAACAATCGAATGGACGCCGACCATGCAAGACGATACAATATTAAAAGAGGATATAAGGATTAAGCCGCGGAGTTTGCGGTGACGGCGCCTGGCCCCGAATTGGAACCCATGGCTGCACCTTGCGCTGCATTCCGCTCTCCTAGCAGCTGTCGCGCTGCCTGAGCTGCTTGCGCTTGTGCCTGGGCTTGGGCTTGAACTTGAGCTGCCAAATCGCGAGCCTTTGCAGCCATGACGACGCGGTGTTGCATGACTTGAACGTCAAACTTATCACGCTCAAATATCAAATCGTCATCATCGTCGTCGTCATATTTGAAGCGGTCCATCTTGATGGGGTCAACATCCGAACTATAACGAGTTGTCAAGTTACGACGATCAATCATGACTCGACCACCTCGGCCTATACGACGCCTGAAAGACGGCATCTTATTTGTGTTATCATCCACATACATTTCTGCGAAACGGTCGCGGAAATATGGATGCAAAGCGTCTACGGCGGACTCATTCTGCTCGGATGAATCTGATGACGGCGGTGTCGGCAGTTGAGTTGTTATGGCTGGACGGAACGCAGCTTCAAAAGTCCGCCTTGGAGAAGTACTTAATGGAGCAGTCGTGAGATCAACATATCCCTCGTTCCATTTAATGTGCTTCTGCAAGTTCTGCTTAATGTCACGCAGAATTTCGTTTTCTTTATCAGCTTGCACGTCTTCCAGCAGTTGCAAGTCGTCGGCAATATTGGTTCCAGGCCGTGTTGAGACACGAAGCTGTGGCGCGGCAGGTCGCTGGACACTGGGCATTTCGGCCTGTTTCTTCTTGGGCTAGACGATGTTAGTGACATGCCTTTCACGGTTTTGAGGTTCCTTACCTTTTGGTTGATGAGGTCTTCGTCATCGTCCTTGATATTGAGTTTCCGCTTCATGTCCTTCACTTGGGCGCGTTGTAGGAAGATTTGCCTCTCATTCTTGAGCATCTCCCTCCTAGCAACCTCACGTTGGCGTACAAAGGCAACAAGCTGGCGAGCCTCCTCCAATTCTTTGCGAAGTCTACGTAACTTCTCGGCACTCTGTGCATCCCTACCACGGGTTTTGCGAATCTGACGAACCTCACGTCTGCGGAAACATACGTATGGATCGCCATCATCGGTTTCTTGGCCCGTTTCGAACTGCGAAAGTTAGCATACGGCGAAGCTGAATGATTTTCCGTCGATTCTTACCTTGAGTGCCAGCTGCAGTGGCCGGTTTCCTGCCTCTATCCTCCGCGACTTCCAATGTTCGTATATTTCCTTGGCGAAAGTTTTTATATGCTCCTCTACAGCTGCATCAAAGGACTCTTCAATCTCTTCAAACGAAATGACAGGTGGGCTATCGACGGCAGCAAATGGCTGTTTGGTTTGCGCCGTCTCTTCAAAAAAGTGCATCACTTCTTCGAACTGGTTCTCAGTACATCGAGCTTCCGGGTCTTTCTTTTCGTTCATTATTTTGAGAAAGACGTCGTCTTCCTCGACTAAATCATACGGACATCCGCAACAGTCCTCCACGGTCGAGGAGAACCGGATATATGTCGCAGGTTGCGAGAAAGTAGGGGGGTATAGCTCGTCATATTGAATGGTGCTGAGAATAGTCTCGGGCGTGGGGATGTTGGCCTCGCTGACTTTTCCAAGAGCTACGGCATTGATAGCAGCTTGAAGATGGACTTCCTAAATGGGAAAAACAACGATAATTAGCGATTTGGACTCGAGAGCGCGTTTGGCAAAAATTTGCCTCTTTTTTATACGCGGAAAATCACGTGACGCATCCTGCATGATACGTGCTAGTGGTTGGGGATGGGGACGTACCGATTCTTCGGCCTTTTCGACACCGGTTTCGATTTGTTGAAGACTGCCATGGATGTCTTCGTCGATATAATCGATTTGATCCTCCCGCACGATAGGGATGGACGCCTTGGAGGTGAGCTTTTTGGGGCGCGTCCTGCCCAAACCCCCGTACCGAGTCATGGGATTTTCAGGACGCGATCACGGCGGCGACCATGGGAGAAGGGGGGACAAAATTAGTGTCTGGCGATAGCTGAGGTCATGTAATTTATCGTAGTCGTATTTTCGTGATGAAAAATGATGGTGGGAAGGAGATAATGACGATTGAAAAGCGGCAGTCGCACAGCGGCTGGTTGAGTTGACGTTGCCATCTCGCTCCGTTGCGACCTATTTTGGCCAGGTGCACGGCCTCAGGGGTTCGCTTGGCTATCCCAATCGCGTTAGTGCGGGGACGCGCGATATCAAATTCTTGGTCTTGGAGCGCCCGAGCCTTGGCGCTGCCGTAATGAGTTGTCGAGAGCCGGCGCCGATCAGCCTCGCGGTATCAACATCACACCTTTCTGTCTTTGATTGCATTAACTCTTTGTTTTAACTATACGGAAGACTTTTTTTCTTTGTTTAAATTTTTCAAGGAGAATTTATTATTCACACTCTCTCCAAGTTTTGCTTCTTATCGCACGTCCCGACCATGGATCAACCACATGAGCCCAACAGCGCCGCGCTGTATAACACGCGGCGACGACAAGGATCTATTGGAGGCCAGCAAGTTCTTGACAGCATTATATCCGCTTCAAATTGTACGATACATTCTCTTTGAGCTTTGTTCTATCAGATGATACAAAAGCTGACTAGTTCGTTGCCTACAGTCGACCGAGACGAAGTCGATCGCCTCCGAAAGCGGTTTATGAAATTGGACAAAGTGAGTCAGGAATACAAAAGCTTTTCTTTTATGAAAGGACAAAAGCTTATCGGAACAGGATAACTCGGGAACTATTGAGCGCGAAGAATTTCTTTCGCTTCCACAGGTGTCTTCGAACCCGCTTGCCACACGGTATACGCCGCTTCGATTTTGGTTACATAGACAGACAGACTGATTATCTATGGTATAGAATGATTGCGATTTTTGACGAAGACGGCGGCGGCGATGTCGATTTCCAAGAATTCGTGTCTGGGCTGTCGGCTTTCAGCTCCAAGGGCAACAAAGAAGAAAAGCTCCATTTCGCATTCAAAGTGTACGATATTGATCGCGACGGATACATTTCTAATGGCGAGCTGTTCATTGTTTTGAAGATGATGGTGGGCAGTAATCTGAAAGATGTGCAGTTGCAACAAATTGTCGACAAAACCATCATGGAGGCCGACAAGGATCACGATGGTAAGATAAGCTTTGAGGAATTCAAGGACATGGTGGAGAACACCGATGTGAGCATGAGCATGACTTTGAGTAAGTTTTTTTTTTTTTTTACACCTTTTGGGGCGACAGATTGGGACATTGTTCTAACAACTCTTTCAGACCAAATTTAAGCACATAATCCCTCTTGTTCCATTTTCATGCTGTTTAATGATTGCATCACTTTTTATGGGAAATGAATTACGATGGAGAAATTGCCAAAACAATACGGCAATGATTGAATACGACATATCTTGGGTCTGTCAAATCCTGCATGAGTCGACATGTAAGACAGAGAATATTAGTATACACTCGAGAATTGAACTTGTACATTCGCGATAATCGCGCCGTTGTTTACTTTCCAGATACCGTCTGCTTGCTTGGAATTTTAATTTGACTCCCTGTACTGTAGTTAGTAACTAAGTATAGTAGTATAAGCTCCAGGTGTCACGGCTACATTGATATTTCCTGATTCGGAAGGTTGATCACACCCACGAAATTATACTGCGTATTTCAAGCAACACTCGCTTAACACGATTTTTAGAGTCAATTCCATATACATGGATCATACACAGCCCCCTGTTTCATATTTTATGTTTTATATTAAATAGTGCATGGCTAAATGAAATCGGGCATCAATCACATCTACTAAAAGATGACATCGAACAAGGGTCCACACATTGGGGCCAGCTGTCTTCGATTAGGTTGCATAGCATGACATATTCTAACTGGTTTTTCGAGCTTACATTTGGACAATGTCTCTGTTATTTTGAGGGCGGGCTGTGGCGGCTTAGACAGGGAAATAAGTAAGGCATCAACAACAATATCGACCTGAGATGGTCGATAGGGGCAGGCACCAACCTTTGTAAGATAACCCCCAAATTTTTTGGGGGTATTTGCATCGATTAATGGAGCTGAGGCCGCTTGGGCCAACATCTAAACATGTTGTGGCAATAACTCGAATTATCCATGCCTGACCCAAAATTCCACTGTCAAGCCGGAATCTGGAATTCTTGGCTGTAGTAGTACTTGATTTTTGATTGGTAATGCAGTGGAGATGTTAATATGATCCTCTTGAATCCTATATACTTCATGGCAGGTAGTCTTTCAATTGGCCCGGCTGTGGATGTCAAGTCGGTATCGGGTACATATGGGATACATATATATATTGGTTCCCTACCGGAAACATCCCATAATAGACATGTACAAAACATCAATGCACCAAAAATACTAGCCACCCGATAAAATTAAATTCAAAAATAACCAAACATTTAAAAAAAATTCGCCACATGCCGGTCAAACCGGTGTATATCGCTCACATACTATATACCAAGGAGTACGTACGTAGCCCCAGCGCTTGTTGGGTATCGGTACCCAATCAACCGAACGAGCAATTATTTTTCTAATGATAATATTCAAATAATATAGCTCAGTAATAACAATCACTTTTATTACACTGCTAAGAATACGATACCTTACTAAATAAGCAGCAAAATTACCACAATAATCCACCGGCCCCCAAGTACGTACCTAGAAGGGTCCCGACGATCTGGGTCAGGGCCCACCTGCGCCTGTGATCTACAGCGTGGGTTTTTAATTATTGTTAAAATGGAGTATAAAAGTGACCAATGGCTAAACTAGCAGAGTATTACTCCGTATTTAACTATTTACTACATTTAGTCACGTATTTTATTAGTTCGTTATAACACATTCTATACGAAAAACAACCAAAACAAAACAAAACGCCGTATTTCCTATTTAGTGTAATGGCTCGGACCAGCCGGGGAGGAACCCGGGCAATGATTGTTTCAATGTTTTACGGCTTTACGGATCCCAGAGTAATTATTTATTAGTATTAATATTATAGGCAACGATCATGATGACGCTGACTAGTACTATCTATTCCTGGCATGTGTTACTAGCCCATGGTGGTTATCCAATAATGTCAAGTAGCAGCTGACCTCATTTGGGCGATCCCCTGACTGTTATCAGATAATACTATAATGCATGGATTGGCAGATGCACGTATTAATTAGGCCGTCCCCAGGCGTCCGGTTCCCACGGGAAGGAAAAAGAAAAGAAATTGACCAAGTACTCGACAAAAATAGTAATTGATAATAAAAATCAAATCTAGATCGCAAGAGGCCCTCCCCCCGGAAATCGCCCTAGGCTCGATTTGACCAGGGTATCGCCTCACCTCGCCTTGCGCCCTGTCGAGGCGACGCTAAATAAACTGTTAATAAACACTCATTATTATCTGCCTTGAAAAAAAAAGTACGTAGCAATTTTCATGAAACAATCTTGTCGCAAGTACACAGCAACAAGAGCACAATGTTCTCATAATAATTACAAATGAATCTCGATTTAATCTTGTTTAGGGCAACTATAAGGTTTACGACGCGAATAGTGTAGAAGCTTAAATGTTACCCTTTTAGGAAAGTCGAGCAAAACACTTGTAGAATCAGGCAATTAGTCAAACTCTTTATCTGGAAGGGGATTTTTCTATAAGATCGACATCACCGCCTGCGACAGGCGACATGGTCATGCGGAGTAACTGTTGCTTTAGTTTTACTATTAGGGATATGGAATTATATTAGTGCCTATGTAAATCGAAAAAAAAAAAGCAACGCTTCATGTGAAAGTGTGTAGTGTACAAATGCATCAAGTCTATCAGTACCATGCCCTTCCCAAAAGTAATCAGTAAAACACAATAATGAAAATGTGGGGAAAGTAAAAAAAAGCAAAGAAAAGAGTCGCCACTAACACCATTTAGCACTTTTTGGTCGTGAATCAGGGAAAGATAGGCGTAATCATCCGTCATGAGCTATTCGTACAAACACCCAAAAAGCAGAACTTGGTTCCAAAACCGTACGCCTTTCAGGCCCCGATATCCCGCATTCCGTATGTACTATCTGGCAAAGGAAAAAGGAAAAAGAAGTATGACTTGGCTCAGTCGGATACTTGAAAGAAGAGCCTCGGTTTATGGTTGAATTGGGTCCACGACCTAGGCCGATGGCTGCGATGGCCGTGAAGACCGTGAAGATCGCGAAGACCGCAAACGCCACAAAGGCTGCGAAGGCCCGGGGCTGAGTATGTCTATACATTGAGAAGCAACTAATACAGCGCCAAGCCTGGTTAGATAGTGTCCATATTAGACATGGGTTTTTTTCTTACCGCTAATAATCTCCTCCTCCGCTAAACCCATTTGATAGTCGACTAGTCCCAAGGGCTCAAGCTTGTCACACAGCTTGATGACTTCCTCGCTCATATGTTCCATAATATTGACCGTCAGCAGATTTGCGGTATGCTGTGGCTGGCCTGGTTCCGACTGGCGTGTAGTAATGTCTATTTGTGCTTGAAAGAGGCCAAGCCAACAATTGTTCAGATCCTTCCACAATTTTAAACGTGTTGCACGTAGTTCTTCATTATCTATGTGGAGACCTGTCAAAAATTAACATGTTAATTTTAAGTAGCAATCATAATGGCATAACGTATAGAATGACACAGAAATGTATCCTTACCGAATGCTTCAGCATTATCGACGAGCCATGTCGAGATCTCAAGAACCAACTTGCTTGACTCTTGCAATCGTTTTGCACGGAAGTGCGTATATGCCATTGCCAATGAGTGTTGATATCTCCTGTAGGCGTTTTCCAGATCTGTAGTATTCTGGGTATGCTGTTGTTGCTGGGGCTGCTGTTGCTGGGGCTGCTGCTGCTGCGGCTGGCCTGGCTGGGGCTGTTGGTATTGTTGCTGGGGCTGCTGCTGCTGTTCCATATTGTCGACTGCCTCGACAGGATTGTAGCGGTTCATCATGCTTGAGTACGGTGCTGCTGTGGTGGGTTGGTTTGGTGAACTTTCCTGCTGGTATGCCGCTGGCTGTCTCTGGGTATTTAAGTAATGAGCCAGATATTCACCTGTGTGTTCCGATGACCCAAAATACTGTGGAACACCAAACTGAGGGGTCATAGACCCTAGTGACTCGACGGAACGAGGTTGGAACGTCTCTGGCAATGAAATGTTATAAGGCACATGTGCCGGGCCTGACTGGGTGAGCCCGTAGACCAGCCCGGGATCATAAGGAGGCTGCTGGTGATGTTGAAGCGGGTAGCTGAAGTCCTGGGGAGCAGCTTGACGCTGCGAGTACTGTTGTCTCACTGATTCTGGCGACAAGGGAGCCTGGAACGGCAAAGCCACGTTCTGCAGGGAGTCTCCTACCGCCAAGGAGGATGGCTGCTGCGCTGCCGGGTATCCATACGCCGCATAGTCAGGGAGTGGAGCGATTCCCTGGCCATGGTTTGAAGGGGCCCTCCGTGCTCTTACTGTGGCTCGCGCGGTTGGGCGTCGAAAGCTCTCTGGCGAGTGGTGAGGAGACATTTGTTGTTGCACGACGTGCTGTGACAGATCAAGGCTAGACGGGAAAAAAGAAGAAGGATCATGCTGTTTTGTCGCATTGTTGTTGTCGCCATCCATTCCACCGTGCTGGTTCGGAAGACGCCCGCCTCGCAACGACTCGAAGGCGGCACCCTTTCGAAGCGTCGGAGGCGAGAAGGGAGGGCTTGGATACAGATCCAGCTTTGCGGCGTAGGATTACTGTGCCTTTCTTTAGCGGTTCTCTTTTTGTTTCGCGCGTATTCTCGGTCCGCCCTCTGTTCGACAGACGCTTCCTAAATCAAAGACAGACCCATTAGCATGATACTATGGTACTGGTGATAAGTGCTTGCGAAGAAGGCATACCTATATTGACACGGCGAGGAGAATACAACGATAACCCTGATTAGAAGGCTTGCAGGGACCCAGATTCGCCGACGAGTTCGCAGGTCACACCGCGTTGTCAGCTATCCGTATTGGGGGAAGAAGGTGGGCAGGTTCATCCTAGACAGGTCACCGCTCAACAAAGACCGTCGATAGCCGGATTCCACGGCTACCAAGTCGGATGAGGCGTTCGTTACCGAGTCTCTTGTCGAAAGTGGTTTTGGTGTTGCTTGTCAGTAGTAAGTACCAGGACGAGCGAACCGAAGACAAACAAAGAGAAAGTAGTGGGCAAGGGAAGGAAGTAAAATATTCATACAGGTGATCCCACTACCCCCGAGCACACAAGAGACCGGTCTTGGAACTGCTCAACCCAGAATGTCAGGCGGTGTTGGGCCCCGGCTTAGTTACAACTAAGAAAGGTGGGATGGCAGCAACCTGGATTATAGCCAGCCAGCACTGGCGGGGGAGTCCGGAGTTCAACCGGGAGGAGACGATCGGGGCTTGAAGCAGGAAAGAGAAGAAGTCTCTTGGAATTTTTTTGGAGTTGACGCCTTTGGGGTTATTTCCCTCTTGCTTGTGGTCTGCGTTTACTTGGTTAGGCCTGGCTTGTGGCGAAGTTAGGGTTGGGAACAAGAAGTACATCCTCGAAAAGCAGCTGGGATCGGTTTTTAGGCAAAGTAAAAACCAAGAAAAGCAATTACATGGGTGAGGCAGAATGAGGCTAGCAAACTATGTTTATATTCTTTTGGGTAATTTTTTGTTCTTTTTCCTATTTCCTTGAGATACTTGTTAAGTTATTCGTGTGTTTGGGCTCCACATCTGACCTCTCCAGGCGCAGATGGGCATGCCCTGCTACTACTCTAATTAGTAGTTGCCTGGGTTAGGTAGTACGTAGTACTCTGTAGCAGAAGGAATGGCAATAAAAGGGAAGTACTATAGGACTAAGCAATAGTAAGGCAATTAAGAATCGCGATTATAGTGTATGGGAGTAATACACAATTAAATACATAGTTACATGTACTATGTAGTCGTTGATACATGCAGGACCCACCGTTAGCAGCATTACACGGAGCCCACTCATTAAACTACTCGCTCTAGCGGGGTTTGGTTTTAAAGGAAAGCAAATGATAGCAAGAATTGCGATACTAATTAATCTTTCTATTATTATCCACCGACCGGAGATCACCTGTGCCAAGGCATGGGCCAGTTGGGCTGCAATGTTGGACAAATAAATAAACAGAGCGCCTGATCCATGATCTCATAGTAGCAACTGTCTTCTGCAAAATATCAGACATCGGCGAGACACTTGTTATTTTCCATGGCCCGTGTCCTCTTGATCAGATCATGGCGTCTTTTTCTTTTTTTTTTCTCGGGGACCTGCAGCGCGCGGCAGCATTCCGATCTCTTAGTTGACGGAGTACAGTTGTCGTATGGCTTGTGTATGGATGTACGCGTTCGGTGTCGATCATGATGGACTCGGATTTTGGGTTTCAGTTTGCAGAGCTCATTGGAGCCATTATTACCCACAGGTAGCGTCAGGCAGACAGTCCAAGTCACTACGTACTGTAACCAATACATGTCAGCTTGACGGTCCTGTTGGTTGAAGTCTTTAAAGTTTGCCACCAGCTGAGACGCGCTAATAAGCCAGTGCGCTTCGAGGCACCTTTTGTGAGAAAAGCTAGGAACCTGTAGGCCGTGAAATAATAATATTAAGGATCACCATCATCACCATAGGATTTCCGGGCATTCCCGAGACAATTTAAGGGCGTTCCGGTTCCGAGCGTGTGCTGCACCACCGTTCGGCGTCGCACTGGATCTGGGATTGTTCAGGGGAGCTCCGGCACTTTTGAACTGGTCAAGTAATACATCCAATAGATCTGCGGAGTGCCTGTAGGACTGCATGCTTTACGTGGAAACGGTTTGAAACATAGCCTGGCTCCCCCCCTTTCAGACGTAGCTTGCTTCTTCCTTACTCTTCTCCTCCCCGTGGCAGAGCCCTGTTTCATGCGTTCCGATTGCATCCAGAGGAGCGCCAGCCAAGATGACGTGCATGATGTTAGTTTGAACTAGTTGCGTGTTCACTGTTCCGGAATATTAGTAAATTAAATCGAATATGAGACAGAATTCTGGCATCCTGTTCTGCCGCTTCCCACCGCCTGTGTGTTTTCTTTCCTTTTGTGGAATAGCGCAATTTCCCCTGCCTATTTGAGCCTCTCGAGTCTTTTACTCATGCAATCACATATTAATAATTATTAACATGCATCAATTGAATATAGCAATATCGGAGGTTCAAATGTTACATTAGACCTACAGAGCCTCTAAAAATGCCAATATTATCTAGACAAATAAACCTTTACCTGAGCAGGATGCAATGATAAATAAATACAAGGTCGTTCACCAAGTTGTGGCATAATACAGTATAGAAGAAAATAATAGACGTGCCAATAGATCACCGCTTGACCCAGGTAGGCATCTTTCTTGCTTTCACATGGCCAGGCTTCTTCCTCTCCACACGACGGGCATCAACCGTGATCACTCCAGCTGTGGACTACGTTAGCCGTGCTCCTATGAAGATAAATATGTACGGGGAAAGCTTACCTTGCCGCAAAATCGGCTTCAATGCAGGCTCGTGGACCATCAAGGCACGGGCAACGGCCAATGTGATTGCCTCGGCCTGGCCAGTGACTCCTCCGCCCGAAACTCTGGCCCAGACGTTGTATTTGTCGAGGCGTGACGTACATCGCAATGCCCACAGCGCACTCTCTCGGTCGTGAACACGCGGGAATACGTCAACGATGTTTCGATCATTCACCATCACCTGTCCCTCACCTTCCACAAGAGAGACAACGGCGGAGGACTCCTTTCGTTTCCCCTTTCCTCGGCCACGGCCAAACTCATCCACTTCACTTGGGGCCGGTTTATTGGCGTATGGGTTACCGGGTCGGATATACTCATTCAGTGCGTTACGCACTTTCGGCGGAGCAACAGACGGACTGATCCGGTTAAGACGCTGAAGGACTTTTTGGAAATTCTTGTACTTCTTCGCAGGAATGGGCTCCTCCAGGAAGTCGCGGAATTGGGCCAATTTGAACCAGGCCATGCGAGGCGCTTCACTGGCCGGGACTGTTGGCAGAGTCGAATATTTGTCCAAGAGGGCTTCTAGTTTGATTTGGTGGTCAATGAACTTGGGGCTGCCGGAGAAATAGGACGGTGACGAAGGAATAATGCGGGTAGGGGAGACGGCGAATTTGCCGAGTTCGATCTCTGGAGCTGCCTTGATCTCTTGCAGCTCTCGCCTTCGCGGCGTCGTAGAGAATTGGCGCATCTGTCTGGCTCTCAGCGAGAGAGGACCCACGGTCGTCTGGGTTGTTGCGGACAAGACAGCTTCGCAGACGCCCCGCGAGAGGCACCCTGATCGCTGTAAAGCCATTGTGTCTTACGGCACAGGAGCCGCTGTCGACGCACACCGGGGGATTCGAGCAGCTGGGCGAATTGCAGGGAGTGGTTTCGTTGAAGCAGCCACAGTGTATCCATCTCATGGCCGCGAAATTTGGCATCTCTGCGTCGGTCGCCTTGGCATCACGTGACAGAGCTAACCGGGAACAGATGCTCCGGCCCGAGCCAGCGCCTGATTCGCACACAGAGCCAGCAGGCGCTTGGCATTGTTAGGTGCTATTTTTTTTTTCCTTTTCCCGCCTCCCTTTTCTTCTCCCCCTCCATCGTCCCCTTCCTCTCCTCCCCCAGCCACAGAAGTCTCGCAATCCTCACGATGTCTTTCGGAAAGCTGTACGGCGTTGCCGTAAGTACTCCCCAGTAGACTTCTCTTCTGCTTTGAGTCCAAATCGTCACCCGCGACAACTCGTTAACATGTCAATTTGCAGACCAACCCCCGCACCATCCCAGCCCGGGTGGCTGCAAAGGCCAACGAGCTCGACCTCGAGTTCGTCGAGATTGACGTTGCTCCTAACGCAGAGTTCAAGAACTCTGCCGAGTACCGCAGCCTCAACGCCCTTGGAAAGATCCCTACCTTCGTTGGCGCCAACGGCTTCGTCCTGACCGAGGCCATCGCCGTCGCCATCTACAGTACGTTTGTTTACCTTGAAGATTTTTTCCCTCCCCAGCATAATCCTCTTTTTATGATGAATATTTGTTATCCCTGTCAGAAGATTTTCTTTAAAAAAAAAAAGAGAACAAACCATGTTGATAACCTTACAACTCTGATTGACACGATGTTGCTTGCTTATTTGTCCCGCCATGTTGAAATTTTCACCCACATGTTTCACTAGCTAACAATAAGTTCCAGTCACCTCCCAAAACGAGAAGACCACTCTTTTGGGCAAGACCAAGCAAGACTACGCTTCCATCGTCCGATGGATGTCCTATGCCAACTCCGAGCTCCTCCCCCGCCTCGGCTCTTGGTACCGCCCTCTCCTCGGATTGGACCCTTACAACAAGAAGAACGTCGAGGATGCTACCAAGATCGCGCTCACCAACTTGGCTGTCCTTGAGAAGCACCTCACTGCCCAGACATACCTCGTTGGCGAGCGTCTGACTCTTGCCGACATCTTCGCTTCCGCTTCCATCTCCCGCGCCTTTGCCACTGTTCTGGACAAGAAGTTCCGCTCTGAACACCCTGCTATCACTCGTTGGTACACTACCGTGATCAACCAGCCTATCTACCAGGCTGTTGTTGAGAGCCCCGTCCTTGTGGAGGAGGCTATCAAGTACACTCCCCCCAAGAAGGAGGAGAAGCCTAAGAAGGAAGCCGCCCCCAAGGCTGCTGCTACTGCTGCTGCTGCTGAGGAGGACGAGCCCCCTGCTCCCAAGCCGGCCAAGCACCCTCTTGAGGCTCTTGGCAAGCCCACTTTGGTTCTCGACGAGTGGAAGCGTCAATACTCGAACGAAGACACCCGCCCTGTCGCCCTTCCCTGGTTCTGGCAACACTACAAGCCCGAGGAGTACTCCTTGTGGCTCGTTGACTACAAATACAACAGTGAGCTCAAGCTTACCTTCATGGCTAACAACCTGATTGGTGGCTTCTTCGCTCGTCTTGAGGCTTCTCGCAAGTACCTCTTCGGTGCCGCTGGTGTGTACGGACAGAACTACGACTGCCTCATCCGAGGTGCCTTCTTGGTCCGTGGCCAGGAGTCCACCCCAGCTTTCGATGTCGCCCCTGACTGGGAAAGCTACGAGTTCAAGAAGCTCGACCACACCAGCGAAGAGGACCGTAAGCTGGTTGAAGACCTCTGGGCTTGGGACGTCAATGTCGTCCGTGACGGCAAGGAGTTCGCCTTCGCTGACGGCCACGTCTTCAAATAAACGAAAAGCTACGATCATCTTTTATAAGATATTCTTTTATGCCCCCTCTTTCTCTCTTGACAGATTTCTTCTGTGAAAATTTCAACTTCTCGTATTAGAGAGTGGTCCCTAATTTTTTTTTCATTTGTTTGATGAAAATAGTTTATGCGTGACGTTTATGGCTAGCTTACGAATAAAACATGTCAAATCAAAGATGATATGAACAAGTCAATTAAAAGTTCACTGTTTCCAGTATTCATAAATAATTATATCTATACACGTGATGTACAAAGCGAAAATATATATATTAGACCAGAGCAGAAGATATCGACACTCACTTCGACGTTTGTATGCAATACGATTCGTGGTGAGAGATATGGTAAATCAATCATCGAAAAAATAATCATCGTCATCTCGTGATCCCTGTTGGGATTTTTTCAATGCCTTTCCTTTCGACTTCTGTTCCTTGGATTTTTTCTTTCGTGGGTTTTTCTGGTCTTGCAAGCTCGCAGCGAATTCTGATTCCGATTCGGAGGATAACGCAAAGGATGAGTTGAGAAAGGAAGTGCTGTCGTCTTCATTATTCTTTTTTGCCTTGTTCGTCTTCTTTTTTTCCCGTGGAATCTTTTCCGTCTCCTCTTCTCCCTGTGGGATCAAGGGCATAGGAGGTGGAGTTGGAGGTAGCGACGCGCCTTTCTTCTTTGCCCTTCTGATCAAACGACGGACCTTGTCGTCGGCCTTTTCATCGGCTGCGGTGAGACTTAGGGTGATTTCTTTCCACTGTTTTTTTCCCCTGTGACTCACGGTCGATCCATCGGACAGTTCGTCCGAGGCAACATCAAGGATGTGATCACGGTCAATCGTGAGGCCTTGCCCGTCATTCTCGCTCCAGTAATGTAGGCGGCGGCTAACGTCGTTGGACTTGGCGAGGAATTTGATACGCTCTAGCAGGACTCTCAGCACCAGTTCGTCGCCTTTGTTGGGCTCGTTTGTGAATTCGGGGACTTCAAAGATGTTGTACGGGTTGCCGGCGCCTTTGAGTTGGCTGTCGTCGATCAGGACGGTGTTGGACTGGTCCCAGTGCTGATGCATAAGACCTGTCATTTCATTTTCTATGTGGTAGGTTGGTCTTTCTTTTATAACGTGGTGAGCCGCCTTCCCACATTTGTGCTTTTTGTCTGGATAAGACTTTTGTATCTTTCCATCCGCCCACACTTTTTCAAGCTGCTTGTACACTTGGACCTTGTTCCTATAAAGGTCCTTTGGTAGGCCGAGATGACTGCGACTCCAAATTGCAACCAGTTTGCTGTATTGCACCGGCGTGAAGATTTGCCTGCAGATTGCTTCCACCGTTGCAGGCTGTGCGCTGGACCAGACCATCACCTTATGCCTTGCTGTGACCCGTTCGAGGAAGTGATTGAGCGCAGGTCTTCTCACAAATCTGGGCGGCAATTTCTTGCTTTTCCTGTACAAGAGAGTACCATTCAAGTCCAATATAATGAGAAGCGGCTGCATGAATGTTAATTCAGTTGGCGGCTTGCTTGCCTGGGCCATGTATTCTGCTGTCGGGACAGGAGCTGGGTAGGAACTGGTTGTTTGTTCAATATTTCGGGAGGCTCCTGCATCCTCAACCTCTGTGTTTTCCTCCTGGGCGGGGGACTTTGCTTCGGCAGCTGTTGACATGGCGCTTGTCTGCTGTAGGTTTCCGCTCCAGAGGCCCAAGCCTGGTTGGTTTATCAACTGTGGAGGAAATTGCAACGGCAGTCGAGGGCCTTGTAAAGATTGCAGTCCCTGTAAAGACTGATGTCCCTGACTCGACCCGGGAAAGAAAGTTGGAGCTGTTGCTGGTCCGACAGCGCCGCCCCGGCCTCCCACATAACTCATGCTATTTACATCCCCAAACGGCGCGGTGCTGATGTTTATCATTGCATCGAACCCGCTCGGCTGGCCCAGCTGCTTTAGATTCTGGGCATTTCTTCGCGCTTCTTTCTGGGCGTCTTGCTCTGCCTTTCTCTCAGCTTTCATGACTCGACGCGAGCGTCGGGGTTGTGCTGGTTCTGCGCTGGTATTTGCATTTGCATTTGCATTTGCATTTCCCTTTCCTTTCCCTTTTCCATTTGCTTTCTTTTTCTGTTGTGAAATGTGTGTATTGTTGTTGGCTTTGATGCGGTTGGGCTGTTGTTGCCATCGACCGTGAAACGGCTTCCACTGGGCCTGCGAAACTAGCTCATCGGTTTGCGAGGAAGGCTCATTGCTGCTGCTGTTATTATTCTCGTTTACGGATTGATTGTGGTTGTGATTATGTTTGCGCTTGCCCGGATTCGCTGGGCCTGAAATGTCGTCCGTGGCCATCGGAATGGATGTGTGGAGAGACTTGAAATAAGGGATTAGTTCACATGAAAGACGCGTGCGACAGAGAGAAAGAAGACAAGAGCGGGGAACTACCTGGAAACCCCTTCTACATTGAACAGTGTATCCACCTCTATTCGATAATTGCAAAAAGTCGAATAAGACGGGGGCCGAGGAAGGTAATTTGTTTCTCCACATTTATGGCAGAAAAAAAAGACAAAACAATAACAGAAAAAAAAAAAAAAAGAATGACTGGGCACAAGAAAAAAAAAACAAAAAAAAACAACGAATTGCTCGACGATATGAAGTTTGAAGGGGAAAAAATGGTTAAGAGCGGAGTAGATAAGGGTTTGGGGGAATTTCACCGCCTTGATACCGACGGCAGAACGAGGGGCGGCCAAAAAAAAAAAAGACGACAACAATTCTAGACTTTTTCGCAGCACAGGTCGAACAAGGTTGTCATTCTAGACGGCTGCGGTTACTGCAATGGCAATTTCAGAATCATTGAATAAGCGGATTCGTGCGCGCCACGACGAAGATGAGGATGGCTTTGCCACGGAATCATCGTCGAACGAGGCGGAGGAGCAGAGCGATGAAGATGCAGAAATGAGCGACAATGCTCCTGAAGATAGCGAAAATGACGACAATGGCGACGACAACGACGAAGAAGAAGAAGACAGTTCGTCAGAATCAGAACAGGACGAAAATGCGGCCGTCCAGTCTGAAATGCGCCAAATCTCATTCGGCGCTCTCGCCAAAGCGCAGGATTCTCTGGGCAAGCGAAAGCGCGGCCAGGCCGACCGGACCGAAGAGACGAAATCTTCTACGTTGGACGATATCCGGGAACGTCTGCGCAAGGCGCGTGAAGAGAAGCAACAGCAGCAAGGGTCCAAAAACGGCAGCAAGCATGGAGAAAACAGCACAAAACGACCAGCAGCCCGGTCTTCAAAGCACGCACCCACAGTACAGTCTTCCAAGTATCAAGTATCCCGCAAACGCATTGTGGTTGAACCCCCCAACGTGGTCAAGGCAAGAGATCCTCGCTTCGATCCGACTGTGACTGGGACGCGCCATAATGAGGCGGCGGCGAATCATGCATATGCCTTCTTGGACGAGTATCGGTCTTCAGAAGTCAAGCAGCTGAAAGAACAAATGGCTCGCACCAAGGATGCCGCGCTTAAGGATAAACTCAAACGGGCCATTACCTCTGCATCGGACCGACAACGAGCAATGGAAAATAAGAAATATGAGCGAGAAGTGCTGAGCGAGCATAAGAAAAAAGAGCGGCAGCTATTGCGAGAAGGAAAGAAGAGCCAGCCTTACTTTTTGAAACAGTCCGAGCTTAAGCGGGAAGTTCTCAAGAAGAAGTACGAGAGTATGGGCTCCAAAGAGCGAGCCCATGCCTTGGAGCGCCGAAGGAAGAAGGTTGCTTCAAAGGAAAAGAAAGATTTGCCCTGGGCCAGACGAGGGATGGAGAATTCGAACGGTTCATGATACATACACCCTGTTGGATTTACTTGATACCCTTTCAATACAAAACTTCAATTCATGTTTATCTTATAACGACTACACATGTACGTCTTCAAACGTTGTAACAAGTCTTCTGAAAGTTCGAGTTTGATATGTCCTGGGTAGTGTGAAATGCGTACTAAATACAATCATCTCTTCAAGAACCATAACCATTTATCCCCAACCAGGGGGACAATCACCATGACCAATGAGTCTTCAAAAGGAAGATATCCTAAAATAGAAAGTTTTGCGCATAAGACATTCACGCACAATCCAAGGAAATGTCATACGCGATAAAGGGGGAATCAACAAAAGAAAAATCAACAACGCCAAAGGGGGAAAAAAACGAAAGAAAGGAAACAAAAGAAGAAAGAGTACAAGCTTCATTTGCCCAACAAAACGGCGAATCATGAGCCTCATGCGAAAAAAACAAGTTAATGGCATAAGTAGGAAGATAGATTTGAAACAGGCCCAAAGACGAGTTCACCATCCCAATAATCACATCGTCCCTCATGATCATTGATTGTATAGTCAAGCCATTGGACGCCCGGAAAAGTTGCAAAAGCCAACTCAAAGTCTTCATAAAATTGTAAAGGAAACCGAGCGATTGTGATAAACATATTTGCTAGATGTGACGTATATTGTTGATTATGTTAAGTGGCTAAGGCACCAGCCTCGCGCTATTCATACGCCCGATGAGAAGCCATCGGGCCTTTTTAGGTTTTATGAGTGGAAGAGGTCCCACGCCCGCGCGCAGAGCTGCAGGAATTCCTCCTTCTTCTTTCTTTGGGTTTCGGGAGAGTCACGTCCGGCTCCAAAGGGCCCATAAGAAGACGGCACAGCCGGGCCGGGACCATTTCGGTATCTTGGGTCTGGGGCGGTACCCAGTGGAGGGCTTCCATTGTCTTGTTCGTATTCGCTTCTGGTGCGGCGGCGAGAAGTTCCCTGTGCAGGAGGTGGAACATGAGCCTGCTGGGCGGTGGGAGCAGTACCGAAATTTCCATTTGTGTATGGAGAAGGAGGGGTGGCTGGCTGCTGCTGGCCACTGTAGTGGACCATTCGGGGTAGAAGTTCTTCGCGGCCTCCGGACAGCTCATGCACAGCCTCTTCAGCCGATCGATACTCGCGTGGTCGTTGCTGGGAAGAGTGTCCCGGCGACGAGGAAAATGGCGGTATGGTGGATTGGGCGGTGTTGGATCCAACCCCCGGTAGATGGCCACTACGGTCCCTATCTCTTTCCCGCGAAGACAAGTCTGACCCAAAGACATCGGCAAGCGGGGGAAGACGATTATTTGTCTGCACCGCAGGTATATGCTGGATATGCGATGGAGATGGCAGATTGGCGGTTTGGTTGAAGACATGGCGGGTCATTGAGGGGGGATCATGGCGGCCGGTGAAGGTTTGGTTCAACGGAGCAGACTGAACAACTCGTTCATTTGCAAATTGAGCAGCGGACGGGGGAACGATAGAGAGACCTGGGGGAGGTCGCTTTTTGGGACCCCGCGAGGAGCTGAACGGATTCGAGTCGAGGGCTTTGCTCATTTCTGGGCCGTCCCCTTTGGCCGACTTTTGTAGTCTCGATTCAATTATGGACCGCTGCTGGTCGCGCACGGTCATGCTTCGCTGCAGCTGCTCCTGGCGGACCGGGTCGTCGGTCTGGAAGCCCGGAGACAGACAGGCAAGTCCGACATGGTGCATTCCTCGTCCTTCTCTCGCAGTCATGGGGCCTGCGGGGCCCCGGACAGAAAGCGTGCTGGCGGACAGGTCCAGCTTGCGCGGTCTAGGTCGAGGGTTGTTGGCGGTCATGCTGGGCGAAGACGGAGGCTCTTTCTTGACCACGATCTTGGGAGCGTTGCTCCTGTGGACAACACCTAGTTAGCATATATCTCTGACGAGTATTTCCAGCTACGAATAACACTTACGAAGAAGGCGTCTTCTTCCCGTCAGGGGACGACTTCCCCCCAGCTCCGTCATGTGGCATTCGAGACGGCGTCGAGGTTGACGCAGAGGCTGATGCGGGATACGGTTGCGGACTCGATGGTCGGTCGAGAGCAGTGGGCAGAGGGGGAGCAGCGGTCGCGGGCGCAACTGCAGTAGACATGCTGATGGCCAGCGATCGATGTATCAAGCGGGAGAACTGTGTCGGAGGAGTTGTCCCCAGCTGCTCGGTTTGGTCTACACCATATATATCGCTCTATCCGCGGTCGACAAGCAGCGGGCGTGAACGTGAAGCGGTCGAGCCAGGCTGACGGGGCGCTGTCCAAGGCACACTTGGGACAGATAATATCGCAAGTCTTCGTCGCCGTGGTGTTGGTGTCGTCCGAACCTGGCGGGGGGATCGCTGGATCGGATGGATTCCAGAAAGAGAAAGAGAACAGGACCCAGTCGATGTCGGATAGGCGCCGTCGAGAGGGCAGCGGCGCCAGGAAAACGCTCGATCTGGCAGTGCGTCGGCAACAGAGTGGGAGCAGACGTTCGTTCGCTCACTCGCACACACACTCTCTCGTGGATGTTGGGGAGATCTGACCAACAGGCTGGATGGAGCAGCTGGTTATGAGACGGATCGCGGCGCTTGCGCTGGGTGGAGCCGGGCTTGTCTCAGGCTGGCGGCGCTAGGCCCGAAGGGGTAGCTGGCGGTTAATTGCATGAATTGCGATTTGCGATTTGCACTAATTGGAACTGCAGTTGCAATTGCAAATTGCATCTCTAGCACGCATCCATGCAGCCGGTTTGTTGGGTAGAAGTGGCCTGCAGCCGTGATAACGATGTATTTTTCTGTAATTCTACTGAGTATCGAATTCATATGCTCAGAATTACTAAGGCCCGCTCGCCCGGCGAACTGAAACATGGCCCAGCCAGACTGGGCCAGTCAGTGGGCGCTTATCAGTCACTGAAATCAATAGTCGTCACGACGTCGTATCAAGACATAACATGTCTAACTGCATTCTCAGGCTCGCTCGCTTGCGAATCAGCCTGGTTCGGCGCGGACATCAATTATTTAATATTAATTATTTTTTATTAAATTCATTTTACGAAATACTATGCCCCGCCCCCTATCATCATACGAGGGAGACGCTGAAGTCAACACGAACACGGTTCTGAACAGGGATGATGCTCGCCGTGCTGATTGGACGCCAGGCCGTGGGCCGAAACAGCCGGTTCGAGAACGAGTCGCAGGAGAAAACTTCTTAATTGGCAAATTCAGCCACGAACTAATCAATCACAGGCGTCAGGTGCATGAAGCCCGTGCTAAGAAAGCCAAATCTGGCGATCCCGGCGCCCGCGCGAGAGGTCTGGCCAGGGCTGTGCTCGCTCTGGTTGCCTCCTCCGCGCATCCATGATATATTACTGATGCCTGCTTTGGATTTTTGTTATTTTATATTCTCCGAGAAGTCTTGACTTTTAGTCCCTATTGTACACCCTCTTGCCGAGACAAGAATGGCGATCGCCCATGTTGAATCATGAAATGGCCCCGCACCCTGCATACCGGACCCCAGGTGAATAGGAAATAGGGCTGTTTGATGTCACTGTAACAGGCATGCCCCAATGCGACTTGTCATACTGTTATTCGAATATTCGTCGGTGGAACGTAGAACTTTGTCGATCGTGTTCAACTTAAAGTTTGTCCTGAATAAGATGTGCTTGCCGCATTGGGTGTTCTCGAGTGATTATGATTTAAGGCTGGTTGGCTTTGTGTATTAATATTGAGACTAGCTATGCAGTATCCTCCAGATGACATCGAGGGTTTGCTTTATTGGTTCAGAAAATCATCGTCAGCTTGATTAATCACATGCAAAAATATCAGGAATATTACGAACATGGCTGCCTGACCTAAACATATTCCCATAGTACATACTGTGTATCTGTGTATATATACAGACACTATAACAATAAGCAGTTTACCTCTTAAATAATACAAATATATATCTAGCCCACCATTATTTTGACAGTAAATAATCCTAAAGATGACTTCCATACCCATGTCTGTCCAGTGTATCGATTGTCGGACCCACCAATCAGACGCCCGCCGCATCCCCCACACTGGTGGTGCTATCGATAGTCAACTTTTTTCTCTCCGCTTCAACAATTCAACAGCTTGACATCTGAGCTCGACCACGTCACAGCGATTCACCGGTTTGACGCATACACCCAAAAAACAACAAATTAACAGCGTGACATATTTTTCATCTCATATATATTCCCCGCCACCGCCATGCCGTCAGCCCAACCCGAAGAACAGGACCAGTCCATGGTCGATGTCGATGTCGAGGCCGTCGATGAGGTTCAAGAAGAAATAATCGACGAGGACAAGGAAATTGAACTCGGAGAGAACAGGGTGACTGTTGTATGTTGTTTTTCCCCGTTACCTTTGGGTTACTGCGTCGATTATCTCAATACTGACAACGTCCTGTCTAGCTATCCGGTGCCACCGAAACTGCAGCGTCGTTTCAATTCAAAGAAGAAGGCCATACGCTTGGGAATGCTCTCCGATACGTGATTATGAAAAAGTGGGCAATTCATTTATTCTTCCGCAAAAGATATCCAAACAAACTAACTGCTGCAGCCCCGCTGTCGAATTCTGCGGCTACACAATTCCACACCCTTCAGAAGCAAAAATGAACCTCCGCATTCAGACATACGGCAAGTTTTTACTGCTTCTCTGACGGAAAAAAAAAATAAAGCTAACAGGGCAAATGCAGAAAACACTACCGCCGTGGAAGCTCTCGAAAAGGGCCTTGATGATCTGATGGACCTGTGCGACGTCGTCACCGACAAATTCACCGTGGCTCGCGATAATTTCAATGCTGCAAAGGCTGACCAGATGACTGCTTGATATCTGCTCCCCTTTGTAAGTTCCGACATTTATTTTTAAAAAAAAGACGGGTTTGATGTAAATGAGTGGGATTAAAACTCGGAGAAAATTTACTGTATGCATTTCCTGGATAGACGGCGTTGGTTTGATTTCCTTTCGTTTGGGCATAAACAACTAGAGATGAATCAATTGATATAAACTACAACAAAACTACGGGTGCAAGATATGACACAAAAAAAGAATCGTCAAGGTAAACAAAATGAAACGTTGATAAACTGTCCGATAGTATATACACACTTTCCTAGAGGCGTCATGCAAGATCTATTTTATTCAAACACCAACACTGGAAGCTTAGTTGCGGCCCTATATATATAAAGTTAGTGAATCCGATCGGAAGTTGTGGACAGAAAAATAAAATCTTCACGCACCTCTAAGAATCCCGAAATGAAATTAGCCGGCAGTCTGGCCGCTGGCTCTTCCTCCTGTCGAAAGTATTTCATCACATGCGAAAGCTGCTTCCAGTAGTTGAGCGTTTCCTGGAACTCGGCATGGCTCTGGAAAAGCAGCACGTCGATGACCTTGAGCTGGCTGACGTAGCGGTGTTTCTCAAACTGCTGACGGATCTTGGTACGGATGACCGAGACGGGCATGCTGAGCGAGTACATGGTCTGGATCTCGGGAGACTAATGGGATCTTTGTTAGTTTTGTTGTATCCTGACAATTGGCGGCGACTTGAGGATTTGATATCCGCGGCGATAAACCATGACTCAAGTCCAACCAGCCAGACAAAAAACTAACCGCGCGAAGCCATTCCCTATACGACATGCGCACTCTGGCCTGTGCATCCGCCAAATTGATGGCTATTTCATTGTCATTATCATGTCAGTTCTCCGTTCTGCGTCATTGAGCCAGAAGCTCACGTCCAAGGGAGGATAAGGCTCGTACATTGGCGCGTCCGCTGCGCAAGATATGTCGGGTTGATAGTCATTTTCGACAAACACGCGGCGTGACCTTCTTGATTGAGGGGTTCAAGAATTGTGAATCCGACAAGGCGAACGAGCGAGAGAGGATTAGCAATTCGGTAGGTACTCTCGGTGGTGGAGTGAGAGAGGTGCGGGTTGCCGGTTGGCATCCGCTAGACCGCATGGGGAATGGCTGTCCAAGCCCCGTTTCACCGCCTGCCGTTTATGAGAAATTTTCGTATCAACTTTTGCTGCAAAGCTTCACCCAACTTTTCACTCCCCTAAAAAAGCCAATTCAATTTGGAAACGTCGTTCCTTGATAATACTTTTTTTTTCACACTACTGAATACCTCTCACAATGGCTCCCACCAAAGGCCCCCCCAAGGGCTCCTCCAAGAGCTTCTCCAAGAACTCCAAAAGCAAAACTCTCTCGTCGACCGGCAGCAAAATAAGCAAATCCAGCTCAAAGCGAAACAACGTCAAGCGCCCGCCGCCCAAGGAAGTCAAGTCGCAGTCACGCAGTGCGCCGGACCGACAAAAGAAAACCAAGACTAGGGAATACACTGAAAAGGAACTGGGTCTGCCGACTTTGAATATGATCACGCCAGTTGGAGTGCAAGCGCCGCGGGGGAAGAAGAAAGGCAAGACTTTTGTGGATGATCAGGTTTGTTTCTTTTTTTTTTTTTCTCTTCATTTTCTGCTTCACCTGGCTGACGTTACTGTAGGAGAGCATGATGACGATTCTTGCAATTGTTAATGCAGAGAAAGAGGGTCAGATAGAGTCGAAGATGATCAAGGCTCGCCAGATGGAGGAAATCCGGGAAGCCAAGAAGAAAGAGGCAGAGGCTAGAGCCGACAAGAAAAAATCGAAACTGGTATGATCCGAATTTTTCAACACTTTTTCAAGACGAATGCTAATTGTTCATTTATAGGAGGATGTCAAGGAGGAACTGCGCAATAAGAAGAAAAGAGGCCGAAACGATGCGCAGTCTTCCACAACCAAAGACAGCGCCAAAGACAAAGAGTCTACGTCAAAATTTAAAGGGAAACGAAAGAGCGTATCCTTTGCTTGAAAGCTTGGCCTCCTGCGCATATTATAAAATTGATTTTGAGCAAGCAGTGCCGGTTCTATCTACATCTAGTTGGTTCAGGTTTAGGTTCATCATGGTTCATAATATGTAAAGGTCGTGGACCCAGGCAAAGAGGTCTACTCTTCACTTCGGAACCATCTGCGGCGCATGGGTTGGAAACTGTATCGATCGGGAGTTTTCTGCACAGCCTCGCGCTTTTCGTCGTGTTTGCTTTCAACTGGAGCAACGGTGAGGTCGACCTCTGTTGCCATCAAGTCGAGGAAATTCGATGCCTGAACATATCATCATCAGCAATTGTTTCTAAACGTTGCAAGGATTGGATTACATACCGGCTTGGCAAACCAGCGAGAACCACCTGTTTCAAAATATCCGAGGTGGCCTCCCCAAGACGTGGCCAGCAAGACTCCGTAGGGGGTCTGTTGGAATTCACCGTACGGAATCGCTTGTTTGGCGGAGATCTATCTTATCATCAGCCACCAATGCCAGAAAACAGAGACACTCTGGACACAACTCACCGGGTCATCTTCAGCGTTGATTGCTAAAAATGGAACCTTTATTGATAGTAATGAATCTATAGAAGAAGCATCGCGATAGTAAGCGCCTTCAGTCGGGTAGCCCCATAGAGCGCATTGCACAAGCCTATTGTCACAAAATTGTTATTACTTTTCCATTTTATAACAGCTTCCACAAGGACAAACACATACCTGTCAAACTCGTAGATATATTTGATTTTTTTGACTGCTTCTAAACTCAAGCCTGGGTGTTGTTCCAGCTGCTCCACATGACTATAACCCGGTTAGCATTCGGAAAACAATAGCAGGTAAAATCCACGTACTCTGTAAAAAGACCGGAGAGGCTAGAGCCCAGATACGCCGAGTAAATCTCAGAGCCTATCCAGGTGCTTTTTAGAAGATGGTTTGTCAGTTCCAAATTCCATGGGTTGGCGCAGACTACGGCAGCCTTGAGCTGGCAGTTCTCGGCTTCTTCGCCCAGGTACTATAAGACATTAGCAATAATCTCGAAAAAGGTATTTGCAGGGTATATTTTCAGCGTACATTGATCAAAATATTGGCACCAAGCGAAAAGCCAATGCCGAACAACGGACGGTTCGGAAAGTTCTTGCGCAGCCACTTCACCAAACAGCGGACATCCCATGTTGCACGAGCATTGAACAAAAGAGGAGTGCTGATCTTGGTCTGCGCGCAGCCTCGCGAGTTGATCACGCAAGCCTCCCACCCTCTGTCGCCCAGGACCAAGGGAGCCAAGGCTGATCTGAGATAGACCTCGTGGGACCCGCCACTCAGGCCGTGCATGGCAATCAGCATTGGTCTGTTATCCTCAGATGGTAGCGAATTCAGCTCATTCTTGGTGAACATGGCTGTTCGCGCAGGCAGGCCTGATGGGAGAGTGTATTTTCGGGCCTTGTCGCTCGCCTCGTCGTCATCCACTGTTGTTGCGTATGGAGGTACGACAAAGTCGACAGCAAACTGACCGGGAAACGACGGATCATCCTGCTCGAAGATTTTCCGTTTGTAGTAAATCGGAATCTCCACGTTCTCTTTGAAAGTCGTCCAGCCGGTTTGCAGGTGTCCGTTGAAAAGCAACGGATTGAGATTGCATTTTGGCGGCGTCGCTTTTCGGCAGAGGTCGATCAGCTTTATCTGCTCTTGCTGCTGTGCATCATCATTTGAGTCCGACTTCTTTGGTAGCAAGAGCTGGTTCTGCTCGCAGTGGACTAATGAGACTTCAGCGCTCGGCATGAGCCATGATAGCAGGCCCATGGTCAATTGGATTGCAGCAGCACAAAGACCACCGAGCTACTGGGCATGCAAGTGAAATGGCCTCTGCCTCTGTAGTAATAACACCGCGGGGACAAACTCGAGCATCGAGCACAACGATGCAACAGACGAGAAGGAATGATCTACACACGGAAAGAAATAATCTACAGACAAAGACGCTCGGCCCCATCGGCCCAATCAAGCTCGCCAGGGCCTCGGCTTCTCCGTGGCCAATCAGAGCTGTCCTATTGCCCCACCTGCCCGATAAGATACGAATGGTTTTTGGCCTTGGAAATCAGGCACCAAGGCATCCAGGCACCAAGGCCCGTCCAGGTGACTGCGTCACTTGCGACTCGCACGTCGCCGTTCACGGAAATCCAGGCACAATATTTTCCATATCCTGTGTTTCCTCTTACGAACTACCCCCCTATAAACAGCCTATTAATAGGCTGACTAGGCTGCGCATGGGCGTTCAGCTCGCCGGCATGCTTGGCTCATCTCAGATCTCCCGCTTGCGGAAATAATGAGGGCTGAACTTGTTCTCAGCCAGCAAGTCACGCTGCACCAGAGCAGGTGTTGGTCAGCTGTTGTCTGCAACTGACCTCCGGTTTCCGACATGACGGCCAACTGGATAGCCCAACTGGCCCAGTCTTCTGACATGCCTTATCGCTGCATATAGAGTTTGCTCCCCATGTCATTCTGACTTCGCCGCGACAGTATGGATGTATGCAGCAGTTGCGTGGGTGTTGACTGTGTCAGCCCTCCGCTTGCGTCGCGTTATCTTGTCTTCTGTGCAAACGTGTGCCTCGTGGAATACTCGCATGACAAGCCTCTTATATAGGTGGGCAGCCTGCAGCCTGACGTACGTTTCTTGAGCTTGGTATTTCTTTCTCGCTCTGGTCCACCGTGTAGTCATCATGACAGGATATTGCTACCGGAATCATTCAAAACTTTCATTCTGAAATTGATAAACCCACTACATACACGAAACATTTTAGAATCAAGTCACAAAGAAAGAGAAAAACAATGCGGATACACTCACTAAATCTACTTGCAAGGCTAAGAGTCTCGAAGAAGCACATCTCGAAGAAAGAAGAAATGGAGACATCCGAAGAAAATGAATCTAGCAGCAGCAGCAGCAACAACAGCAACAACAGCAACAACGGCAGATGCCATCTGCTAGAGCTTCCTACGGAGCTGCTCGCCATGATATCAGAGAAACTAGACCCTCTTTCCGAAGCATGTCTGTCTTTGACTTGTAAGCGCATGCTAATGATTTCCGGGAAATCACTGGTATCGGATACTCTCCAGTTCAAAAAGGACTTTGCGCCTCTGTTTCACCACTACAGGAGTTCCCACAGCTTCGGGGCAGATCGCTGGAAATTGCTGGTCAGGCTTGAGGACGACAGATGGCTCGCCTGCTCCAAGTGCCTCAAACTGCACCCGCGCAGTGCCTTTACATCAAAAGAAAGCCGTCGAAACGCCGACGCACGAGTGTGTGACTTTGGGGAAATGGCTGGAGTTGTCGACTTGTGTCCATGCCGAAAATTGACGTTCCAGGACAAAGTCAACATGGTAAAGGAATTGAAAGACCGCGAGGCTCTTACGAGGATGCCTTCAAGCATCCTGGGCAGCCGCAGCTACGATGAACGATTTCTCTGGCATTCATGCACCGTGCGGTATGGAACGACAGAAACCACGATTGAGCTGTATCCAGAAATTGGCGACGACGGAAGTCTCATTATGCGGACCGAGTACCGTTTGTACGTGGAGCCAAACCGGCTCGGCAAGCATCAACATATCACGCCTCGGTTTGGATGTGCACACCGATCGCTGGACCTGTGGTTGTCGAGTGTATGCCAGACGCTGTACTGCAATCGCCACGACTCATTCTGCTCGGCATGCAAGCGGATAACGGTGTGCAGCACATGCGACACAACGATGAAATGCCCTAAAAGGAGGCCGTTCCACTGCCAAGAGACCAACAGAATGTTCTACTTCTTCTGGACTCAGAGGAACCTGGGACGCTCAAATAATATGCCAGACAAGGAATGGGCAGTGCAAAGAGTACATCCGGTCGAGCCTCACGTTACGTGGAACAATTGCCGAGAACTGTGTCCGTGGACCATTCGAATGCACCCGCCACCATCTCACGCACCTTCGCTGGGTAATGATATCTTGAACCATGGCGAGGAGTTTGCCAGTCAGGTATACTCGTCGCTTCATCTCGGGGAAGTCAGCACGACAAACGCGCAATAGCCAGGGGCTGGCTAAATGCCTGTACATTATTGGAGGCTTTTTCAGTGTCCTTTTTTGATCGGAGTAGCAATATTACAGGCGGATTTAATACCTCTTTACACTCTTTCTCGCTCTGGCCTACTTTAGAGTTCAATGTTGTATATACCCTGATACATGCATGATATTAACCTATATAATTTGAATCAATTTTATCAATTGATTGCCCCCGTCTTTGACAATTGATATTGACTAAAGTAGTCAAAACATTTGAAACCAAGAGGTTCTCAAGTTAACATGGAATGACGAGGCTGGGCAGAAATACACAAAATCGACGATCATGCTAGCATGACAAGCTAGACATGCAGAACCCGCAGCTAAAGCGCGCTTTGCCATGTCAGCAACTGCATATATCACAATTAATTATCTTCCAGTGCACCAATTGATATTATTTTGAGACTGCAATATACAAATTATATCAAAATCTAAATGATAATACCACCCCAACTCGCCCAATGGAGCTCAACCCGAATCTCTATACCGTGGTATGGATCGCCCCGCTGGAGATAGAGGCAAAGGCAGCCTTGTGTATGCTGGATAACCGTCACGAAGGCTCATTTACTTGGAGTCATGGGTATGACTACTTGTTCCATGCCGGTGATATCAACGGGCATAACGTGATCATTGCCACGCTGCCCGCTGGCCAGGTATATGGCACGGGCTCGGCTGCGGCTCTGTCCAGCCAGATAAAGACTGCGTTTCCGAATATACGGTTTGGGCTGTTGGTTGGTGTGGCGGCTGGGCTTCCGAATACAAGTCGTGAATCCGTCTCGGTGATGTTCTCGTGGGTCTTCCTGAAGGGGAAAGCCCTGGGATCGTTGCATATGAACTCGGCAAAGAAACAAAGGATGGCTTTCAGCTATTGCTTGGTGGGCATGTATTGGCTAGGACGGAAACCATTGTCAGGTCAGCAATTGGGCAAATTAAGATCGAAGCACCGAATGACGCGGGCATGTTCTTGCCATTCTACAAGAGTATTCAAAACGAACGTTATGACAAAACCTGCACATTTCTCGATCCGGGCCAAGACCGAGATACGCTCTATGCAGTTGATGAAGATGGAATTAAGCACGCTGTTAAACGGGAACGGCGACCAGACTCGAAACGTACGCGCGTGTGGTATGGACCGCTTGGATCCGGCGAGAAGCGGATGGAAAGTAGCAAAAAGAGAGATGAATTGCGAGACCGGTATAATATCATAGGTCTAGAAATCGGCGCCGCTGGCACGATGAACCAGATTCCAGTTGGAGTTGTTCGGGGGGTGTGTGATTATGGAGATGAGTATAAAACTGAGGAATGGAAGCCATACGCCTCGGCGATGGCAGCGGCGTATGCCAAAGCAATTTTGTATCGGATTTTACCAAGACGTGAAAACACGCGGGATATCTCTGCGCGGTCTGATTCTGGTATATCTATATAGACCGAACCCATTTTAGTACATAACCAGCAACATTGAACATACATGTATGAATTAACTACATCAATTGATATGATCTGTAATTCAGCTCCTTTAGCCAGTCGATTTTACATCCCTGCTATTGATAACGAGTGAACAGGAATTGCTTCCAAGATATAAGAACTCTGCACCGCCAACATTGAACGCATCGTAGTAAAGAGACCGAAAGGGGAAGGAGGCGCGGGAATTAGGGCTACGGCCGGTGTATGTAGAAGACCCAAAAATAAAGACCTCGCTCCATAACATTGGACCACTTTAATAATAATTATTTTTTCTTTTCAATTTTGGTCTTTTTCTTGCTCGCCAATCCCCGCGACTCTTTCAAAATGGTACGAAAGGTGGTCGACGATATGTCGATTCCGGTTTGCTCGCGAATGCCTTGATAGGTAATAGAAGGATTCCTTTTTATAATTTGAAGAATATACCGCCTATCCCGTTCTGTATACGATTTGGGACGGCCAGACCGAGGCATTGATTTGCCATCTTCTCGGAGCGAGGCTTGTTTTATGGTGTTGGTGACCGTTGATCGCGGGATTTGAAGCTCTCGACTGATTTGTGTTGGATTTTGCCCACCCATATGTTTTCCAACAATATAACCGCGTAGGTAGGGAGTCAATTCTTTCCTCGACGTGGTGTTGCTACTTTTTTCAGCTAGTGGCTTGGGCGACATGATGACCTGATTTTGGTATTAATGTTGTTTTGGGGACGCGTATAGAGAGTAAAACGAGGCTTAATTAGCGCGAATATAAGGCCGGAGCCGCGTCTCCCCATTCGGTCTTGCGTGGATAAATACCAACAGGTACACTTTAAGTTTCAGTATTTTACAATTGATGATACTATTCTTGTCTGAGCAGATACTTTTTATCGTAAAAACCAAGCAAATTCCTAACATTGTAATAAGTGATTTTGTATTAACACAGTACTCTATACTATAATAATATCTACCATTATATAATAATAATATCTTGTATTCAATATTACTATGGTTACCCTGTAGGGCTAGAGCAGTGCGGGCAAGGTTTCTCCGCCCCGATCGCCGCGATGATCCTCGATAACGTCGCGATACTCCAGTATATCCTCACCTATATCTTACAGCGCCGGGACTGCTTCCCAATTCCTCTCTATATTTGCTATCCACACCCCAGGGCAATGAGTTACCCGCCCCCCTACAACAACGCGCAGTATCCTCCGCAGTATCCTCCATATTTCCCGCCGAACCAGCAGCGTCCTCCGCAAGTTGCGCCTGTGCCGCAACAGCAGCAGTACAATGTCAGTCCCAATGTGCACTACCAGCAATATCCAGGCAGCTATGCCTATATGCGGCCACATTTTGTGCCTGCATATGGCCAGCAGCCTATGCAGCAACAGCCTATGCAACAGCAGCCTCTCCAACAGCAGCCCATGCAACAACAGCCGCCGCCGCAACAGTTTCAGTCGCCGGTGATGCACCACCAGCAGCAACACCAGCAGCAACAGCAACAACACCAGCAACAGCAACGAATACCCCATCCTATACCTCCGCAATCTCCTCAAATCCAGCAGCAACAGCGACAGCAGCAATTCCATTCTCCGGTCACACAGCAGCAGCACGTATCGCCACCGCAACCACCTCCACAACCACCGCAGCAACACCAGCTTCAACACCAGCTTCAACACCCACAATCACAACCACATCCCCATCCACATCAACACCAACCACAACCACAACCAATACCGCAACAGCCGCAGCAGCCAATACCGCAACAATCGCAGCCGCTTCAACAGCCACCGCCTTTGCAGTTTGTGAATCCTGCAGACACATTTGCAGCACCAATTCACGCCGCTCCAAGCTCTGGCTCATATACCCATGCTCCGCCAGCGCCCTCACCGACTCCCCAGTATGCTACTGCCTCGCCGCCCGTCCCCGCGGGACAGTCTCTCGCGCCGTACCACACGCCCTCCAGCGAGGCAAAGGAGAGACAATTTCCTTCCATGACACCTCCAACAACAGCGCCTCTTCCTCTCCAGTCTACCAATCCCACCCCAACCCCGCTGCGACCAGACTCCCAGGTGCGCAAAACATCTTCGTCGCCGTTCAGCCTAGTCCCACAAGTCGTCATTCCATCTCCAGCCCACCTGCAGAAAATGTCGCCCAAGCCGCCTGCTGTGGCCGCGCCGCCGCCCGTGCAGACGCGTGCCCCAGACGAGGACGTGGACTATCAGACATTGCTTCTGGCGCTTGCAGACGAGTATCTGAATGCAGCTCATGGTAAAGGGACCAGTCTCGCGCTGTCAAAGAACAGTGCCGATTTGGCGGATTACTACAAGCTGGTTGCGACTGGACTAGGCTGTCTGGAGGCTGCACAAGTGGTTTGTACATTCATGTCTTTCTTCGCTGTTGGTAACTGACATGGTCGAACGCAGAACTTTCGATTGCCACCCCGCACAGAAGCATTGACGCGTCTTCGATATGCTCGGATTCTTATTGAAGAGACTGATAACGATGTAGAGGCAGAAACAGCACTAAGCAAAGGCGTAAGTCGAATTCCAATTTTATATTAAAATGATTTCTAATGTTATTATAGATTGAAGTCTGTGAGCGGGTGAGTGCTGCATATGATTCACATGCATCATGATCTAACTGAGCAGAACAAACTTGTCGATCTGAAATACACCATGCAACAACTCCTAGCGCGAATGCTTCACAAATCCAACCCCAAAGCAGCGGTGAAAGCTATTGACAGTATGATTCAAGAGGTTGAAACGTACGTTTTATTCTTTCCTTCTTATTGAAATATACTCACATAGCTTAGATATCGATACGTCCCGTGGGAATACGCATTTCGCTTGCTCAGGGTGAGTCTCGCGCTATCGTCTGGGTCGCATCAGGAGTTTGTCCATGCGATTCATAACCTACACAAACTCTCCAACCTGGCCAGCCGCAACGGCGACAAGCTGGTAGCAGTCATAGCTTCCTTAATCGAAGCACTGGCGCACTTGCAATTGTCCACGAGTTCGGATTCGGTCGAACAGGCTCAAAATGCGGTAGCGGCAGCACGCAGTCACCAATTAGACCCGAGTGTGCAAGAGATTCCCCAGATCGGCTCTATGATTCAGATGGTGGACATATCGTGCAGCTTGCTTGAATACGACTTGAACCAGGCATCGCAGAAGCTGCAAATCATGCAGACATTAATGGACCAACGGATCAACGACCCGCGATGGCGAGATGACGGGTCGTTCTCGATCCCACTCAACGGTAAACCGCCGCCCACACAGGGAGATATGGGAGACATCCTCCGCGTTGAAGAGGGGAAGTTATGCTTAACTCTAAGCTGGCTGCCGCAGCATGACTTGTATGCTCTCTGTTATTTCTTGAGCTCGTTGACTCTAGGGTTTAAGAATTCCCACGATGGCCGCAAAGCAGAAAAGTATCTTCAGGAGGGTCTGCGTATGGTTCGTGGTATGTTGGTATCTTTGTGCTTCACAATGGATGTACTGCTGACAGATTAATAGGCAATTTCAAGGCGCCCGAGGAAATCAAAGAGTCTTTTGTCGCAGCAGGTAAACGACTCGAATGGCGGCGCATCTTGCACTGCAATATCTTGTTGCATCAAATGTCCCTAGCCTGCGCACGCACCGACTGGGACGCAGCCAGTCAAGTCCTCAAAGACCTACGCGTCGCCGCCAAAGAATTGGGTAATGCAGTTCCAGACACAGTCAAATGTCTTATGCAGTACACCACCGGCGTCATTGCGCAAGGCAGCGGCGATCTCACAAGCGCATTAGCGGCATTTGGGTCTCCGATTCTGTCCCTCTCATCAAGCAGCAAAACGACACGCAACGACCCCCGACGCGACACCGCTATACTCGCAGCTCTCAACACCATCCTGATCATCCGAGAACCCTCACACTACGCGCATGGCCGTCTCAACGAGGTTCTTTCCACTGTGGAGCCGCTCTGCCTGAGCAGCAGCAACAAATACATCCAGGCCGCCTACTATCTGGTCTGCGCGATTGTGCACACAGACTCGACAATCCAGACAAAGCAATACCTGCAACAAGCCTTACAGTCTGCTACCGTCATCAGCAACAGCCAAATCACCTGCGTCACCCTCACGTTTATGAGCTGGAAGTACTTTCGCGGCGTGGTCGGCGAACAATCCGAAAAGAGCGCTCGTGCGAGCCGCGCAATGGCGAAAAAGGCAAACGACCGTCTGTGGGTTAGTGTTACTGACGAACTGCTGGCCGAAACGCTGGATCGCCAGGGCAAGACGGACGAGGCGCGTGCCGTGCGTGAAGAAGCTGATCGGGTGTTGATGGGGCTGCCGGCGGCGCTCAAACATGCAGAGTACCGATAACTCGCTTTTTGATTTATGTACATACGTTTTCTTGCATTCGGCGGGTTCGGGTTGATTTTCGGTTGCGAGTGATTTACTGCCATGTTTTTACAACAAAAGTGGTTTGGCGTCATGGGTCATTCAGGATACCACTTTTTACAATCTTCTTTTTATGTAATTCGGCATACTTGATGATAATTCGATTTGATATTATTAAGTATGATAAACAGCAAGTGCTGCAATCACACCGTGACTATGAGTCTAACGCATATCTCCTTCCATGATAGCGATACATGATAAATAATAACAGCCCCATAAAACAAGACTCCTCAGCTCTAAACAACAAACGAACTGTTCAAACTGTCAACTGTAAACTGTCCAGCTAAAAAGCGCCGAACTGCATAAACGCCGGAAATGAAATCACAAAAAAAGAACAAAACTCCCCCAAAACTCCATCCTTGAACCCGTACGCAGACCGATTGCATTGCAAAAAAGCGAAAGCAAGAAAAGAAGAAATTAATATCCCAACCCTCCCCACATCCCTCTAATCCTCCTCGCCAACTGAATATCCTTTTGCATAATAGTCACCCTCTTCGCATGGATCGCGCACAGATTTGTATCCTCAAACAAATGCACCAGAAACGCCTCGGCGGCTTCTTGCAGCGCCTGGATAGCGTGTGATTGCCAGCGTAGCTCGGCGCCTACTTCGGCAGGTAGCAGGTCGAGTGCGACCTCGCGCACGAGACGCGCAAAGGGGAGTTTGAGCAGCAGCAAATCGAAGGAGCGTTGGTATTTGCGGATTTCTTTGAGCGCGACGGTGCCGGGCTTGTAGCGACGGCGGCGGCCTGTGGGGGTTGGGTCGCCGGCTGTTTTTTATAATCAGTAGGGATCTTGAAAGAAAGTGATGTTTTTAAAGGTTGAGGGCAGCTCACGTTGTATATTCGACGCTCGAGGTTTTTTGGCTGCGGGGGCTTTACTGACCCGGCCAGCGGGTTCGGTAGCCTTGCGCTTTTTGCTTTGAGATGGGGAGGGTGCTGTTTTTGTCGTTTTGGGATTTCTTGTAGTTGCTGAAGCTGTTGTTGTTGAAGGGCCGGCGTCGCCGTCGCTTGTTGTTGGTCTTTGAAAGTCTGCGGCGCCGCCGGATTTGGGGCGTGCTCGAACGGTTTTTGGCGGCATTATTTTACTGAAGACCCAAGTGATTGTGTGAGTGTAGTTGGGTTGTTGGTGTAGGCTCAGTTCGTGGGAATTGGCGCCGTGCTGCAACTTGAAGTTGCTTGAGCAACGGAAAGCTTCGAGGCTGAAGCTCCAAGGGGGAAACGAAGCTGTCGCAAACGAGACGAAGACGGAAAACAAGGTCGGTGGTCGCGCAGAGTAGATTATTAGAGGATTTCAGCTTGTGCGAGAGTCAGAAAGAAAAATTGCCAAAGGTCGCAAGTGGGAAAATTGTCGCTGCCCTCCTCCAGCAGTGACTTAGTTAGCTGTATCCCAGCCACCTCATTTTCCCGCGTTAAGTGCTAAGTGCATTCTGCCTGCGCGTCGACGGAGAGGCTAGAGCGCCGGGTGTGGCGCGTGTCGCCGTGTGGCGGTGCGCGCCAAGCCAAGGCACGTGCCTGATAACGCCAGCCAGCAGCGATTATCGGCAACGGCAATCGTAATCGCCAGCTATCATCATCGCAGCACGTCGAGACGTCGAAGCAATGGGCATATGAGCCACGGCTCTCCACGAAGCACCACTCAGCGGGACTGATCGACCTTGTTGCTACTCTTGGCTCTCTGCTCGACGATTAGAAAAATATCATTTTCAAGCCTTGAAAGTCCCATTGAAAGTCCCTTTGATATAACAACTTGGTCTAATTAGGGTTGTTTGTCCGGGCTCGCCGCAGTTTCAATCAATTTTCAAACCGACCAGCACGATGGCTGACGCCTGGGGAAATGGCGGGCAGGGAGGACAGTTTCCTCTCGAGCAGTGGTTTTACGAAATGCCGCCTTGCACGCGCTGGTGGACAGCTGCCACCGTGGCCACCTCGGTGCTTGTTCACTGCGATGCGCTGTCGCCACTCCAGCTGTTTTACAGCTTGCCTGCAGTATATTTGCGATCGCAGGTTAGTTTTATCTTTAAGCAGCTATATCGAAGTTAAAACTAACGAATGGTAGTACTGGCGCTTAATCACCACGTTTCTCTACTTCGGTCCCCTGAACCTCGACCTACTCTTCCATGTCTTTTTCTTACAAAGATACTCTCGCCTTCTTGAAGAATCATCCGGACGATCACCCGCAGACTTCTCCTGGCTGCTCTTCTACGCAATGAGCTCGCTGCTCATCCTCTCTCCGTTTTTGTCGCTGCCATACCTCGGATCAGCCCTCTCGTCGAGTCTCGTCTACATCTGGAGCCGCCGCAACCCGGACACGCGGCTGAGCTTTCTAGGGCTTCTGGTCTTCACTGCCCCGTACTTGCCGTGGGTGCTCATGGCGTTTAGTCTGATTGTGCACCGCATCGTGCCCAAGGACGAGATCTGCGGGGTTATCGTGGGCCATGTGTGGTATTTTTTCTCGGATGTGTACCCGTCGCTGCACAACGGTCATCGCCCGTTGGATCCGCCGGCGTGGTGGAGAAGGGTCTTTGAAGGTAGGGCTTCTGCGGATGACACGCAGGCTGCGAATATCAACCCTGATATTGCGGCGGCGGCAGCGCCAGAGGTGCTGTAATGAGATCAAGTTTGAAAGTAGAAGGTCTTTTTCCGTTTTGTTTTCTCCCGTTTCCTATATTAGTCGATGTGCACTGCATATTGACCACTGCATGGTCTTGGGATGTTCAATGTGATACCAGGAGCTAGGCAATTACTGGAGTTTTGGGTTTTCGTTTTTGTTTTTCTGCAAGCATTTCATAGAGCATCTAGGCGTTGATTGACATGTACCGTATATGACATGTGAAAGATTATGGGGTTTGGATAATCATTTACCATTGTTATTATTTTGCAATACGTAGTAAGCAAGAAGAAGTCATCCACCTAGTAGTACATACTATTATCTCAAAGCAGAAAGTGCCGCGACCCAATCGGAGCCTGACAACATGAAACAAGCCAAAAAGCCAAACAGCTGCATCAGACGCAGCACGTGACACGCGCATGCTGAGCCACGGAATCGGACGACGCAAAAAGCGCAGTTGGCCGCGTGGCATGTAATTTACTGGCACCAAATGTGTAACGGTAGTTACGGTACGTATTGTTGGTTTCCCGATTCCGCTCACAGGCTCCACTCTAGCCCCGCTATTCGCGCTGGCTGGCCAGTCAGAGACGGCGGCGCAGCTGTATTGAGGCTGTTTGTATTACTCGGTACGGATACGGAACAGAGAGCACAGTGCACCGAGGTGCACGCCCAACGAGGCTAGCATAGCATTGCATGACTGCATACTCGTAGAGATATCCAAGAATAGATTGCAGTACAATTCACGTATACTTTTGAAGATAAAAAGGTATACGTAGATACTTGATGGATATCTTCGTCTCTGGCGCTCTCGGCCGCAGTACTCTCAACCGCGGTAACTCTGGCAAGTATTACACAGAACCCAACGGACTCGCGGAGCCGTACCCCGTGCTCGAAAGGCTGTACAGTGCCACCCCACTCTTTATAGCCACCCAGACTCCGAGTAGTGTCTAGGGGCTTGACCCCTGTTGGACAGCACTGGCAAGCCAACGTTTCTGCGTGATGCCATCATCCTGCCAAGCTTATCAGACAACGTATGTGGGCCTAATATGCCCACGCTCCCTTGCGCGCCGCGCTATTGGTGCTGGGCGTTAATACTCAACACGCATTACGGAAAAATACCGTAACGAGTAACCCAGTTGCCAAGGATAACACAACGGTTTAACTTTTTATATTAAGGGTATGTTCCATAATATGGAGTACGTACTCTGCCCGTCGCTCGCTTGGCCGATGACCTCAAAGCATGCCCAGTGCCAACTTCCAAGAAGTTATAACTTGCTGCGCCTCGCTGTCAAAACGGTTGGCCAGTCAGATGGGATGGAGATGCATGAATGATATAATAGTGTCAACGTCTGTTGCCTTTTGTGGCACCTCTTGCGATATGGATATCCTGCACGACACGCGCGCTGCTGGCAGCTGACGACGCTTAATTACGATTCCATGGAATTGGATTCCAACAGCTGAGCCAGAGGTTAACCTTGCTGTTCTTATAAGTTATTATTGTTGAGTCTAAGAACCGACAACCGACAAACGAGAAAAGCCGTGTAATTCTGGATACGGCTGTCACGAAACGGCCCAGTCACAGCGACCGAAAGCGCGTGGGCCGCTCCGCCGCCCCGCCACTAGCAGCGGCTGTAGTGGCTGTAGTGGTACGGCAAAAATTCAATACCTGAATACGCCCCCACGGGCGCGCTGCTCCAGCACCGCCGCTCAACCACGATCAAATTAGCCTCCTGAGCCCTCAGCACACTCCCTGATCGTCCTCCCTTTCGTTTCCCCCAGTCAAATTATCATTTGCTAGTCTGTCCTTAAGTCCCAAAGCTCCTACTTCTTTTCGTGTTTCCTTCTTCTTCTTTATTCTTGCACTCATTACTACCATTACTCCGTACGGTCACGCCGTCGCGCTCCTTCCTTTCCTTGCCAGCTTCTCCTATCGTCTCGTCTTGCCTCGACCTCTTCCATCTCAACACCCCAGACCTAATCTTAATCTCTCAACATACCGAAAAAGAAAAAAACCCCTCTCGTCGAGACCCCCCGATATCATAATATATTACCTACGCCTAATCCCCGCCGACCTCCACCCGCCCCATGCAATTGATTTATTAGCTCCGTCAAAACCTGTTCTCGTCCGTTTTTCAAGGGCTAGTCGATTGCAGTCGGTCCTCGAGTGAAAACTCCTTGATTCAAACACGAAAAAGAGGTTGTGGTATAGCTCGCCGGCACACAGCTGCCTTCCCGCCTGCACAATGCGACGCGGCGTGCTCATCTTCATCCTCGTGAATCTCCTGATCATCGCCTTTCTTGTTCGGAATGTCTTCACGCTGTTGACCCTGCTGGTCGAGGACGCCTCGGCCGATGCCATCCACCGCGCCGATATCCCGTCGCCCGTGTCGAGCTTGTTGGAGACTCGCCCGCAGGTTATTCCCAAGATCATTCACCAGACGTATATCAACGAGTCGATTCCCGAGCAATGGGTCGAGCCTCAACAGTCGTGCATCGACCTGCACCCAGACTACGAGTATATGGTTTGTCCTTCTATCTTGTTTCTTTGTATCGTTTCAGGCTAACTGTCGTGCAGCTCTGGACGAACGAAAAGTCGAGAGAGTTTATCGCGACTGAATATCCGTGGTTTCTGGAGACCTACGATGGCTATCCGTACCCGATCCAGCGGGCTGATTCTATCCGCTACTTTGTGCTTGCCTACTACGGCGGTACCTACATTGACCTGGACGATGTGTGTGACGTTTTGTTTTTGTATTGGCGATAACTAACATTTTCTAGGGCTGCCAACGACGCCTTGATCCTCTTCTTTCTTACCCGGCCTGGGTCCGCCGAACAAAGCCTACCGGTATCTCCAATGACGCCATGGGCGCAGTGCCGCAACACCCTTTCTTCCTGCGCGTGATTGAGTCTCTGCAGACATACGACAGATATTGGTTTTTGCCGTACATTACCGTCATGTACTCGACCGGCCCGCTGTTCTTGTCTGTCATCTGGAAGGAATACATGGGCGAGTCGAGCAATGTCGACCGCGTCCGCGTGCTGATGCCGGACGAGTACAATCGATTCTCGTGGAGTTTCTTTACGCACCACGTCGGCAACAGCTGGCACGGCGCTGATGCCCAGCTCATCTTCTGGGTATGTTCTACAAACAATTTGGTACTGATTTCGTACTGACAGTGTATAGATGCTTCGCTACTGGGTCTTATTGACCGTGGTTGGCTTTATCCTGGCCGGCATGGTGGGCTTTTGCATGTGGTGGGTTTACGGCCGCTTGCTTGTCGCAGGCCAGTACCGATTCCGCGGCCGGGGGGCTTCTCCCTCGCGGCGCCGACCATTGCGCATCATGCCCAGATTCCTCCGGCGAATCAGCTCGAAAACATCGATCTCATCGGACGAAGAGGTCGGTCGCAAGTCGGAAGGCTACTTTGATTAGCCAGCAACAAACTTGATATAACGACATGACGGCTGTATTTGTTTCATCTTCAACCTTCTTCCACCCCTTTTTAATTCTCTTTCTGTGCACACTATAGAACCTTGCTGCTCTTAGCATTTGCATATCGATGATTCGCTGTTCGTGCAATAAGCAAATATTGCCGGGCTGCTGTTATTGCATTGGCGCGTTTGACGAATTGATTCTTCGCTTCTTGATGCACAGGACGAGTGTGATGGCACTCTATTTCTTGTTGATGTATGTCTATTACTGATTTTAATGTGTGAGGGAGGCCCGTGCTACAATATCTAGCGTATCGTATATATATATGTATTGGATAGATCTGTATACATACATTCCACATTCTACATATGGAAACTACGTAACAATTCCAAACTAACACGGTAGCATTCTACTTGTAACCCTATTTTCCCGGATCCTGAATCCTGCCACCCTATGTTCCCCAGTCTTCCGAACATCATTGACAACTCATTGACAACTGCCAAATTAAAAAAACATTGAGAATGCGCCCATCCACTACAGCTTCGCTCAGCCTACTGCTCGCCAGCGCGAGCCCAGCCCTGGCAGCCCTAACTATCGACCAACTCCTAACCATCTCCCCCAACTCCTCATCCTGCACCAACGCGCCCGCACCCGGCGAATGCGCAACCGCCGCCGACGCCGTCCCCATCATCAATGATGTTTTTACTAGCTACAACACCACCACGGCAGGTGAACAGGCCGCGCTGCTCAGTTTGATGGCGTTTGAGACCGGCGATTTCAAGTACAACCGTAACCATTTCCCGGGTGTTGCGGGGCAGGGCAGTACTTCTCCCCCTTTTTTTGCCCTTTTTTTGCCCTTTTTTCCCCCTTTTTTTTAATGGTCTGTGCTAATGGAGATGGGAAAAAAAGCGCGGAATATGCAATCACCAGCGTTCAACAAGCTGTACGCATCATCGATTCCGGAGCTCGAGGGCCGGGTTTCGGATAATGTGAGCGTCACGCTGGATTTGTTGCTATCGCATAAGCACTGGGATTTTGGGTCTGCGGCGTGGTTTCTGGTGACGCAGTGCGCGGAGGATGTGAGGCAGGGTGTGCGCGAGGCTGAGCAGGATGGATGGGAGGTGTATATTGCGCAGTGTGTAGGCACAACGGTGACGGAGGAGCGTAGAGCTTATTGGAGTCGTGCAAAGGAAGTACTCTGAATTCGTCATATTCATATCTAGTATGTGAAAAAAAATTCTATGGATATTATCTACTGAAAAAGAAGAACCCTCTCCCCCTCCACCGGTTTAATCTCCTTCTCCCTTTCCGGCTTTGTGTCTTCTGGCTGCCCAAACACAAGCTGAGCTTTGAGCTTCCACGACGATGGGACGTTCCACAGCTGGTGCACTTTTTCGGTGAAAGTGGTGCTGAAGTTGTAGTGTTGCAGGTTACAGCCGAGTCCTTCGTTTTCGAGGGCGGTCCACGCAATGAATTGGTGCATGCCGGAGGAGTGTGCGGACCCTTGGAACTAGTCAGCGTCTGCATACGTATTGGTTTTGGGGGGAAGTATACATTCAGGAATGAGGCCTTGGATAGCAGGGTTCTTTTCTTTCAGAGTGTCGAGCGCGGTGTCGTCTTCGAACCAGAGCACCTATAAAACCATTAGTATCGCTTCCAAATATATACATATATATAGAGTTGAAGGAAAATACCGAGCCATAAGCAGCCCTCAACCCCGCGACCTTCTTCTCCAAAACCGGCCTCGCAGGCGGCGGCATCTCCGTTTGGATTACTTGCAGCCCAATATCCCATAGCTTTTCGTGTTGTTCGCGGAACAGCACGACGGCGCGCGCAGACTGCACGTTGAAGGCGCTGGGTGCGTGGGTCACGGTGAATGTGACGATTTCTTGGATGCGGCTGTCGGGGATGGGGCTGGTGTTGGTGAGGCGGTAGACGGAGCGGCGGGATTGGATTGCGGAGAGGAGGGACATTTTGATGTATTTTTTAAAGAGTTGGGGTTTTGAGTGGCTGATTGATTGATTGTCTGATTTATTGACTGATTGAGTGTCTGATTGTTTGGGAATCGAGTGTTGAGCACAGTTTATATAGTTTTGGCTGTCAGTTTGGATATTTCCTATCGGGGCTAGCGTCGGAGGCTGCAGCGCCGACTTTTCGATGCGTCGGCGAGTCGGCCACGGTGACCCGCTGCGGACTCTGAATAGCTTCAGTCGGCGCGGGCAAAACGGGCCGTTCTCTGAGGAGTATACATTGCTGTGTGTTGTATAGTACTCTGACGGCTGATTATTGGGTGGTGTCATTGGCTGGAATTAATTGATTAACTCCTACATGTACGACTAGTATAGGCGTGGTATCTCCGTTAAACCCTGATATTCATTTTTATACTCAATCCTTAACTAACAGTAAGCTCTAAAGTACTCCCTTCGTACTCACAACATCCCCCGCACCCACCTCGCCAGCTACTCTCCTTGCACACGCCGTCCTGACCGCAACCGCCAACGCCTTAAACGCACTCTCCGCACGATGGTGATCATTCGCACCATACGTACATCCCACATGCAGCGTGACACCAGCTGCCTGCGCAAAACTCTCCAGTCCGTGTGTGATCATCTCCGTGCTCAAATCGCCGATTTTCTCGCGCTTGAAGCCCAGGTCGATGACTGCGTAGGCCCGGTTGGAGAGGTCGATGACGGCCCACGACAAGGCTTCGTCGAGGGGTGCGTCGCCCCGGCCGAAGCGTGTCAGGGAGGCGCGTGTGCCGAGCGCTTGTGTGAAGGCGGTGCCGAGGCCGAGGAAGGTGTCTTCGGTGGTGTGGTGGTCGTCGACTATATATCCTATTAGTTTCTGGATGAAAAGTGTGAGAAAAGAAGAGGAGGAAGTACTGTAGAGATCCCCCTTGGCGCGCACCGCCAGACTCCAGCCCGAGTGCTTTGCTAGGGCATGTAGCATATGGTCCAGAAACCCAATGCCCGTGTTTATCGTAATCTGCTGGCTGGCCGTAAACTGCGTCGAGTGCGGGGCATCTTTGTCTGGGATCACGCCCTTGGCCGCGGCGGCGATGTCTTCGGCTGATGAAGGCGCGGGGAAGTGGTCGCTGGCTTCAAAGGGGAGGAGAGCGCCGCCGTCGAGGGAGAGCGAGACTTGGATCTTGGTCTCGTTGGTGATGCGTGAGATGGACGCTGTCCGCCGAGACAGGGCCATTGTAGCGTAGTGTTGGCTGACTGGCTGGATATGTGATGGGCAGGTGGACAGCTGGCGGTTGCGATCTGAATTCACTTTATCGATCGATCGAGCAGCGAACAAGTAGTTTGCAGGAGTGGCTTGCAGGTGGTTGAGAAAAGATATTTTCTCCGCATCAGTCATGCCCCTCGGAGATCCTCCCATTGGCCGGGCAGTCCCGCCGCGAGCTCTTCCGATTTTCGACTCGACAACAACTTTTGTCAAGACAACCTGACAGCCTGCGTGATTATTGTATCGTCCTGGCTGGCCCAGATTGCTTACTGCATTGTATGTGATTTGTTCTATTCAGATAAGCACGCTTAGTAGCTAACTACTGGCTACCACGATAGATCGACTGAGCATCGCCTGTTCAATCGCCGTCCACGTCATACGTGCATACGCCATACGAGAGCACTGATCGATCCCCCACGCATTGATCGTGTTGCATCGCATCGCATCGCAGACCGCTTGTAACACCTGAACAGCGTACGCAAACCAAAAAAAAGAAAAAAGGGATCAGTTCATGCTCGATTGAATTCGACAAAATCATGCCGCCGCCCGCCAGCGTGCGCGCCCAGGTTGAGCCGCCAGAGCAGATCACCAACGAGGCGGTCAAAGGGTTTGCGACGGGTGCTCTTCGGGTATGGCCTATTTTCATTAATATTGTTGTATTGGGGTGTGTGTTAATAGTCTGCTAGTTTGGCTCCATGTCTATACTCGCACACTTGATCCTCGTCCTTCCACATCCGTTTACGTTTGACAATGCTTCTGCACCTACCACTACAGAGTCAACATCGACGTCAACGCCTAAGAAAAGTTCTTTCACAGCAAAAGGGGTCCGCCAGCAGCTGTTCTACCGCCCGCTTGCGTCACTGTCCGAAAGCTTGGCGCCCATGTCCCGCGTGTACCGCGGACTGACACCGCAGTTCAAGGTGTTTTTGCACATTGCAGTGATGACTCTGGGCGGTAGTATCTGGGCAGAGAAGCGGGTGGGCGAGTACATGGACATGCTGAGGAAGAAGCGGAGGGCGGAGAGGAGGATGGGGGTGGAGAGTACTTAGGTTTATACAGTGCTGGCGCTGCTACATATGTCAACTGGTACGCAGTTGGTATGCACCAATGGATGCAATGGTGTAAATTATGGATTGGACATGTGCAAGTTACATACGTAATTATGCAACTGGAATCCTGCCCTGAAAGTCAGAATCAAATCCGTAGTGTATAAAAGCAAGCTTGCAAGGAACGAAAGACATGTGGGCCGGATGTCTCTGTTTCGTCATCGTCGCCGATCAGCCAACGTGTCCGAGATTAAAGTTTGCACCGATGATCCCGTCAGTGTTGCCTGAATGACAGGATTAAATAGAAGAAAACACACTCAATGGACCAATATATACTATCAAATGCAATTAATGACAGTATACAAGTGGTGCATACTGTCAACTATAGAGAATCGAGGTGTTCGCAGTGGGTCTCCAGATAGAATCGCGCCAATCATGATGCAGTTAGCGTGCCCTCCAGCCAATCACGCGGCGCGGCTGAGTGAGACAAAGACTCACCGTGGCCGCGGGCAGCCAATGAGAGCCTCTCATCCGCGCGGGTGCCTTCCGTTCCCGGCGGAGAGGCGGCGCTGATTGGCCGTGTGTGGCAGCTCCGGGCTCCACTCGTGTCGAGCTTGCGTCGCGACTTCTTTTTTTGACGATTCAATTATTTCCGTTCCTTTGCGTTTTCTCGCTCTTGCTGCTGTCGTGTTGGGGTGCATTGCTGGTGCATTGCTGCTGTGTGGGCTTTTAACTTGGCACTCTGTTTCTCTTCTCCTCTCGTCTCTCTTCTCTCCTCTTCATTTCTCTCTTCTTCTCTTATCATCTCCACTCGAGATCCGTGCGATCGACTATTACTCGACGTTTGCAGTCCTGACATCACCGTCACACAGACATTATTCACTCCCCTCGAAAAACCCCATCAACACTGGTTACACTTCTCTTCTTGCTGTCGTCTTGGCATCCGCATCCGGCTCTTTTGCTGCCCCTGTGTGCCTGCCACCCCGGCTATCGTCCCTATCGCCGCTAAATCCTCACGTATCGTTGGCGATAAAGACCTGCTCTCGCCACCGCCAGCCTCATCCAGCCTCCGTCTGCGGCAGTGACTGGCCTTCTGACTCTAACAGCCTGCCATTGCATTGCCTGATCGGTTTGTTTGCGAGCAGCTCTTCATCCTTCGATGCCTTCCGCCTCTTGACCCCGACCTCCAGGTCGCCCACCCCTCACCTTGCCCATTCCCATTTCCCAGCTCCATGTGGCTGTGAGACTGTTCATTCTGTTCTGCTTGCCAGAAGTATTCTTCATACACCCAGTTGTATGCTAAGTTCGTGCTTCTTTTCCCTCTCCTTGTATTTACTCCGAGCCCTGGTTGGCTGGAGCCCACCTTAATTCTGCCGCTGTCGTCCTTGTAGCAACCTGACAGCATCATCGTGGAAAACCAACAAAAGCAACAATAACCATGGCGGAACCCCTGGTCGAAAAGAGGCAGCGAAGAAAGAGCTTCACCTTCTTCCACTCCTCGTCGACCACCATCCTTCCCGCCGCCGCCCACGACCGCTCCTCCTCAGACGGACTTTACTCGACCAAAAAGCGAACTCGACGCAATTCTGGCTTTTTTGGCGCCCGCGACCAGAGTCCTGGTCGCTCAACAAATGTCCTGCGCCGGCCGCAGACCTCTGCCTCGGAATCAGCTTTCTCTACCGCGGATAGCCACAGACAGCAGCGCAAGTCTTTCCAGAAAAACAAGCGATCCTCCATGCTCGGCTCCCTGCGTTCCTTGCAGTCCTTAGAAGACGATGACAAGGCATATAGAAGCGCCTTACTCGACGATGACGACTCCAATCCCCCATCGCCCCATTCCAAGAGACTTCTCGGCCACGTCGTCTTACACCATGGCGAAGTCCAGACAGCAGGCACAATGTGGAGGAAGCGACACCATTACCTGGTTTTGACCGATACCCATTTAATCCGTTTCAAGAGCCAAGGAAAGGCCTCTGACCTATTCCCCACCATTTCAGCCCCGTCTGGTCGAACAACCCCGGTCAATCGCCAGTCGGTCGTCTCCATTGCGTCTCTGCAAGACCACGGTGTATCTGCATACAGTAGCGACATTGCGGCTATCGCATTGAATAGCATCGTGTCCGTTCACCGTGCCGATGACTCGAGACACCAGCCCACCCTTGAGCTGTCCTACCTCGATGATCGAACCAGCAAAGCCGCCTTGATGGCCATTCAGCTAGCCGACTCCGACGAGTTAAATCTGTGGCTGATTGGCATCCGTTCGGCCGCCCACTCAATGCGCAGGCTTGAACCGCTGCCTTTCGAGAGCAGAGCCGTCGAGAATGCCATTAGAGTGCTCGAGCAGGACCGAGACTATGACCCCGAAAACTTCTCCCTTTTTCGTGTGGTACAGCGGTCTTCCAACAAGCTCGCCAATCGGTCGACCGACGAAATTGTGAAGCTGTCCGCAACAGTGTACTACCTTGCCATTGGCCTCCATAAAATACATTTACTTCCTCTCCAAAAACAGTCAAGCCGGTCTTCGCTCATTTCTCTCAACGAACTTGACGGGGGTGCATCTTTTGGGTTGATGGCTTTGACTTCGCTGGTGATGCATTCCGGTGACGATAGGTTTCAACTGACTTTTCGGTACCTTTCCCCTCTCTTCTTTTTTACATTTCTTTACGCTTGTCTTTTGACTGCATACGCTGACCATCCAAGGGTCCCTCTGGGTAACCCAGTCTTTTTGCACCTAGCTTCCGTCTCATCAGTCGACATTGCATTGTGGATTCGACAGCGCACCGAGTTCTTGCGCCCTCTCTGGCTACACCAGCCATATGAAATCATAGGTTCTGCTGAAGTTGCTCACGGCGATCATATTCCGACACCTGAAATTGACGAAGACTTTGGCTGTTTTGACCGTACTCTCATTGCCTACTCGGCCAGCTATGCTATAGACACGTCAAACATTTGTTATACTATCGATTTAGATTGCGAAGACGCTCCTTGCTTCAGGCTTCTACCTCCAGCAACCAGCCGCCGTCAACACTACACCGTTCTGGAGCTGCTGGCTGTGATGCGCGCCCTTCGTTACAATGAAACCTTTGTCTCCCTTTCGTTCAGTGGCATCAACCTCGACGCTTTGCAGAAATCTCGAGACTTGCATGGACTCGACCCTGATATTCTTGTATCCAGGACCGGGGCACCGGTCAATATTGCAGGCCAAGATCGCCTATCAATGTTGTCTCAGGAAATTCGAGCCTTGGCGCTGAAAAGCAAAAGGCTACGAAAAGTTGACTTTTCCTTTTGTCTATCGAGAACTCCTATATCCGATAGCGGTGCCCGTGACCCAGGTTGTGGCATCCCCGAAGCCATCTTTCCACTCTGTCGCCGACAGTACACAAATGTCGATTGGATTGTCCTCAACGGTATCAAACTAGGTGATTCAGACCTCGATTACTTGGTCGATGCTGCATCACAACGGACCAGTCATTTGCGAGCCCTCGAGGTAGGAGACTGCGGTCTCTCTGTACATGATCTCGATCTCGTCTTGTCGACCCTCATCACTCAGGAAGCAACTCTGGAAGCCATAAATATTTCTGGAATCCAAGGCCGACTCAGCCCAGAGCTTTTCCAACAACAGATCGGCTACTTTGGTCATATCCGAAAGATCAATCTGACCCGTGTCGCTAGGACTTCTGGGCCTGGACCCTTGATCGCACCGGAGACTTTGTTTAACTGGCGCCTGGAAGAGCTCTCTCTAAGCCAGACTGCTATGAATGAGCAGACTGTGGATTCTATTGCCGCTTACTTGGCGAGTGACAGGTCATCGTCCCTTAAAACTCTACGATTCGATCAATGCGGTCTGACTGGTGCGGACGTTGCCACATTTCTTCGTTGTCTTACGCAGACGCCTCGCACTAGTCGAGAGATGCATCTCCATGTCAACGAGAATAATTTAGATACCGACTATACTCTGTTGTTTCAGGCTATTGCAGAGAACCATACACCAACTCACCTGTCAATGCGCATGATCGACTTCAAGAAGGAAGAGCATTTCCGAGAACTGGTTGACGCGATGAGAAAGAATACGACATTGCGCTACCTTGATATCTCCAAAGCATCACTCCCGTATGATGCCGGCCCGGAAACCTGCGAAGCGCTGCAGTTGATGTTTGAAGAAAATGAAACCCTAGAGGAGCTAGACATCAGTGGCGAGTACGCCCATCTGGACGTGGCTCGTTTCGGAATTGGCCTAAACCAGGCTCTCACCGGCCTCAAGAAGAACAAGTCTTTGCGTGTTCTTCGGATCGAGCACCAAAAGCTTGGTTTGCCAGGTGCAAGCACCTTGGCAACCGTTCTCGAGGAGAATTCCTCTCTTCGAGAAATCTACTGTGAACACAATGATATGAATCTCCAGTCCTTCACGGTTCTTGTTAATGGTCTTCAACAAAACAATTCGGTCATTCTTCTTCCTACGATGAATTCAGACCGCCATAACTCCTTGGAGAAGATTCGCCGGGAGATTGAGAATATTCATCGCGAGTCGACCGCCCACCCCCAAAATTCTGCTGCAAATTCTCTTCGCCGTTCATTCCACGCTGCCATGTCGATTGGACAGCCATCTGGCGGCCATAGACTTGCAAAGAATCAAATGTCGCATCAGCAGCCAAAAGGCGCCTTTACAGGCTCTTATTCGTCTCAATCCCTACCAGAGCCGTCCACTTCGGATCCTATGAGACACGAAGTGGAAACAACACTGCTCTCACTAAACAAGAGATGGGATAACGAAGTGGACCGTCTCCGTCAGTGTCTGTATAGGAACTACTGTATTCTGCACGATATTCCTCTCGATAGCATCGATCACACAGAAATAGACCCGGATAAGCCTACGGTGGTTGACGAGTCCCACCCTGGCATGTCCAGCGATCTTCTAGCCATGTTGGGAGACATGCATAAGCTTGATATGAATGGGCTGGCAACCGATTCATCACAGGCAGATGCCCCAGGCAGCGAAAATGATGCCCTGGAAGATAGTTCTGCGAGTGGATCGCCTGTTATTACAATGTCCAGCAGCTTCTCCACGCGTACGATTGAATCCCTGAAAATGGGAGATATAATCCGTCCTCTTTCGCCGACCTCAACTGCCTCTGAGAAAGCTGCTGCTCGTGTCACCACTACGGAGTATAATGCTTCCACAAACTCATCGCCTCAGCTCGCTCTTCCAGTGCCTGCAATTCGAAAGACGGCTCATACCGCAGAGAGCATCCGAAGCACTTGCAGTTCCAACATGTCCACTAGCACAGGCACCGGCTCTAAAAGCTTCAATAGCAGCAGTGGTTTGACGGCGTCCTCGTTGAGGAAATTGCTGCCAAACCGTCAGTCTGCGATGAGAGGCATGCGTCAATTTAGCAGCTTTGGAGACTCGAAAGAGGCACCGAGGTCCAAAACGCCAGATGTCGCTCCGCAAATCAATTGGGCACTCCCGCAAATGGATCTTGAATAGTCTTGACTAGCCTACTACACGCATTGTCTAATCATTCCTTATACCGACAGAGAAGAATTCTTTGGGATTTAGAACCACCGCTAGTCGGTACATGATTACCTCTCTTGGTTTTTTTTCTTTTTAATACCCTTTGAGCCTGGTCTTTCCTCTTCTTTCCAAACATACAATGATTGTTTATCTGTCTTTTTCATGAACGACCCAAAATGTTCCAGTTCGACGTTTACATCATATCACACACACACACACACATACATACATGTTACCTATGATTCCCCTTGTTGGACTCCCATGCGCGATACCATCTCATTATTTTCTGCTTGTTCTTATCACCATATTATACATTTTGACATTTTCATCTGTTGCATGTTTCTGTTTTTGTCTGCTGTTGTTGCGATCATGGTTGTTGTGTTTGGCGTTGTGCTGTGATTGATACAAGTGAATTGAATTGAAGAGCCAGCGAGTATCTGGACGATTAGACCGCATACGTTTATCAAACATGTAGCAATTTCTACTGATGTAGATCTAAACATTGACTCTTGGTCTGAGATGTGTACATTTAGGTCTGGTAGGTTAGGAAGATAAAAGACGTAGATGGAGTATGCAGTTGACATGAATTTAATCTAGATACTGGTACACTCTGATCACGACTCGCCTTGCAATGCACAGATGAAATCTAGACCTATATTATATTATATAGTACATGAGAAGAAAAAAATATCAAAATGATGCAACACCCACCTCCTTTTTGGGGAACATACAAATAAAAATACAAACGTCACCAAACGACCGGAAAAAAAGAAAGAAAAGGAAAATGGCCAGCTTATTCAGAGTCTTGTTTCGAGTTCTGTTTCGACTTCTGCGAAACCGACGTAACAGGCTCATACACCTCAACACCATTCTCCTGATCCAACCGATTGATCTCAGCACGATAGGCACGACCATCCTCTGCCATCTTGCGCAAGCGCGTCACATAAGGAGTCTCGTCTTCGCCACGGGAGGCAAGGATTTTTGCGCGCCGCCGTTTCATGGCTGTGTACGTGTTGTGCAGGTACTGGTTGTTTTGCAGTTCGCTGAGCTCCCAGTCCATGGACCATGTGTCGGTGGGTTTGAGGTTGTTGGGCCGCGTTACCACTCTGCCGTTGACCCGGTTGGTGATGCAGAGTGTCATGCCCATTAGGTCGGGCAGGCGTTTGTTTTCCCCCGCTGCTGCTGCGGCCTCGTCGAATTCGGCTTCTTCGTCTTCTTCTTCTGCGGACTCGGCTTCACTCGTAGCTGATTCGGCCTCTTCGCTTACAGTGCCGCGCTCTGTCGATAGAATAACATTCTCAGTCTCATCAGCCTCGTCAGCTTCGGTCCACGCTTGTTCAATTGCAGCCTCCTCAGCTTCGGTCTGTTCTTGCTCTGCGGCCCGCGCAGCTTCCTCCTGCTCCTCCTGTGAAAACAGCTCTGGATGGAGGATTTCGCGCTGATACTTTTCGATTACGGCCTTGTTCTTCTCCTGAATCGCCGTGATTTCTTCGGGCGTGACTGGCTGAGCGAAGATCCTCAGGTGCGGCACGCGCCCATCCTTTGTCTCAAAGTGTAGACGCAGCGACTTTCCCGGGTACTTGGCTGTGGCCTTTTCGAGGACGAGATTCCACAGTTTGAGACTCAGCTGGAACTCCCTGTCGCCCAGCGTCTGGTCTGTCTGGCCATGCAGGGCCTGGTCCATTTCCGAGAGCGGGATATATTGGAAACCAAAGATGCGCTCAATGTTATGAAAAGCCACAAAGATACCATCCATGCGGCCCACTCGCACTTGCAAAGAGTACTTGAGGAACGCGGCTCGGATCATGTCGTAGTACTCGCGTTCGTAAGATTCCCAAGTGCCGAACCGGTTCTTGATCTCGTATCCCATGCCCTTGCGGAAGTTTGTCACGTCCATTCGAATCGATACCACGGCACGCGTCTTCAAGTCAAACATACCCGTTCCGGGCAGTCGGGGATCGTAGCCATCGAGCTGAGATCTCATGATGAAATCGCCAATGGTAGAATAGTGGTATGCCTCTGGAATAGCCTGCTCTTCTTCCGCCGTGATCTTGTTCTCGCTAGACCTGCGGTACCGTTCGAATTCCTCCTTGGGTAGCGTCAACAGTTTTTCCATGGATTTACCAAGATTCATCAATATGTTGGCATTATCAAACTCTTTATCGGCATCAATGGCATAAACACCATCCTTGTAGTGAAGAAACATTGCTGCAGGGCTTCGCAAAAGCCGTGTGAAAGTGAGCAGTTTGTCAGGAAACCCTGCCGACACCGTGCTGCGGTTGACCGGCCGCCACTCAGATAGAAGATAGTGGAAGTGAGAGAGAACTCCCGTCATGCTGGACGACGAGCCAACGTATTTCTTATTTCGATCACGCGCAAGCTGTATAAGAGCCTCATCTTTGGAAGACGTAATATAATCTTTCAGAGCTTCAAAATCAAATTCCGACACTGGCATAATGCTGTCTAAATAGGGATCGAAATTGTAAACCCGTGTACGAGGGTCACGAAGGTGATAAACGCCGGGGCTTGTAGAGAGAAAAAAAAAGTCAGCTTCTTTTTTTTTTCTTTCTTTCCAGTACGGTCAAAACTTACTTGAAGATAACTCTATCTAGTCCAAAAGACAAGTTGGGAACAGGTGATGTTTCGACATCAAGTGCTAATCCGAGCGTTAACAATAAGGTCAATTGAAATGGCTCAAACTGTCAATCACTTACGAGTAATATCATTGCCCATTGACTCCATAGACCCTTTATGGTTCTCGGAAATATGATGGCCCAGACCAATTATTTTTTTGGTTTTTGAAGATTCATCTTTAGCAGATCTCCCTCTTGATTTCTTCCCTCTAGATTTCCTCTGTTCTTTCTTATTTTCTTTCTCCTGATTCGCTCTCAATTTGCTTTGTAGTTTCGCTAGATTGTGATCTTCTTTTTCGTCTCTTTTCTTCGTTCCCTTGGATTTCTTCTTGATGGGTAAGACCGATCTGATCATAGGAGCATTTTCGGAATTGCCATTTGTCACGGATGCTGGAGCACCAGGCGCCTAGAGCAGACAAGGTCAGTTTTGGGTCGCAACAAGTTGTGGGCGAGCGACGGGGATTCTTGGCTCACAGGATCCTCTGAATGCGTCGTCGCCACCTCATTTTGACTTTGTGGGACAAAGCAGGAAAACGGTCGTTTTGTTATATCGGCGGCATAATAGCATCGACCGAATCGACATGGCCTTTTCGAGCCTACCGAGTAGAGAACATGGCAGTCAACAGGTCTCGGAAAAGACCGCAGTGCCGATTGAAACATCCGCGGTAACTAAAACTTGAGCTCTGCAAGGAGATAATAGCAAGAGCAGGAAATAACAAAAAAAGCTATCGACGAGCAGCAATTCGAGGCTGGAGATGGTCGCGCTTGCTTCTTTGGCGTGAAAAACCAAAAAACGCGTTACTCCTGGGCACACCGCCTTCCTGATTGGGAATGGTGCAGGGAATATCGGGACCCACTATACCGCCTCTGATTGGCTGTATCTCGATAAGGCTCGTGTCTGTGGAATCAGTAGCCAATCACATCGCTCAGAGGGAAAGATTCTTTTCTACAAAAGGCGCTCTTTTAGGCTCCTTGTCGTTGAAATATGACTTATATATAGAGAGTAATACAGTGAATTAATTAAATACAACTCTCTTTGGCGCAATCTACACACTCGCGGTGGCTGTAGAACTGGCAGGTGCGATACGCCGCGGGGCCGGAGAAACGCCGCTACCGGACGTCCCCAGTGGAAAAAAAGTTTCCAGGTGCAGCAAGAGCTTCTTCTTCTTTTCGTCAAGCAATTCCTTGGTCGTTCTCGCTGGGATAGAGAAGTCTGTAAGTCTCCAGTCACTGCATGCTACACTGCTCATTCTCTTGTTTTTCTCGCCCCTTCAATCTGTTTGAACTGCCCTTGGCTTCAGTTAGGGTTTCTTCCTACCCCGCCGCATATCATACCAGAATTTGATTTTCTTTTCAATTGCAAACACCATTCATTGTGGCATGAGGCGTACATCCCATGTGGATTGACTGGCCCAATATTGACACATTATTTACCATTTCCTACTTTCCATTGTCTAACATAATTTGATCGTTTAGGGTCTACTCCGAAGATGCTTCGCGAAAGTTTGCGCGTGCTCGTTGTCGGCAACGGTGGCCGTGAACATGCCTTTGCGTGGAAACTGAGTCAGTCGCCTTCGGTCGAAATCGTCTATGTCGCTCCTGGAAATGGCGGTACTGGTTCAGGAGCATCAGAAAAGATTGTCAATGTCAGCGTCAAATCCGACGACTACCCTGGCCTCGTTGCCCTAGCCCAGAAGAACAATGTCAATTTGGTCGTCCCGGGCCCCGAGGCGCCTCTGGTTGATGGTATTCAGGGATATTTTCAGTCCGGTATGGTACAATTGAAAATTCCCATGTCGGATTGCATTTTCTAATTGTTGGGTTATTCATTTAGTGGGCATCAGATGCTTCGGCCCATCAAAGACCGCAGCACAGATGGAAGGCTCCAAGGCATTTTCCAAGGACTTCATGAAGAGACACCAGATCCCAACCGCTGCGTACGAGAACTTTACCGACTACGAAGCGGCTCGCAAATACCTTGACTCGGTGGATCACAATGTGGTTATCAAAGCCAGTGGCCTGGCTGCTGGTAAAGGCGTCATCATCCCCACGACGAAAGAAGAGGCACACACCGCGCTTCGAGAGATTATGCTGGACCATCAATTCGGAGACGCTGGAGACGAGGTTGTCATTGAAGAATATCTCGATGGAGACGAACTGAGTATCCTGACATTTAGCGACGGTTACACTATTCGGTCTCTTCCCCCGGCTCAGGACCACAAGCGAATCTTCGACGGTGACCAAGGACCAAATACAGGAGGCATGGGTTGTTATGCACCAACACGGATTGCTTCGAAAGAGGTCCTCGCACAAGTTGATCGTAACATCGTTCAGCCTTCTATCGATGGAATGAGAAGAGAGGGTTTGTAGCTTGCCATACATGATCATAAGTGTACGCTTACTGACTACTGGATATAGGTTTCCCGTTTGTTGGAATCCTCTTCACCGGTTTAATGATGACCAAGGATGGCCCCAAGGTTCTCGAATACAACGTCCGCGGCGGAGACCCAGAGACCCAGACTATACTTCCCCTTCTCAGCAGCGATACCGATCTTGCCGAGATTATGGTTGCATGCACGGAGCACTGGCTGGACGGCGTTTCAATCGTCGTCGAGCCCAATTTCTCAACGACTGTTATTGCAGTAGCAGAAGGATACCCAGGTTCATACGCAAAAGGTCGCGCAATCACCCTGGACCCTGTCCCAGCAGACACAATAGTCTTCCATGCAGGCACGTCTCTTGTCAATAACGAACTGCAGACCTCGGGAGGTCGTGTCATTGCGGCAACTTCTGTGGCCTCTACTCTCGAAGAAGCAGTTCGTAAAAGCTACGAGGGCATCGCAACTATCCACTTTCAGGGCATGCATTATCGCAAGGATATCGCCTACCGTGCTTTCCGCACTACCACACAAGAGAAAGAAAGTCTCACATATGCCAGCGCTGGAGTCTCAATTGACGCTGGCAATGCTCTCGTCAACAAGATCAAGGCATCGGTAGCCCGTACTAGCCGACCAGGATCTGATGCAGTCATCGGTGGGTTCGGAGGCACATTCTCTCTGGCAGCAGCCAACCCGGCCTACCACCCGGATTCTCCCACGGTGATTGGAGCCATTGATGGCGTTGGAACGAAACTCAAGGTCGCCCACGCCGTTGGCGTACACAACACAGTCGGAATTGACCTGGTTGCAATGAACGTCAATGATCTGGTTGTTCAGGGCGCCGAGCCACTGTTCTTCCTAGACTGCTACTCATGCGGGCATCTCGACGTCGAGACAGCGGCCGCCTTTGTCACCGGAGTCGCCGAGGGCTGTGTCCAAGCTGGCTGTGCCCTCATCGGCGGTGAAACGGCCGAAATGCCAGGACTCTTCCTGGACGAGGCGTACGACGCCGTGGGAGCGGCCGTGGGAGCCATCAATACCCAGGGCCCCAATCGCCGTACCATTCTCCCTGACACAACAGCCATGAAGCCGGGTGATGTTATCCTGGGCCTCGCCTCCGACGGCGTTCACTCCAACGGGTTTTCGCTGGTGCGTAAGATTGTCGACAAATCCGGACTGAACTACCACGACCCTGTGCCTTTCTCCTTCTCGTCATCAATCTTCCCTAACGCAAACTTGGGCACCGCGCTTCTCACCCCTACTCGCATCTACGTGAAGCCCTTGCTTAAGGCTCTCGCTCTTCCACCCTCGCAACATGCCCCGGCTTCATCTACGGCAATCAAGGGCATGGCACACATCACAGGCGGCGGCCTGCTCGAAAACGTGCCTCGCATGCTGCCACCCACGCTGGCCGCGCACATTGACGTCTCGGCGTGGCAACTGCCTCCAGTGTTCCAGTGGCTGAAGAAAACAGGTAACGTTTCGTCACACGAAATGTCGCGTGCCTTTAACTGCGGTGTCGGCATGGTTCTCGTCGTAGACAAAGACTGTGCTGCGACTGTGCGCGAATTGCTCGAACGGGAAGGCGAGACGGTCTATCAGATCGGCGAGCTCAAGATCAGACATGACAGTGAAGAGGGCTGTATACTGGACGGATTTGCAACATGGGATTCTTGATTATGACGGCGATGAATGTTTTTATCATTTTGTTCTTTCACCTTTAAAAAGAAAATATCTGGGACAAGCTGGGTTTGGTTTGGTATATAATGTTAGAAAAAAATGCAACTAAGCTATTCAATACTGAAAAAGCGATTTCGTGTTGATATTGACTGGCATCTACATCCTGGACGTATCAAGTAACATTGAATAATACTTTACGGAAATCGTGAAATTGTAAAATGTTCCACTTCGCCACAACGCAACGACTAAGCTACACAGCCCCTGAACTTTTTTTTGTTCGCCTCCAACAAGAACGTTGTATAATTCCATAGAAGTAAAACCAACAAAAAAAAATAAATCAATAATGAAATAAAAAAAGGAAGCTGAAATAATCAATTAAGTGGTCGGTGTAAAACAAACCAGTCCTTTACAAAGAAAGGGGGTTCATGAAGAAGAAAGAACTTCCGTCCGTTTTTTTTTATAGAAAAAAAAAACCTTCTCTATTTCCAGTACTGTTTGTCAAAACCCCTCCACGCCTCATTATCACTCACATAAGCCGAATACGTGGTCTACCAGCCACCATCGCATCCGCTTTACATTTTCGTACACCAAGGTAAGAAGAACAGACAAGGTAGTAGCAGCCGAGCAACCAATCGACGAAGCGCTGAATCGGAGAGAAGAGTTAGAATACATGCCTTTATATATCCTATACGTACAAATAAAAAGTTGCAAACATGCTGTGGCATACCTTAGAAGCACTTGCGGTGGACAATGGAAGGACCGCTCTCGTCGTACTCCTGCTTCGAGATCCACATCTGTTGGAAGGTGGACAGAGAGGCGAGAATGGAACCACCGATCCAGACGGAGTATTTACGCTCAGGAGGAGCAATGATCTTGATCTTCATCGAGGAAGGAGCAAGAGAAGTGATCTCCTTTTGCATACGGTCGGAGATACCTGGGTACATGGTGGTACCACCAGACTAGAGACGAGAGTTATTTCCATATTCTGAAAGATTGGTTTGAAGCAAACTCACCATGACAATGTTTCCGTACAGATCCTTACGAACGTCGACATCACACTTGATGATGGAGTTGTAAGTGGTAACATGGATACCACCGCTTTCCAGACCGATAACGCTGGGCTGGAAGAGAGCCTCGGGGGCGCGGAATCGCTCGTTGCCGATGGTGATGACCTGGCCGTCGGGCAATTCGTAGGACTTCTCCAAGCTGGAGCTCTGGGAGGCGGTCTGGATTTCCTGCTCGAAGTCGAGGGCGACGTAGCAGAGCTTCTCCTTGATGTCACGGACGATTTCACGCTCGGCAGTGGTAGAGAAGGAGTAACCGCGCTCAGCGAGAATCTTCATGAGGTAGTCGGTCAAGTCACGGCCAGCCATGTCAACACGGGAGATGGCGTGGGGAAGGGCGAAACCCTCGTAGATGGGGACAACGTGGGTCACACCATCACCAGAGTCAAGAACGATACCAGTGGTACGACCGGAGGCGTACAGGGACAGAACGGCCTGGATGGAGACGTAGAAGGCAGGAGCATTGAAGGTCTCGAAGACGATCTGGGTCATCTTCTCTCGGTTGGACTTGGGGTTGATGGGAGCTTCGGTCAAGAGAACGGGGTGCTCTTCGGGAGCGACACGCAGTTCGTTGTAGAAGGTGTGGTGCCAGATCTTCTCCATGTCATCCCAGTTGGTGACGACACCGTGCTCAATAGGGTATCTCAAAGTGAGGATACCACGCTTGGACTGTGCCTCATCACCGACGTACGAGTCCTTCTGGCCCATACCAATCATGATACTACAGGTACATGGTCAGCGGGTGACTTTCTCGAGCGCACTAGGAAGAGCCTTCCTGGCACGGTTATGGCCATTGTCCATTGCGAGCAGATGGCACACACAAGGCACGGCGGGGAAAACTTACCCATGGTGACGGGGGCGACCGACAATGGAAGCTGTGGAGCAAGCCATCAGTATGCCACGTTTATTTTTAATTGCATTTTGCTGACTACACATGCTCGCACGAGGGAACACGCGGGATAGCGATAGCCAGGACGTAAGGGCCGCCTGAGGCTATCGTATCCCTCGAGTCCCCGACAGCACCTGTTGGACGAGGGATGAACTTACGGAACACAGCTCGGGGCGCATCGTCACCGGCGAAACCGGCCTTGCACATACCCGAACTAATTACAGGCAGTCAGTCAACCATTTCACAAAAGCATCGGTGGAGTGGTGCAGAAAACATGGGTTGCCCGCAGCAAAAGGCGGCCGTGATGGCTCAATGTTGACAGGCAACAAGCCCATTTTTTCTGCTGCTCGGGAATAACATGTCGCTGCATCATCTTCCCCCAAAAAGAAAACCAGGGCAAACATACCCATTGTCAATGACGAGGGCGGCGACTTCCTCTGTTCACGAAGGAGAAGGATTAGCATGGCTGGGAGCAATAGGGACCTGCGCAAGGAGGGTGGCGTTGAGGGGGTTGTGTGGGCGAAGCCGCTGAGGTGTCATGAACGGGGGGGAGGAGGGGAGGGGGGAAGGAAGAAACGAGGGAGGAGAGATGGACATACCTTCCATGGTGACGATTGAGAAGCGAAGCGAAAGGAGTCGAGAGAAAAGAAACTATACGAAGAGGGACGAGGGAGAGAAGTTGGGGAGATGAAGGCGGAGGGTGGATATAGAGAGACTTCGCAGGTTAGGAGAGTCTTTGGGCGGAGAGGATGATAAGGGAAGAAGTGGGAAGCGAGCGGCAGTGGAGCCGGGTTGAGTGTGCTGGGCTAGTTCTTAGCTGGCGGGCGGTGGGCGGTGGCAGCAGCTCTGATTACTCTGGACCACCACAACAAACACACCACACACACACACGCGCACACCTCATGCACGCTCAAGGCAGCATCATTATTATTATTACTGCTCTGCGAAATTATTATCCACGTCCTTGCTGGCACTTTTCTACGGGCATTGCTACCACCATACTACGATCTACCCTCTGTTGACGCTGCCAGGTTCACCAGCTCACTAACTGGACTAGTTCAGCTAGGCTGGGGCCTCGACACTGTCCCTGCACAGCCCGTTGTGGGACAGCTGCCCGCTAATCAAGATTCATAGCAACATGTCGAGATGTGTCCTGCTCAAAGGCATCCAGAAAAAGAATCCACCATGAATAATAACCATGCCGACAACCAGAAGCGGCGTGGCGGCGACCAGGCATACACATACCTGAAACCGTGGCACCCACTCATGACTGCTGGGTCTGCGGTGGCAAACAACAAGTACCGGATGATGACGCTGGAGAAACGCAGGCGCCTGTGTGAGCAGAGGCAAGACGAACAATGATATTCCGCTGCCTACAATAAATAACAACAGAGCTGACGGAAACGCAAAGTTCTTCCACACGCCGCGCGGCTCTGGAGTTGGCTGAATAGCTTCAGGCAGCCAGTATTATACTGGCAATGTCTGACATGGGCCTTGGCCGCGTGAATCTGGAAGGTGATCCCTCCCATCTTGGCCTTTGCTCTCGGCCTAGCGAGACGGATGTTGGGTTCGTGGCAGCGCTTACCGCCATTTTGCCAAGGTTCGTCTTCCACCCCCGACGCCGTGCGTAGCTGGAGCGAGTCCTGCGGGGTCAAAATCGCATCATGTAGTTCTCGATACCATGGTAATAATAAGAATAGCAATAATTTTGGCTCGTAGCACACTCCGTACCCATGAATGGTTGGATTTACAGTGTAGTTTTTAGCTGTGTTTGCTTGTCGGCTCTAAATGAACCACACTCGACGAGCTGTCGGTTTTTCTATTCTGAGAATTAAACCAGATCGCTGTTAATATTATTCTAGCATTATAATTTAATCCATTCCATTCGATTGTTGCATAAAAAATATAAAATAAAATAAAAATCGGTGTTTGCGCATCCGATTGGTCGAAGCCCATGGAAGGCGGGCGCAAGCTCGAGAAGACTCGAGGAATGACCATTTTTTTCTTTTTATACTCCCACCACACCCCGCTTCTGCACACATTCGAACTCCAATTACTCCTAATACTCCATTACATTCACCTACGACTTCGACCGTCTTAATTAAGTCTCTTCACCATGGACCGTGGCTTGAACGAGCTGCTCAAATGGAGCGTCGAGAACTCCGAAGCCTCCAGGCAGCCAACAGACCCCAGCGATCCTTCGTCAGTACCGCCGCCGACGCAACTGAATGAAGAAGCGTTGAGGGCATTAATGGGCGGTCCGTCAGAGGCCGATCTCATGAAGGAATCCATGGCTGCCTTGCTTTCGGACGACGTCGACCTGGAGAACAAATTGGTCGCGTTTGACAATTTCGAGCAGCTAGTCGAAACCATCGACAATGCCAACAATATGGAGCCCCTCGGCCTGTGGACGCCTCTCGTTGGGCTTCTGGGACACAAAGAAGCCGACATGAGGCGCATGGCTGCGTGGTGCATTGGAACCGCGGTGCAAAACAACGAAAAGGCTCAAGACAAGGTATGGCATTTTTGTATACAATTACCTGCAATGTTTCAGATGTGCTAATCGATCCTTCAAAATAGTTACTTGTCATGAACGCTCTCCCTACTCTAGTATCTCTTGCGACAATCGACTCGGACAGCAAAGTTCGACGAAAAGCCATCTACGCACTTTCATCTGCCGTCCGCAATTACCAGCCCAACATGAATGAAGTGCTGTTACACCTGCCAGCGGAGTTCAAACCGGCAGGGGCCCTCGACTCGGGGGACATGGAGGCTATTGATGCGATTATGGAAAAATTGAGAAACGCGCCTTCATGAACCTGTGTTGTGACATGAGAATAATAAAAATCCAAGCGTTTGACTCGCCACGCGTCACTTCATACAGTCATACGAAGTGCGCAAACCGCCCAAGTGTGGCCCTGCTTGATCGATGACAGATCTCGCAGGCATTTTGCCTATTCCTTGTGGCATGTTTCTGAATGTCCATGTAGAGAGCGGGGTCTACACGGCCAGGAAATGTACAGCTAGTTCTAGACATAAATGCGCCAACGTCGCGACCTACGTTTCCAGTCAGCTTAAACTGACGGGACTGAAAATAAACACCAGTCACTACTCAACGGTCAATATTCGCTTTTTCAACATTCGCTTTACTTGTAGACTTGGAGTTTGTTACTGCGCATGACATGATAGTATGATTGGTTGGATCGGATTATGTAAGAATCTAGGTCCAATTTAGGCTTCCGACATCATCATCACCAGCACCTCGATCAACCCCAAGCTGTCGACCTTGAGCAACTACCTCATTTAGAGCGCACGCAAGTAACGAGATTTCCGACCGCCCACATAAACTCTACACGATGGAATCCGACAGCCGTCTTTGGCGATTTTCCAAGCCCGAATGGCTCAATAACTCTGCGATCCGGACCACGGGCGTCTACACCTCTGGCGCGCTGGTACGTTTTTGACTCCTCGGTTTATTCGCTCAAAAAGCAGTTATCATAATGTAATAAATCACTTACACTATCTTTGTACCAGTTCTCGCTCGGCTTCTTCTTCCTCATCGACGCCGCCGCCTTCTCGATGAGCTCCAAGAACGGCTCCAGAGTGCACGTCAAGTTCGTCGACTGGATTCCGGGTATCTGCTCGGCGCTGGGCATGCTTGTGATCAACTCGATCGAGAAGGCGCGCTTGAGCGCCGACAGCTTTAGTTATAGTGGCGGCGGAGTGGCATGGAAGGCTCGCTTCGTGCTGTTCCTCGGTTTTGCCTTGCTTGCGGGGGGGTTGGCCGGGAGTGTGGTGAGTAGATACATATATATGTGTGTATGTGGGTGCTTTTCTGGAGCTGATCTGGTATATTACATAGACGGTGCTGGTTCTGAAATACGTGATGAACAACTACCCTCTGCAAACAACCTACTTTGGCATTGCAAACGTGATTGCGAATAGCCTTGTCATGCTCAGGTATTAATGCCCTTCTTCCTTACATAAAAAGACACTAAGCTAATACACTTACTTTCTCAGCACGGTTGTACTCTGGGTATCGCAGAACCTGGAGGACGACTATACCTACAACCTGGCTCTATAAGGCGTTGCTGTGGCAGCAAACCAGCAAGCATAGCAGTGATTTATACTCAGGACTTCTTTTTCGCTCGCCGATATTTTCTTTTCCTTTCTACGCGCGGCGTTTGGTGCTTTTTAGCTGTGTATTTACATATGTAGCATGGGAAGGATATGGAATGCCCATACCATAGCTTTGCCATTGATTATTCGTTGATCTTGACTTGAGCGATATATTCTATGGCACACACTATTTCAATAATGATTTTCCTTTTATTTTGTATGATAATCAATGAGAATTACACTTTTACTAGAACCAAATCTAACTCGTAAGATGTACGTCGACCAGTTGACGTTTTATTTTTATGTACAAAAGCTGCTATAATTGGTATATACATTTCAAGTTCGGAAGGACATGTCATCATATATCATGAAACCTTTATTTTATTTTCTCACCCAGCCGGTTTGAGCTGGTCGTCACAGAAAAGCTTGAGGATTTCGTCAATTACATTCGTCGCTGTATCCCTGGAGAGAACAGGAGGACCTGCTGATTTTTGCATTCCTCTGTTGCCATCATGGTCGTTGTTATTATTGTCATTGTTGTTAATAGCGTCAGTCTTCAAATAGTGTCGAAGTGCAAAAGTAGCCGCTTTGTATGTTGCATGGTACATTGCTTTAAAATCGTCTTCGTCGGTGACGGATTGTTTTGAGCAGTCATCCGCCATCGTAGGCGTTAGAGTACCGTCTTCGCCAATTCCGTCTAGCTCGTTGTTGTTCACGAAAGTTGAAGGTTTGGTGGCGGCACGATTCGGTTTTCGGTGATATCCATACAACCGCATGCCGGTCAGGATGGTGCGTGTAATTACGTCTTTATTACTTGCAACAAGCATCTCCCCGGTCTTGGGCGATGAAGACGGCAATGCCGATGAATCATGGTTAATTTCTGCTGCATCTTTGTAAGACGCCAAGTTCGAGGTTGGCGCGATGGATCGGCTGCGTTCGAATTCGTGGAATGAATGTGACCCGCCATCGTTCTTACTTATCATGCGGCGCGCTTGTTGTTGCTGCAGTCCTCTTGATGAGCTAGGTCTGGTTTCGTCAGCAGCAACACGTGTGTTCTCGAGTCTGGCGAGCTGATTGCCGCCAATAGACAGCGATCGAGCTCTCCGCAACCCGCCAAGTCTATCCAGACCAGCCTTGCTGTTACTGTTGTTGCTGCCGTCGTCGGTTGGTTCACGTTTGATTTTCAACGTTTGGGTTTGGTGAGTTTGCGATTTTGTCGTCGCCATCATTTGGGACACTGCTTGCCCGCCATACTGGCGCACGCGACGATGATGCTGTGCGGCGGTTTCGAATATCGACAGCATTCGTTTTCGTTTTGGGTTTGGCGAGCGCAGGTCCGGAAGAAATTGTGCGAGTCCGTCCTCGCAGGACCTAGAATTACTGTCAATGGGACTTGACGGTGGCGAGGGTAGATCCTGTGCCTTTTGCACATAAGATGTCGCCAGCGGAGTGGCATAGATTCGTAAATCTCGTCTTCTTGACTCAACAAGCTTGTCCCCATCGCCAGAAAGTGAGCCGGAAGGGGAAGGCAGTCGGTCTGCTGGTCGATCCTGACTCGAGGCAGCCGTCAAAATACCATAAACCAGTAAATCCGAGACGTTGGTGTTTGACACATCGCTGGCTTGCGAATCCACCGTCAAGAGCAGAGCCACGGGACACTGGATTTCAACAGCTGCGCGCTCCATCGCCTCTTCCTGGTCATCGCCCCATTCTTCCAGCCATAGACTGCCCAATAGTCTCGTCTTCAACCATTCTGCACTCTCGGCATTGGCTGTATGGACCTCGACGCTAGGCCCTGCGCGCGCATAGAGTGGGATCAGTGCTGGGTTGACAAAACTGTGGAATAACAGTTTAGATCTCGGCGGGATGTTATGGTCTCGTTTTGGAGTTGCGTTGACGAGCTTGATATCTAGAGAAAAGAGTTCGATCGATCAGCAACGGAATCAATTATGAGCACCGCGAACAAACGCGTCCAGGCACATACTCAGGTCAAAGGAGCCGGTGGGGATACTGCCCGACCACAATTCCATTTTTGTGTTTTTGAAAAAAAAATATTATTTCACTAGTCACAGCATAGCGATTTGGTTTGTTTTCCAGCTCCCCGAGGTGTTTTGTTGAAGTTAAGGCGCTGATGCTCGGTAGTTGTTCTGCGCATCCCACGCGCGTCGGTCTATACGCCAGATCACGTGGGTCATTAACAATTGGAGTCCAACACGATACGGATTTGCCCAGTTTTATAATTTCTCGATAATTCCCTTCCATCATATAGTACATGAATCGATCAAGCTAATAATTAAATTGAAAAGTAGACAGAGACACGCGCTCGGAATAAGTCATTAAACAAACAGGGCTCATCGCAAATGCCATCAACGTCTTGCCGATAACTTAAGAGGTTAAAAAAAAAGGTATTACCAGTGCTCAGCTCTCCATGCTCGTGAATTCGCCTTAGAATTCTTCTTGTTCCCTGAAAAACATGCTGAAACTGATGATGGTGCCGTAGATGAGCAAACCACCAAGGATCGACATGACCATTGCGGGCACCTGGATGGCACCGCAGTGAGCGAGGACAGTGGGAAGCGCTGTTTCAAGGGAATTAGCACATGCATTTTCGATCGCATACAGTATAAAGAACACCCCCAACACTCGAGGTTTCGCGCAAACGTACCTATTCCCATAAGCACCAGGAAACCAGTCAAGAACCGGCCAAAGTCGACGACCGCGCTTCCGGAGCTTTCAATAAAGTCATCGGGGTTACCGCACTGACTGCAGATCCAGTTCGGTAGAGGCGCGATTATATATGTTGCAACGACAAGCAAAGGAAGGAAGTTGTGCCATATAGCTGCAGATAGAATGACGAGGAGGAACCCGATAGCCAAGATCTATAGTCAAGGAGTCAGTCTTTTCCCTCTTCGAATTTCAGTCCAGGATAAGTATAACGTACAAACGACAGAGCGATTATCGTTCGCAAGCCTTGCGTAGCCATATTGGGGTTTTGATCGGTTGTCGTCTCGAGGTGATGCGGAGGTAAGGTCGGAGCACAACGCCCAGGTGGGCGTCAGTCGGAGGCTGTAGGGAGCAAAAGCGCCTGCGATATATACGTATATCCCGTGGCGAACCGTTTTCTCAAAGTTATCGCACGCTGAATGGAAATGACGTTGAAGTGGCTGTCGCGCAATGGGGTCGATGCCTACGGCTACGCATGCTACGTTCGTGAGGCTTGGCACGGAGCTCGGCCTGCAAACAAGACAAACTGCCGTTGTTTCCTTTGGATAATGGATCGAGCGGTCGTCTTTGACCTCGACAACTTGAACTCTCTGGTGACGAGCAAAGGTCTTGGCTGATCTTGGCCCATAAAACAGCATCCCAAAATGGATCAGTCGCAGGATGTCAACTTGGAGGAGCTCTTCTGGAGGTCACCCCAGCATGTGCAAATGATGGGAGGGTACCTTCACTCCAACAACAGTACGCCAGTCCTTTCCTTTAACAATGATATCTCCAACTAATAAATCGCCTGTGAAAAAGTCCTGTTCTATTTTGCCGAGTCGCCCTTCTTCGACGCTACATCTAACAACGCCTCCCTTGCCATTCAAGCAAACTATAACGAAGCTTTCCGTCACTTTTTGGAGACCCGAGAGGTGTTTGAAGGCAGGCTCAAGACTATGCAAGGACTGGAGTTTATGGTCACATATGACCCTCTCCAAGACGCGGCGCAATCCGATACAGAATTTGCTCACACGCCGTCGAATATCTGGGTGATACGCAAACAATTGAGACAGAAGCGGCAGGGGAAGGAGGATGATATAGTCATTCTCTCGACATACTATGTTGTCGGCGATGCTGTATACATGGCCCCTGCAGTTTCAAGTGTTGTCGGGAATCGAATCGTAGGTTTTTTCCTCTTTCTTACGCATTTCAGTTGCTCTAAAGGCAGATGAGAAACTGACCTTGACAAACAGCTTTCTGCAGTCACTTCACTAACGAAACTTCTCGCTGTCGCATCTCCTCTTCCGATCTTCACTCCTTCCTACGGTCACGTCTACATGCCTCCAGGTCCCAAGGCAGTAGATGCGCCTCAAACTACTTCGCAGTTATCGCAACATAGCAAGGAACTCACTCCGGTTCCAGACTCTCAAGGCTCCGCAAAGACCACCTTGACTACGACCAGCACTACCTCAAATGTCAAAGACACATCGTATCAGGATACGCGAAATCTAATGGAGGCCATGAATCTCCTTTCGCGATACGGCGACGAGTTCATGGATGAAACGCCTTTGTCCGGCGAGCCCGGCTCGTTTATCCTATCAAAAGCCAACGAGAGTGCCACCGCTGCGAGACGAATGGCCAAGACAACGACAGCGACAACAACGAGTATGCATGCGCCTGCAGTTCCCAGAAAGACGGGAACTCCGAGCATGACAGAGTCCTCTACTCCTGCAAGAGGCGGCGATTAAGGATGGTCCAGTGGGACTTTTGGCGCGAATTTCTATGGTTGTTTTTTATTTGATAGATAGAGCAGGACAACAATCTTATGATACCCGGGCGTGTAAGCCCATGCTTTTATTGAACTATGTTCTTTATCCGCTTTCTTTATACCTAGCCAAGAGCGAAGTTCAAAATTCGACTAGGCAAGAAGCGTCATCCAAACATCCCTTGCTTCTAGATTCTAAATAATGGCTCAACGGACACAGACTGTAACTACGTCGTGGTCGAATCAGCGATAATTAGCATTAATGCATCAATTGATTGACGCGGGGTCCAACATTTCAGCTACGTAACTCTCCCGAGCCCCGCCAAATCTATAAATAAAAGTCGCGAACTGATAGCTATGACTCATTCTCTCGCTCATCAACGGATTCCTTCCAAGGCCACCGTCCCAATAGTTAGAAAGGTTGGTAAGGCCCGACAGGTAACAACAGAAAGAGGATTTGGAATTTAGTCGGTGCAAAAATAAAAAAAAAATAATAGAGAAACATTAGAAACAAAACGCCGTAATTCAATAGTCGTAACTCCACCGGCCGGTTATCAGAGATGAACGTGTGTAATCAGTGTACTATGTATGGGTCTTGCCGTTCTTTTTCCCCCATTTCTTGCGATATATTGGAACATTCCTTCGAAACTATTTGCTCGACCTTGGTAGTTCCTGCTTAAAAAAACTGGAAGTAAGGGCCTGTTTTTAGTCCTACCAAAACTCACTCCAGTTCCGAAGAAACCTCGACTTGACAACTTCATATTTCTCTTTTCAACTTCGCATATCAATCCATACTCGATACTTTCTTTGATACAAATCGCCAACATGACGGTCGCTACAGAACAAACCAAGCCCGCTGTGGTTTGCGTATTGTATGCCCCTCCTCCCTCTCCCTTTCCTCAAGTCCTCATAACTAACCACCTCAACAGTTGCGGTTCAGTCGGCGGCCAAAACCCAGCACACCTCGAAGCCGCCGTCGCGCTGGCCCGAGCCTTCCACGAACAAAACGTGAATCTCGTCTATGGCGGCGGCACACACGGTCTGATGGGTGCAATGGCCAAGGAACTCGTGCGCCTGTCTGGACCACAAGCCGTGCACGGCATCATCCCCAAAGCTCTGGTCAAGTTCAAGCAAGAGGGGGGCCAACAAGGCAGTAGCGAGGGACAAGAAAAGGTTCAAGAAGGAGCTGGCAAGACCCACGAACGCACCGTCAACGATAAGCGCACCGAACTCAATGAGACCGAGTATGGTGTCACCACCATTGTGCCGGACATGCACACTCGCAAGCGTCTAATGGCGACAAAGGTGCTTGAGGGGGGACCGGGCTCGGGGTTTGTCTCGCTGGCCGGTGGATTTGGTACAATTGAGGAGGTGATGGAGATGACGACGTGGAATCAACTCGGCATCCACAAGGTGGGCATTGTCCTGTTGAACATCAACGGGTACTGGAATGGCGTTCTTGAGTGGATTCAAAATGCCGTGAAGGAAGGGTTTATCAGTCAGGCTAATGGAGAAATCCTGGTCCAAGTTCAGGAGGTCAAGGACGTGCTTCCCAAACTCCGGGAGTATACAGCCAGCGCGGACCGTTTCAAGCTAACTTGGGGTGAAGAGTGATGCTCTTTTGTCCAGAGGACTTATTCTCTTACTCTAGATAGTACTTACTAGATTGATGACATGAAAAAATTATCCCTATGCACGAATATCAAACGTGACGAATACATAGCGTGATGGCGTAAGAATTCCATAAGTTTATGAAATCTATGTGAACATTTGAAATGAGAAGAGCTCAAAAAACTACTGCGTGTCCACCTCCATCTCTCCCCCCTCTTCACCGCCCTCTGCAGCTCCATCCAATGCTTCCAGTAGGGGGCCAACGCTCTGGCCGTCATAAAGCTTAAAGGTCTCGATCTTGGCCTTGGAGCCCTTGGGAGCAAGTCCGACAATACCGACAGTGGTATTCTCAACCGTAAGCTCCTTGTCCTGCGACAGCGTCTCCCGCAGCGCCTTGAGCCCGTGGCTAATCAGCTCATCCCGGCTGCTCTCGGGGAATTCATCCAGATTTCTCTCTAAATATGTACGAGCCATCTGCGACCGGGCACCAATGGCACAGGCCAGCATTTCATGAGTCAGACCGGACGGCTGGAATTCAAACAGATGAGGACCGGCTTCGTCAACGCCGGCAACAAGGAGTCCCACGCCATAAGGACGCTTTCCGTAGTGCTGCGTGTTTGTCTGCGCGCGGTCGCCGATTTGCGTCACGATTCGGTCCAGCGGGATTGCTCGTCCGTAGGTCATCCGTGATCCGAGCGACTGCTGCTTCATGAAGTTGGAAAGAACACGGGCGTCCGATGAGAGTCCGGCAATGGCAATGCCCATGTGCGAGTCGATTTCGATCACTTTTTTCTGGTACGACGACAATTCTTCTGCATTACGCTGCACCACAACATGTTAGAGATGAAAAAAGAAAAGAAGGTTGGGTTGGTTCACCTTCAGTCCAACGAGGACGGCGTGTGTTTTGCTCACAAGCCCCACAACCACAGAGCCCTGTTTGACAGCTTCTTGTGCATATTCGACTTGGAAAATCCGACCTTGCGGTGAGCTAGAGAAACAGAAAAACATCAGCCACATTGATGATGGGAAAAGCTCGGGGAAAGCTTGCTATTCAAAGCAACTTACAAGGTCACCGAATCGTTATCGTAATTGTTTCTGAACATGGCTGTGTTTTTTTGGAGACAGAAATTCCGTTGACGACGAGGTGCGATAGATTAGGGAAAAATAAAACGCTGGAGAAGTGTCGTTTGGGGTTGTTGTGTTGGCTATGAGATAATGAGGGATCATCGGCGAGGTCCAGGCAGGGCAGGCAGTGAGCGACTACGCGGTTGAGGGAAGCTTCAGTCCTCTTTGGGCCAAAGTGTGGCTGCCAAGGCGGAGCAGCCACAGCTACGGATTATTGTGGCGCATGGGTCTAATCCAGATACGGTAAATATAGATGCGTACATCTTTGAACCTTCTTATCACTAGCTTGAATATTGAGATTAATACATTTATAGAGTAATATTTGGTTATATGCAGTTTGAATATAAGCCATGTTTACCTGAATTACTGAGTATCTTGATTACAGATTTCTGTAGGTTCACATGCAGCTGGCATCACATGCAATATATATTGTTGCACCAGTTGACCTTTCTTTTAAACACATCAATTCTACTTTGAATTAATTGATGTTGATTTACAAATTTAAACTGAAACGTAAATATTGAATGTACAGTAATTGAAATTATCAGTTAATCCCAAGTAATATGTGACATGAAGCTTACCAATCATGCTTAAAACATCAAAGAGTCGATTACCACACACAAAAACGAAATCCATCTGCAGCCCCTCCACATAACATACGCGCACTTCACACATACCCCATCTCAAAAAGTAGACAGCTTGTCAACTTGTTGAATACAAACAATTGCCGCAATCCACGGAAAACTACGCAATTTACCCTGCGCAGGCACAAACGACCCCTGTCTATCATTCAAAGCCGCCCAGAAACAGGCAATGGACCGCTCAAGTGCCTCCTCCGCCTTGTCTGTTCCTGCGCCCGTGATCAATGACATGGTCCAGCTGACTAGCTCGTCGTATGCTAATACGCTATCTGTCAGAACCAAATAATATCTCTAGGCTAGCTACCATGAAACTGCACTTACCGTCTCTCATTCCTTTGGACGACTCCTTCTGGTTTCTTGTCTGCTTGTGGTTGCTTCCCATAATGTTGCCAATGAAAACTTCCTCCTCTGTCAATGGAGTCTTCCATGGCGAGTCCGAATAGCAGTACATAATGTCTTGAAGGCCGTCCTCGTAGCTAGGAAATTGCGTCAGTAGCAGTTCTCAATTTATATACAGAAAAAAAAAAAAAAAAAAAAAAAAAAAAAAGAATGACTGGGCACAAGAAAAAAAAAACAAAAAAAAAAAACGAATTGCTCGACGATATGAAGTTTGAAGGGGAAAAAATGGTTAAGAGNAAAAAAAAAAAAAAAAAAAAAAAAAAAAAAAAAAACCTTACATATCCCTAACAGAATACGCATCTTCCTTGTTGTGCTCCCAGATAAACCCTGCCGTCTCTCGCTCAACATACTCCCACAGACGTTGGAGCGCATTCACGGCTGGCTGACGCGCCTCTGGAGCCTTTTGCAAATCTTCAAGAAACTCTTTCTCATCAATCATCCTGTAAAGATATCCCAGAGCACGGGTACTCTTGTAATAGTTTATAGGGGGTCGGGCGTCTTCGTCATCTTCCTCGTCTTGCAACAGATACTTATCCTCCTCTTCGAGTACCTTGATGCTCTCGGCAACACGGACACGGGGCCCCGGCGCCATAAAGTCTGGCCGATAAGGAGGACTCCGGGGTATTCTAAATATATCAACCTGGTACAAAATTAGATGGACTGAAATATAAAGCCGAAAGAATAACGAACCGGTGTGCCCGTCTTTGAAAAGTCGACAGCAGTAGAATGCAGTTCGGCAAGAGTCAAGCATTCAGAGTTGAATGTCCCTTCAGGGCGACAATCGGCGAGAACTTTGTGAGTGGTAGCAATCCGACCCAATTGGTCTTGCTGCATGAACGTTATGAAGAAATCTTGTATGTCGTTAATTGTTACCGGTCTATCGAGGACAACACCGGGGACCCGAGGGTAGTCTGCCGGAGTTGCAATTCGACGGAGTTGAATTCGCTCGTCATAGATGATGTTAAACAAATCACCATCAAGGTCACCTCCACTAAGTTGACTTGGAAGATCTCTGGCACCCTTTTGGCTGAAAACAACGCAGTTGTGCAGTTTGCGAAGCGGAGAGTCTTCAGGAACTCGCACAGCATTTGCCAATTGCACATCTCCCGGGTGGAACGCAGGAGACCGGGTAATGATCACATTTTTACATACCAGAGTCTGTCTGCGGTGGCAATCATCCATCATAGGAACAAATATCTCTCCTTCGTTAAGGACACCAGTCTCATCCATGATTCCATAGAGAGTAACTGCGTTGGGGATTCGGATTCTGGCCTTGTATTTGAGATCACGCAGTTTAATGACCAACGCCAGCTCAATTGTCCTCTTCAGAAAAGGATCTTGCGCGTAACTCAGTTTCAAAGCCTTCAAGACCGAGACCAACCACGGTAGGCGTGTCGACTTTGAAATATGTGATTGTTCGAGAAAACGCATTACTTGTTGTGGGGATTGCACGACTTTGCGAAGAGACTCGACTTCTTCTCGTTGCAATTCAAGGAACACGTCTCGAGCCACTCCAAGATCCTCTAGAATCTTTATTAGGGGTGCATTCAGATAGCATGGAAGTTTTTCAGTTCCAGAGCCGCAGATTTCAATATTGGAATCTTGCCCAGCCTCGAATTTGATCATAGACTCTCGAAGAAAAATCCCTGGGGTTTTTAGGGTGCTATCCAGAGACAGCATTCCTTTGGCACCTAAAGAGAGTGATTAGTTGACGTTGTATTTCTATACGACCCGGAATCATCTTACCAGAAAATCGAATTTGGAAGACGGTAGGAGCAACTGCTGCGTGGCGAGGGTAGTGAGGGCGAATCATCGTGAGAATCTCTTTGGAAATAGTTCCACATCCATCGCTGAAAACCCTTCCGTTCCTTTCCACATCAGGGAGCTTTTTCACCAAATGATTTGCTATGGGTATTGACGTTAATGTGTCAGAAAAGGTCTGGCCCAGCCTTGCAGCAAATTTGGCGGGGGACTTGATGTGGCTGAAATCTCCCAGCCTGGGAATCAGGGTTTCAACTGTGATGACCTCGCCGTGATCTTCGAAAGGTGCCATAAACCAACAAGTTCGTGATCTCAATGAAGAATGGGAGAACCCAAGAAAAGCATAGTGGCGCCCAGCAATAATTATACCGTCTCTCAAGACTTCACGGAAGCGGCCATGGAAGATATCATCCAAGTTTGATGACATGTCGTACATCATCATGTCTCCGGTCTCTTCAATGAATCTTACACGAAGAAAGCGATCACTGTATGCAGAGTATTTTCTCAAGACACGGTTCTTTGCTTCTGGATTCGGACCGTCGAGATATATGCCTGTAGGAGTCACACTGGCCCGATGGATTTCGACTTGATTCTGATATAAGTAGCCGGGATTGAAATAGCGATCAGAATCCTCGATTTCGTGTAGTATCTCGATAATTCTTTCCAACTGCGCATCGGCAATGTCTGCGTGAGGGGTTGGATGTACAAGTCGCCTTGGAAGTGCTTTGATCATTTTTGCGACGTACTCATCTTTATGTCGAGATAGAAAATCTTCTATATAGGGAAAAATGTTGATGACCTTCTTTATTGGAAGCTCACCATTCCACACGAGCATTTGAAGCTGAAATTTGACGGCAAAAGAGAAGGGCTGCTGGGAGAGGGCGACGAGAAAGTCTCGTAGTTGCATGGCGTAAGACGAATCTGGATGAATGGTCGTGTCCTTCCACCTCTCGAACGAGGGAATGTTGCGGTTGCTGGACAGACTGGGCACAAAGCGTAGGTCTGATGGCTCCGCGAGTCGAACGTGATAAACAAAGCAGGAAGAAACGACCATTTTATGATTCGCGTCAAGAAAACATAGCCGTTTCCTTTTCTCAGCAGGTCGAGGACTGGCCAGTGAACGAGCGGCTCTTGGATGTGGCGGTGGAGCTGCAAAAGACCCTTCGTATACATGCGGAGAGATAAATGAGTAAAACGTGATGGTTGGCTCGCTAGTATCACTCATATATATGCAATCGCCAAGAGCGGAGTAGTTGAAATCGAGTTTCAAATAGCTATACATGCTTTTAGGCATAGTGAGAGTCAACTTGGTCGAGCCAAATTTGACACGTCCACCGCTTGGCAATCTCCAATGCTCGACAAAGACAGGACCGGTTTGTGAGAAATCAAAGTGACCGCACGACAAACAATAAGTAGAGAACTGGTTTGGAACTTGCGCTGCAGAGCTACCGCTCTTAGACATTGGACGGCGTGGGCGGCTTCGACGTTCGGTCTCTTCATTTTGGAGCGCAGATAGAAGAAAAGAATCTGGCTTGTACTTCCCCTCCTCGACGAAGATGATTGTACCAAGTATTCTGAGCTGATGGTATGGCGGTTTTTGCTGACCGTTCCTTTGCTGGCCTTTCTTTTGTTGATATCTCTCCAAAAAGAGCATAGCCTTGTCAACATCTGGAATGGTTATGGTTGCATGGCCCCCTTTGGCGTGCACACGGCACTCGAAAGCTAGAATATCAAAGCCAGCAAGAATGGGCATGAGCTCCTTTTTCAAGTGGTGTTTCTTGAGGTGGGTGGGCACATTACGGCAAAAGACTTCCATTTTGAAAGTAAGACGTCAATATCAAAGAGAGTGAGATTGTGAGAGAGAACGAGGGCGACATTCGAGATGTTTGGTGAATTAGAAACAGCAGAACATCACTGAAGGAGTGAACTGGCAAAAGGTCATGAATGACGCTGCGTTGGATGCCAGTATCAAACGAGAGAACAGGTTTGCTTTTGAGATGGGATGTATGGATGGAAGTAGGAGGCTGTATTTCCCCTCAAAGTGGCCTCAGGAAGAGCGGCGGTGCCTTTGAGAGCACCAGGTTGATGGTTTGGTCTGTTGCCAGGGGGACTTGATGAACAAACGGACAGACTCGGTTTGTCGAAACACTGGCAGAAAGAGTGAGGGCTAAGAAGGCATTACTGTAGTGGGCAAGATCAAGTCGACACATGCACAGCAAGTTCCAAAGAATGATAATGAGATTAATCCTAGTTAAAGAAGACGAGAGAGGGGGAGATATCAACACTGCCCAACAGGGCAGGCACGGCAGGGCAAGCAGCCTTCCACGTGACCGAGCACTCTTTACAATGTCTACAGGATGAGAATAGCAAACAATAAGCAGCTAATAATCAGTGATAGTCCATCCAACAGCAAGAAAATAGCATTACACGCAACTAAACGAGGGCTGTGTATTCGCTGCATTCGATGATTGATGAGGGTTGTCAAGTGCACACAAAAGTAAACATCTCAGCAGTAGTGAGAGTTGACGATGCGGGGATGGTGTACTCCATATACAGCACAAACAATAAATATATGCATGGCGTGCATGGTACACACTCTACACAGTATATTTGGTGGCCGGGAATCGCAAGCCGACAGAGCGTGCTAGGCTCCTCGTGGTAAGCTGGGTTGACGGATCTGCCAATAGGGGTGCGCGAAGTAAAGAGGGTCTGCCAAGGCTGCGCTGACCCGCTCGTCTCCGCAAACAGCCAATAGGCAAGTGACAGCAGTCCAAAGTGGGGTCGGCAGCAGCTGTGCGGCGTGTGATTGGCGGGGTAGGCAGGCAGAGAACAAGCACGGAAGGTTCCTTCCTCTTTGGCCTCCCGTAATTGCCCGTCCGGTGAGTGCACTAAGCGCATTGGGTGGCTGGCCGAATTCGGCTAGATCACCGAAAACACTAGCACGCTTGCGGTTAGGCTGGACAGCGCCTGAATCATTCGGCGGTGGCAATATTGATATTAATTCTGGCGGCTGTGAGTCACCTTTGTTTGGGAGGCTGAAGGGGGGGATCAGGCAATCGTCCATCTTCCATCATTAATAATAAAGACCGATAATATTTGCTGTTGGTAAGCTGGCCAACCACCCAGCAACGGATGATTCGGTCCTCATAAGACATGGGCATTAGTATTGCCGCGGCTGTGATTCGTCCGGCGCCAGGCGGTGTGCCACTACGGGGGGTTGTGGGGCGGGCGCCACGACATGGTTGGCTGTTCGCCTGCCAGCCTGAAGCGAGTCGATGCACGACATTGCGTCGTCTCTGGCTGTCGTGCCCATCAGGCTTCTATGAAGATTATTATTATGCAGTAGAGTTATACTACTACTGTAGTAGGGTTTACTGGGTATTACTGTGCCCATATTATTGCTACGTAAGACTGCGTAGGACCAAACCTAATAATAAGAAATCAGTCCTCCGTACTCCGTCTCCGTACTGCCGTTCCGGTAGCCCCGGTTGCGTTTGCAAGAGAGTCTGACTTTGTGCAGTGACATAACTCACGAATCTGTTAAAACCTAACAGGGAGCAATCGTGCATACATATTACATAGCAAGAGCGACCCTCCTCGTTGCTCCTGCCGCGAGCGCTCTTTGCCTGCCTCCTTCGTGACTGCCGCCCGCACAGAGGCTCAGACATTGATCGCTTTCATCGCTTTTTTTTTTTTTTTTTGCCTTCTTTTCAGCCAGCGCCTCTTTGGCCCCTCCGCTGCCTGCTTTGAATCCAAGTTCCTTGCTGGTCTTTGACCGTTTTCTCTGGTATGTGACTCACTGTTTTGCTTGAATGATTTTTTTTTTTTTGCCCCCGTGCCAGGCCAGGCGGCAAAACCAAACCCAAAGCAAACGCATGTGTCCAGTGCGCCGCCTCACCGAGCTGCGACCAGCCTTCCCAGTCCTGCGAGTGCCCACCCGGTGGCTCTCGCTCACTAGTTTGCTACTCGCTGCCCGCTATCGGCACCACTTCGCCTCCTCCCTGCCTCCCCCCCCGATCAGTCATCGACGTGGACGGGCTTGGCTGAGTGTGTCTATCTTTGGCCCTGTTCTGCCTGCCTGCCCGCTCTCTCTGCTCTCTGCCGGTTCTGACCACTGACACTGTGTCCTACGTCCAGTCATCGTTCCACCCGCCGCCTCTATATTACTCTTCCCCGTCGCCCCGGTCCAGTCGTCCCAGGTCGGCCAGAGTCTCGTTTCGCTTCCTTTCTTGCGACCGACCGACTTCTCCCCCCTCTTCCTCTAATACTTTTGCTATATTATTCTTATTTTTTCATCGCTTCTCCTCTCCTCTCCTCTCCGCTCCGCTCTTGCTTGTTCCGCCTGTATATCTCTTGCCTCCCGGTACCTGGCCGCTTCCCTGTTTCTCCCGGGGCCCCATTCTAGGCACACCGCGCCACTTGCCACTCAGCTCTGTTTGCTAAGAATCAGGTGAGTGAGACTGATTCACTGTTGTTGCATTTTAGTCATCGTTGCCTGTTGCCGTATCATTTGTACTGCCAATTTTTTCTTGTCTTGTTGGCGCGCGCCCATGACTATGGTGACTCGATCTTTGCCTTCTTGCTAGCCGCCGCCGCTCGTATCCGCTCTTTGTACCTGGCAGCGCGTGTCCTGTCTGCTTGCTTCGTCACCAACAATCCAAAACACCCTATGATACAACTTATTATTTGACATCTGACTGGATCCTTCGGTTTTATTGATCGCTGACTCACGCCGCTTCCTTTTAGCTCACGTGTGTCCGCTTTGTCCTGTCTTCATTCATTTTCAACAACCACCGTGGTCTTGTAGACCGTTGACTGCCTTGACAAGCGCCAGTTGCCCCTTTGGGAATGCTGCCTGTTTGCTAAACGGTCACTGTCTACCTCGATCATTTTAATATATAATCCTCGTTTCCAAAATGTACCCTGCTGTTGAACGCTCCGCCGTACCGATCGTCCGTGTCTTTGAATCTTCCCCGTCAGATCTATCCAAGTGTACCAAGGTTGTTGTTTGCATTTAAGCGGCCACTCCTCTCTCGAGTCCCCGCTAAGAGTAAACATCAGTGTTTCTGTTGCCCTACAGACACACGCTTGATCTACGTGAAGGTGTCTATCGACCGCGATCGGTTGGCGAATCACCTGATTGCATCGCATCTTTGCCCTCCCGTTTTGTCTTTTTGAAAACCACTCTTACTACTTTTGCCTTGATATCCCGATATTGAGCCATCTGTCTAGTACGGTTTTTATTTAAGAACGCTGGAGAACCAAACTGCTCAAGGCCCACCGTCGCCTTAATCATAAAGACGGTTGTCTCTCGGTTTCCCTACCTGGTTATTTGCGAAACGGTTTAGTTGTATCCCACGGTTCCACATCGCCTGTTCCCGCCTCCCCGTTCGGTTTCTTGCCCTAAAAGACTTTTGTTAGTCTCCGTCAATCACAAGCTTGCTACGGAATATGCCGGGAATGGACGTCCTGGGTTTGAATATTTCAGACCCGGGCCAACAGAAGACGACCATTGTTCACCCGTATTCGACCTCTACCGGGTCGTCTGCTTCGTCTTCCTCTTCCTCTATCTTTTCTTTGGACGGCATCTCTTCTCAGGGCTCGATCGCCTCATCAACAACGAGCGTTGCCGACGTGATCTGGGAGAATGAAGAATCTTCCAGCCGAGGTTTGCCCTCCCACTCTGAAAATGCCTCTCACTGTTTACCTGCTGGTCTGAGAGGGTGTCCCTCGAAAGCCCCCGATGCTGCCCTGCCCGCCGAGTTGCGAAAGCACCCTCGACGCTCCGGAAGCTCGGCTGCCTCGTCAAACGGTGCTTCGGCCACTTGCCCCCGACTCCCACCCCCCCTCGTGCGCCAGTGCGAACGAAAAGTTTCCTTTGTTGACAACCTTGTCGGTAAGTCTTGAAAATTTTTGAAACCTCAAATCCCTCTCCATCGCTAAGACTTGGTTGCAAGACTCTGCCTCACAGATTGTTGAGACAATTTGGCCGTTATCGGTCGTTGCTCTTCGGAGTGACTCTTCACTTGGCTGTAAGGGTGTCTTGCCTCTTCGCCGTTTTATTCAAGAAACTCTGCGGAGATCACGTACTAGCTATAGTACTCTACAGGTCGCTCTGTATTACCTGATCAAGATCCGTCCCCATGTGCCCAACCATGATTTTACCATGGAGCAGCCCTGTGATCGATCTGTGCCTCGAGCAATGCAGTGTGGCCGTCGTATGTTCCTCGCCGCTTTGATTCTTGCATCGAAATACCTCCAAGACCGAAACTACTCCGCTCGTGCCTGGAGCAAGATTTCCGGTCTCATGACCTGTGAAATCAACCAAAACGAAATGATGTTCCTGCAAGCTGTCGATTGGAAGCTTCACGTTCCTGAAGCCATCTACCATCGATGGACGGATATTGTCCTGAAATACACGCCGGGCCCAGCCACGTCTCACCCTTCAGAAGACTGCTGGCGCACAATTGTGCCCAAACTTACCCCGGATCTCGACACCATCCATGTCGATTCCCCAAGCCCTCGTGGCTCCGTTGGGTTGGATATGTTGGTTGACCTTCCTTCACCCCAACGCTGCTCCGGATGGGATGCTAGCGTTGTTCCCCCGACCGCGTCAAGTGAGCAGAAGCCAGCATGCTCTCGTAACCCACCTCTGACACTTGAGCCTACTCCTCGTATGGAATCATCGAACCCAACGCTGCCAACGCTTCAGAAGCTTGGTCTTCTTCCTACGCCCCAGTTGACGCCTCAGTCCAGTACTACTTCTACTCCTGCTGTGAGTGCCGGTGGTATCTGTTCTAGACGACCTTCGATAGGCACGGTGATGTCGCAGGCCCAGAGCCTGGGCATGGCCCGCCTTGCTCTCGACCCACGCCCATGCAGCAAGCCAGGAAGCACAGATGCATTCCCGACTTTGACCCGTCGCTCCTCCCTCGCGCGATCAACTTCGTCTGCTTCATCGCCCGAATCAATGATCTCTGACGTATCGACGATTTCGTCTCGTTCCTCGAGGTCTTCCTCGATTTCGTCTTGCGCATCTGCGACTTGCGCGCCCACTCGGCTGAGAATGGCCGTAGCGGCGACTCGACGCTGCGCTGCGAAATCACTAAAGGAAAACCGGAAGAACCTGGCGATCCAGTCCCCGATTGATGAGATGTCATTGGTGGGTGTTTACCAATCGCCCGAGGGCGATGCTGGAGCTTGCGGATCAGTTCCTGACCTGTCCAATTTCTCTATCCACACTCCTGTTGACATGACTGCCCACGAAGCTGCACAAGGCCTGTGTGAGCTTTCCGGCGCCATGCCTCCAGTCCAGCCTGCACCACAGCAAATCGGTGGAACGACACGCTGCAGGAAGCGGGGCAGAACATCCTCCGAGGATCAGATCCTTCAAAACAACGTCCGAGAAATGATGACGACGGGTCACAATGAACATACGGTGCTTCCTGACAGTCAGATGGCGGATTCTTTCCTGCTACCTGAGGCCAAGAGCTTGCAACCGCCTTTTGGCTGTGGCTTGAGCTCTATGAAGCTTCCTATCCCTGTCGCTATACCGAATGGCGGTATTAAGCGAGCATGCTGCAGCGCTGAAGCCCGCAGCCGACTTGTCCGCCCTAATGGACAGACAGCGTACGCGGAACAGTAAGACCTTAAGAGGTGCTGTCCGATTGTTCACATACAATTATTATACTTTTTTAAGGGTATATTCTTTATGCTGAAGGATATATCCATAGGATGCTTGAGCATTCTTTACGAAACCAACGTTTGTACATATACCCCGTGGTTTCCAAGAAATATTCTAGTGACTCAACTGTTGCTGGTGTATTGACGATGTGGAAGATCCCTCGGGTCTTTCGACATCATGTAAGATGTATACATGTCCGTTTTCACATCTACTTTGCATCTTTTTATTATGTCATCTCGATCATATTGTGCTGTTTTATTTGTGTTTTTGCGTCATATCACTCGGAGTGCGGTGGGCACGGATGGGATTCTGTATTTCTGCTACGGTTTATTTATGGGTGTGGTTATATCCTATGCTGGCAAGGCGAAACTGAGCAGGCATTTCAAGGAGTACAGTCTGGTCAAATTTCTTTCGTGTCTTTCAATCCTACGCATTCCTGGAATTCAAAAGTAGGGTATGGTCATCACGTTCTTTTGCACAATGAGTTGGAACGATGTATATACTAGGCAGTGAGCCACCCTGGAATGATAATATCTATTTGATTACTTTCCCCTCAGTTCCAGATGTCCCACTCGACCATTCACTCGTCTATAGGTTCTCAGCCGTCCCACCACAGGCAGCCTCAGCATAGGCAGCTATTCACGCGGTGTAGCCGGTGCTGCTTACAGGTGGTCACATGTTGGCTGTAGCGTGCTGACTGGTCATGGTCGTATTCGTGTGACTCAGAGTGTATCCACCCTTGGTCATCACCTGCAGGCAGACATTTGCAGCCCTGAGCCGCTATCGGCCGCTATCGGCTAAAATTCGGTGTACCAATGGCATGATAGTTATGCTATATCGTGTGATCTTCGAGTTTAACTTCACATAGTCCCAAGTTGACATGAATCAGTGGGACCGTTATTACCCACGTGACGGCTGCTTCCCAAAACGGTAAAGCTTTGATCAGATAAGATCAGATTACGGAGGGTGTGCCGCTTTCTCGTCTCCGCTTCTTGTTGCTTCTATCAACACACGACATTCCCCCTCGTTCTACCATATCAGCCCTTAACAATCTTTTATCCTCTAGCGATAATACATATACGTCAATACCGACAAAAAAATGGCGAGGCTGCCGGGTCTTGTTGTCGCTGTTTGCTCCTTGTTGGTTGCTTGGACCTCGGCTGTGCCCCTCGTTATCGTCGAGGGCAACAACGACTTGCAACAAGCGTTTTTGAACGAGAATACCGATCCGTTGAAGGATTTTGTCTCGGATGTTGCCAACGACAAGGAGCTGCCACCGTCATCAGCGGACTCGGAGATCGAAAATCCTTCGTCTTTCTCGTATCTCTTGCGGTCTAGCTTGCACAATGCCAATAAGATCATCGATGAATTGCCTTTGGTCAATCTCTTCTACGAAGAAGACGAAGAAGGAGGAAGAGATGAAGATCAACAGGACAAAAACACACTGATCCAGCGCCCCTCCTGGTTCACATCCACGCTCATGGCCCGTCGACTGCTGGCCCTCTCTTCCATCGGCGTTGCTTCATCCGTCTACCAAACCCCGTCGCGCCGTGCACCGGCCGGCCTCGAGGGTGTTTCTGTCAGTCTGCCTGAGTACATCGCCGACTGCGCATCCTCCTCCTCAGCAACAACCACAACGGCAACGCAAATCGGAACCGGGAATCCAGTGTTGTTAGGCCTCTACGTCTCAACAACGTTCCAAAACGCCGCGTCCGGCTCGAATGTTAGTTTGTCGATTGACTGGTGGGACCATCTCGACCGTACACAGCCGCTGTACCCCGGATTCCCGCTGAGTGCAGCCGGGTTACCGCGTGTTTCTTTGCTTGGGTATATTGAGCATATCCCTTCTTCTGAAGACGACACCCGCAAAGCCCTGGAAGAGTGCTTTGTCGCCGCACACCCGGACTCAAAGGTCTGGCTGCCCGGCAAAACAGACAGTCCGCATTCGGGATTTTGGGCACGTCTGGTGGTTACGCAGGCATACTGGATCGGCGGATTCGGCGATACGCAGCAGATTGGATGGATTAATATGACGGAGTGGCGCGAGATTGGGCGCGAGAGTAGTCCGCCTGGCATTGGCGATGGGCGGGGTTGGGAGGATGTGAGATTGCCGGGGGAGAGCCATTAATTTTTTTTTGTCCCTCTACGTGGTGGTTTTAGGTGTGGACACTGGACAGTCACGCTATGATTAGGGACCTACGGACGATTTACGGTATGGTACGATGTGCTGCATGCAGGCATGTTATACATAAAGAGACGGAGCTAGGTGATGGGATAGCTGAAGCGTCTGTCTACTACTTTTGTACATACACGTTCTCTAACGATATTATCAGTCTAGAAGAAGCGAGCGCCGTCGCGACGGCGGCAAATTTATCATTTCAATATGCATACAAGCTGCTGAATCTGAGTACACATGTGACTGTTTCATCTCCAATTGACAGATGACGGTGATGTAGGTTATTCTCAGGATAGTAAATACTGACTAAGAGCTAGGTCTGGCATGGGCAATGTGGACAGGATTTTAACACTGGCATTTAAGTCTTTAACACCTGGATGGTAAATATACTCCCTCGTGCACGCTGAGTCCGGTACCCTTTTTAATACCAGCAGTATAAAACAAGTTGATGGATTGGCCCGTAGATGATCCAGGGCCGTATATCCACATTTCTTCAGTCTGACGTTGGAAGATGCATATACTGTAAAGTGTCAACTGGTGGATTCAAGGGTGCTAACTGCAGTGTCGTAGGCAGAATCTTGATATGATTAGCGGCTATGAATGCTGTTCATGGATGAAATTGGTTCGTGGTCTGTCTTGTCAACGATAGGCAAATTTGGAATTCCATGAGTTATACTCAAAAAGTAAGTAAGTGATGGCTGGTCAGTCTGGTATAGGTTCGGAATGCAAGCCGGGTTTCACCATGCTAAGAGCGGATATGTGTCACACTACACGTCAACTGGTAGTTAAAAGCCACAGTCGACATTGTAAGAAAGAATTGCGAGAATGACGAATGATGAGTTGACTAGCTCCGAGGAGATACTCAAACGTGGAGGCTGCGCTTACCAGCCAATGGCTGGTTATCAGCTCCACGATGGCCTAATCAGGCTGAGAGGCTTATGGCGAAAAGGGCTGATGGCGCCATTCTCGATTGAGTGACAACAGACATATCGACAGGCCAAGTACTTAAAGGCAGCGAACGTCGCATTGTGAGATAGCCTGTCCAAAATTTTTTTTTTTCGGGCGCTGATTGTCTCGTCATCAGGCGAAAATGGCGTGCTCGGAATCGAAAATCTGGGCAATGTCAGGCACGGCGGAAGATAAGAAACGAGAATTTTGAGGCGCACCCTGATAAGTAGCGAGGCCAATCTCCTGCCACTTGCGGCGAGCCTTATCTTGAAGGAATGAGGCTTCTGACGAACGGGAGATCTTCCTTGCTTCCGCCCGCCTGATAACTGCTGGCTTTGATCGACTGCTGGTATAACCCACTGGCCGAAAACAGTGTGTTATCACTTATCAGCACGCCTGGGCCAGACTGTGCTGCCCAGAAGGAACGCATCTGCTGTGATTTGTCGTGTGGCTTATCTATGCTGATTGCATGCAGGGAACACTTATAAGTAACGATGGCAGCCCTGCCTCAGCTTTCACAGCTGCAGTGCAGTCCACGGCCACAACAACGACGACAACATTGAATTGAGAAGAGGAAGAAGAACAGTTCTGACGGTTTACTCTGCGAGTCTATCTTTTATTACATCGAACACGGAAGGTGCAGGTCGCCTCACGTGACACCACAGCACCTGCCGTCAACGTCTCTGGCAATCACCACGACAGCTCGACAACTTAACTCGACAGATCGAGACGACGACCCTCGAACGACGGCCATCTTCTGGCTGTCGACCCCTGTTCCCCTATTCTCGCTATGACTGCAAGAATAATACACCGAGGATACCTCACCGACTCGTTTCACCGTTGATGATCAATCGCTCCTCACAGCATCACAGGCCCAATCATGTGCGGACGAGGCTTGGGATGTGCTCATTTTAATATGATGCGGTGGGTGGGGGCAGGAAAGGGAGCCGGATCTCATCCAACTGGCTCTTACAACCACCTAAAGTGACCGCCGCTAACTAGGGACATGATTCAGACCTACTCGACGATGATTATTAACTGTTTATTATGGTGTTGGTTGCTGGATATTACAAGTTTACAACGGGTTCGCCACTCGCCCAGCTTCCCGTCGTCCCCACTCGATGGACCGCAATACAAAGCAGTCATCATCATCACTGCTGCAAACGAGAAAGAAAGCACACGACCTATGACGCGGTGTTGGGAGAGTGGATATGGGGAAATTCCATTTCCGGCAAATCGAGCACCCTTGATGCTTTACGAAGCAAGCACATTTGGCTTGTGATTGAGTGTTGAGAGGGGCACAAGCACACCGATTCTTTTGCCCGCCAGACTCCGACTACAGCAAAAGAGTGCCCGGCCTTTGACCCGTTATCCCCGATGGACCGCTGCCTCTGAATGGGAATATCCAAATTGACAAATACTCGTCTGATATCTTGGGCCTCCGGAACCAGCCCCGCGGAACATACTAAGGAATTGGAATCATCTTGAAATGCCCTAGCGGGACAGACCCGATACGGGTAATTTACACGATACACGTATCGTACGGCTCACGCGGTGCAACGCAGGGCAGCGGGACTGACGGCCCTACCATAAATCATTCACTGCTCTGATGATTATTGTTTTTTTTCTCTGCCTATCGAATATCCTTTTTGGATCGATTTCTCTCAGACAATCGAGTCGATCATATCGAGGTGCGCGCGGTGGAGTCAAAAGGATCTGCTTCCTAACGACTGCTCGCTTCAAGATCGTCGCCAGTGGACAATTTGTGTTTCGCGAGCGACCAGACAGCGATGGGGCTGCAAGCCACACAACGCAGGGCCATCCCCGCGACTGGTGGAACGCTGCAATCCGACTAATGACGCATTTAACCAGCGGCTACCGCGCTCAAGCGGAATGCCGCCACCGCCGCCAAAAAAAAACGCAGTACAAAATATTATTATAAATTCGGATATAATAATAATAACGATCGTGCTATCGCTGTGGTTTCATGATTATTATGATTGTTATTTCAGAATTTGTTTTATCTGACATGCATATTGCGACGCTGCTCATCCCTGCGCAGGACTTGCTCTATTGACTCGGCCTTGCATTCGTTCGAACTTTTTTTTTTTGGCTTTGGTTTGGAACGTCGCACATCGCACAATCAGGGGGCGTGGAATGGCAGGACACCGATACTATTGAACCATCTGGCGACACCACTTGTGATGGATCACCGAGACTGCGACGACATGGATTGATTGTTTGCGACTCCAGATTGCATTTCATGCTGAAGCTGCGGTTTCGCCGGGTATACGATACGGTTATTTTGGGCCATGACCACGACGATACCGACCGGTACCAAGCCTCGGGGGATTTCGGGAGCAATTCGTAACGACCCAACGGCGCATGGGGATGTTGCTTACTTTAAGCTCCAGCCTCGTGGGTCGCGCCAAAGCGCTATATCCGTAGATGAATCCATATGCATGCGTACTCTTGAGAGTACGTACTGTAGATTGCTGCTATGCCACTGACTAGGAATACCTAAGGGTACTACGAACTAGTCTACAACGGTCACGGAGACTGCCAGCCGGGCAGTTCGGAAATCTTGTGGTGGGCGGAGTCTACTCCCTACTCGGCAAAACACGACGAAAAAAACGGGTCCGGAATTTCTCCATGGAGCCCTCTGACTCGAATCACCTGCCTTCTGCGCATGTGGTTGGCCGCACCGATTCTGTGCATGCAATGGTGCGATCTAGAAATGTGCTGTAGAATAGTGTCTAGTCGTATACAAAGAGAATGAGGCGCGCGGCTATTTGCGGTTGTGATTTGATCAACTTCTCTTGTTTAATTAAGAAGAACGAAACAATTGTCTTCCAATTGTCTTATTGTAGGCCACGCGACAACCAAGGTCAATTCGGTTTAGGTAGATGGGCACGAGCCACGCCAAGGGAGGCTTTCACGAGTCAACCGGGGCTGTCTGACTGGATGTCCTATAGGAACTAGCCCATCAAATATCTATACTCGGTACGTGGAGTATGGATGCCATGCGATGAGATCCACAGCAATCTCAAGTCTATGAGTATAGTCCTAGTTGGGACTTACTACTGGCACTCGTACTGTCATCTATGTATGGCTGCATATAATAGAACGTTGAAAGCTTGTTTTGATAATTGGCTGTCTTCTTTGAAGGTAGGCATCGGCTAAATAGGAGTACGTACAGACACACCAAAAAATACACACATACAAATGCATTTGGCCAGCCGGCCAATCACCACAGCTCTACAGCAATACGCACCCAGTGGGTCACTGGGTAAATACTAAACAGCCCACTTTGCCACATAGTTTCTAACGCTCTATAGGCTAGGACCAAGAGTCAACTAAACTAGCGGCGAACCGTCCGTCAGCACTGGCAGCTTGGCCCACGAGGCTGGCGGACTATGTACTAACTAAGCCCGGGAAGCCGAGGGCTGTCTTGTGTCTTGCCTGTCAGTTCTGCCTGTTTCGGGACTGGATGTAACACGAAAAGAAAAAACAATGGAGACTGGATAAAGACTATGTACGTACAGTTTTTTGTTTGTGCTGGATATTCTAGGGGTAGTGTACATTCAATTCGTTATACTAGAAACCGCGGACCATGGCCAATCGGACTGCAGACAAAAGTAAGCAAACCCAGAGTTCATCGGCGCAGCAAATCCATGGTTGGACGAGTACAAAGTGTACGGAGTAATTGATGTCCATGGTATCTCTCGCGACGATCATATGCCATTCGTCCATCCTGGGCAAATGTGTACGAGGTTTCGAGAATATCGTCCAGTTCAGCTGGACGGATCAGGCAGTGGTCCCGGCGCTGCATGTCCTGCAGCCCGGCGCGCGCTAGGGGTTGCAGAGCTAGCTGTGCTTTTTTTTTTTATAATACGTACTAATTACTACGACTGTACGGGGTATTTACAAATTATATTATACGGAGAACGAGCATAGTTAACGAGGCCACCGGCTGTTAGAACCAGAACGAGTGCCAAGCGTCTCTGCTAGATCAATTGATTTCTTTTCGTGGTACCGGCTTGCAGGCAGACTGCAGCAAGACCCCTGCAAAACATTGATATTCCATGCCACTAATACTCTGGTAATAAGAGGCGGAATAATATAAACATGAATATGCAGCTGAGGATCAATCGTCGATCCGGCCCTGTTGTGGTCTAATAGACCAATGGTCCGTGCTGCAGCGGAATATCATGCAGGATAGAGCGCTTAAGCTGGAATTTATTTATGTCTGTTATTTCTTCGTCTTGCCTCTCTTATTTATTGTATCCAGTGACTTGAGACTGGCCGTTTTCGACACTGCACCAGCTGGGTCGCTCGGCCGGGGCTCGCCGAAAGGGCCTAGATGCTCTCCAATCCAGGCTTTTGCGATCTAGATCTCTTACTTCGGAAGCACTGAATCGAGGTTGGGGTTTTTTCCCCCTTCGCCTTTACTTTGGCTTCATATGTTGGACTTGATTCGGAAACTGTTGCATGTGGTATTGTGAATAAACCTATGTATGCGAGAAGATAGTATAGTATAGTATAGTCTCCAGAGGCGCCGGGTAATAATAATAATAGGTAGTACTTCCAGCAATACTAGCAAGTAATCAATATTATGTATGTACTTGAAAGCCCTTGCCTCTGATTATTTACCATCGCATTAATTCTCATTCAGTGAAGACTGAATAGACGGGTGCGGGTTTGCATTTATCCTGAGGCAAACAGACACCTAGTCGACGACGAGCCCCTCCATCGGGAGGATGATTCCCGCGAATCCCGCGTACGGTACACCTTGTATTTGTAATTATTATTAATTACGCCCGAGTACCTGCATTCTCGAGTCTACTGTGCCCTCTTTACCGAACGCAATAGGAAAAATTGAAGGGCAGGAGTGACCACAAAGCATTATTAGAGCGTCACGATAAGATGAATAATATCGTCCTCTAATTGTTCAAAAAGGCCCAGATAGCCATGAGATCCATCGCAAGGTACAGCACACTAGCGCGGACTTAGGGAGCGACGGACTGGCCGTTTTATTACCAGCGGCATGTGGTGAAATACCAATACGTGTAAAATACCCGCTGGGCCAACCGCCGCGAGCGCTGCTCGTCCCTCTCTCTCTCTGTGTCGCTCTTTCCTGCGCGGCCGAGGGTCGAACGGCGATCTCTTTCATCATCGCCTCTCTCGCTCTCTCTTCATTCTCCTTCATTCTGTTCCTTAGCTTTCCCTCTGTCCATCTTCATCCACGATCCATGGGGCTCGCTCCGCTGCCTCTTTGATCTGGAAGGAAAATCAAGTACCCCAATACATCTCGCTATTTGTCGCCCTCCCGCACGGCAGGAAAAAAAAAAGACGGCAAGCTGGATTTCTCACAGACAGACAGTGTCGCCGACAGGGCGATGCTGCGCGACTCCATCTTTCCGGACTGGCAAGATGGCGTCCCTCAGGATACCGTCGACAGCCCGGACGAAATGCAGAGAAAGGATCCTCTGGCCACCCAGATCTGGAAGTTGTACACCCGCACCAAGTCCCAGCTCCCCAACCAGGAGCGTATGGAGAACCTCACTTGGCGCATGATGGCCATGAGTCTGCGGCGCCAGGAAAGAGAACGAGCGGAGCAGGCCCGGTAAGTTATTAAAAACCAATCCTCCCTGCTCCAATTCTAGATTTCCTACTGGCAGCTGCAGCTTGCAGCGCTAGCCTTACCCTGTTATCATGATGACTTGCCTTATCTCTGGCGGGCGATCACTCGACCTCAGCGAGAGGATCACTTCCTTTCGTCCTATTTTTCTTCTCTTTTTATTTTCTCAACACACTCAAAAACACACTCTGGCTGACATTTGATCCTTGTCCAGTCGTGACGCCCAAACACTGGACAAGCCTGCCCCCAGTGGTATTGCCCAGCTGCGCCAGTCTGTCGACCAGAGAACCCCCGCCGCCAACGGCCCTGCTCCCCCGGCCATCCCGGCTGATCCCATGAACTTGGACGATTTCATTATTCCTTCATCGATTGGTTCGCCCGCTGGTATTGAGCCCTCGCAGCTGGACCTCGCTGTGCCATCCGCCATCCCCATCAAGGCTCGCAAGGAGCAACTCACATCCCACAACAATCTTGCCCCGGCCTCCCTCCCTTATACTTCTCAAGATCTCCATCGCTCCGACGAGTTTGGCTACGTCCAGCGCCGCGTACGCAAAACCAGCGTTGACGAACGCAAGGTAGGTTTTTTCTTCTCTCTTTTCGTTTCCTCGAGCTCATCTCGTCAGGCTGCCCGCAAGCGACCCGCCGAGTTCTCGCCTCAAGTGGTTCCTACTACGAACCTCATGATCTCCAACGACCATGAATTGGACAGTAGCATGATGCCAGACTACAACTTGGACCAGCCACATTCCGCTTACGCCACAAACCATACCTCCCCCAATGTGCCTTTTAACCTGGACACTTTCCAACTCAACGAGGATGCCATTCTTACGTCCTCGGGCCCCTTCCAGCAGAACTTTGCTTTCTCTCCCACAGAGTCGCCTCTGGTGACATCCGGTCCTTTTGGTCACATATATGCACAGACTCCCATCGGTTCCTCGTTGAACTCGACTGATTTCTATTCGCCCCCTGCTTCCGCCTTCCAGTCCACGGCCTCGACGCCCCAGCCGGCATATGATGGGGAGCATTCTATGTATTTTGAGCAGAGCTCCATGGACGCTCGTGCCCAGCGCCGAGTCCCTGCTTATGCCGCCCAGCGTTCTAACCTCACAGCTTCGTTGCAGCCTCGATATATGTTCAATGCAAACAATGAAGCGGCTGCCTTCAATTCAATGAGTGGCCCTCCGTCCAGCCTTCCCTCGCCTGGCTTTGCCATGTCTCAGCAGCACGTTGATCCCTCGCGAGTCTTGAACCAAAATGATTTTGCTGCACCGGCTTCTCACCGGAACTTGTCCCTGAACAATAGAGAAAACATGTTCACTTTCGGTGCTGACTCGGATGCCGAGGACGATGATGGAGCATTCCCTGACCGAAACATGGCTATGCAGGCCGACTTTCATGGTCTCGATGATGTTTCTGGCGACGTCAACTCGAACATCCAGTGGGATGCACAACTCACTGGGCATTTCGGCTCTATGCCGAATTTCTCGGGCCTGCATAATGCACGCATGGGAGACCCAATGGACCAGTCTCGGGACTGGGACAGCAGCAACCTCAGCCGTGTTCACGGGTCTGCTTTATCCGTGAGTGACTTGCGTAGCCAGCACGATCCCCGGCGGCCCAAGCTGGCGCGTGCCATCTCGACCCCAAATACCAATCACTTATCTCAGCAGGGCCTGCAATCCCATACGTCGCCCAACACCCCGCCGGAATCCGGCCTGAGCAGTGCGGTTCCGTCTCGTCCACCAAGCCCTGGCGGCACCAAGCCTGGTGAGCAAGGAGGCGCCCCGACTACGTGTACGAATTGCTTCACCCAGACCACCCCGCTGTGGCGCCGAAACCCAGAAGGACAGCCGCTGTGCAACGCTTGTGGACTCTTCCTGAAGCTTCACGGTGTCGTACGACCTCTTTCCCTCAAGACCGATGTCATCAAGAAGCGCAACCGAGGCGGTGGCAACAGTCTTTCGATCGGCGTGTCTTCTTCCCGATCGAAGAAGAACACTCGAAAGAACTCTGTCCAGCAGACCATAGCCGTGACACCACCAAGCTCAAGCAAGCCCCATAGTGTCAATGCTTCGGAATCGCCTCCGTCGATTGCGGGATCTGTTGGTTCCACCTCGGGGACGTCTATCGGTATGAAGAACGGAGTTGTCCCTATCGCGGCAGCTCCTCCAAAAACTACTCCGTCTGCTGGCGCCCAAGCTCGAGCAGTCCAAGTGGCTCCGAAGCGTCAGCGGCGCCTTGACAAGGGGTCTATTGGGTCTCTTTCGAGCATCCAGGCCAGTCTATCTCAGGACAGCCCTGAAGGGGATGATGGCAGTCGAGACGGCCCTTCGGCTCCACGATCCAAGGTTGTGCCATTGGCACCGGCCATGCCGCCCGCAGCAACCAACCCTGCTCATCACAGTCTGGCAGCGGGCTCTGGACAAACTGCCAGCCAGGAGTGGGAGTGGCTGACGATGAGTCTGTAGTGGCCTAGTCTGTCACTATAGATGTGTGTTTCGACTTGATTTATATGACGATTCATTCGGTACATGATTTGCTACTTGACAGGTTTGGGATTTATCAAGATTATTCGATGACTATGTTTGTTTTTGTTTTGTTCGAATTATCAGCTAGGAGAGGGTCTGGTACCTCATACTATGACGTACGACAGTTGTTTATGAGGTGGTTAGAAGGCGTGATTTTTTCTCTGGTTTTGGTTTTTGTTTCACCTGCTTGATACAATCGCGTCTGTACCGGTCTGCCCAGTCCAAGGATTTTTCGTTTTCTTTGTTTCGGTTGTCATGGACTGGGCACCGGGCAGAAGTGCGCACTGCTTTGATTTTTCTTCTTTTTTGTCTTTTATGAACCTGTGATGCCTCTCAGTTTGACTGCTGAGAGTCTCCTGCCTCCGGTAGGCGATATGTGTATGGGGCGAAGCTTGCTTGCTTACCCTAATAAGATAGATAATTGTGCCAGAATCTTACTGCAAGCAAGTCTCGCATGTTACTGTTTTACAAATACGAAATATTTTGTTTGGAATTATTTGTGTGGACGTACTGTACCAGTCAAATATTATTATGGCAACATTTGAAGGTTGGTACTACGCCATAGGACGGTTATTCTGACATCACCATGTCGTTGAGGTATATTACATGTAGTTCCTGTTCAACTAGTGTTTCAATGTTTGTTATTGATTCCTCGGTGTATGAGTATGAGTGATCAATTGATAGATACATACAACACTGACGCCCCCATGTCTGAACGTGTACGTTGGACCAGACACTTTTTTTTTTTTTCGTTGGTACTAAAAGAAAGACAAGAAAACCAATCAATCAATGTCCCAATCCGCACGTAACTTGCGAGACCGCGTTGCATCGGCTATGCAGCCTGGTATTTTCCTCTTTCTTTTACTTGCCCAAGTGTAGGGGTTAGACTAATGGATATGATGCATCAGGAGACAGCAAATCAACAGTCCACAGTCTCCCGCCCGACGAACGCGAGAGCATGCTAGCCCTCGACGACGAAGAGCACCGCACCGAAGGCGACGGCGGCGGCAGAAGACGTCAAGAGCCGCGACAAGGTACAACAACAGCTACGGGGGGACGGCAGATGGGAGGGGGAGTCGGAGGGCCGTTGGATTCTGTTGCTGATACGGTGACGAAAGCGTTTGGAGGGAAGGGGAAGTAACCTTCCTTTTCAAACGACTAGGCTAGGAGCCTAGGATGAGAGAGATAGACCAAAAGAATGACGTTGAATAAAATCTTTACATGTCTATCAATGGATCTAGTGTACAGAAAATCATGCGTAACAAACAGACCGGTGGTGGTAATCATAATCTAACGCGGTCAGCGTACCGACCAAATGCATGGCTACAGCGCCAACAACGAATAAATGCCATATCGTGTGGGAATGCCACCAGATATCGAAGCGCCCTGGGAAGAGCCGTTCCGGGAGGCGGCGCTACAGTCATTAGCAAGTGACACACACACACACACACATATATATATAGGCGTGTGATAGATGGGTAGATAGCATACCTCGTAAAAAAAACATCCGACTAGAATGAGCAGCACCTCCAGCAGATAATAACGAACGCCCGTCTTGCGCACGAATTCTCGCCCCCAGCGTATCGTGCCGTGCACCATGGGCGCCGACGCGAAGAAGCCTGTCAGGAGGAAGCAGTTCATGCGAAAGCGGCGCCATTTGGGGCCGTGGAAGCGCGGATTCAGCATGACGACGCCTGTTGCGAGGCTCATTGTGGTGACAAGACTCCAATATGTCAATCGCAGGCGTGGCTCGCAGTAGAAACCAAAGTAAATACCCGATATAAAATTGCCCAGCATGACGGCAATAATTCCCACATAGTCGTACATGAGACAATTGTGCTTCACCTTTGGCGAATGGCAAATCATCGTGTGGTACATAGTCGATGTCGACATACAGGCCAGCGCAGCCCACAACTGCAGCGAAATAATCGTCCAATCCTTATCTTTGAGGTTTGCATACTCGGCGCGCAGGTAATTGTACAGCAAACGATGCCCAAAGATCGCCGCCACGGCCGGAATCAGATGCGAGTAGATATTTCCGGACTCATTGTGCACATATGTCCAGCTCGCAAGACAACCCAGCAGCGAATTCGTCTGGTGCCGGTACCCCGTCAGGATGAACGGGTTGATGTCGTACCATTTCGGCACCTCGCCCAGCGTGAGCAGCACGCGCTGCGGTATTGAGTCGCGGGTTTTGCGCGGGTTTTTGGTTTCGGTCGAGGATCGGGGGCGGACGACGCTTGGCTCTGGTTTGCGAATGCGAAACTTGGAGACGTCAAAGGTGTCGAGTATGTCGAGCACCATTTTGGCTCGATTGTCTCCGGGAGTCTTCGGCGAGGAAGAGAATCTCGATTTCGAGTATGGTACGGAAACTAGGAAATGGAATTGCAATACAGCCACTCGGGCTGGCGCTTTATTGTCGTCTAGTGGTGAATCGAATGCTATTTCTGTTCTATAACTTGTAGGAAACGAATTGAGACTGGAACCAAGATGACGGGGAACAATCAAAGTCCAAGTGTTGTCGTCATGTCTAGCAAAATCTTAATGAAAGACTGAGAAAGATAGCAAGACTCGGTCAGGACCGAGTAGCAAATAACAAGAAAGCACAGATTGTGCCAGGGATATTAAATGGTCAACGTCCCCTGATGCCTGCGATAAAGTTGTCGATTTCGCAGCCGCTTATGTCATCAGGAACGGTGCCTTGCAGCCTTACCGTCATGGCAGTCACATGCCCGCTCTAACAATCACCACAACATTGAACATTCAACACACTGCAAAGTCCGATAACACTTGTCTCCTCGCCAGACATTCAATTGCAATCCAAGTGCAACTGAACCCACCTTGACGCGCTCTGGGAACGGCACGCCTTGGTCATGGCACAGCCATCGGTGAGTTCAGCTTGACCTAAAAGCTGATCCATTAGCATTGACAAACTGCTTAGCCTCCGCAGATTCCTCAGCATGTCTCGGCGCTGCTTTCACACCTGACCTCGCGCCCCGGCGTCCAGTCGACGCTGATTCTCTCGCGCAAAGACGGTTCGATCATACAAAGCACCGGCCTGCTGGCTGCAAACACCGGGTCGACGACCGCAGGAAATGCAAACGCAGCCGCAAACGCCCCAGCACCGCGCACGAATAGCGGCAGTATCTCGACGACGGAGAACCCTGTCAGTGGTGCAGCAGCTACAGCCGGGTCTCCGGAGACAATCGCACAAGACAATAACAACAGTAACAATAACAATGCTACAACGCTAGCAAAGAGCGCGAACCCGCCGTACAAACCCACCCAGGCGGAAGCGCTTGCGGCGCACATCCATGTATTCATGACGAGTGCCTCTGGCTTGACATTGTCTCTGTCTGGCTCTACGTCAGCCTCGGAGATTGGGCATGAATCGCGGCCCAGTGTCAACGGGGCAGAAGACAACACGGCAGACGACCAAGACAAGGACGGCGAGCGCGACGAGGACGACGAGATAAAGCTGCTGCGGCTGCGTACGAAGAAGCACGAGATTGTGGTTGTGCCGGACCGCAAGTATTTGCTGTGTGTGGTGCATGATGCTTCTGGCGCTGCTGCCTCTGCGGGGGCGTCTAGATAATGTTTATAATTTGAATGGACAGAAAGAGTATACCCATAATGAAGTATGACTGTTGAGTATTTGGACATTTACATGTAGTTTAACTATACTCTGACAGCTTGTGACCGCAATTTTTGTATTAGGAAAGGCAGAAACGACTAGATGAACGAGAGACGAGTACTAAATGGTTGGTATATATGGCCAATATATTTGGTGCCTTGTTTGTCAGGCATCAAAAAATGTTTTGGCAAATCACGTGGCGATAAGCGGGTTGTCTTGGCATCAAAAAGTTGGTATCAGGCTCACTTCAACTTCAAATTTGTACAGCCAGACTGAAAAACTACAAATTTTCGTGGATTGCTTTCACGTGTGTCAATATCTTTACGCCGTTGAAAAATATTCTCCGATTTTAACGACTGAATCTGGGATTTCTGGCCTAAATTACTAGCCCTAAAAACTTTGCGGTAGATTCGCGCAAAATGGGGTCGAGCCAGAAGAAAAAAAGGGAAAAGCAAAAAGACTTTCAGGTACGAGATCGCTGTCTAGAGGTATAGAGAAGATAATGCTTACAAGTTTAGAAACCCAAACTCAAAGTTGGCAAGGCAAAGGCCAAGCCTGCCAATTTTACCGATACCAGCTTCAAGTCCAAAGGTATGACAACCAAAAATAATTTTCAAGGGTCTTTCTAACAGGGTTGTAGCTATTGTACTGAACCAACAGTCACTATCTACAAATGCACCATCATCATCTTCGCAGTTTTCACACCATCTCTCCCTGCTGTCGTCAAAATCAGACACGCAGCGCAAGGAATCGCTTGCGCATCTCACAACATCAGTGCAGTCGCGGCCGGTAGACTCTGCTCTGCCGCAACCAGTCAGCGCAATTCTACCAAAACTGGTCCCTCTTCTACTCGACGCCAGCAACAACGTGCGGGCCCAACTACTGAAATTCCTCAAGACCCTCCCGGCTGCTGATATCGATGCCCATGCAGCCCAACTACTGCCTTATATACGGGCGGGCATGACGCATCTGGCAGCCGATATCCGGTTGTCGGCAGTGGAAGTTTTGGGCTGGCTGGTCGACACTGCCGGCAGCGAGGTGGTTTCTTGTGCAGGCGGTTGGATCAAGACGCTCAACTGTTTTTTGTCGCTTCTCGGATGGCACACGGCGGAATCGGCCAAGTGGTCTGCGAATCGGAGTTCGTTTGGTAAAGCGGGCAGTCAGGGGCGACCGATGGTGAAAGCGCTGCAAGTTCTGGCCGAGTTTCTGCGGGTTGGAATTGGCAAGGAGGAAGAGGAAGATGTCAGTCTCAGTCTCAGCGAAGAGTCCGAAAGAGGCACGAGCGCTTCTGGCTATTTCCCGCTCGACTCTTCTGTACAGCAGAACATGATTTCAGACCGACCGGCCCCTTACGCTTATCTCAACCTGTTCGGACAGCCGCGCGACGCCGAGGGGGAAATGTACGAGAGCCGCGAGGATCGCTTGCGCGTGTTTGCCGATCAGTTTCGCAGCGTCGTGGAACGCGGAGTAGAGAATGCGCGCAAGGAAGGGGGGGAGGTAGGGCGCGCGTCTGCGGCTGTCTTCAAAGTGCTCCGCGACGCGGGGCCTGTTACTGCGATGAGTTGATACCCCGTGAGGTACTATTTGGGATTGACATGTCATATGGACACTTATGAGATCACGGTTTGATGAACATGAGGCAAATCTGCGGGGCGAGTCATTCTGAGCCAGCAGTTTTCCTTGCATTGATCTGAAAGATGCAACTACAGCCAAGATATCTGCCGATCATTGGACTCGTTACAGAAGGCAGATACAAATATGAATTGCATGCGAGATGCCATGTGGAGGTGGGCAGCATATCAAGTCTTTCGGAACCATACAAGACCAGTGACAGTGAGCTGGCAGTTTGCTTGATATGGATATCTACGTCTACACTGATCTAGATGATGTTTCCTATCGAGCACAATCATACATGTAATTAATGAATCTGTAGAAGCGAAGAGCAGAATTATTGACGCGGTAATTATGGTCAACTGATGACGGATCAAGCGGGTATACCTGCCAAAACAGGCAATACTGCCGCTACCCAATCAAGCGGATTCCTTTACTATATCATCTCCCAGGATATACCTACTGTAGCAGTGAGCGCTGCCCAACTACGCCGTAGTTGTTAAGTTTGAAATGGCATCGTCATTATTGAATTATTGATCACATGGCGCATCTCATCGGCTAAGCAGCGCCTAATAATAAACCCACAACATAACCAGTGAACTGGTCACCCAACACACCCAGCGATCTGCGTTGGTTGGTTCAAGTTGGCGAGGAGGCGATCGATGAAGATCGAGTCATCTGGGTGGCAGCGCGACGCTAGGGAGAGGGGGTTACGTACTACGACGTAGGGAGCATGTACTCCGGACGGACATGACTCTATATTATACTACCATATCATATAGTACTAAGGTAGAAAGTGGATTGGCGAATCGAGACGCGGAATATACGCATGCCTCTTATGCAAAACTTACTCGTCACTTTTTTTCCCCGGAAATCAAGTACCGGCCAATAGCAGGTGGAAGAATGGGCAACAAAGAATCACGCAGCAGCGAGATAGGGCTTTCGAATGGGCGGTCAAGGGAAGCCCAAAGCGGGAACGCCGATGCAGCCGGCTCAAAGGGGAGTGAGTATACGTCTTGCATATAGAGACGAGAGAGTGAATAATAATGAAAATTAGAAAAATAAGGGTTATATGTTGATGCCTTGGTTGATAAGTGATGTTACTACGGATGCCAATTCTATTCAGTAAGATATTAAATATTAAAGATCAGGCGACTGACGCAAACCACAAGTAGTGGTGGCCGCGGTCTTGGCACGCCGCCGGCACCAGAACTGGAGCCGGGGAGAAGAGAGAGTCGTACCAGCATGAATAAGAAGATATCCTTAATCATGACGTCAGGGACATTGAGTTACCTCCGCAAGACTACTACGTACGTACGTACTTGCTTTGTCAAGCACTCACTCATTCCAAAGTCAGCAACAATTATTATTACATATTATCGACGGGACACCCAGTATGATCGATGATGTAATTGCACATTCCATCCCGATGTCAAAGAAGAAGGGATAGACATACCCCATACTCCAGTCTCCAGGCGCGGTGGATGCAATCATATCGCGTGCCGGTCACCTCATCACTGCTGTTTCTTCGTTCAGAACACGCATACTAAGCAGATTGAGCGCTAAACGAGATGAGGCTACGGTAGCCCGGCGGGGCGCGTTTCAGAATGGGCCCACATGTCTGCGGCAGCCAATGGGGGCTCAGTCCAGGGTGCCGGCTCGCAACACATCTGTAACACGAAGCCAAATAGATTAATTGCATGCATATACCAATGTATATTGCATATATACTGTATGTATATCGTATATATGGACCCTGTACATACATATCAGTCCTTGTAGTACTCCTGACGGGGTACTACAACGACGTAGATATGAAACTGGATCGCCACGCCAAGCCCCCGGGCTGGCCGCTACTGCGGAGGTTTGGTCCTTAATCAAACCTTCTGGGCACCCCCCCACCGCTCACGCGCATCATGACTGGCCGGTGCGCAACACAGCCTCAATCTGCCTCGAGCGGTCGGTGGTATCGTGAGAAAGTGATTTTTATTCATTTTACCTGTCGATCTGCCTGTTTTTTCTGTGGTTGCCGCGCCCATTGGCTGTCTGCGCGCAAATTAGCAGCGCCTTTTGTGCCCTTTGTCGTTGGCCTTGCGAGTTCTTTTCCTCGGCCACGCCGAATCCGGTTTCTGGGACTCGTGTACGGAGTACATCTCTCGGAGTGTCAATTGGAGGAGTGTAGCCGGAAACCCAGCACTGGAGGACACGGAGCACTGTCTATACACTGAGTGTACTCTGATTCTAGCCCGTCCCATCCTCACATACTCTGTACATAGTACTCAATCGACACACTCTGTACAAGCACAGAGTCTGTATGTCCAGAGTATGTGATGCAGGCCTGACAAGTGGGGCAGCTTGACAGGTAACCAACAGCGCGCTAATCCAAGCCCGGACACAGTTCGGCCAGATTCTTCGGAGATGCAATTTTATTGTTTGATTAGATGTTATTCTTAGCTTTGATGTTGCATCATGCATGTGCCATCTGCCATCCGATGAATCGTCAGTAGTCAGTAGTCAGTCGCCAGTCGTCACGGCATTGAAGAATGCTGTCAATGTTTTCCAAGACTCTCGGATTCATAGAGAAGTAAAGCATAGGAGACAACGTGAAGCAGCACCAAGATTCAACAGACCAGGTTAGATGATCGCTGCTGCATCGCCCTTGCCTCCTTTGGGCCATGCCAGACAGGGACCCTCTTCTCGTCAGACTCAGACAAGCGAGTCGTTTTAGTGTCGAATGAGATCCATCTGGAACGCAACTGAACGACCAAAGCCTAGTGTTTCAGTGTTTCACCCCACGATTAGCTGGCCCATGACATCCTTTTCTTCTCGTCCTCTCTGTACGGAGTACGAGGGACGGTGGGCTATACTACTATAGTCTCTGCGTACCTGACCGTTGCTATTATTATTACCATTACCATTACTACCACTACTCCTAATCCAGGAAAAAAGAGGGAAAAAAAAAAAAGAGAGAACCACATGGTCCTTGTTCAGGCGTGATCTATCCCACTACTGCTACTATAGCCCTCCTGTTCCTTCCTCTTCCTGTTTCCACGCGTAATTGCTAATTCTTTCTTTGTGCCTTGTTTCTGCTCCTCCCCCTTTCTTCGCTCTTTCTTCTTTCACACACTCTCTCACACTCGCTTTCTGCTCTTTATCATTCCCACACTCGTTTTCTGTCTCTTCCCCCCAGGGCGTCCAACTCGGTCCTGCCAGCGGGGTCGTATCGCTTACTTGCATCCTGTGCCCTCGGAAAAAAAAATAATAGTCGATCGTTTACGGTGGCGCTTTCCTAGTCGCGATTTGAGTTAGTCACCTGCGAGCGCCTTTGCGACTTTGCGACTTTGCGACCTGGTGATGACTGCTTGATCCTCTCTCCTTACTTCTCGTCTCTCTCTTTCAAACAACAAACAAACAATCAACTACATCAATACCACGCCAGTATATCACATCAAAACAAGACACCTTGTACAGCTATCTTGACCGCTTCGTATCGAGTACGCCACACCCGACACACACCAGAACGATCGGCTGTGAATGGGAACGATCATCCCCACGTGACGCCGACAGATATCATCTATCTTGAATCCTCCAACGCGGGGTTGATGACTTCGTCGCTTGAGTCGTCTTGATCGCCCTGGCGGCATGCCTGCAGTCCTTGTCCAGACAGCCTGTCCGATCCCATCTATTCCCCACGTCGCCATGGATCTTCCAGGCGCATCCAGCGCTGATAAGAAGCGCAACAAGCTTGGCTACCACCGTACCTCTGTCGCCTGTGGTGAGTATTTCCAGTTCTTTCCGTCTTTTTGTCCCTGACTAAATGCGCTGTTGAAGTCCATTGTCGCCGGCGCAAGATTCGATGCCTGGTAGCTGCAGACGACACCCAGGGCCGCTGCGAGAACTGCATCCGTTTGCGCAAAGAATGCCATTTCTATCCCGTCGACCAGCAGCCGCCGACTGAGAAGAAGGCCCGGCCAGGTGCTAAGCTGGAGTCCTCGCTCGATCCCACTGCGTCGTCGCCTCCAGGATTGTCGTCTGGCTCGATGGACCCCGCCGACATGTACACTTACTCCCTCCCCATGCACTCAACCCCGGACATGGCGGGCTTCCATCCCGCCAGTTTCCCAGCAGCTCCTATGGGTCCTTTTACTTCAGGTTGGTGCTATCAGTACCCTATATTTGTGATATTTGCTAACTGAAGTCTCAGACGGCGTCGCGCATCCAGACATGATGTCGGCCCAGGCCATCGACCCCAGCGCGTCGTGGGACGCTTCGACCGGCCAACGCATATCCCCCGTCATGTGGACACAGGGCCAGGTCGTCTCATCTATCCCGACAGCGACTCCAATTGCTGGAATGCCAGGCCAGCCGCAGATGATGGCCGCGGGGCCCTCTCCCTACGCCACGGTGCAGCCCGACGGAACGATATGGCCAGGGCCTCTGCAGCGCTCCATGACTGTTCCCACGCAGCAAGACCTTGGATCGGCGTTTCCGAGCCCGGGCCCGTTTCCGCAGAATATCCCGCCCGAACTCAAACGTCGAATGACCAGTCCGGCGCAGACGATTGGCGGTATGGCGACGCCGTCTCCCATGCAAAGCCCATCGCCGGGCAACCTGCAAGTGCCTGTAACTTATACCGGGCAGCCGATGGCATACCGGCAGTGGAACGGGATGGGCGCCGTGCCCATGGACGGTGGCGGTTATGCGATGTTTTCTCCGGGCCAAGTGCCCAGCAATTTCCCCATGAACCAGCACCCTTCGTCAGGGCCGTAGATCATATCACTGATCACTATGACCATCACTGATCATTGAATCAGAGATCGGCCGTACGAAGTTTTTCTCAAGCATATCATTTTGGCATTTAGCGGGCGCAACGGCGGTTTTCTTCTTTTCTTCATATTCCTCTTCCGCATTCACACTACATATTCACTTGTTCATTTCATTTCATTTCATTCCATGCTATTCATCTCATTCTCGGGCGGAACCAGTCTAGATTTGCTGTTATTTCAACAAGGCACCTGTACTAGGTGGGCGTTGATAACCTGACGGTGGTAACCGGATAGGTTTGATTTCTTCACTTTGATTCTTCACTTGATTTGGTTTCTTTTCTTCTTTTATATCTTCACTTTTCAAACTTCTTGGATCTTTCAGATCTAGCCGTCATGGATCGGCTGTTTATCCTTCTAGAATACCCCTTTTTACTGTCATCATTGTCTTTTGATCTTTTATACATACTTTTTGTTCCGTTGCATTTTGTTGGGAATTATTTATGCTTCTTAGATATTGTGTATATATTAATAGATTCTTCACATGTAAATATATTCAACTAATATCCTCACTAAACGCGAATAACAACCGGCACGTCGACCGCGCGCGCTTCTCGCACACAACAAGCCAGACAACTGCGGCCAACGCGCCCAACCACCGCATCCACGCCCACCGCCGCACACCACGCGCGCGCAAACACCTCGTGCTCGCGACTGCCGCGCGCGTCCAAGACCCAGACGGGCTCTGCGTCTTGTTTCGACTTGTGTTCGGGGGGACAAGTGTCTAGGCGGAGCGAGGATAGGCGAATGTGTCTGTACGAATAGGAGGTGTGTAGGGGGTGGCCGGGCAGGCAGTGATGACTTGCAGCTGTGTCTGTGTCTGAATCTGCCGGAGAGGAAGTATGCTGATGCACTGATCCTCGCGGAGGACGGCATGGAAATGATGAGATGAAGTGGATATTATACGCCAGGGGCATGCGAAGCGAGACTGGGTTTGCAGCTGTCTCGTCCGTCAGACTGAACGATATCGACGCCTGTGTCGCTGTGACCATTTTACTGTCCGACGCTTCCGACAGGTCGAGATCAAAACTCTCGATTTTGACTGAGAATCCTTTCTGTGGCTGCTGGTCGACAGGGATCGTAAACGTGCTGCCCGACACTTCACCATTACCCAAAGGATGCGACTCAACAGCAAGCTTCACCCCCTGACGAATACGCGGACTCCAATCCTTTTTGCGCTCGACTTCTCGCACAGCAACCGAGAACCACGTATCCACCAGCTTCTCGCCCGACGCTTGGTTTTGCGGGATTTGGCTGACTCGCACCCAGCCCATACACATCTTGGACTCATCGGCTGCCGCGAGGACCCTGCCGGCAATGCATTTTGTGCTCCACCAGCTCGCGCCCTTGTAACTAAACCCTCCGCGCAGATTTGATAGGGTGCCAATGGCCGACAGCGCAGAGGTGTCGTTTTCGAGAATGCTGGCCATTAGCAGCGCGTTGATGCTGTCGCCGGGGAGCACGAGTCCCGTGAGCCATGCGCGCGAGAGCCAGCCGGGGGAAGACGCCAGTTGGTTGTTGTTGAGGGGTACGAGGTATTGGTAAGCTAGAGTTTCTCTGTGGTTTCGCGGTTGGTTGCTTGTGAGAGGCGTGTTGTATGTGTCTTTGTCGAACTGCGCGCGGATCTGGTTGATGACGGTATCGCGATCCGGCCAGTCGATCGCAGCGGCAAACACAGACAGACCCTGCAGCTGTCTCTCAGCGTGGCGCGGCGTGAAGATACAATCCCATGCAGACTCACAGTCCGAGTCTGCCGCAAACAGTGCGGGCTTTTGGGATTGGCGTCTGCCGAACCGGGCGAGAAACCCATGCCTGGCCTTTTCCTGCGGCGACGGCGACGACGACGACGAGGAAGATGGTGAAGGACAGTATTTTAGACTCAAATTGTCCATGAACCGTTGCACAAAGAGTACGTCCCAGTTGACTTTTCCATGCCGCAGCTTGTCTAGCTCGCGCACGTCCTGCGACGAGACGGAGATGTTTTTGGATGGCTTCAGCACGGCCAGGCGCACAATCGCATCGAGTCGCACGAGCAGCTCACCTGCGAGGAGGAGCTGTAGAAGAAGCCATTTCCTCTCTGCGTCGTTTTTTCTAGATGACGCTGGGTTTTGATTCGAAGAATCTGCTGGCATTTCCCACAATACCTGGCCCACTCGAAGCCGCGTGTCTGGGAGACTGAAATCTAGCCATGCGCCTTTGACAGCCAAGACCTTTGTGAGCACTTCAATCTGGCATTTCAGGTTCTCTTCGTCTTGTTTCTTTCCATGATGCTGGCCCCAGTGCTTGGGTGGTGGATACAGCACGTGTGTATACAGCTTTTCGTGCAGGGTTGCCACGGACTCCTTGTCGAGGATCGTCACATTCTTATTTTTTTCCAATGCTTCTGTTCGGAACTCTGACAGCATGATCAGCCGTTCGACTATTCTTTTGGATTGCATATCGCGCACGCCAATGCGCTTCCACGCCTCGGGGCCTTGACTCAACAGCCTGCGCCGGTCGAGAACAGCGTGCTGGTTGCACTCCGAGTACACATCACGCATATGGCCCAGCGTCTCAAACGCCTGCGTCAGCGGCATATTATTCAGCGCTTTGACATCCACCCCGTCCACAGTTTTTTGGGGTGCATGATACCGCCGCTCATCAGCAATCGGCAGCTCCAGAAAATGGCGCACGCCAACCGCGCCGCGTTCCTTGCCATTCATGGAGAGCATATTGGGGACTTCAAAGATTCCCAGATCAAAGGTTGATCTTTTCGGCCCCTTTTCTTTCTGGTCCTCTGCTTCTTGGTCATGATGAGTATGTACCCCCGGAACCGGGAGATGCGCATGCAACGTCCCCAGCGTAAATGCTTCATGCCGCATCCCTTCTCTATCCCAGAAATCCTGGATACTCACTGCGCCGACATCCCAGGGAAAGATCGCGTGCGGATACCAGTGATTATGCCGGCCCTTTTCGAGCATGAAGTGCGGGGCGCCGGAAAAGAGGTATTTGACATCTTTGCTGGTGAATTTTGCTGGCGAGTTACTGTCGGTAGTAGAGTTCAAGTCGATGGCGCGCAATGCATGGTCCAGTGCGTTGGGGATGTTGGATGGTTGTTTGGGCTCTTCGTCGAGTGAGGTTGTCTTTTCGAGAGGCTGTTTTTTTTTTGTTAGTTCGGGATTCAAAAAGCAGAGGATTCTGTTCTTACTGTGGAGATTACGTTGGGATCGTCGGAGTCTGACATGTCTACGGATGTATGCATTAATTATTGAGTCCCTGGTATGAATTCTGTCCTGTGTAATATATACTGGAATTGAAGATGACGTCCTGGTGTTCGGCGGGGCCATCGGCTTTCGGCAAGGGCGGGTCGGATGATCGGCAGCCCGCTATACGGCTTGGATTTTTTTTTTATGTACGGGGCCATAACTCTACATGATAGAAAAAGACCGCACAATATGTCCAGAAAGGGATACTATTATTTTTCTAGGTTGATTATCTGTGCATGACAACATACAGCAACGAATAATACTTCCTACGAACTCGACCGATTCGCACTTCTAATCCCAATCAACACTGCATCAACCCATCATACAGCAACAAAAAAAACCTACAGATGCTCATGGAAAAAGTTCAGCACAGTGCGATACCCACGCTCATACTCCTTTTTAACTTCTAGATCCTCCAGATTGGACCGCGCGGCCATCCAGCCATGGATCTGCGTCGAAAACGTCTCGACATGCTTGGCTGTCTTGAGATTGTCCTCGTACCCTTTCACAGCAGCCGGGTCTTCGTCCTTGGATGCTAGCAGAGCCATGGGGACCTTGACTTTTGTCGCATCGTTGGGGTCAACCATGGCCGGGTGGGCCTGCACAGCAGCTTTAAACCCACCAGCCCCTTCGGCGCCGACAGCCAGGTTGGCCACTTTCCCGCCCCAGCAGTAACCCAGAATACCCCAGGTATTGAATCCCAACGCAGCCGAGTGCTTGTTTGCGTCTGCGACGATGCCCGGGATTTTGGCCAGAGTCCCTGGCGGACCGGCCTTGGTCTCGAAGAATTTGCCTAGCTTTTGCTTTTTGTCGTCTGTGGTAGGAGGGTACCACGAGATGTCGGCGGGTTCACCCTCGAAAAAGTCGGGGATGAAGACCCGGTATTTCTGGTCCTTGTCGCCCATGGCCAGAATGTCGGCGCCTTGCAGGGTCTGGGGGAAGAAGCCGAAGATGTCTAAATATATACGTGTTAGAGTTTCTCACGAAATAATGACTAGGTGAGCGACGAACCGTAGATGACGAGAATTGCTTTGGTGGCATCCTCAGGACCGGTGACGTCTACTAATTAGCACCTCTCTTCTTCCAAAAAAAAAGGGTGCTCGCTCACAAGTCTTCAATCCCCCGAGAGTCTTGTACTCGCCCTTTACCTTGTATCCCTCTGTCACAACGGGCGGAATCCTGCTTTCTCAGCAAACTGAGCAAATACAAAAAAAGAAAGAGTAAGTACTCACGAGCAACAAGCCTTGCTAACACCAGCCATGGTTGCAGATGAGCAATGCGCAAACCCTCGTACCGAAGAAACGCGACTGTTGTTGTAGTGGCGGGGTGTCTTCAAGTATGCAACTGAAGACAGCGGTGGGTGCCGAGAAAAGACCTGAGCAGGCGAGCTGGACGAGAGACGGTAGAATTGACAAAATCGTAGTAATTGCATGTAGATTGACTGAAGAGGAGAGAGAAAACTGTTTTGAGGTAATTATAGAGAATGCCGCGAGGGGAAAAGCCGAAGAACCCCGCAGCCGAGCAACGTCATAGCAGCGCAAGCGGGACAGACCGGGTCGGACGTTCGTCATTTTTATCACAACAATTATTACAATTTGCAATTAATTATTGATATATGAATATAAAGTATTAATTGCTGGTTGGGATTCGTATCTCTCCATTGATAGTTATTATGGAGGTTGTAAAGAGTTGTGTTACACGCTGTGTTATACTACTAACCAATAGACAGCCCGGATAATTTATATGTAGAACAATGTTTATTATAGTGAAAATATTGGTTAATACATTATCCGAGTAAAAATTCATTCCTCCGTATGTATACTAGTAGTACTGCTATCAATCAATTGAGGAATTGCTGTAGCTGTCTTGTAGAATGCCGATGCTGATCATTACCGTATGTGGCAGTCACTGGACAGTCTTGCCCTACTTCTACAACTCTGACATGGTTGACTGTCACATTGAAGTAGATCAGTAGGTACAATTAATATACATGTTTGCGATATATATAACAACCTTAAATCTCACTTCCCACAATCTCAACATCATTTTTCTTTCCTTTCCTTAACTCCGGTGAAAGTAAATACGATATTGATTATGCTAGTTTGACTTTTCGTTGATCTATATCGGGATGGTTCTTCGGAAAAAGATCTGCAACGCCAAGGCGGCTTCGGGAAATAATGACGTTGTTGACCGCCAAAAACGCATGTTCTAAAACCCTAAAGGGCGACATGTACGGAGTACAGAGGATATACATATTTGCGATATATATAACAACCTTAAATTGATTCATACTTATCATATGATAAATCATCCATTACTCTCCATCATCCCCTTCGCAGGGGCCTGTAGCAACGAAATGTCCACGACCGGATCACTTCAATGAATGTCGGCATCGAGTTCAAACAAGATGATGAAACTCTGAAATAACCTGGCATTACAGCACAGAAGAGACAAGGACAATTGTCTACGCTTTCCGACACGAAAGCTCCATGAAGATCTTCAGCAAGCATCCATGACTGTAAGTAGCGGTCTTGACTTGTTGTTGATCACTTTTGCGCCAGCTTCAATCAGTGCTTTAGCAATATAAAGTTCTTTAATTCCAGATGCTGTATAGCGAACATGTTGATATTTCAGCTGGGCAGATGGCAAAGCGCAATGTTTATCATGGGACAGCTGCTTCTTTTTCGGCTAGGATGAGGCAGCAGATCGTATGAATACCGACGGTGGAATTTATCACCTCTACCATCGGCGGAGAAATATGAATCAATTGCTGTAGACCAAATACACTTGGCACATTGTGATGGTGGATAAGTCAACATGGGCTCTGTACGTATAATCTTGCAAAAACTAATCGTAGTATTATATGTGAAATCAACAATAATTCTTGTCTGCGCGACTCAGAGAGATGCGCTTTATTTTTTTTTATACAACATTGAATTGGTTTTACCCGCATTGAAACATCAATTTGATGCTGTCAGGTGGATCCAGCAGCGGAAGACTCCCGTCTCATTCCAGCGGATATCCACCGGTTCGTTCTTATGCAGCTGAATGGATCGCCGTGTGGAGGAAGCGGAGAAATATGGAGACTGTCGGATAGCATCCGCCATGCCCTAATACAACAGTAACAATGTCTTTATCGACTAAAGTGAGATAAATTGCATGTTCCTTTGGTAGCCATCTTCCGAAGCCAAACCATGGTATGTTGTCGCGGTTCTTTCTGAATTCTGCCCATCATGTTTTGGCAACCAAAGTACTTAAGCTATGCTCAAATATTTTTGATTACAGCCCCTGCTTTTATACTCTATGGCTACAACCAAGCCGGGTTGTCTGCTCTCCTAACACTCCCTGATGTGGTCCGTCTATTTCCCCAAATCGATACCATCCATACCTCAGGAGCCGAGAAAGCGCATAACTCAACCATACAGGGAGTCGTCAATGGCATTCTACAGCTTGGTGCTCTTCTGGGGGCCCTATCCTGCTCGGTGATTGGCGACAGACTTGGTCGTCGGAAAACAATCTTCCTCGGTGGCTGTCTTGCGGGAATCGGACAGATTCTTCAATGCACGGCATTCTCCTTACCACATTTCATCATAGGTCGCTTTATTCTCGGCCTCGGAGTTGGACAGGTCAACGTTATCGTGCCAGTATGGCAGTCTGAATGCTCGTCAGCACATAGACGAGGTCGCCAGGTTATCACTGCCGGTATCTTCATCTGTGTCGGATTCGCCTTGACTAGCTGGATCAATTTCGGTTTCGGACAGATATCGTCGCCGCCTTTGAAATGGCGTATACCTTTGACCCTACCGGTCATCTGTTCTATTATCGTCTGCTGTTCCATTTTCAGCTTACCAGAATCACCGCGCTGGTTAGTGCAGCAACAAAGAATCGCCGAGGCCACAGAAACCCTCACCTAGCTCAATGGCCTAAACAATAACAACGAATTCGTTCTGGACGAAGTGTCTCGGATTGAATCTGCATTGGCAACGTCCAATGCAAACCAAATGTCTATCAGGGATATTTTCAAAGGCAAGGATGAAGGCCGAATTGCCTTGCGGTTTGCACTTTGCATGACGATACAGACCCTTCAACAACTTGTCGGTGGAGGAGTAGTTTCAAGCTACACGACAATCATCTTCGAAAATAACTTGCATCTCACTGGCAAGATTCCTTCGATTGTTGCCGCAGGCTCCCTGACATGGAAATTTATCTGTTCATTTCTAGCGTATGCTGCAGTTGACCGTTTCGGACGACGAGTCATATTTGTCGTAAGTGGAACGGGAATGTCTATATGCATGATAATTATGGCTATCGCCGCGAGCTTTCCGTCCTCGAACCATGCCGCCTCGATTGTCGCCGCGCTTTTTATATTTGTGTTCAACTTTTGCTATCCAATCGGGTTTTTGGGTGGTAACTTTTTATATTGTACAGAGATTGCCCCGCCGCAACTACGTGCCTTCATGTCGTCTTTTTCAACTGCAAACCATTGGATGTGGAATTTCGTTTTCACAATGATCACACCGGTGGCACTGTCGACAATTGGTTGGAAGTATTACATTGTCTTTGCGTGTACTTGTGCATGTATTCCGCTAGTCGTTCTTCCGTTCTTCCCAGAAACTGTGAATCGGGATCTGGAACGAATAGATCAGGCGTTTAGAGAAGCTGCTACTATCTGGGATATTGTGCCGATGGCGAGGAAGATACCGCAACATAACCATGGCGGACTTGATGATGGTCTCGTGAATGAGAAGGTGATTGAGGCAGAAGTCAGCTCCGTAGCACACAGAGAATTTTCTTGATTAAGACTCTGAGCTTCATCTGTCTGTGCTTAGTATTCAGGAGCATGGTGAAATAGTCTTGTTGGAGGCCCCTTGTCAATGTATTACTTGCCTGTGATTATGAGCAATTATACAAATATGAATATTTTAATAAAACCGTTGCTGTAAAGATATCATTACTAGCATGCCTTTCTATAAAAAATCTCATATGAATAGTAATGAAGATGTATTCAGAGTTACATAGGTACACATGAGTTATTTTATTGATTCCTTGCTATCAAGGTAATCCCTTACGCCGTCTTTCTTAACCATCCTTGACAATGCCAATCCATCTTTAATATCGTAGCCGATTCACTTTCAACAATATAAAGCACATCTAGAGACGAACCACCCCATGTCAAATTCGTTGTGTGGATACCTCCGGGACTTTTGATTCTCATCACCAGTTCCCCATTGGCGCTATGAACAAACAGCGTTCCCAACGTTGAATGTGCTACCAACAAATTACCTTCAGCATCCTGCGCCATCCCGTCCAGTCCTCCAATGCCATAGTAACTTGAAAATCGACCAACTCGTTGGACCGACCCGTCCGGTAGAAACGGCACGTACCATACAGCATTGTCTCTCGTCATTGCAACAAACAGCGCCGTCTCATCACGATTTAAAACTAGCCCATTTGGTGATGGTCCATTGGAGACCAACACCTCTAATCGTCTGTCGGGATATAATCGAAAGACTCTTCCCGTCGGGTCCTGCAGCCCGGTCATTCCCTGATCAGTGAAGTAGATGATTCCATCGCTGGATATGACCAGATCATTCGGCCCCTTGAGGCGTTCCCCGTGATAACGTGCTGCGAGGCTCTGGAGATCTTTAGAAAGCGGGTCCAGCTCTAATATGCCTTGCTTGTAATCCGCAATCACAATCTTTTTGGTGATGTGGTTCCAAACCAATCCGTTTGGTTCACCGTCATATTCAAGGATGAGGGTCCATTCCGCGTTGGAGTCGATTGAGAATATCCGGCCGTAAGGAATATCAGTGACGAACAAAAGGTCTAGTTCTGCGACATAGATTGGTCCTTCGAGGAAGGAGTCGAGAGGTCTTCCCCGTTTTTGATTTATTGAATGCTCGGAGACGCCCGGTCGACGGAATCTTGTTGGTAAGCTTGTCCAGCCCTGTGCTTGGAGGACGGTAGGCCTGGCAGATAGTGTGTTGGTCATTTTTTTTTATTACGGTAGAATTAGAAGCCATGAGAATCAATAAGACATTCGTATGTTAATTAGGTCATTGCTCAAGACCCCCTCCCCGGAAGACATCCGCAGGTCCGTGGCGGTTAGCATCCGATGTTCTCACGGACCAGGAATGATAGGTTAGTCGATCATGTAAATCCAAGTACCTAGTTATAAGATATTTAATCAAAGAGATTATTATATAAAAAACCAAGTGCAGATGGAGCTCGAACTAATAGCTACATCCGCTACCGTCCCGTCCAATGCGGATAAAATCCGTTCGGCAAGTCATACAAACCCCTAAGTTGGCAGTAAAAATACAAGGCTCTCTGTGAAGATACATTTGATTGAATAAATCTTGTAATCACTTGAAACACTGCTATTGTTCGTGTGGTTAGCCCAGTATACTTAATGCGGAGGGGATCCGAGACTAGATACCCTCGAAACCTCTTCGCTTATAAATAATTGATATTCTTGGCGCCTGTATACCAAAGATTTACTGCTAAAGAGATCTTGGTCCTTTCGTGCAGCTGCAAACACATAACAACAGCTCAACGGCGTGATCCACATTATTTCACTGAGTTTTCTTCCAATGGCTTCTGTACTTAGCCACGTTCAGAATGTCTGGCAAACCCAAAAAGCTAGCAGCCCCATATATGCCTTACTGCTAGCCAACATCATTATCGAAAATTCTTGTGAGGGCATAATCCGCGCCCGCCTCCAGGTGGAAAAGTGCCACACCAACTCCAAGGGCAGCTTACACGGGACTTTGACTGCGTGCATCATCGATTGGGCAGCTGGAATGGTGATTGCAAGTTATGGATTGACATATACTGGTATCAGCACTGATATTCACGTCTCATATCTTGCTAGTGCAACAGAGGGGGAGTGGTTGGAGATTAGTGGGCGGTCGTTGAAGATGGGAGGGACTCTTGCGTTTGTGTCAGTTGAGATTAGCAAGGTCAAAGATGAAAAGAGTACGGTTGTTGTTACGGGGCTTCATACAAAATATGTCCGACAGAAGTCATAGAATACCTCTGTCAATATGGATAGAGTTAGGTCTCTCCACGACTACCGCACATATGGGACGGAAAACCTTAAGCGCCGCAGATTTAAACTGATACGTAGAATAAAGTTGTGCTATCATAAAACCAATTATCCAAAACATTAATCCTTGGTCATTAATTCTATACTTCTTGGTCATGTTCTTTGCTGTGCTGGTTCAAGAACGGCGATAGGAACCTTAACACCCGGGAGGAAAAAAAGAAAAGAAAAGAAAAGACTGTCTGCTGAGTTCAAAATTCTATTATTAGTTAAACGAAGTAATAATCCTCAGTTGATACAAGAAAATGGAATAAATTCTATTCCTTGCTGTGGGTACGGAGTTGAGTCCGATGATGGGCTTTCTCCGGCATCTGGAATGCGATGGGGCATCCTCGGGGATTGCCCCCGACGCAAGCCCCATGGGGATTTCTGAGCCACGAATAGCGTCTATCCAATCAGTCATTAGCCGTAGTATCGTACCACGCAATAAATAAAACATGTTTTGGTCGAGCCCCTCTGTATAAGCGAATTACCAAGCATTTAAACCTACCCCGCAAGTTGACCCTTCTTCACCAGGCGAAGAAGCTTGCTATCATTGAATGCTAACAACAGTATTTTTTCATTTGAAGACAAAACCATGAGTTCCTCTGCAGATGTCAGCAGCCTGCTGGCCCAGGCAGGTGTCCCTGGATTCAAATGCCCTGCGGGGACTAAGATGCATATACTGGATTTGGGCACGCTGGAAGCTGATGAGTCGTGGTACGTATGCAACATTGAATGTTCGCGAGGCTCCCCGAAGTTGGTCAGACTATTCATACGAACTCAGGATTCTTCGCGGTGCCAATTCGAGCTCTTTATCAAACAAGAACCCAGTGAATAAACGCCGCGAACTTCTGATTCTATCGGCCTTGATTGAGTATCCTGGAGTAGGCTTAATTTTGTACGAGACCGGTTGTGCCGAAGATCTCGAAGTGGTTCGTATGTCTTTACAATTGTCCTGTTCTATCCTAACTTTGAATAGAAATGGGGTGCCCCACTGACCGACCTCTTTCCTCGTACCGTGTATTCCGAAGAGAAAAAACTTCCAGCTGCAATCAAAGCCGCAGGCTATGACATCAAGGACATCAAAGTAGTGATTATCGGACATCTACACCTGGATCATGCCGGTGGTCTCGAGCATTTTGTTGATACAGACGTGCCAATTTATGTCCACGAAGAGGAATTCAAACATGCTTGTTGGGCTGTCGCTACTGGTGCCGATCTCGGCGTGTATCTAGGGCATTACATGCTCCTCGACAGACTAAAATGGAATACATTCACCGAAGAGCATTTGGACCTTTTCCAGGGTATCACGCTGCATCACTCACCAGGTCATACCCCAGGACTCTGTATTATGCAGGTTAACCTGGAAAAGGATGGCACGTTCATATGGACAACGGACCAGTTCCATGTTGCCGAAAATTATGAAATGGGACACCCGCATGGAGGTCTGGCGCGAGATCATAATGCGTGGTTTCGCAGTTTGAATATGATTCGGAGGCTGCAGAGGCTGTTTAATGCTAGACTTGTGTTTGGGCATGACAAAGATGTTGCTACTAAGTATATTAACGAGAAGAAATTCTTTGAGTGATGGAATGAAATTTAACAGTGCCTCATAGGCATCTTATACCGTTTGATTTTGTTATAAGTTCCTTCAAATGATTATAGCTATATTTCTAAATTAGGCACATACACTGCCTCAATGTGATTCTTTCCTTTAACTTCCAAGTACAGAGATGTAATCCACTATTACCACAAGTATTCGTTGAACAAATTCTGAAAAACTACACGTATGGACATTTCTTTCAGTTGTTTTACCAAGTCACCTTTCTACACATACTAATGTTGTGTGATTTATCAATTATTGACAACTATAACTTTCAATGTTATCACAACTAATACACATTAAAGATAAAAGATTATTCTCAACTATACTAATATCAATAATCAGAGGTAAAGGGGAGCAGATGTCCACACCAAAAACACAACAACACAACGAGGAGCATCAAACTGAATACACAGCTTCTTTCTCTTTTAACATGACGAGTCACTATGCAGACACCTGCTCCACATGTGTGCTTTCCGACGTGCTCTTTTCAGCCTTGATAGCCTCATCGAGCTGCTCCCTCTGTTCCGTGGTGATGTTGGTAAGCCGCACAACAACATCATCGCCGAATTTCTCGCCCACCTCCTCCAAGGCAAGTCCCTTTGTTTCCGGAAAGTAGAACCATATTATCGGTATATTGATAGTAGTAAGGATTATGAAAAGAAGGTAGTATTTCCAGCCAACCTCCGCAAACGCCGTGGGAGCAGGAATCAGATAGGCAATTGTTGTAGCGAATAGTATAGCTAGTGACCATGCCATACCTCGTGAGCGAATATGAGTCGGGAAAATCTCGGTGCAGTAGACATAGGTGGTGGCATCAATGCAGCAACCGTAGCTTTTTGTTGAAAAAAAGTTAGAGCTAGCCTTTTAACGTGCACGTGGTTGACATATTGTGAAATAAAAGAGAAAACTTACAAAGATATGTAAAGGAAGAGGAAGAAAACACCTGCACTTAATCCCGAGGAGTTTTTCGTCCCTATGTAGCGGGCAGAAAGCGCTGCTTCGAAGATGAGACTGACAAGGCAACCGGTAATTCCAATAACTAGAAATTCATCAGCTTCTTGTCTCGCATATACTGCTTTAAACATACCCAACAGCTTCACGCGGCCGATATGGTCCATCAAGAGTGAACTGATGTAATTCCCAAAGAATGCCACAGTCACATAAGCTGCCGCCAAAAGTAAGGACACACTGTTGCTGAAGCCCAGCCCTCCGTATAGAAGAACACTGTAGTTGTAGATCACCAAGATGGCCGTAGATTCTGACGCAAACATAGTCATAAATGCACAGAACATGCGTTTCCGATAAGACGGTTTTTTGAATAAAGTGGCAACTGTCTCAGAACGAGCCATTTCTTGATCTGCTGCGACTTGGTACGTCATCTGATAGAACTCTTCCCTAGCAAATGATACCCTTGAACTATCCTTCTCGCTTTTGTGTAACTTTTCAATAATATCCCATGCCTCTTGACGACGACCTTGCATTAGGACTGAGTTCATTTAGTCAGTGTCGTTGGTTCCATAGAGTAAAGGTAGGAGGGATTACTCACGCCAACGAGGAGACTCAGGTAGAACTGGCGTCAGTAGCAGCATAACCAATGGCCACAAACATTGTAAAGAAAGTGGGAAACGCCATTGAAAAGCAGCATTTGTTGCATAGAAACAACCAAAGCCGATCCATGCGGCAGAGGCATATCCGAAAACGATAACAACGCCTAACTAGTCAGTTATTTCGTTCTCTATATAATTGAAAAAGAATATTAACAAACCATGTTGAGAGACTAAAAATCCACGAGCTGCTGGAGGGGCAATCTCGCATTGAAACAGCGGAATGAGAACCATCAGGATTCCTACGGAAAGGGTTCGGGGTTAGTATCAATTGGCCTGGACAAGGGAAGAAAAAAGGACATGAATAGCTTACCGATAGCAAAACCACCGAGGAATCGGCCGACGAGGAGCATTGCAATATTAACTGCTCCTCCTTGTAGTGCACCACCAAGGATGGCAATGGGAGAAGCTAAGAAAAGTGTTTTCTTGCGACCAAGGGCATCACAAGCCCAACCGCCAACCAATGCCCCGAGAAATCCTCCACCAGAGAAACACCCATTTAACCCACCAATTACACGATTGGTAAAGGCATATCGAGGTGCCGTAGCATCTTGAGACAGGTTGAAATATTCAAAAAATGAAGGTTGGCCCAGCGTCGTGGAAGTAATACTGAAACAGTATCCGTAGGTTAAACTACCAAAGCATAGTGCCAGAACAATCTGATGAATATGAGAATAAAACCTCAAGGTTAAATAATCACGTATATACACTCACAGCAAGATTGAATGCGCTCACATGACGAGCACTATTGGACGCCATCCTGGCTACTCTTTGACGAAGATTTGTAATATGAGCAGATAAATATGCCAATTATTGATAATATTGAACTACTCCTTCTAAACTTTCATAAATTAAGACAGGGGGGTTGCATATTCTTATCAGCCCCGATATTATGTCAAGGTCAAGGCCGAAGGTCGCAGACAACCGAGATGAAATCTGATATTATCGGATATGAAGTCCGAAATCTTAAAACCAGGAACCATTGGACCTTCGTGAGTGATATGCTGCTGCTGGTCAAATGAAAATGGGTATTGTTATTGGCTATATCGAAAGGTGACTATAGTATTTCTCTACTATATGGGGAAAGCTCCATAACCCCGGATTTTGAGTGGGTCACAATGTTGTGAAGAAAGCGGAGCAGTCCTAATATCGGCCCAAAAGTCCGAGGGTGCATCTGGACCGTGCGGGGTCGAAAACGCTAAAAATCAGGGCAAAAATAAGCGTCGTCATTCTGTTCAAAAACTATTTCAAATAACGGAAGGGCATATCTGATCTTCGGTCTATGTGTAAAACCTGTTTTAAGGTTACCTGCTGGTACTGTTAAAAAAAAAACTGAAATTCAATTTCCGGCTAAGTACATAGAATGGCATTTGAATACTCTAGATACCCATGCTCGGATGCAGTTTCACACTTTCTGTAGTGCTAAGTACATAACCTAAGAAGCTTCAAAGTCCATCTATAAGTTGTTGCTAGATTAAAAACAACCTTCCCCCAATCCAAAGGAATTAAGAATTCATACTATATGGAAAATAAGCATACGTATTTCAACGGGAAAAAATAAACTTACTTGATTAGAACAGTCTTGGGCTCTGTAAATCCTCGGAGAGCCTATAAAAACATTTAGCTTTTGTATCACGGGGAGGGGACTGAGCTTACATATTCACCAAACTCTCTGCCAATACCGGATGACTTTTTGCCTCCGAACGGAGCCTGGACGTTCATCTAAAAAAGCAAGCTATATTAGCAAATGAACCACCCAATAAGAGGCTTTACTCACATAGCTCACGCAGTTGACACCAACCACGCCTGACTCCAGCCTGGAAGAAAATCTCAATGCTCGATTAATATCCTTTGTGAAAACACCGGACATCAAGCCAAATTCAGTATCATTAGCCATTTCCAAAACCTCCTCCTCGGTTTCAAAAGTTTTGATCACGGAAACTGGACCAAATATCTCCTCTTTATAAATTTGGGCATCTTTCTTGGGGTTCAAAAAGACTGTTGGCTCAATGTAGCACCCTTGCTCACCGTGGCGGACGCCTCCAACAACCAACTCTGCTTCGGTTTTCCCCCTCTCAATCATTTTGGAAACTCTTTCAAAGGCTGCCTTGCCAACCAAAGGCCCCAGCGTCGTGGCATTGTCGAGAGGATTGCCTATGTTATCGGCCGCGGCTTTCATACGCTCCTTATAGCCCTCGATGAACTTATCGGCTATCGACCTTTGCACGTAGACTCGAGAGGCCGCCACACAAACTTGTCCAGAGCGTGCTAGAATGGCATTTATTGTCCTTCTTCAATTAGCATGCTGATATTCACGGCAATATCTCAACGTATCCGGTGCTTACCAAGTGAGCGCATTTTCTAAGTTGGCATCTTCGAATACCACGGCCGGACTTTTACCGCCCAATTCAAGGGTTACTCGCTTCAAATTGCTTTGCGTAGCGGCAATTTGAATTTTCTTCCCGGTAGCAACACTCCCCGTGAAACTGACCTAATACAGGGCTTAGCATGTAGAAATTTCAGGAAACGAATAGATATTACCTTTCTGATCCTCATATGCGCGGCAAGCAACGCACCTGTCTCTCCAGCACCAGTAACAACTTGAAAAACACCCTTGGGAAATCCCGCTGCTTCAAAAAGAGGCCCAATCGCTAACGAACCAAGAGGGCTGTACTCTGATGGTTTGATAATAATGGTATTTCCGGTTGCCAGACAAGGGGCAATTTTCATGATCAGAGTTGCAACTGGAGCATTAAATGGATTTATTCCGGCGCAGACACTATTCAATTCATTCGGTTAATTTTTATTGTAAACGGTAGGTTATTGAAGGAACACGTACCCAAGAGGTTCATGGCGCACTAGTTTCACAAAGCCATCATCATCAGGGAGATAGTCACCACGCAACTTGTCCGTCCATCCAGCTGTATCTCATTAGCTGCGTGTCTTTTCTGAAATAGAAAGGAGTTCTACCCACCGTAATACAAAAGCTGGCCCATGATGTAATTCTTTTCTCGGGTTGGGATGAGTGACACCGGGTTACCCGTGCTTAGGGTGTCCAGAGTTAAGATTTTGAGCAAAGTGTCTTTCTCATCAAGCAGCTCTGCAAGTTTACGCAGACAGGCAGATCGCTGAGTACCGGTGAACTTGCTCCATGGCCCATGAAATGCTTTCTCCGCCGCGGCGACAGCTGCGTCCACGTCTTCCTCACCTGCGACCGGAACTTGGCTGGAGACCACGGAGCCATCACTGGGGTTGTACACGGTAAATGTTTGTCCAGATTTTGGCTGTACATAGCCGCCATCAATATAAAGCTTTGTCAGCTCTGAAGCGGATTGAATTGTAAAGTCAGGCATGGTTGTTCATGCGAAGCGATATGTCAACTGTTTTTTCCAAAGTTAGGAGATAGTAGAGAATTAACTAAATATCAAAACATTTAAGCTTCCCCCCAATGCCCCTCTTTACCCCAATGTTATGTATAACCCGCTTTTGTGTTACCCGGTTTGACTCGGCTATAAACCAGTCGGAAAATTTGGCCGAGCAGATGGGGAATGCGGCCGAGCGTACGGATACTTCAAATGTTCTTACCATGGCCCGGGTAAACCCCACAGTGAGGAGAAGAGTACAAAGGAGACACCTTGATTGTGTTGTATTTATTTCATTTCAACCAAGAGTCTCTCCTATTTATTTTGTGAGCCTTTTTTCTACACAGAATACAACTAGCGGATAATCAATATCTATGAAACCGAAACCATGCAAGCAGTAGTGTATGAAGGTCCCTTTAGCATCAGCGTGAAAGAACAGCCGAAACCTGTCATTCTCGCTCAAAGCGATGCAATTCTCAAGGTTCAAATTGCCGGAATATGTGGCAGTGACCTGCATATGTATCGCGGCCACCAAAAGACAACCACCGGGCATATCATGGTAGATAATAGCCAAAGCCCCTCCCCTTCTCTCTTAACAATCGATATCTCTAACATGAAGAAAATAGGGCCATGAGTTTATAGGCATTGTTGAAGATGTTGGATCCGAAGTGAGTCGGTTCAAGGTTGGTCAAAGGGTCATGTCCATCTTTTCTCCCATGTGGTAAGTGACGTCGCAACAAAGTTTTACTCAAGCTAAAACTGTATGCCCATGTAGTATGAAGTGCTGGTTCTGTGAACATGGATACACCAACCGATGCGTTAATGGACCTTCATTTGGCAGTATGGCACTTAACGGTGGCCAGTCCGAATATGTACGGGTGCCTTATGCTGACAGCACCCTCGAGACTATTCCGGACGAAGTTCCTGCTGAACAAATGATTATTATGTGCGATATATTCCCAACAGGGTACTATGGTGCCATGAAAGCCCTAATGAAATTGAAGAATGGAAGGGAGACAGCTGAATCAATTGTCGGTGGGACACTACACGCGCCATCTGCACTGCGGCCCAGCTTTAAACAGCAATCCCTCGGCGAGAGTGTAGTTGTTTGCCTTGGTTGTGGACCAGTTGGGATTTGTGCAGTTCTAACGGCTAAAGTCCTCGGAACTGGAACTGTCTATGCAGTTGACTCTGTGGAGGATCGTCTAGAAGAAGCTAGAAAGATGGGTGCGATACCATTGAACCTCAACACAGATGATATTCCAGCAATCGTGAAGTCTGTAACAGACGGCCGAGGTGCCGATGCAGTGGTTGAAAGCGTGGGGAACCAGTCAGCATTGAAACTGGCATTTGATGTCGTTCGACCATGTGGTGTTATATCTTCCATTGGGTTTCATCAGTCTGAGCTCCCATTCACCGGGTTCGAGGCATATTCAAAGAATATCGAGTAAGTCATGACTGACTTTTGCTATCGCACATGAGAGGTATTAACTTGCAATTTTTAGCCTTAACATGGGCCGTGCCGCTGTGCGTCCAGTATTTGGTGAAGCACTCAAGGTGTTTGCTGAAAACCAAGATAAATTCGCCGATTTTATCACCCATCGCATGCCTCTAGCAGAAGCACCCAAGGCATATGAGATTTTTGAAAAACATCAAGCGCGGAAGGTGGTATTGATTTTGTAAATTATTGAGAGAGAATCGGATAGATTTAGGAATATTTTAAATAAGAAAGTTCCAACGTTAAGTGGTTATTGAGGAACCAGATCGATAATCTCGCATGTTAGAGGAAACTAGTTAATATTTAAAGACTCATGAGTCCTAGCCCCAAATAGACAAGCCACATGGAGGCTTCTTCCCATTCGATATAGTGATTAGGACAATTTCAAAGGTATGCCAATGTCATTCAATACCAAGACGATCAACTGTTTGATACTCTATAAGTCAACTACCTATTGACTACCTATCTCCTAATTAGGATAGAGAAAGCGTATCATATGATCTGAATTCGATAGTGTTACTTTTCATATCAAACTCAATTTCAAGGGTCGCCTATTAGTTCTTCAGTTATTCGTAGCTTCGAGGGGACCCGGGGGAAATCCGATGGGAGGACCATGCCCATTTCCCCATCTCGGGGCCCGGGGCCGAAGCCGAGACACCGATCTGCGGGGAAACAAACCGACGATCGGCGATCGGATGCGGAGTGTATGTCAACAATGCGTATAAACTGCCCATACTCATTATTGGCCAGATTCGCGCCTTTTCGCATGTAACTATTGTCTAACACCATGGCTACCTCTCAAGTCGTCAAGTCGGATGGCCCATTTCATGGGCTGCCCACTTATCCCCAAAATGAATCGCTCTCGAATTTGACCGCGGTGATTACCGGTGCCAATGGCATGTCCGGTTATCATATGGTTCGTGTCCTTGCTGCAGCTCCTGAAAGATGGAGTAAAATTTACTGTCTATCACGCCGAACGCCTCCCAGCAACTTTTTTGATGATTTGGGAGAGGGGGCGAAGAGAGTCGAGCATATCTCGGTCGATCTTCTGGAAGAGGAATCATCTATTGCGGATAGATTAAAAGAAAAGATACAAAAAGTGTGAGTCATTTTCCCAGAGGCTTAACATCTCTTTAAAACCTAAACATCTACATAGGGACTATGTATTCTTTTTTGCCTATTTGCAGCCTCAACAAAAAGGCGAGGTTCTAGGCATGTGGTCAGATGCGGAGGAACTCGCTAAGGTTAATTGTAAGAAAAAATGACCTATCTTGAATGATTCTTGAGAATATGTGATGACTTATCGCTGGGATTTCAGCAACCCTAGTGAAAAACTTCATCGGTGCGGTTCGTCTATCAGGCCTACAGCCAAAACGATTTTTGTTGCAGACTGGAGCCAAGCATTATGGATTCCACATCGGGCCTGCTACCAATCCATCCTTTGAATCTGACCCAAGAATTCCTCTGGAAGCAAACTTTTATTACCCGCAGGAGGACGCACTTTCCGAGTATTGCAAGGATACCGGAGTTGGCTGGAATGTTGTCCGTCCATCATATATTATAGGTGCGGTCCGTGATAGTGCCTTGAATCACATGGTCGGTTTGGCAATATATGGAGCGATTCAAGCGCATTTGAAGCAGCCACTGGCATTCCCAGGCGACTTTGCCGCTTGGGATCGCGAGTACTGCCAAAGCACTGCCTTGCTCAATGCCTATTTTGAAGAATGGGTTGCTTTGACGGACGGGGCTGCCAACGAAGCTTTTAACATTCAGGACGGTCTTCCATTTACATGGGGCCGCTTCTGGGCTTATCTAGCCGGCTGGTATGGAACTGGGTGGAAGTCCCCGGAGGAAGACGAGTCCAAGTACCGCACGAATGTGTCGAGACATGTGCAGACACCCCGAGGGTATTTTGCTATTTCCTATTGGATCAGAATATTTGAAGCTAATACTGTATGCCAGATACGGTCCCCTTGGAACGACGCATTCTACTTTCAGCCTTCATGAATGGTCCGGACGGCCCGAGGTTCAAGCTGCATGGACTGAGCTTTCCCAGAAACATGAACTTGTTCTTGAACCATTTACCGACAAAAACCGAGCCCAAATATTTTCCATGACCGACTCAGCAGTCATCGGTAGCTGGCCACTGTCTCTTAGCATGCGAAAAGCACGGAAACTGGGCTTTCTGGGAAATGTTGACTCGTACGAAACCTCATTTAACACTATCCGTGATCTGGCTCGACTGAAGGTTGTGCCACCTCCTGTTGCAACGGAATTCACCGAGTAGCCCTCTAGGGCTGACGGAGATTGAAATCTGGGGGCTGAATGTCAATTTGTAAAGGTATTGTAGGGTTAGGGTTAACGTTCAATACCCGGCAATGGGAATAAATTACAACTGCATTCTACAAATATACTACTAGAAAATAAAAATGTGAAGAAATAAGCGGCAGCAGCGAACTTTTAAAGTTCATATACAAACACCTGATTTACTTCTAGCCAATCAAGCTATTGGTAACTTGTAACTTTGGATTGGTCACCCCGCTTTTCTCCAAGTTTGTCACGTGCATCTGCGAAATGCGGAGAGCTTCTTTTCCCCGTCAACATCAATTGACGGTTCTACTCTTCTTAGCTCTCACCAATTTAGATCCACAGGCCTCAATTTAGCCGTCATAGCTAGTGTGCTTTTTGCAGCTCGGTCATAGAAGCCTTGTTGATCTACCATTCACTTCAACTTGGATCCCGTCGGTCTTCTCTACAGCGTGGCTCTGTTCGTCAGTCATGCACGCGTGCGAGCGCTGCTACTCGCGAAAGACGAAATGCGACCGCCGCCTACCGGAATGCAGCTCGTGCATGAAAAGTCGATCCCTATGCCAATACCCCAATAAACGTCGAGATCGACAGCTGCAGCAAGAGTATCTGAAATCGGTCGAGGGGCGGTTGAAAGAGTTGGAGAATGAGAACGAGCGACTTCGAGGAAGAGTGTCTTCGCTTGATATACCAGACGAGACACTCCAGTTGCATCAATCAACGCCCAACTGTCGTCAACCCACACCGAATCAACTGGATGTAACAGAGTCTCATGATGCCGAGGTGCAGCTGTCGCCGGAGCAATCAGCAAGTTCTATTCAACGAACTCCCGGTGAAGAACCCCGCTATCTGGGTTCTAGTAACGGGGTTGACTTTGTCGATGTCGTTGAACGAGTTGTTGATTCGTCCCATGCGACTAGTGGCCTATTCGGACGAGTCACTGATAGCCATCGCATGCTTGATAGAGTCGCTTTCCCTTCTATTCCTCAAACTGCGAGACTGGTAGATAGGGAAGTGGCAATGCCATTGATTGACTCATACTTTGCTCATTGGCATATGATATTTCCACTGCTCTATCGGCCCGGATTCATGCAGATGGTGCATCAGATATATTCCGATCCGCATTTCTATCAGCAGAATTCCGCATGTGCCTTTGCCTTTGATATTGTTTTGGCTTTGGGTTCGGTTCCATCAAAAAGAGTCGAATGGAGTTATCGCGATGTAGAGTCTCATTTTGCTAGGGCATTGATTCGTTTGAACGAAGTCTCTACCCTACGCGATATACGATCATTACAAGCGTTATTATTATATTGCATATACGGGATCCATGCCAGTCTGCGCGATACATCCCGTGAAATGTGGGAGATTCTTGGTAAAGCAACGCGTTTATGTGTGGAAATCGGCTTGCATCACAAAATTTCCAAGGATTTGGTGAGATGTCAGTTACACATCACTGGTCCCATACCGGACTCGGTGCAAGTGGAGATGCAACGCCGATGCTTTTGGTGTTATCATAATTTGGAAAGGTGAGTATGCTTGTTTTGCATTGCAACTACTCCACTAACGAAAACCAGAATTGTGAGCATCTCTCTCGGACGGCCCCTTGCTCTTCACGATGATGATATCCAAGTGGAATTACCATCCACAGCAGATGACGAAGCTCTTGATCAAGACATGACACTTTCGTCTTCGCACACAACATCTCCCTTTGTGATGCACATCCTACTACGCAAGATTCAATCTAAAATTCATCGATCCATGTATACTAGTCACTCGATACAAGCACTTCCCATTCACGAACGACAGGCAATTAGAAGAGAGATATTCAATGAACTTCAACTATGGCAAAGGAATATCTCTCTTCTCCCTTTGCCCCCAAAAGACAACCTTTCTGCCATAACATCCTCCTTCATGCATCCAAGTTGGTATCAGGCTTTATACCATAGTGGCTGTCTGCTACTATTCCGACCATCTGCAACATTTCCAGCAACAGAAGGGCTCGAATCATACGAAAATATGGACGATATACCACAATTAATATGGAACTCGTCTCGTTTTGTGCTATCTCATTACTATGAACTACTACGCGACCGTCATTTGAATTATTCGTGGGTGTGCCTATATACGATTTTCATGGCCGGTCTAGCCAATACGTATAGTGTCGGTTGCTGTGCACAGAGGCGAAAGCAGGGGATCATGGCCTTTTTGCCATCTTATTTTGACGTCGTGTCCGATATTCGCGATTGCTCCAATATTTTGACAGCAATATGTGAAAGATGGGATGATGCGCGAGGCTCGTGTGATATTTTCAATCGGTTAAGCATGAGTGCGTTGAATGAGCTTGTTGAATCAAGCTTCCATCCAAAAATTGACAGGACCGCTCCTGTCTCTAGCAATAATCAGATCAACGCAGATCCTACATCGGTGACCTTTGAAAATAATGGCGATGCGCGAGAATCTACAACGGGGGACGGCCGTCGTTTGACGCCGCAAACACTTCCTTCACCAGGGTTTCCCGACACATCAACGCATTTGGATCAGTCCCTTTCAGCGTTCGATCCAATTGTTGATTTTCAGCAGATATTTCAAGAAATTCAAGATACCATCAACACTAGCGGACAGGGACAGACTAATGAAGTCATGCTAGGCTTCTCACAGGAGTGGTTCGAAAGATAATGGCAATTTTTAGGAAGGCAATGAATCTGTATTTGTATATATGAAATGATTTAGAATGTCGATAATAATGTCTTTATACGTATATATTAAATAACTGAAGCCTTGCGTAGCTGCGAAACAGCTTCAGAAGATAGTCCTAACTCTTGTAGTACTTCCTCTGTATGCTGTCCTAGAGACGGTGGACCGTCTCTGATGGATGGCTTCGACTCACTGAATTTAACCGGCATTCCTGCTATACTCAGCAATTACAACGAGAGGATAAAAAAGGAGAAAGCGCTTACCAAGGACCTTGACTTTCCCTGACACTGCCGCATTTTGCTCTACAGTTTGCACCATGTTCCTCGCAAGCGCCTGTGGGTGCGAAAACACCTTTTCCAACGTATTTATCGGCCCATACGGCATCCCACTCCCTTCAAATGCTTTCTCCCATTCTTCCGTTGTCCTCGTCACAAAAAACTCGTCTAATATGCTCTTCAAATCCTTCCTGTTCTGGATTCGAGCATTGTTATCAACAAACCGGGGGTCATCTGCCAGCTCTTTATTTCCTAGCTGCTCACACAGATTCTTGAATTGCCTATTATTCACCGCGCCAACAACAAGAAACGAATCCCTCGTTTTGAACGCCTCATACGGAACGATGGTTGGATGCGCCGTGCCCCAGCGTTGCGCCTCCTTGCCCATGTTGATCCACGACATGCCGACATTCGCGAGAATCGAGATTGTGGTTTCGAACAGCGAAGTATCAATCTTTTGTCCGACTCCCGTTTTTTCCCGTGCAAGTAAGGCGGATACAATGGCGCCGTGCAGGTATAGACCCGTGCACATGTCCATCAGTCCAACGCCGGGCTTGGTGGGAGGACCGTCGGGTTCGCCGGTGATGTGAAGCAGGCCTCCTTCAGCGGCGCCGATTACGTCGTATCCAGCGCGTTGAGCGAATGGGCCGTCGGCTCCATATCCTTGGGGAAAGTCAGCATCAAAACATCAATACATACAATGAAAAAGGGAATACCGGAAATGCTCGCCAAGATAATAGACGGGTTGACGCCTTTCAACACATCATATCCAAGCCCTAACTTGTCCAGTTTCCCGGGTATAAAATTTTCTACACTGTGGTTTACCTAGTGTTAGTAACGCAACTTTGGATAAGAAAGAGAGAGAGAGAGAGAGCTTACACAACATCGGCCTTGCGGGCCAATTCAAGGACAATCTCCCTACCCTTTTCGCTCTTTAAATTTATCCCAATTGACCGTTTGTTTCTGTTGATAGTGTTGAAATAGATGGAGGTATTACCGGCATCTGGCCTCCAGATAACCTCTTCGCCTGCTTCTCTCCAGAGACGGGTATCATCCTAATACAATTGTAAGCCAGAAAGAAATTTTTTGGGAGAATATGTTGTTCTGATAAATGAATTCAATGGACAGACTTACTCCGCCCTGTGGATGCTCGACTTTGACTACATCCGCCCCGTAATCTGCAAGAATCTGAGTACAAAATGGGCCCTACTGAATGTCAGAAACCCATGTAAAAATCTTCTGAAATAAATCAAAGGGGATTTACAGCTAACACCCTCGTCAGGTCAAGAATTTTAACCCCTTTAAGAGGACCAGAATGGTTGTTCCGTGGAGTATGCGTATGGTTTGCACGAGTAGCGGTCAACAGAATACAAGACCGAAAGGCCCAAGACGACGCAACCCGAGAAGACCGCCTCGGAATGGTCGATATCAGACAATTCATAGTGAAAAGGCTAGATTAAACTAACAAGTAACAATATGTCAGAAAACCACTATAAAGTTGGAACACTAATCATTTAAAATATGAATGGACACTGGTCGGCCATTTGTGACAAGTATCGGACCAATAAACCGATATTGTACATATTTAGTACACTTAATAAGCAAGGTGAATAAAATGCTAATGCTTCCGGGTTGGTTTGGAGATGATATTCTGATCCGAGGTCAATGTAGGTATCTAACAGAACACAGAATCACCGAAGTGAGGCAACTATCGGTAAGACAGTTGATGACGGGGTTTCGGACATTCAATCAATTACTTCATTATTCCTTTTCATGTTTCATTTGACTTTCTCTCTTTCTTTGCCTTGCAAGTCAACAGCTTCTACCGTTCGGGCTTCGGCGCCGAACCCCAGACCTCCTCGGATTAAGCCCGAGGCCTAAAACGGACATGTTAATTCTTCATTCATAAAATCGACGCATGTGCTTGGTTATTAAGCAGGATTTAAAAGCGAATTAGTACTTGGTAGTTTGACGAGTAAGCTGTAGGCATTGAGGATCTAAAGAATCCACGAAAAAAAAAATAACAAATGGCGGCTCTAGTGCAAGGCTTCACTGTTCGTTGTTTGCTTGACCCTCAAATAATGACCCAAGAAAAAATAAAGTGTTAACATTTCATCTTAGCAAAGGTCCCTGGGAACAAGATCCGTTCTGAGAACGCGGTCCATACTATCCCCTCACCGCCAAAACATACGACGCCATGTACACGCCCGCGCAACGGAGTATCTCCAAAACAACGACACCGACCTAACCGACTCGCAACGCACTGTTCGCGACGCAATCTCCAAAATATGCATCAACTACACCGACGAATACTGGCTCAAACAAGAAGAAAGCAAAAAATTCCCGGCCGAATTCCATCGCGCCTTAGCCCAGGATGGGTGGCTTGGTATCTGCATGCCACAACAGTATGGTGGCTCGGAACTGGGCATCGCCGAGGCAGCGGTTATGATGCAGACTATTTCAGAATCCGGTGGCGGGATGACGGCTGCTTCGGCGGTGCATATGAATATCTTTGGTCTTGAGCCCGTGGTTAAATTCGGCACGGATGAGCAAAAGAAACGCTGGCTAGAACCGTTGGTGGCAGGAAAAGAAAGGGCTTGCTTTGGTGTGACGGAGCCAAATACGGGGCTTGACACACTGAAGCTGCAATCGCAAGCCAAAAGGAAGAATGGGGACGATTATTACACTTTGTCCGGCCAAAAAATCTGGATTTCCACCGCCCAAAACGCGCACAAGATACTCATTCTTGTGCGCACCACCCCGCTGGACCAAGTCCAGAAACCATCACAGGGCCTGTCCCTCTTCTACACCGACATAAACTCATCCGTGATGGAAATCACCGAGATTCCCAAAATGGGGCGCGCTGCTGTCGACACCAACACGCTGTTCTTCGACAACTGGCGCGTGCCAGCCAGCGACATGGTGGGCAAGGAGAACGAAGGCTTCAAAATGATTCTTCACGGAATGAACGCCGAGCGCATCCTAATCGGGGCTGAAGCATTGGGTCTTGGCTATGCAGCATTGCGCAAAGCAGCCATCTACGCCGGCGAGAGAGTGGTATTTGGCCGCGAAATAGGGAAAAACCAGGCAATCCAGCACCCGCTCGCTGACAGCTGGATGAAGCTGGAGGCGGCGCGGCTCATGCTATATCATGCAGCGCGCATGTACGATCAGGGCTATGCGGGAGGGGAGTATGCGAATGCGGCAAAGTATCTTGCTGCCGAAGCAGCCTTTGAGGCGTGCGAGAGGGCGGTCATGACGCATGGTGGGATGGGCTATGCGAAGGAATATCATGTAGAGAGGTATCTCCGGGAGGTGTTTATCCCTCGCATTGCTCCAGTCAGTCGCGAGATGATTTGTAACTATATTGGGGAACGGGTATTGGGGTTGCCCAAATCATATTAATTTAAAGCAGACACATATTCGAATTATACTTAGTTTACAAACTCTGCTGACTGCTAATCTATCTAGATCAATTGTAGCGCCACTCATGGCTTCAATCATATAAAAACATTTGAATGAAAAAAAACCAGGTATAATACTATTTCAAAGTCATGATGCATAATTACCATACATATAATGCAGCACATATCCATACAAGTGCAACGCAACCACGCCATCAGATGAACTGACAGCCAATTCGTTGCCCGAGTCCATATAACCAAAACATGCATACATACAAAAAAGACAAAACCCCCTAAAATCAAAACAAAACCAAAAAAAGAAACCATCCGACACCTTGCTCAAAATGACCATTGCAATAGATAAAAATAAAGCCCAATATTTTTGCAAATACGACTAAAATACGAGTTTAGATTCCATTCGACAGCGGGCTGGCTCTGTCGCTATGTGAATCTGTCTTGGTTAGGGCTTCATCATCCTTGGTTGAACCATTATCTGTATTTTTCCCACATCCCTTGACCAATAAATGCCGCTAGAATATGATTAGTGGAGGTTCAAAAAAGCCAGAAGAAAGAAAACGCACCTTCAAAGCGTCCTTACGAGAAAAACTCTTTTCGCAATGTGTGCATGGAAAAGGTTTGACAGACAGATGGATGCGCTTGTGCCGTTTAAGATCATGGTTGCGGTTGAAGCTTTGAGGACATTGATCGCATTTGAATGGTCGATCGTTCGGGGGCGCCGGCTGGCCGTGGCCGGCGTGGTGCGATGCGTGCCCTCCGTACATGTGCTGCATACTAGCCAGGTGACCGCTGGTGAAATTGGGCATAAGCCCCGCGGGCATGTTGCCCATCACAGACATATGGCCACTAGGATTGTGTAGGTTTGTCATAATCGGCCCGTTCATGGCAGGGAGAGAGTATGACGGCCATGGTGTTCGGTTGTAGCCAAGCTGTGGCGGCTGGATGGGCGGCGACTGCACAGATGGCATCCGTGAAGCATGAATGCCCAGCCCGCTCTGTCCAACTGAAGCCGAGGTTCCGTAAGAAGGTGGAGGATAGGCACTAGGATGGGCGTTGGGGCTGTACAGCGGCGCTCCCGTGGATTTTGAATAAGGATCCCCGGAAATCATGGCATGGGACTGGGCAGTTGATGTCGTGGGTACGCTGCTGGACATCATGGTCGCTTGCTGCTGGTGATGCCCTGGAGAAGAAACGGGGACAGATTGTTGGTGGAAAGGAGGGGGCAAGTGGTTGAGATCGTACTGCTGCGACATGCCTTCCGGGGTCGACGATGGTAGCGTGACACTATTTCGACCTAGAGATGCTCCAGAGGGCGAGATGGCGCCTCGTGGGGTTGAGTAGAGGGTAGAAGAGTTGGGGCCCCAGGAAGAATGCGAAGGAGCCGCGTAGTTGTAGGAGTTTTGATTCGGCCACAAATTCGAGTAAGCCGGAACGTCAGGACCAGCAGCTGAGAAGGATGCCGCAATGTTGGAACCCTGCTGCAATGAGTTGGCGTTGGTGCCTTCGGTAGAATGGTTCGAGGGAGGCGTGAGGAGGTTACTGACGTTGGAGAGCGCATTCACGGGGGAAAGACCAGGAAATTTGGAGGTGGCATTCATATGTCCAAAGTTGGTCGGGGGAGGAAGCTCAAATACAGGCAGATTAGAGGCCGCTGGGCGGCGCGCAGTCAGAGGCTGCGGTGCTGTATTCAGCGCATCAAGCGCCGTACCCATTCCGGGTGGGGGGATTGCAAGAGCCGCCAGGTTGCCGGACTGTCGGGGGTCAACTTGGGCACTGCGAAGATACTCAGAGTCAATGAATGATGGCGCTACCGTCAGATTGGCGGGAGGAACAGTGGTGGTGGTGGTGGCTTCGAGGTTGACGATGGGTGTTTCTAAGGACCAGAATCGGCCACCGAAAGAGCCTGATGAATCCAGGAGGGATGGTTATCGCAGGGAGGGATCCCTCTATCGTGCAACCACTCGACTTTGCAGAGACGTGAGCCTTCCGTCCTACACGAGAACGCGGGCTGGTAGATTCAATCGGACCGTGGGTCCAGGCGATTGTCAGAGGAAGCGTGCACCAAATTGCATGGTAAGTTAAGGATAGCGGGGGAGTATTCCGCGGTCGGAGGTAGGTGGTTGTTGTTGTTGTTGTTGTCGCTGTCGCTGTCGATTTTGGAAGAGGCTTGAAAAATTATGAACGGGAGCAGTGTGGGTTGTTGAGGTGTGCAGTGTTGAGGTGGAGATGGACGCGCTCGCGACAATCAATAAAACCGCCGGGTTGTGTTTTTGTGTTTTTTTTCTTTTTCCTTTCCTTTTTTTTTTTTTCAAAAAAAAAGTCTTAGCCTTATTGGTCAGCCAGACAGAATGACAGACAATAAAGAAGAAGAAGAAGATCGCAGGAGAGGACAGGGGGATGGGCAAGAGGGAGTGAAGCCTGGAGAGGGTGGTGAATGAATGAATGGATGGACGAGTGAATGGCGAGTGAGGGAGCGAGCGCCGAGCGGTGGATGGAGCAAGCGTACTGGGTACAGTGGGTAGTTAATCAGGTATTAACTAGTTGACTAGTCAGGTATCCGGCGAGACGGACGAGTGGCTCGGGCTCCACGATCGTGCAGGCCAGCGGGAGTGGTCGCAATTTGGCGGGACGGTCTGGACCCGGGCGGCCAGCGCGGGGGATCCCGTGCTAGTTAGCTGCGACTTGCCACGCCGGCTTGAGGTATTGTGGCTGGCCGGTGTTTGTTTTGCGGCGAGCAGCGAGCAGAAGCGACTGCGCGAGGAGTCGAGGAGCAGAGAAGTGGAATATGCACAGCGGGGGAGGGGAGGAAGAAGACGAAGGGCAAAAGAGTGGAACAAAGTGAGAAAAGCAGGTGGTCGGGATTCGCCTGGGCAAGCGCGAGTTGCTAGCGTCCGCAACACGATGGTTGCTGCGAGCGACTAAGCTAGTAATAGTAGTGTAGCAGGCAGATAGCCGATGTCGCTGGGCCAGGACTAGCGGTGCGTAGGGAGAGATGGGCACGAGAGAACGAGAACAAGAGAGACAGCGAGATGCGGAGAGGAGAGAAAGGAAAGGGCGGAGTTGGCGAGCGAGAGAGACAGAAAAGCGACAAAGAATGCTGAGGGCAAGAACAGGCGATAGGAACGACCTGAGCACTGAGCAGACAGGGAAGGAAGGAGGGGAGCGCGGGTCTGGGCCAGCGCTCGGCAGCCGCTGCCATTGGGGCTCTCGTTATCGGGCGACTCGCTAGCCCGCCAGGCGATACGCGTTTTACGGAGTACCATACGGTACCCGTATCTGCCGTATGGTATGATCCGTATTGTTCGCTTTTGCCGGCAGGTCGAGCCCGTTCAGTGTTGGCAACGATCAGCAGCAACGTGGTTGACAGGCTGCCCGCCTTGGCACCGGTTTGCCTGTTGTCGTCCTTACTGTGTAGTATTTACTGCAGAACTCGCATGGGATGCGATATTATTTGCTGGCTATTATTCTTATTATTCTTGAGCGATTTGTATTCTGTGTTGTGTGCGATTCGTCGACGCAGAATCTCCAGACAGTTGCCTGGTTGCGATGCGGTCTGCACAGCAAGAATGCATGGAGAGATGCATGACTGCGATGTAGCATGTCCACTCGGTACTTCCCAGGCTGCCAGAATAAGGTGGATCGAGTCGCGGGAGGCTTGGAGGCTGAAGGCAGGCTGTTGCCGATCTGCAGAGATCTCGACTTCTCTCCAGATGCTCAATCCGTCCATGATTGACGGGTGGAGCGGACGATCACCACTGGATTGGTATATCAGGAAATAAACTTACTGCACCATTGAATACTTTGTTGGAAAGTTAATAGTGCCTCACTGCACTCCCACGGCTACGTACGAATAACTGAATTTTACATCAACAGCGGCAATAATAAAGCGCAATCAATGATGAATACACAATAACCGCCCGACCAACAAACCAAAAAAAAGACAAATACGTACCCGTACAATACAGGACGAATAATACGTACTGTCGCGTGGCGAGCCTTGCATCGGATGTCAGCCAACAAGGATTTGCCGCCAGTCAGACGGACACGTTGGGGACTAGCGGTCGGTACCGTACCGTACAGACCTGGTCAGTTTGGCGGGTGTCCTGGGTAGCTACTGGCAAGCATCGTCTCCATCGGACGAGGCCGAGATTCCGAGGACAGTTTTATTTTTATAATTATTGTTACCTAGTATAATTATACGGTTGACTGCGCTAGACCGCATCGCAGTGCTAGATCGGTCATCACGACTCGGTCTCACTCCAATAATAATATCGTCTGGCATAGTTTATTAGTTACTCCGTAAGCAGCAAGTACGCGCAGTAAGCTCGGCAAATCGGGCAGGCAAGACCATGTGACCTGCGGTGGGGCGCCATGCCAGCACTGCCAATCCGGTGAGTCCCGGACCCACCGTCCCAGCGAGCGCCAACCAGGGAACGCTGGTCGGCTGTCGCAGTCGCACAGCGCATTCCTAACTTTTAATAGTCGCTTTTTCTTCACACGTTTACGGACACTCCTGCAGCAGCAAAAAAAAAAAAAAAAAAAAAAAAAAAAAAAAAAAAAAAAAAAAAACCCCAAAAAAAAAAAAAAAAAAAAAAAAAAAAAAAAAAAAAAAAAGAGTAAAGTCCCAAAAAACCAAAAAAGCAAGTCCCAACTTTGCGAATGTCTCGGCCAAAGTCTAGACCGTTCTGCGGAATGGGACTAGGCCCCCGGTCAGCAGCTCTTCTGAATAATGCGCAAGGTCACAATAGTAACAATAAAATGCGTGCTGGCTGAGCCTCAGGATCAATAGTCTCGCTCGCGCGCAGGTGCGTAGAATGCTCTGACCTTGGAATTCCTGTTATCTTTCGCTCGCTGTTTGGCCGATGATTAACCGTCCGGACTATGACTGACTACGTCGTTGGATCGGGTTAGCGTGCTTGGCTGCTGGTCACCTGGATAGCACTATCCGCACACATTATTTAATAACACATTTGATCTTTAACACAGTAAGAACCGGGTAATCACATGGGTAATGATTTGGAAATTAATACCCCGGCCACAAAGACATCTGGACATGCTCTGTGGAAACATGCTTCCCTAAGGGTAGCATCTCGGCCATTATCCCCAACGAGCGCTAGGCCACGACTCGAAAGTTCTAGCTCGCTTCGGTAACATCCGCAACTGCAACGGTACATACTCCGTAGCCAGCACTACACTTAAATTTACCACACTAAACTTGGACTAACTTCTACCCCCCGAAGTCGTGCATTCCTCCGATCCAATCGGGCACTGGCCAGGACACTCTCTGCACCAGCCAACCCTAGTTAGCTACCGCCCCTCCCTCTGCACACTCAGCACTCAGCAGGTCATCTGTCGCGACTACACAGTGATACTACTACTACTATTTCAGGATTTGTTAGTAAATAATATTCAGGGTCGACTCCGTGAAAATCCTGTGCACACCCCTGTCGCCATGCGCTCCCCCGTCCCTCGGGCGCAAGGGGCCGGAACCTAGCACAAGGGACTAACAGATGCGTTCTTGCAGTCAAAGGGTAGCATCCAAATCCATCACATGAGCGTGTCCCCAACACATAATTAAAGTAATAATACTACTCTAACGACTCTGTGGCCAGTTGAGCCCTGACTTTCCCACGGTTCTTCTTATTATTTTATTATTTTATTATTGTTTCCTCCGGGATTCCGTTGAGCTAGTATAGTGCAGTCTTAAATAGTAAATACCAGGGTTGACCAATACGCGCTAATGAGTCATGTTGGCCGGGGCATTCCATCGCGCCGCTCGGTTAGTGGATGTTTGCGCTTCCGAGAGAGCCCTCTTGTCTCTCCAATAGGCAATACTACAGAGTACTAAGTGCTTGGTAGTTTGTACTATGTAGTTTGTACTCCAGTTTAATTATCCGTTTATTGGCACGGAGAATATCCGCTGCATATGCTAAGCCAGCTGACGCCTATTTAGGAAGGAGAGTCATCACTAATTGGTGGATATCAATCGGAGTTGAATCGCTTGTTGTGCTTACAGGGTCCCACTTCAATGTGGTTAGTACGCAGTTATCGTGCTCCGGAGACCCGTGCTGCACCCACGGAGGGTCACTGGTAATTAGCTTGGACCGCCGGTGGGAACAGTTGTCTTTTTTGTTTATTAATAATTACTTCGTATATCGAGATCACTGTATTCACGAGGCGATAACCCCAAAATGATGCTTCCTGTTGCTGGATATATATCAATTGATGTCTTACAGGTCACAAATCAATCGATATCAACTTAAAATATTTTGCATTGATCAGCCTCTGTAGATCACTGCCGATCGCACCATTTCTAGAAAAACGACTTGGGGGTCAGCATTCTTGATATAACCGTTAGGTCGCCAATATCATGTCTTTTGTGATTGATCAAATTCAATGTTGTGACCTGTCATAAACAGGAGTATTCATCATAGCCATGTCGATTGATATCAGACGATACATTATGGGCAAATATATTAAACGTGTGGTTTCTATTTGAATTATTAGTAATTTATAAATATATTTCCAGGGTTAATGCGATTGACTTGCAGCAGCACGATACCTGATTACATTCGTAAACCCAATGCATATCTGGACGACATCTAGAATATATGCACCGGTTGACATTAATTGATGCAGTGCCGGAATTATTGACATGAATTATTTAATTTATGCAACCAAGAAACCACCTACACTACCCCATGGACAATTATACTCGCAAATCTTACTGTTAACCGCAACCATCATCTATAGCCCTAACCCTAACCCTACCTACCCATCCAAACGTCATCACCGTCCTACATATGCATCCCAACCAACCCAACACAATCTACCCAAGTGATATCGCCCAATTGCCATATTTATCTCGTAAGAAAAAAACAATAAAAAACTACATGCTTGATAATCGGGCATCAAGTACCCGGACCCGTGTGGTGTGGTGGTGACGTCACGCATCCTGACCCGACGTCATCCAGACCGCACGCAGCCTGGATATGGTTGGAAGAGAACAAATAGCGTAGTTCAGGTTCAATTGAGGGGTTAAAAAAGCCATGACGTTTTATTCTTTCCTTTTTCCTGTATGATCAGGGATCCATCTTGGGGTATATTTAGTTGGCCAAGCCTCCGGATGTCTGCGCGACGATCTAGAAGGAAAGCTTGTTTTTGCACTTTACTTTTACCACTCAATTCCACCTAGCTACTCAATTGACCATATACTTACAGGAGAATATTCAAAATGGTGCTCCATCGCAGTGTACGCCAAGCCCTCACAGCCCGAGTTGAACCACAGCTGATAAAAAGCAGATCGATCCCGATGAGATCATCAAGACGTTAAGAACCGCTCCAGAAAGGGCGATCAAGTCAAACATCCACACCGAAAATGCCGTTGCTAGCATGACCCCGTACTCGACTCGCTATTCTAGCAAGGAAGCCATCCCAAAGTACCGCTTGCCCCAGAATGGAGCTCCAGGCGACGTTGCCGCGCAGCTGCTGCGCGATGAGTTGGATCTTGACGGAAGACCGAATTTGAATTTGGCTAGGTGGGTTGCAGCCATGTCGCCAAAAGACGTACGAAAATTCTGATTAAACAGCTTCGTCGGAACGTACATGGAAAGACAAGCCGATGCTCTGATGGCCGAGAACATTGCCAAAAACTTGGCCGATGCCGACGAATACCCCGCGCTTATGGCAATGCATGCTCGGTGCGTCTCAATAATTGCCAATTTGTGGGGAGTACAGCCAAAGGAGAAAGCCATTGGTTCCGCCACAGTTGGTTCCTCCGAGGCCATTATGCTGGGAGGCAAGGCAATGCAACGGCGCTGGCAGGAAAAACGAAGAGCTGCCGGAAAGGATACTCTGCGTCCCAACATCTTGATGGGCGCTAATGCTCAGGTGGCGCTGGAGAAGTTTGCGTGCTATTTCGATGTCGAAGCGCGCATCCTAGATGTTTCGGAAAAGAGCAACTTTGCTCTTGATCCAGAAATGGTCCGCAAAAACATTGATGAGAATACCATTGGAGTCTTTGTTATCTTGGGCTCAACGTATACCGGTCACTTTGAACCCGTGGAGGAAGTCTCCAAGGTTCTGGACGAGTACGAGGCAAAAACTGGTCACGACATTCCCATCCACGTTGACGGAGCGAGCGGTGGATTCATAGCCCCGTTCACCTATGCTGGGGCCGGTCAGAAGTGGTAAGAGAGCGTTTAATAGTGAATTGACATTCAATGAACTAACTCACCTGCACAGGAACTTTGAACTCCCAAGAGTCAAGTCAATCAACACCTCTGGCCACAAGTTCGGATTGGTATACGCTGGACTGGGTTGGATCCTCTGGCGAGACGAATCCTACCTGCCCAAAGACCTCATTTTCCAGCTGCACTACCTCGGAGGCACGGAAGAGTCGTTCACGCTGAACTTTTCCCGACCCGGTGCCCAGGTCATTGCGCAATACTACAATTTTATCCATCTGGGATTCAACGGGTATCGAGACATCATGGAAAACTGCCTGGCCAATGCCCGTCTTCTCAGCAAGGGCCTTGAGCGCACTGGCTGGTTCAAATGCGTCAGCAGCATTCACCAGCCCATTAAAACGCTGAAGACGGCGAAAGACGCAGTGCTTGGATCAAAATCAGGTGAAACGTCTGCTGACTATGTCGCTGGAATCCCAGTGGTGGCGTTCCGCTTCTCGGACAAGTTCCAAAAGAATTATCCTCATGTCAAGCAAGAGAGCGTCAGTATCTTACTCCGAGCCAAGCAGTACATCATCCCTAGTAAGTCAGATAGTCCTTCCCAACAAAGTGCACCTCGACTGACATTTCTAGATTATCCACTACCTCCGACAGCAAATGAGACTGAAATCCTGCGAGTGGTTGTTCGAGAAAGCATGAGCGCGGACCTGCTTGAGCGTCTGCTAGGCGACATTGTGGCTGTAACCCAGAGACTGGTTGACTCGGACCCAGTCGACCTCTCTAATTTGCAGACCGAGGCACATCACACACGAGTTCAACATCACCAGCATCAATCCAAGGTACATGCACAACAAAATAAGGGGAAAGATTGGATGAAGGCATTGGGCAAGGGCGTGCACAAGAGCGTTTGTTAAGATAGTTTGGCATGGCGTCACAAATTTCTTGTTTTTCTCAATTCCTCTTCATGATCTCTTTTGACATCATTCGCCAAGTTGTTCTTCGTCTTCCTACTTATTTTCGTTCTTGATCGTCACGCTCAATGTTCAGCTCAGACAAAAAAAGTTTAATGTTGTTGATATTGCCGACGTATGGAGTCCTGGTCTCCCCGACTAAACCCTGTAGCGGAATAACGAACGGCCATGTGACATTGAATGGTAATTTGCAGTGACAGAAAGCCGACGAATGGCAGTCAAGTTGATGAAATTCCAATGGCTTGGTTGTGTAACGTATCAGCCCATGCTTATAGTGGTCGGAACGGCTACAATGCCCCTGCCACCCGTGGGACAGATTCTTTCCGCTGTACACGAGAGCGTGACGATTGAGAATTGGACTGGATATATACTGTAACCGAGCGATAAGAGCGTGGCAATCGCCACCAAGCTCTCCAGGGACCTCTGCGTGTGCATATATGTATATGTGTATGTATAATGTATGTATCTGCAAAGCCTTTGCTGGGGCTGAAAAAGGTTCTAGACCGGCCAAGCAATCGACGAAGCAGACCAGTAAAACACCGCGTATGTAATCCAAGTCTCCGTCGCCGCCAATAGGCCAGTTGAGCAGAAAAGACGGTGACCCTCGTGCAGCAGACGTCGAGATCTGATCCACGTCAGCATGCCCCATTGGCCACACGTTCTCCTCGCTGCTGGAGAAAGCTTCTTGGATCTTGCAGCGCACTGATTGGGCTGAATATACCGTCAGGCGCGAACTGATCACTAGTTAGTTTGTTAGTTGCCGGCAGCCGCCACGAACAACTCAGCGTCAAAAATAATAATGGGACAGCACGGTGGGCCAGCGATTCCCGATGCTGCTCCTTCGGAGCCTTGCCCTGCTCTTCCCTGCCTTACCCCACACATACACTCTTGTACGTAACATGGGTGCTGCTTTGACCATCGCGGGATGTGTCGATGGAAGAGTTTGGCGTGAGGAGAAAGAAGCCGTGCAGCAGCAGCGTCCGGAGCTCCCATTTGGCTGCAGCAGCCGAAAAGCCTGTCGAACAGAGAAGGCACCACGGCCATCAGGTGACCAGCCGGGTGGCTTGGCCGCACCTGCCTCCCCGCATACAGTCGTTCGGCCGCCAGCAGGCAGGAGCGGGTCTTATCGTCGCAGCTGCCCAGTGTTCCCCTCACACGCTCGCACCGTCGGCTCAGGAGATAAGCATACGCCGTGCTCCTCCTTCGTTTCTGTTCTGCATGTTTCTCTTTGTGTGTGGATGTGTTTTATTTCTTCATTCATTCATCCGTGTCGTTCAATTCGTCACCCTCACTCAGCTCACTGGTGTCAACTAACCGCTGAACCGCTCGCTGATCATCGCATTGTTGATATATCGTTTATATCACCGGCGAATTTTTGCCTGCATCCCCACATGCAGCGTCTCAACGGCACCACTGCTAGCACCACCAACACCGCTACGGCTCGCGTCGCAGACGTACGTGGTGCTGCGACTTGACACCTGGGCCAATCTTTGGTTGGTCCGTCGATCATCGAGTATATCAGAAACCGTCCGCTCCACTTCTGGGTCTTATCTCTTCAAGGCCATCGTCATATTCTACTGCCCGCCGGCGCCGTTGCACGCTCCGCTTTCTCGCTGCTCATGGTTTAATATCTCTTGCCCGCTCTTATCTCGCCCGGCTATGTTCGTTTCTGTTGCTTCCTCCCCGAATATCCTATACATGTGCTTTGCTTCTCGGCTGGCATGGATGCAATAAGAATCCCCTCGCCGTCCGCCATTCTAGACCCGCCCCCTCCTCGCTCCACCACCGTTGGGCTCAAGTCGAACAGCATACAACAACAGCAACGACCAAAACAACAACACAGTAGATTATCTCCAGCAAAGAAGTGGTCCGCAAAAGATCTCCCTACAGACCCTGCTCAGCGGCCCAAGCAGTCTAAAAGCCGAAATGGTGGGTCTTTTTATTTTTCGGCGCCGGTTGGAGCGCCTGAGAGTTATTCATCTATCCCAACGTGACACAGGCTAAATAACACAGGCTGTACCACCTGTAAAGCAAAGCGCCTCAAATGTGACGAAACAAAGCCAAGGTTAATAGACCACGCATTCGTGCAGATGTCATGGACCGTGATGAGCTAATATTACTGTCACAGCTGCCAGCAATGCCAGAGACGTAATGTAACATGCGGTGGTTACAAGAAAGACTTCAAATGGCGCCCGTTCGAGGAGACCTTGGCTACTGCCAAAGTTGTTCCCAAGAAGAAAGGTACGAACAAGGTCATTCTGCAGAAAAAACTCTTGAATTGACAAATATATCAGCGTCTCCTCCCCCGGACTCGACCCTGCAGGACAGTTCTTCTCCGCCGCCACGCAAGGCAGCCAGGAGAACTTCAGCACCCATCTTGCCAGTGAATTTTTCACCTGGACAAAGCTGGCAGTTTTCTCCAACCAGAGACACCTTCCCTGGGGAGATATCTATTCCGAATACCCCGATTAATACTAATAATACTCCTATAATGAACCAAACACCTTCGATTTCCTTCTGCGAAGACTTGCTGGACACTTTTGGTGTGCCTATAATCCCAGAGACTACTGAAATGGAAGCCTCGGGATTCATGCTGTCCGATTCGGACCTGGCTCCACTATCTCATTCACTACCTATCGAGTTGGAACACCCTGGAATGACTCTATCCGGCGAAGAACTAAGCTTCTCGTCCATGCTAGAGGAAGGCAGTGATGACATCGAAGAAATAGTCCGTCAATCAGAAACAGATCTTCAGCTGTGGCCAGTCCAAGACTCCCCAACCTTCTCGACGGGTATGGGATCTGCAGCAAATCTACCTATAATGACGAAGCTTCCACAGCAGCCAAAGCTTCTTCCTGGAAGCGAAGAGGGTCTAATAATTCGTTTCGATCGTTTAACTTGCGGCATTCTCTCGGTGAAGGATGGATTGACAGAAAATCCTTGGAGAACGTATATCTGGCCCATGGCCAAAGAGTCCCCGGCCTTGTGGCACGCCGTTTTTGCCATGGCTGCATTTCACTCCTCCAATGAAAACTCGGCAATGCGTGTTTTTGGCATGGAACACATGCGGAAAAGCATTAATTGCATGGTGCAAGGAATGGTGCAAATGCAAACAGATGCGGCCTTGGCAACTACGTTATCCCTGGCTTTTGCAGAATCATGGGATCAACAGACCTCGACGGGAATATTGCATTTAAAGGGGGCTAAGGCTCTCATGCGTCAGACGCTGAGAAACAGATTACGCCGCCACACTCCTCCCGACGAGCTGGCAAAGCTTCACTTTTTATATAATACCTGGTTATATATGGATGTCATTGCTCGGCTGACGTCAGTGGATGAGGGCGATAAAGAGGAACTGGGCGGCGTCCCATTTCCCCTTCCTACGAATGGCATCCACGACGTCGATCCTCTTATGGGCTGTGCGGCCACTCTGTTTCCTTTAATTGGCAAAGTGGCGAATCTCATCCAGCGAGTAAGGAAAAGCGAGAAGAATTCTTTCGTGATCATTTCCCAGGCTAGAGAGCTAAAGAATTCAATTGACCGATGGGATTTGCCCACGCATTTTAACCCTCCGGATGATCCTCACTCTGAACTACAAGACAGCATTCAGACCGCTTATGCATATCGATGGGCAGTGCTTTTGTACCTTCATCAAGCCGTGCCAGAGATTCCATCTCCATCATCCGCAGAGCTTGCAGATAATACGCTGAAGTTTTTAGCTACTGTACCTTTGACTTCTCGGACGAATATTGTCCACATATTCCCTCTTTTTGCAGCAAGCTGTGAGTTTGAAAATGAAGAGGACCGGAGCTGGATTATGGATCGATGGCAGATGATGCAGAATCGCCTGAAAATTGGCAACATCGATCGTTGTGTCGACGTCATTCGTGAAGTCTGGCGTAGACGCGATTTATCTAGAGCGGAGAGGGGGCGAACAAGATCTCTTGACCGGGGAGAAATGATCCCAGTATCGCGTCCTGCTACCCAGAATGGTCTCTGTTTGGAGGATATTCCTGCAACTTTGATGGGTACAAGAGTTGTGTCTACATTATCTACCGTTGAAGAACTCGACTTTGAACAGACAGTACGAGGGAGACATCACTGGGTAGGCGTCATGAAAGATTGGGATTGGGAAGGTAAGAACTGCAACACAAAATATCTTGTTTATTTCCTATAAACTAAGACGCGAGCTTTTAGTTCTTCTGGGTTGAAACGACAGGTGCCATCTTCATTGGCCGGTAGTGTGCATTGGTTTCGACGGCCTTGGGACTCGGAAGTCGGCCATCTTGCGCAGCTCCGGCCTTGGGCGGCATTCTTCCTGAACTGCGGTCATTTTGTGGGCTGTTTATCGATTTATCGACATCGGGATTTTCGCTGAGATAGGAGCGCAGTGAGTCGATATACTGCTCGATCTCACTTGTCATCGCAACGGTGGGCATCTTTTCTTTGTTTGTATTATTGTCGCTTTCGTAGAATAGTTGGTCGCTCCTTTTTTTCAGTTTTCCTTTGTCTCGACTTGCAGGCGATTTTATTTTTGTTGCTTCTCTTCCTTGGCGCTTTGGACAGCAGGGCTTGTGGCTACTCCGAGTTTACGAGCAAAACTTGATTTGGATTCTTAGGCATGTAATTAGCGTGGGTGTCTTTGTATATGTTTTCCTTGGTCATGAAGTCATGAAGCGAAGTCTTACTGTTCCGGGGATTATTTCGTTTTTTGTTTTGTTTTCTCGCGTTGGGCTTTTTCTTTCCTGCTCTTGTTTTGTCTTTTTTTGGACACTGCTACGGCCTGGCGGAAATGGGATAATCCGGTATTGGCAATACAAAACGTGCGATTGATTTAGAGAAACCAGACTGAGAGACTTGTAAGCTTTTGCTGTCTTTGTATTTTGGTTTTGCGAAAAAAAAAATTGTCCAAAAAAGTATGTCGGTTTAGTTGGTGGTGCCGCCTTGGAAGTTTCTTGCTCGATCTGCGGGGACCAGGTCGGGCACAATGGTAATTGTGATGATGTTCTGCATTTGTTGGTTTGTCATGCGATCGATGTTTGTCTGTCACTTTTTTTTAAAATGGGTTTGATGTTGTTTATTGCTTTGGGGGGTTTGCCGAAAGTTGAGTGTCCAGAGCTGAGAAGGGGAAGAAAAAAAGAGGACATGGGTGGAAGTATCGAGGAGACTTTATATACCGACAAGACAGGGTGGACTGGACTACCGTGGCTTAATTATCCGAGCGCGATTTATTTGCACCGTTCGTTTGTTTTCATTGAATCATAAGAGAGAAACAGAGGAAAGCTGTTCGTTGGTTCGTGTCGACCCCTCAGAAGGGCACACTTGGGGCCATACAGCACTGGGTGTGCAGTTAGCCGCGGTAAGAAAGGTAAAAATGAAATAATAACATACTTTTTTAACTACGTATGTACACATGTAGTTTAGCAGGAAAAAAACAGGAACAAAGAACATAGGCAAGCCACACCAAATTAGGAAAAACTGCTAAATAGCTGTACCGAAGATCGAAGAGAGGAAAAAAACAAAAAAGAAAACAAAACAGGATTATTATGGAATCAAGTGCAGTATTCGGTAAGGCGAGGAGGGTTTCTTTAGGGACATCTGGAGGATTGAACTTTTTTGTTGAGGATAATCACGTCATAGGCTTCAATGTAGTATAGAGGAGTGGGCGTGGATTGGCTTCTACTGATCAGCTAACGTAATTCTATTACGTGGAGATACTTGACTCTTCAATGCTGCAGATAAACAAACTATCATACATATATGTTCGTTTAATAGGCTATTAAATCGAAGTGCTTGATACTACATAGTTGATCACCTTGTTGCATATGTAGGATGTACAGTAGTCGCTACTACGCTTTCGCTTGCAGGGGGGCCCGGACTCTGTCTGATTTTTTATTTCCCCACTTTCCTGGCGTCTGAGTTCAACTAACAGCAAAAGCATGCCAATAGTAAAGCCTGGCCTCGATAGTTAATGGTTCCTCCCTGTGGGCTCATGAATTAGGGTAAGCAGCTCGCTAAGCCATTTACGGTAAAGGTTCGCGGACCTTCCAAAATAGGAAAATCTATCCCTCCTCCTCACAAGAACCTTTTTTGTACCAATGAAAAGAACCAAATTGAGAGTTTACGGATGCATATAAGTAATGTATATGCATTGGCCTTTTTAATGATCGGGGTTTACTGCCGATCTCCGATAGACCACAGGTTTGGAGACTTGCGTTGTGACTGATCATATTACTTTACCCCAATTTGTTTCGTGAGGGGAAGAAGAAGTCTTCTTGACAGGAATAGGTTTCCCTTATTAGGTATATTTTTTGATTTGTCTGTTATGACGTCAGAAGATTGTTCAATCTCTGTATGATTACCTAGTTGGCAGCTACAATAGACAGACTAGACATTAATAATTTAATCTTATTATTTCCGCCCACAACAAGATAATATGTAAGTCCTCTTCCGTCAACAATTAAAAGATAGAAACCAAGGCATTTTGACAACCTGATCCTCCTCCTGGCACCCCATAAAAGCATAACTTCACAGTAAGCCGCTGAACGTGCGGTCCAGATTGTCAGAGAAGCCTATTCGAGATTTTCTAATGCTTGAAGTAGGTGGTACAACATCGGAGATTGGCAGAGGAATAGAGCACTGGGGGATAATGTCATAAAACTCCAGGCAAGAAAACAGTGATCAACCAATTATCGACCAGGCTGTCTCGCTCATCTCGCTCATGTTCAATCCTGTTCTTCATTCTTGATGATGCAACCCCTTGTCCTTGGGTATAATAAGCCAGCTTATGCCTGTCGCACTGAATAGTCCAACAAGCATGGGCTGTAGCACTTGAACTCCACATCGAGCAGCGATGATGCCCGTAATAGCAGGAAAGATCGAACCCCCAATCTGTCCCAGCACGAATACAAAAGCTACCTGTTTTTTAGCATATTTTGTGATTTTGTCAAAACGGGACAAGGAACCAAGTATCTTACCAATTGCAGATGATCGAATCTCAGGCGAGAAGATGCGTGTTCCTACATTTATACCCTATAGAGAAAAGAAGAAGAAAAAGGCAACGTGTCAGCCCACTGACGATGCAGAAATATTCAGAGAATTGTTTACTGTTGCAAAAAAAGGCCCGGAGAAAAACCCAAGCAGACTGGCTGCCACAGCCTCTGTAATAATATTTGGAACACTATTGGGAACTTAGTATGTTTTATAGCCATGGTGACAAGATAGAACAAACATACAGCCAAAAGACTAATTGGAGTGCAACACAAATCATTGCGTAGATGAAAACCATCCGACGCTCTCCAAGGCGATATGTTGGTTCAGCAAGAGCCAATCGGCCGAGGAAGCCGCCTCCATAGAGACCTGTTAAGGCATAACCAATCTTACCACTCTTTGCATTACGGACAACAACAAGGTATTCGACCATCCAGCCTATCACGAAAGGTTAGAACGACGCTGACGTCTCTCAAAAAGAAGTGAGTTAGTGACTATGGAACAGATACCTCCAGCAGTAATGGCTGCACCGAGAAAGAAAAAGAAAAAGAGGCTGAGGAGCCACACCGCTGGAGTCGAGAGGGTAGCTTTGATTTCGGTCAAGCTAGTCTTCTGGGTGGATCGCGCCTCAGAACTTGTGTCCAGCTTTGATTTCAGGCCGAAGCGGTCGTGGAAGAAGATAGCGATGAGCGTGAGGTTTATGACACTAATACCTAAAGGGAAGAGGTAGAATAGGCTCCACTGGCCCTTGGTCTTTACGGATGAAGCGACTGCAGTTGCAACTAATGGGCCGACCAGACATCCTGCCATATACATGGCGTGGATGAATCCAAGGTAGCGATGAGACCGTTTGAGTGAGGAAGCAAAAACGTTTGCATGCGTATCGTTGAAAGCCTGACCCAGGCTGGCGATACAGAATGTAATGGCATAGAGTGGGAGAGGTGGGAACCAGGTTCGTAGCGTGTGGGCGATAATCTGAAGAACTGCTCCAAATGTGAGCATCCAGCCCAGGTCGAAATGCCGTGTCAGTGAGGTATTGGACAAAGCTGCGATGAGCCAACCTAGAAATGCACAGCCGTATCTATGGTCTAGTCAGTGATTATATCTCCCTCTCTCTACTTGCGAACGCACAGGATGGATATCATATTAGCGTTGATGTCATAAGAGCGCATAACGTATGGGATGAGAGAGCCCAAGCTTCCATCGTTCGTTCCGGCGACAAAAAACGAGACGCCTGCGCTGAGAACCTTGAAGCTGGACGCCTTTGGCTGCGAAGTTTCCAGTTCTTGCGGAGTAGTAACAGGGGCTTCTGCTTCTGCCTCTGTACGTAGTATAGACAAAGGCACATCTCTTTCTGTCTTACTTTGTGTCTCCATGATGGTGGTTTAATCGTTATGTAAATGAGTAAATGGAGAATGGTATTCTGCAATCATATTCAGACTTAGATTAGAAGCGCGAACGGCGAACGCTTTTGTGTCTAGTGAGAGCCCGGGTATTAGTGAAATAATGAGCCAAGTTCTATAGTCAAGAGGGACGCTAGTACTTAACTTTCGCTGGGCCTTACTAATATAGCAAAGTCACTGAGTCAGTGACCCAATGACGATGGTCTCTCATCCACCATAATAATAATGAAATCGATTATTTAATCCGATCTTCCGCGAGTACGCCTTCTAAACTGCTTGAACGTCGATAGAATCTCCCATGTGTACCAGTCTAGAGTTGATATTTGAAACACGACGGATAATTATTGCAGGCCTACGGAACCACCCAGATAGAGAATGAACGACATGAATGATTCTGTAATCGAATATTTTATTCTTTTATTTAATCGAGTTTGTAACTTGTTCATAGAAGGCCTATAACTCGTTAACAAACTCTTCATAATAATAACGTTCATTAAGTAATGGGAGGGGCGGGGGCCATGTTCTGGGCAAACTCCTCAACGTAATTTCCGGCCCAACCGCGCGCAGCTTACGAGCATCAAAAAATAACTCCAAACCATAGAAAAGTTAATCCAGGCTATGAAGGAAGACTCCTTCTTGGTATTGACGCGATAAAAACATATAAAAAACTAAAAGTAAAGCAAGCTGCGCGTCTTTATGATATTAGAAAATCTATATTATAAGGACAACTTCAAGGCTCTTGCAAGCGTAAGGGATCAGCATAAAGACACTATAAATTAACATCTATGGAAGAGATTTTATTATGTGATTGGGTTTTCTCTTCAGAGTGGTATAGCTATCTTCTAAGACTTATCATGCTTTATAAAATAGCAAATCTTTTACATAGAGAAAAAGATCTTGTCTATATTATTAGTAAGAACTAGATAGCTCTTCTATAAAGTATTAACTTAATCCATGAACTAGATTTATACACTGGCTTAACTATTCTCGTGCTCGCTGTGAAGATGTAGCTATTAAAGACATTTTCGAGCTGCTATAGACAGAACAGGTGTCCGGAGTCTCTAAGAGAGTAAAATCCAATTTATTTCAATTTGTATATAATTTATATGGCATCGGACAATAAAGTGGGTTGCTAGGGCGCGGTTTGGTGGAGAATTCTGTCAATCAATCCAACGGGATAACAATAGCCATGTTCAATAATCGATATACTTATCGCCTAGCTAGTTGCAGTGAAACCTAACATAAGTCACAGGTTGCTTAACATTTTTGCACTTTTTCTAACTTCTAGTTAATTCTTTCCCAACGCCGTATATATATCCGTTTCGACATCTTCAAATAGTGTGATGACTTCCTTGTCTAGGAGAATTTATTGTTAGTAAGGGGACAGGAAGAAGATCGACACTAGACAATAGACGCCTCTTTGAGTAATGACTCCATGAGACAAAAAAAGAAAACTCACCTCCATATGGAAGAATCTGACTCGCAATAAGAGCCCCAATCTTATTTTCGCGGTCTGCAAACCAGTATAAATTTGCTACGCCTTCCCAGTTACCAGAACCAGCCGCTCGACCCGTTGATGAACGAGTATGGCTTATGGAGAATGATAAACCCCAGCCTTCAGTCAAATCATCTGGGGTCGGAAAAATGGGACAAACATTTGCAATTAGTGGTTTTGCAACAGGCTCAGATTCATTGGCATATCTTGGTTTGTCCGGGATTTGGTCGGTGAACATTTCTGTTGTTTTTTGGCAATCAAATGTTGATTGATTAGCCATGGTATCTGTGATTTCCACCGAAAGGAATTTACAGCTAATTCTTACCTCTAACAGTCTCCGGCTTGAGGATTTGAGCACCCAACGGCAGATATGTCCCATCGTTAAGTAATGTTGCAATCAATCCTAGGGACAAGATCAATTAATTCCTGATTACTTGTGCGTGACCTTGTGAAAGGGGTGCCGATAGCCATACTCAAGTATTCAGCAGGAACTCCAAAGCAACCAGCCCCAGCCATGCAATATCTTGACTTCCCGTCCCCTGGTTTTAACAGAAGTGGAGCTCTGTAAAGATGATCAATTATTTCTAATGTTCCATCCGGGTGGCGTCGATGCATGTAAGCAAGTCGTGCTTTCTGGTCTTCATTCGGGAAGAATGATATATTCTTTATCTCCAGAGGGACGAAGATATTCTTCTTGAAGTATTCTTCGAGAGAAACACCGGCTATACGCTCGACCAAAACACCAGCCCAATCCATATTGGTTCCATAGCGGAAGGCTGTACCAGGCTGGTTAATCAAGGGTCGGCTTAAAACATCGTCACGATCCCCAGAAAAATCATCAAGACCTATGGGGTGAGCCCAGGATGCAAGTTTAACTGTATCGAACGCATACGCAAAACCGGCTGCAATTACACTAAGAATCAGCATGACATGGCCAAAAATAGAAACTCGCTGTCGAAAGAGACGGCAGCTCAATCGCGAAGAAACGCAGTCAATTAACATGTATATATATTCAGGGGACTAACCAGTATGTGTGAGAAGCATTCGCAACGTGATTCCTCGGATCTTTGGGATCAACTTGAACTTGGTCTCAGACCCGTCGACAGATTCGAGGACCTGGATGTCTCTAAGCTCTGGAGCCAGCTTCTCAACTTGCTCAACGCTATCAAGTTGCAATTGACCACTCTCTACCAGCTGCATGCATGCTATTGATGTGATCATTTTGGTGAACGAGGCCATATAAAAGGGCGTATCGAGTGTCATGGGCTCGTCAACACCAACTCCTCGTTTCCCCGATGCATGATTGAATATGACTTCTCCTTTTGCATTTACAGCACTGTAAATAACACCGCCTATAGCTGGTAGTGATCCTCGTGTCTTTTGGTCTATTTTTTTGCGTATCAAGGCGGCCGCCTCTGCGGAGATAATTGGAGACATAGTTGTTGAGCTTTGCTAGGGAGTGCAAAGCTGGAACAACCGATTACAAGGCGTAGTTGGATAAACTCCAAATACTTTTTTTTAGAAGAATAAATAGATCAATAAATAAAACACAATAAAGAAGTCATTCGCAAATCATCACTCATAGAGTCAATAGCAAACACGGGATCGTAACCTTCCCTGTAGCTTCTTCCCGCAGCGATAGTGTTGTGCTTTTACCAAATTAGGAAGGTGAGCCAACCTCGGGTCATTTTTTTGGCCAAAGTGGGACTCTACACATTACAGTTGGTAAGCCAAAATTTTACTACAACCAACAAGTAACTTTAAATTTCTTACCTACATGTCGGGGGGTAGCGATTATTATTAAAAAGATAGAGATGGAGGAGAAACATATTTGCAATTCTGAATTCCAGTCGTTGATTGGGAAGGATTCCTTTTGAAGAAAAAATGGGATCTATTGTGGTATGTAGAATCCCAAGACGCTAAAACGCTACTGCATCTATCTACGAACGCATGTATAAACCTCAGAATTTGATGGGATATGTGTATTCCAAAGAGAAAAATGGACTGCCTTCGACAATTTCATGCAGGATAACACTAGCGACCTGGCCATTTCATCCGTCACAAAAAACTATCTGTCAAAACCCAACTTTAGTGGATTTGACGAATACAAAATATTGTATGATGAATCAATAACATCCCCAGACTCTTTTTGGTCGCGCATGGCGCGTGAGAATTTGACGTTTGACCGAGACTTTGACACAACGCAATTTGGCTTTCTTGAAGGAGGAGACTGTAGCTGGTTCCTCGGCGGCAGACTCAATGCTTCCTACAACTGTATCGATCGCCATGCTTTCAAAAACCCAAATAAAACGGCTATAATATACGAGGCCGATGATCCCGACCAAGGATACACCATCACATATGGTCAGCTGTTGCTAGAGGTATCCCAACTCGCGTGGGTTTTGCAGTCGCGCGGGGTGTCTGAGGGGGTAAGGTTACGATATATATGTCAATGATACCAGCCGCAACCATTGCGATGTTAGCGTGCGCTCGAATCGGTGGTGTTCATTCTGTCGTCTTTGCTGGATTCTCAGCAGAGGCACTTCGAGATCGAATCAGTGATGCGAAATGTTCCATTATAATCACAGCAAACGAGGGTCGACGTGGCGGCAAATCTGTATTCACCAAACGGGCAGCTATGCTTCCTCTTTAGGAATGTATCCACACCACCTGCAGATTAACCTTAAAAAAATGGTCCATTTTCCAGATTTATGGTCCCCATTTAGTTTCATCAGCTTTTGATATAAGCGCTAATTCATTGCTTGAATCCTTCGAGTCTGCTTCTAGCCATCGTACTGGATATTACTGTCTTATTAGTTATATTTGCAGTAAATTTAATTACACTCGAAGGACTGCTATAAGAATGTTGTAACAGGTTGGAGGCATTCCTTTATGTTAACATATTGTAACGTGTCGTTGATTATATCAATTGAGTTACATTGAATTGTTTCATCCTTAGGATCTTTAGGAAAAAACATCGAAAGAGTAGTTAAACAGACAAAACTATATAAGAGATGATTTTATCATAATGAAAAAGGAGTCTACTGTCAAAAAAAAAAATCCAAGTGAAAGTTGGCGAAAAACTGCTATAAGTCTACCAACCAACCTAAAGCCTTGGAAACTTACAATATGTATTCCGTCAGTTCTCCTTGATCATGGGCTCATGGATAGTCTTGCATCTGACTATGTTTTACTTGTGCTTGTTTTATTTTGAGACTCAATAACTTATTGAGTCCCCTTTAGGCCCATTACGTTCTACCACTAGCTCTCAGTATCCTCGCTGGTGCAGCTGTAGCTACCGATACAACTACGAACATTGTTTACACTGATGACGCTTGCACTGAGGGTGCAACTACGATTACGGGCACTCTTGGTGACTGTGATAACTTTTCCATTGGGGTAAAGTCCCTTCAGCTTTTTAGAAAGAGCATCGCATATGAGGGTTGTGACATTGTTGTACTCGAGGATGCGGACTGTTCACTCGCAATTAACGATTATTGGGGTACATATACGGTGGACACTTGTTATAATGTTGAGTCGAGCACCGGCACCAGTGAGGTACTCAGTGGATATTATACATGTATAGATTTATTCTTTTCTTCCTAGTCCTTGCAATATGCAACGGGTTGTTCGATGGATTCATAGCGCCATTACAGCATGGAATTTCAATTAAACTGCTTCATTGGACCGAGAGACCACCACACAATTGTGTGTCTAGAACATTAGTGACTAGCCTAAAGTGACAAACTGCAAAACTAACTGGTTGCACTGCTCGATGAATTGAGTTGCCTTCTCTTTATCATGCCACGCTTCATTGTACGCGGCACTAATATTCAACCTCTGCTTGAACGTTCCTAGAAATACGCCTAGCCCAGTACCTAGTTCTTCCCCAGTCACCCACGGGTCATCAATTTCAAATGGACCGTGCTGAGTAGCAAACATGGTATCAATAACACCCATGCTTGAAATGCTTACGGATGGTGTCGGGTTTGGTGCTGGGACGGGAGGATTTGGGGACGGTTGAAACGCAGGGGTCGACCGTGCCCAGTATGACGGTACAAGGTTAATGTGTTGTTTGTCATTGCGGACTTTATTGTAGAATTCCTTTACTTGCTGAGCTGTAGTCCAAAATTCATCTCTGATTGTCCCCGTGGCTTGTTCTTTAGGGCCACCCTCCGAGATTGCAGGAACGGTGAGATCTATGGCCAGGCTATGACCAGACACTGAATGGTATACCGATGCTGCATGCTTTGGTGTACTGTAAGGCTCCTTGCAACTTGGTCTTTCGTTTATCAGGGAATAACTTATGTAGCGAGTTGTTCGTCTGTTCGTTTGCTTTGTTTGCAGGTCACGTAGGACGATGGCGATGGCAGCGTGATATACGTGGGTTACACTAAACCCCCATTTCTTACATCCTCTTAGCACCTGCTCTGTCTGCTCCACGTTAAGTGTGAGAGCAACTCGCTGATGGCGCTGCGGAACTGTGTGACCGGGACGAAATGGCATGGTCGCTATCTCGACACCGTCCCGTAGTGTAGAATTATAGTCAACGATTTGCACGAGGGTCTGCTTTTGTTCATCCGACAAGACTGGTGGGATTGATGCAGCTATGCGAAGCGGCGGGCTGAGATTTTCCCACTCTTCTCCAAATTTAGGCAGTTGGTACTGGGTTGATTGCTGATAGGCATCGGCAGCATGCGATACCAGGCTGTTCAAGAGATGCAGAGTCCCAATTCCGTCAATTATATCGTGATGAGAACGTAGAACAATGTCTAGGTGAAGCTTCCCATCTAATTCCAATACTTTCGATGATGATGGCACGATCAGGAAGACTGTGGGCAATTCTGACACAGGGGGATCTGAATTGCACCACTCTACACCTGAAAGTGGTGTCGATACCACATGAAACGTTTTGTTAACCCAAATATCTTGACTCTTTGTCGGATGTGATGGTGAATCGGAGAAAGGTTCATAAACCTTTCTGTATCGCTGCAAATTCAAGTCATATTCGACCCAGGACGCAATTGTGGGGCAGTCGTAGCGCAATCGAATCCAAGCCTTCCGAAAAGATTCGATGACTTGCTCTGTTAGCGATGGTGCATGTTGTTCATCAGCGGAAGCTTTAATCGAGAGCGAGACATGACCGGTCATGGCAAAGAAGACTCGACCACTACCTGCAAATGATCTAGCCAAAGAAGTATAAAAGGCTTCAACTTCGTCAACGTCTCGTTCTAGTCGATGTGGCTCGACCCATTTCCACGCAAAATTCTCATACTCAACATTGTCATCCATTATGAGACGTGTCTGCGTGGTAGTCGGGCTGGGTATTGTATTCAGTTGATTACTAGTATGTTAAGTTAAGACCATAGAATAGTGGACAGCGTTAAGAAGTTCTCTTCTATCATCAAGATATCGATCGTCATGAAGAGAGTGCGTAGGCAAGGGACAGTTGGACTGTCTCGTCATACATTCCACTACATCGTGTTTTTCAGTTCAGTCGTTGATATCGGCAAAACTTCGGCTGAATAATCCAATGAAGCCGACTTTCCGCGATCAAGCTATACCGCAAGAGGAAGATGTACCCGCAACGTGACAGGCTAGCCCCAATGTACTCCACTCCCCTTGAGAGTGATGCAAGGAACAGTGGAAAATGGACTTATTATCAACTATTTATTTGTTTGATGGAGAGGAAACCCCATGATTCTTATATACGACTGCCATTTTCTAGTTCTAGTAATGTTGACACATGAGACCTCCCTGCCATCGCCACCGTTGTTAATCCTACTTGGGACTACGTAGGACTTCTTGCTTGGCCCAATGTCACTGATAAATTTATATCCGAACGGAGAATTGCGCACCACATGACCGGGTGGCTGGATGCCGCATGACAACAAATTTCAAAGTGATTAACTTGTCTTCATTCCTATATGGGAAGATGTTTCCACCACATTGCTATAGTGCTATGTGTGCCACGGTCGACAACGTGGGGAAACAACCAATGAAAGGTGTGAAAATGCCTGGGGAATCCTGATCTGCCAGAGCTAATTGACTATTTAGTCTAGGTAGCACCACTATAATGTAACTATATAGTGATCGATCATGCTATTAGTACCCATTTGGGGAACTCCATTTCGTCTGCGAGGTTCGATACGGCATATTTTTTTCTGAGAAGGAATGAATGAGGTGCATTCGTTGATGGAATGATCGTCTCAACGTTATATTGAGTGAGCTGCAAGTTGACACATGGCTAGCCAGCAGCTATGTGTGCCAGGAGAATGCCAGTCCCCTCCCTCGACTCCACCCCCCATGTAGAAAGTGTATAAGAAACCCAGTTCGCAACTCTTTGTTCACTTTTCAAGCACGATTGGAATAATTCACTATAATTTACTGCCACGGGTGCTTCTGCAAAATGAGAAATCTAATTTCATTTATGGCCCTCGTGGCCTGTAACAGCTTCTCTGCATCGGCTGCTGCACAAAATGTATGTGTGACGCACATACCATTCAAGATGCTGTTGTAATAGACTGCTCAACTAACTCGAATGTTTTTTTATTCCCTTATCTACAGAATTATTCAACAGAAACGTGGTTTTCGCCACCTTTTTACCCGTCTCCATGGATGAACCCTAAGGTCGAGGGGTGGGAGGATGCCTACAAACAAGCGCAGGATTTCGTTTCCCAACTCACATTGATGGAGAAGGTCAACCTCACCACGGGTGTTGGGCAAGTCTTTATTTTATTCTTATCCTTTCTCTTGCAACCTACTTGAAGCTTATTATATGACCAATACGCTGACAACTCATTATTGTTTTAGATGGGAGAATGGGCCATGTGTAGGCAACACTGGATCCATCCCTCGACTCGGATTCAAAGGCTTTTGCAATCAGGACTCACCGCAAGGAGTTCGGTATGCTGACTATGTCTCTGGGTTTACATCGGGCCAGTTGACGGCCGCCACATGGGATCGCTCCTTGTTATACAGTAGGGGCAAAGCAATGGCACAGGAACACAAGCGTAAGGGTGGCACCATGCAACTAGGGCCCGTGGCAGGTCCCCTTGGTCGTATGCCCGAGGGTGGACGTATCTGGGAAGGCTCTGCAGCAGATCCTGTACTTACGGGCGTCGCTGTGTCCGAAACTATCAAGGGAATGCAGGACGCTGGTATTATTGCCAGCGTGAAGCACTTCATTGGTAACGAACAGGAACATTTTCGCCAGGTGAGCGAAACAGCCGAGCACGGTATCACGATCTCAGAGCCATTGTCCTCCAACATTGATGACAGAACTATTCATGAGTTGTACCTGTGGCCCTTTGCCGACGCCATTCGTGCCGGTGTTGGCTGTGTTCTTTGCTCATATACTCTCATTAACAACTCGTACGGCTGCCAAAACAGCAAGACCTTGAACAACCTCCTCAAGAACGAACTTGGTTTCCAGGGTTTTGTTGTCAGTGACTGGGCCGGTCACCAATCAGGAGTTTCTTCTGCTTTGGCTGGTATTGATATGTCTATGCCTGGTGACACTGCATTTGATACTGGCCTGAGTTACTTCGGTGCAAATCTGACGGTTGCCGTTCTCAACGGCACTGTGCCGGAATGGAGACTTGATGACATGGCTATGCGGATTATGGCTGCGTACTTCAAAGTTGGTAACACTATTGATGAGCAAATCGATGTCAACTTCAACTCATGGACGGAGGATACCCATGGATACAAATACTTTTACGGCAGTGAAGATTGGGAGCAGGTTAACTGGCACGTTGATGTACGGGGTGATCATGGCGAACTGATCCGAGAAATTGCAGCCAAGGGTACTGTTTTGTTGAAGAATTCAAACAACACTCTACCGCTCAAGACACCTAAATTTGTAGCGGTTGTGGGCGAGGATGCTGGCCCCAGTGCTAGAGGCCCTAACGGTTGCGTTGACCGAAGCTGTGATAATGGCACCTTGGCAATGGGTTGGGGCTCTGGAACGTCGAATTTCCCATACCTGATTACACCGGATTCCGCAATTCAGGGCCAGGTCGTCTCGTATGGAGGACGATACGAAAGCGTTCTGAATGGTTGGGACATGGACAAGATCTCAGCCCTTGTGACCCAGCCTGACGCTACATGTATTGTTTTTGGCAATTCCGATTCTGGCGAGGGCTTTATCACAGTTGACAGCAACTGGGGAGACCGAAACAATTTGACTCTGTGGCAGAACGCACAAGAAGTGATTTACAATGTCTCCTCATCCTGCAGTAACACGATTGTTGTTTTACACAGTGGTGGGCCCCTTCTTGTCAGTGATTGGTATGACCATCCTAATATTACCGCCATTGTCTGGGCAGGTCTCCCCGGCGAACAATCCGGAAACTCTCTCGTCGACATCCTTTGGGGAAATGTCAACCCAGCTGGTCGTACCCCATTCACCTGGGCCCAAAAGCGTGAGGATTACGGCACAGACGTCTTGTATGAACCTAACAATGGCGAGGGCCCTCCTCAGCAAACATTCACTGAAGGAGTGTACATCGACTACCGTCATTTTGACCAGGCTGGCATCGATCCTATTTACGAGTTTGGCTATGGCTTGTCTTACACAACATTCAATTACTCGAACATTCAGGTCAACAAAAGGAACGTCACTGAATACAAGCCCTCAACGGGAATGTCAATCAAAGCACCATCTTTCGGCAACAGCTCTAATACTCGCAATTTGAGTGCATATGGCCTACCCAGTGACTATCCATACCCAGAAGCCTACATCTATCCCTACCTCAATGACACTTCATCACTGAAAGCCGCATCCATGGACCCCGACTATGGCTCAACCGATTTTATCCCAGAGCATGCACTGGAGGGAGTACCACAACCCGTTCTTGGAGCGGGAGACCCCTCAGTCAGCGGTGGGAACCACATGCTGTATGATATCATGTACAATGTCACTGCCACCATTACCAACACTGGCAGCATTGTTGGTGATGAGGTTCCGCAACTATATGTGTCGTTAGGTGGTGATAACCCCCCAGTTCAACTTCGTGACTTTGATCGTTTGCGAATCGAACCAGGCGAGAGTGTGACCTTCCACGGCCAGATCACTCGACGTGATCTGAGTAATTGGGACGTCGTCACCCAAAATTGGGTTATCAACGACGAGACCAAGGTCGCCTATGTGGGCGCATCGAGCCGCAAACTGTACCTACAGGCGACTCTCAACTAATTTTTTTTTGAGGATAGATATATTATATGTCCAAGTAAAAAGATTACATGAATAAACAAAATGATTTTTTGAACCTAGCTTTTGTGGCAACTTAAATTCTTCTCGTGATAGTAATAAATAACCCTAGCTTTTGTTTCATATCATGACTTCACGAATAGTTGCGTTGACCCAATGGCCAAAAACTCTAAACCTCCTTATCGACCCACAAATAGTGGGTCGTTCCGGACTTCCGATGCACGATCGTTGATAGTTGGGCCAGTGATTGGGCAATGGGGTCTACTCCACTCCCTTGCGTCACGGTTTAACCCCTTTTGAGACAGGAACTTTGCATATTTTTTACCCGGACCATCTTGAGTCTTGACGGCACAAAACAATTTATGCAGTTAAGTTGAGCGCTAACAGAAGGCAACTACTAAGATATATATACATTTGACTACTCGCTTTTTAATATGCATGAATATTAGTGAGTTTCTGAGTGGGAAAATCAATATTATTCTTGTTCTTTACCATAATCCTAACCCTTCTTCGCTGCTCGCTTTCACGTTTCTCTGTGTGAATTTCGTGTGTACAATTTGGCGGGCCCCTCCAATCTCCTTGATGGTAGAAGGCTCTTTGCCTGCATTCGTAGAAGCCGTTTTAAGTTGCCAATGCAGACCACCTGTCCTATTATCATGGTTGCCGCAGGTACTGAACTTGCACCATTCCGGGCCTTTATAGCAGAACATGCCAAACTTCACTCTATTGCCAAACCAATCGGACAAATGAACCTCTTTTTTGGATGCCGGTATTCTGATGATTTCATATATCGACGACAACTGGAGGATATTCATGATTCACTGGGCGGTGATCGGGTATTTAAGATAATAACTGCGTTTTCACGTACGACAGCAGGTAACAACACGCAAGTCAACTCTTATGTGCAACATCGAGTAAAGGAAAATGCGGATGAGGTTATCCGTCTACTCAATGTGGGAGCTATGTTCTATATCTGTAAGCGTACAGCAATAGTGAGAGAGGTTACCAAGCATTTGGCAATTTTTCTTATCGAGTTAAATGGGTGGACAGATGATGAGGTTCAAATATGGACTAGCTCTTATCGAAGAAAAGGTACGTTGAAGGAAGATGTTTGGGGATGAGTGAGTTACGTGGAGGTAGCGTTTGAGCCATGTAGATAAAAACATTATTATCAAAGACAAGAATAAACTGTATTTCATTGAAGATGAAGACATGGACTGTGTCAAGACTATGTTATGGCGTAGATACATCGAGATAATCATCAAACTAATTTATTTGTGGAAATCAATTCTCAACGAGTATAGAACGAGTCTACATGAAGGGGCCTTTCGACTGACCAACGTTGGGAGTGTTTCAGTTCTAATTACGCTTCGAACAACGTAGAAAAAAAATCTATTTATGGTCCGGGTCCATCACCGTCTCAATGCGTCGAATGACCTTGGCAGGGTTTCCAGCCACGAAGTGGAAGGCAGGCACGTCCTTTGAAATGAGTTAGTATTGACTCTCACACGATATAATGAATAGGAAATAGAAAACAAGCAATTGACAAGAGAATTCAAAACTTACCTTTGTAACGACTGAGCCAGCGCCCACCGTGCTTCCTCGGCCAATGCGCACACCCGCTAAAATGAGGACACTGCCTCCAATCCAGACATCATCCTCAATATGTATTTCTTTCCCAGCTTCTGGCCCCTTGAGTCCATTACGGACGGCGGGATCTAGAGGATGAATTGCGCCATAAAGAGACACGTTTGGCCCGAAGAGCACGTTCTCGCCAACTGTGATGAGACATGTGTCGAGAACAAGGAGATTGAAATTTAGAAAAGAGCCTTTTCCGACTTTGAAGTTGATTCCGTGGTCGACAGATATCGGTCCATCCACAAAGGGATCGGTTTCTTCAAACAGGGCCTCGTCTTCTTTCGGGTCAGGGTTGACTGGGGGGAGCGGGCGCTGGTCTCCTACAATTCTGTCAACTTTTAGCAGCCTCGCTTTGGTTGATTTTCGTTGCTATCTGGTGAACGCGCCAAATATGACAGAGAGGGATGATGGAGATAGGAATAGTCTGGCCTACTTTCTCCACAACTCAACGTGGACTCGGCGCGACGCATTTGCTTCGTGTGCCTTGTTGAACTCAACGCATGCGTTTCTGCAGCGAGTTCTGTTGACCTGCAAGGGTTCATCCCACGCCCAATACAATTCCCCGCGCAGCATTTTATCCCATTCTTTTGACGTGGCCATTGTTTTTTTTTTCCCTTGTCTTATTCGTCCTCTTTTTTCTTTCCTACGTTTTGATTTGATATTTCAAACGGCGGAGATTTAATCTTGATGGATGATGGATATTGAAGCAAGATAATGGAGAGAGGTAAGCAAGAGTACACATGAAGGGACAGATTGCTGGTTCCCTTACACGAGCTGGATCTTGTTATGCATTACTTAGATGGGGCCATTGGAGAATCGCCTCAGTGTGGCATCCTCTGCGACTGTTGGTGGTTATGCCGGGTGGCCCGAGTTGCCGTTTTGGGTAATTCGCGCAGCAGCACAGTTAGGTCGGGGTGGAATCCACACACGAGGAAGTAATTAGTAATGTTATTATAGAATTTTGAGGGGTGTGATGTGGCTTAAGCTTGGTGCAGATACCTGCATCACACCCCAGTTTTGAAGAGTCAGTGTAACTTAGCGCTTCCAGGCTTCCACTGTTTCATTGTCCAGGCGGCCTAGCCAAGCCAAGCTTGGGAATAGTGGGAACACGTAATTATTATCTGTTGGGAATGACGGTAAACTTGAACTCCCCATAATTACTACGGATCTTGTCACTCATTGGTTGCTACCACGAGTGATTACCCACCCAGTAGTCTATACGAGGTTCGTACCAATAGATAAATACCAAACTCATACGGAAAACTACAAACATCAAGTGCAATCCCCAGATAATGCTGGACATAGGTGTAATCTAGTCAAACTTGCCTGTGCCCTAATCCATAACCAAGCACCCGATTCAAATGACCTTTCAGCCTTGAAGGATGAGATAGTCGTATCTATTGTATAAAAACGGGTTACCTTGTATCGGGATCGTCGCGCTGTTTAGAGATATGATGGTTGCAAAATTCCAAACCCTAGCCGTGCATGGCAAATCGATGATTGCATTGCATTGATGTAACATTCTGATGCAGGCTTCAAATATCCTTGCACACAGGAGGCTGAATCCACCAATATTTCTCTCATACCCCAGTATCTCTTAAACATATCCTTTATTTGTTCCTTATTCCTCTTACAATGAATTCAGCGGTGTCTATTGCTGCAGGCGACCAGTCTGGCAAACACAAAACAGAGGCTTCTATCATAAGGGGTAGTGAAGAGCCCGAGAATGGAACCGTAAAGAATTACATGAGCGTGGATGATGCTATCCTCAACGCTCAAGGCCATGAGGCAGCCCTGAAGCGATCATTTTCCCTCTTGTCATCCCTTGGCCTCGCATTTGAGTATGTTCAGGACCTCATCCTCACTATTGAACGGAATAAATTTACTAAATTGTTGTGTCAAATCAGTATCACAAACTCATGGGTCGGCGCCCTCAGCAATTTTGGACAAAATCTGCAGTACGGGGGACCGCCTCTAGCTGTCTGGTCTGTGTTGATCGCCTGCTTCGTACAATGGACCATCACCCTCGGACTTTCTGAGTTGGCATCTGCCTTCCCTTCGTCAGGAGTGAGTCATCAAATTAATTCATTCCCCTTTCATTAGCAGTCCAGTGCCCTGAAACCAAACTACTAGTGGAGGCTGGCTAAGTTCGTGTCGATATCTCAGGGCCAGTACCACTTTGTGTATATCGTTGCTTCCCCGAAAACGAGGAGGTTTGCTGCCTTTGTTACAGGTTGGATGTCTATATTTGGCTGGTGGTTTGGCACATGTTCTGGTCTATCTTTGGTAGCGAACTCGATTCTCGGTTTGGCTACCTTCTTGCACCCCAATTACGTGGCTCAACAATGGCATGCATACGTTGTATACCTTGCTATGATAATAATTACAGGTATGAGAGAGCCCTGATATCAATCCGTGACCCAAACTTGATCCTTGAGTTGACTTAATTTCCTTCCAAAAAAGTCATACCACTTTTTGCGTTCCCGAAATGGCTTCCTAGAATCAGCACAGGAGCACTAGCTCTCACAATCGTTGGCTTTTTCGCATGGTTTATCGTCATTCTTTCTATGCGTACTCATACTAACAGTGGAGACTTCATTACAAGCGGTGGTCAGGGTACCAGTGGTTGGAATCCGGGGACTGCGTGGGTGTTGGGGATAATCAATTCCATGTATGCTTTTACTGGAACGGACGGTGCCATCCATATCGCTGAGGAAATGCCTCGCCCTGGAAAGGCCTTGCCTCGCATCATGTAAACCTTCCTGATTGTGCAAATTGACCGATTGGTTTCTCTTTGGCTGACATGGCATCAATTACTTTAGGAACATGACTATGGCCATTGGTCTTTCCACGGCGTTCCCGATCATTTTGGTGTTTATGTTCTCCGTACGAGATATAGGCGAAGTGATGACTCAAGGATGGCCAGCTGTAGAATTACTCTACCAAGTGACTGGAAACAAAGCAGTGACAGTTGCGTTGACAGTGTTGTTGACAGTGATATACATTTGTACGTCTGCATTCCGTATATACATTGATATTTTCCCTTATCCATACGGGTTGATATAATACATAGCTAACAAGCAAACTCCAAAACAGCCAACATCCCGCCGCAGTGGATTACCAGTGGAAGACTTGCGTGGGCCTTCGCACGAGATAACGGACTACCCTACTCGGAGTACTTCTCCCACGTCGACCCCATCCTAGAGTTCCCTGTGAGAACCACCATAGCCGCATGCATCTTCAGTTCAATCTACGGCCTCATCTACTTGGCCAGCACATCTGCTTTTAATTCGATCATCACTTCTGCTATTTTGTTCTTGAATATCAGCTACGCCATTCCACAGGCTATCGTCGCCTTCCGGGGTCGGTCCAAAACCCTTATTAACCGGCCATTGTCTCTTGGAAAGTTGGGGTACTTCTGTAACATCTTTGCTCCTCTCTGGATCACTGTGATGTGCGTTCTTGTGTGCTTCCCGACCTCATTGCCTGTCACAGTGGGTTCGATGAATTATTCGGCCCCAGTGATAGTTGGCCTCTTCACTGCTATTTTAATCTGCTGGTTTATGATTGGCAAACGGTTCGAGGGACCGAATATCGACCTGGAACTACTGAGCTCGACGAATGTCATTTATGCCGAGACTGAAATATCCCGGTGAGCATTTGACAAGACCGGATATGTTTACTTGCTATTTCCTGTTATCAATCCATTCATGCTTTTCAGACATTTCTTCTGTTTAATCTCGCTATTTCTTATGTCCAAAGTGTGCAATGTACCTTGATCAGTAGCATTCTTTACAAATATATTTTACATTGGCCATGTAGTCGTTGAGCAGCGCTTTGAACGGGACCAGCCCGTGGTGGAATGCAGTGGAGACTGTCGTTATCAACATATCTGACTTGTAATAAATGTGCGGTGCGGGTAGTTCACCTTATCTGTTACTTTGTAGAAAGTTCAATGTTGGTGGTAGAAACTACATCAGGCCGTAACACGGTAATTTATCTCCTTGCTGACCCACATCCACGAATTCGGCCTTCCCCGCGTTCTAACTTTTGCAGTCGCTCAGTCGCACTCCCCGAATAAACCAACAAGTAAGCATACAATAGATACATACCCATATATATGTATACATGGAAAAAGCAACCCGAAATACCGGTAAGAACAAGGCTGCTATCATGCAAAGGGCTCCTCTAATCGTCCGTCCTTCTTCCTCCCAGGACCAGCTTGTGCAACATGCCGCGAAAAGTCGCGACGCTGTGACCGTGGTCGCCCCAGCTGTGGCCGGTGCATCGCCAAAGGATTCAATTGCGGCGGATACCCCGACAAGTTTCGCTTTTGTGGCCTGGCCAGTCGAGGTAAATGGAAAGGCAGAGAGGCACCAACCTTGGAGAAGGAGGGCCCATATCCCAAAAGGCGACGACGCAATAATAATCAACACAAACCGACGACATCCATTCCACAAATAACTATCGTCGAGCAGCAGCCTACGGTAGCGACGCCGCAACAAGCTGACTTAGATGAGAATGATGACCTGCTGGCGGCGAGCATTTCGAATGCGAACACGCCCGCCAGATATCCTCAACAGGTTTTATCTGTCATTTCCGAGAGCACCGATTTTAACGACGACTCAGAGGCGCTAGGACCTTCTCCATTGCCCGCGAGTCTCACATCGGAAGATCAGCCCAGCATCGACAGCATCCTAGTGGCGGAGGAAACAGAAATGCTGCTTGCGCATTGTAAGTTGCAAGAGGATTGGCATTTGATATTCTTGTGACGAGCAGATGGATAACCGGCTCAGGAGCTAATGTTTATAGATGACAAGGTTATATGTCCACACCAAATTGCGCCATTTGCCGACCTCAAAGAGAACCCATACCGCACCTATGTGCTACCGCTGGCATATGAGCATATTGGCCTGTTACACGCCGTTCTTTCGTTGTCAGCATGTCATCTGGGCCGTTTGAACAAGAATAAACACCTCTATACGTCTGTAGCGGTCAACTATCGAATACAGGCCATCACAGCGCTAGGCGCTACCATTCGACGAGGCTACTTCAAGCGCTTTGATGATGACGAGCGAGACAGCGTATTTGCCACCATTCAGATCCTCCTGCTTTATGATGTAAGCTAGTAGCTCTTATGTTAACTGTCTGGAGATTTATGCCAATTGAAACATGTGTTGTGATCTAGATCTGTGAATCGGGTATTTCGGAGCATGGTGCTCATATCTCAGGCGCCATGTCCATATGCTCCCAGTTGAGACTGAGTCAATCTTTGATGCCAAATGACAAACGCACAATTTTCTTCTTAGGAAATCTGGTTTGGTGAGTGCGGGAGACATAACAGACAACTTCCCACGAACGAGGAAATACTGACACTATTTTGCATGACCAGGCTAGATATCGTTCGTGCATTTTCGGCACCAGAAAAATTATGCTTCACCCAGGATCTGCGTGAGAGGTTTGTATTGTTGGGTGACGTAAATTTCGAAGCTGTAAATGGCTGTCCTCGTGATTTAGTTCTTCTCATTGGAGAATTGCTCGAACTTGCTAAGGCACATGCATGTGGGGACTTAGGTGTCGAGCGGTATGTGGAAGGACTTCACAAAGCAATCCAGAAACTATACACTTGGGATAGCTCTGCTTGCCGCTATCCCGACGAAAATCCTCTCTGGGTACTTGTGGGCGAGGCATACCGGCACACGTGCATCTTGCGCGCCCTGCGTCTTCTGGATATCACCGAACCAGCGGAAACGCCGCGAATTCAAAACTCGGTTACGGAAATTCTCAATGCTGTATCAAAGATCCCAAAAGAGAGTCCTTTGATTGAACTGCTGATCCTTCCGCTTTTTATGGCCGGTGTGGATTGCCTTTTCCCTTATTCGCAACATTATGTTCTCATGCGAATTGACGATGTCAAAGCCAGATCGGAGATGAGCAATGGAGCTACAATCCACCTATTAGAGAAAGTATGGCAAGAACGAGAGAAGAAAGGGTCACACATAAATGCCAATGTTTCTTGGACGTGGTTTGTAAGTTTAATTGATAGCCTTTCTTGGTTCATTTTTAGCTCTGTTGTCTAACCCGATTTACAGACCAAAAGCTCTGAGCTGAACCAGCAGCACGACTATTTAATAATATGAGATTCCATGATGACATATTCATTGAGACTAGATAAATATGTTTCTTCGTTGTTCGGAGTTTACGTGTTCGAACGATGATAAACACGGGGCCAGGAGCAATCAATATGATAAAGGAAAAATACGAAACTTGTAGATGGCATGGATACATATATTGTTCTATTGCTGCCATCCAAAGCAAGTACGCGCGAGCGTTGGCGGCAGCCTGGCAATGTGTGGGCATAACCGTGTGGTAACATTCGAGTCTTCCGACTGAAGGACCAAGGTGGACAAAGAAAGAGAATACGGTAGCTGGGTATCTACTAGCTTACCAGAATTCATGGTCCAGTAAAAAATGCCCAGATACGCTCTTCCTAGCGATATAGCAACTAAGAGACCTTATTTTATCTTAGTATAAACACAATTGAAAACACAGTTTAATTTTGCAATTTACCACACAAAAATAACTTCTTCAAGCAATTGTGTACCCACCGTCGATAACCACATTCAATCCGGTAGTGTACGAGGCTGCATCACTGGCCAAGTAAAGATACGCGCCACGGAGCTCGCTAGGAGTAGCTTCACGACTAGAAGAGAATCAGCAAAGAACATTCTATCTAGACGACTCTTGAACGAATCAAAGCAAAGCCGAAATCAAAGGAATGAAAGTAAAACACCATGAACTCACCCCATTGGGATTTTGCTCCTCCAAATCTTCTTTGTTTCTTCAGGAATGAAGTCGGAAATTTCAGTTGCAATGTACCCGGGAGATATCGAGTTCACACGAGCAAATTTGACCCACTCAATGGCCAGTGACTTGCACATATGAGCTACACCGGCCTTGGATGCATTGTACGCTGTCTGCAGTTGGGGGATATTGACGATAGAACCACTGATACTGGCTGTTGCAATAAATGATCCACCAGTATACGAGGGACCCAGGGGGGAACCATTCAGATCTGTTCCTTCCAAATGTTGACGACGGAAATGCTTGCCAGCTGCTATTGCGGAGTAGAACGTTCCATCGAGATTGGTTTGGACGACGTCGAGGTAATGTTTGATTTCGCCCCCGAGAGCAGCGCCTTGGGTCCAGGGGATACCGGAGTTGGCGACAAAGACGTCTAGACGGCCGTTGAATTCGCTCACAATCTCATTAACAACGCGGGATACCTCTTCCTGGTTTCTCACGTTGAGGTGGTATGACTTGCCTAGTAATTGTTAATTCATCAAGTTAATTTCCTCAGTGCAACTTCCCACTAAGGGAATGTCTCACATTTGACTTTGTACTTTGATTCGATGGCCTGTGCGTGTTTAATAGCGGCCTCTTTTCGCGTGTTGTATGTGATGGCCACGTTTGCCCCAGCTTCTGCGTATGCCTCTGCAACAGCAAGACCAATTCCCGCTGCGGCTCCAGTGATAATTGTTGTCTTGCCTCTCAAGGACAACAAAGAAAACACCCCACGGTCAGTGGGAGCTGGAGGCGTGTTGTCTACTGTGAAGTTCGAAATGTTGTCAAGGGCGCCGTCAGACATGTTGGGAATTGGGACGAGAGGGTGTAGAAAAGTGTAAAGATTAATTATCAGATAACCCAGGCCAAAGCTATGATTTATATATACCTAGGCATATGACAACAAACGTACGTCTAAAAAAGATTGTGGAGAGAGACAGCCCCTCACGGTTTCTACCAAAAAACCCTTGTTACGTGATTGAAAGAGTTGGCTTGGACTGATAGACGCAAGCGTGGAGCGAAATTCATGAGGGGCACAATCTATCGAGATTCAGGAGGCTGCGATTAACTATCTGTAGGGTCCGACATTGTGTTGCTCCTCAATACAACAAGCCCGATACCGCTACGATGGATATGGGCAGATATACCCGAACGGGTAACTAGGGGCGCACCGACATCATCATAGAGCATTGGAAGTCTGTCTTCTACTTGGACAGCTTGCTTTTTTTTGGAAACAGACCTTTGATGTGGAAGTTATATCTTGATACGGCAGAAGATATCGTTGTATCTTTCCGGTAAGTGGAGCGAGGGGGAGGGGTCGCTTTCTCAGATCATCCTCCGGTAGACTAAAACGAGGGAAGCAAGTCTGATGAACGACGAAGTAGCCAGCCGCAGAAAATACTTTAAATAACCGCTCTCCCATTCGAATGTACTCAAATTCTCTAAGTTGAAATAGGCCCGACAAACCTACCAACAAAGAAAAGAACACGGCAAAAATGAGCACAACGCAAACTGTGAGCGAGACGAGAACCGGCAGTATTGGAGCGTGTCTGACTGTATGCTGTGGTAGGAACGAAACCCAGCCTTTGTGCTGCGAGCTGTGCATGACACAATTATTGAAGAACGTCCAATTCCAAAGCTTCGTGATGAATGGGATGTGCGCGTGCGTATCGAGCAGACTGGTATTTGTGGAAGTGATGTTCACTATTGGGATCACGGTCGAATTGGCGGTATGTAAAGAACTCGTTTCATCATGAGCAGGATTCAGGGAAATAAGCGCATGAATTAACCAAATTCCGAAATTTAAAAGACTTCATCCTGACTTCACCAATTATTCTTGGCCATGAATCAGCCGGAACTATTGTCGAAGTCGGGTCCAGTGTTAAGAATGTCAAAGTCGGTGACCGTGTTGCCATTGAGCCCGGTGTTCCTTGCAGGCAGTAAGTAAACGAAACAATTTCCCCATGATATACAGTGTTGTGCCTTGCAAGATTAACCTTTTTATAACTTTTATTCAGTTGCGATTACTGCCGGAAAGGAAGTTATAATCTTTGCCCTGATACCGTTTTTGCTGCGACCCCGCCTCACGATGGTACTTTGTCCAAATATTTCATAGTTGCTTGCGACTACTGCTTCCCAATCCCCGAACATATGGATATGGAACAGGCCGCCCTCGTTGAGCCCGTCTCATCTGCAGTCCAGATGGTCCGCACTGGCGACGTGAGAGGCAACCAGGTTGTTGTCGTCTTTGGCTGCGGACCAATGGGTATATTGTGCCAGGCTATCTGCCGTGCATGGGGTTGTAAGCGAGTAATTGGAATTGACATTGTCCAGTCACGAATTGATTTCGCTGCTTCATTCAGTGGCGGAAGTCCTGATAATGTTTTCGTGTCCCCAAGAAGACCAGCAGACAAGGACCCGATGGAGTGGAGCGAGCACGTGGCTCAAATGATCAAGGACAAGTTCGAGCTTGGAGAAGGACCGGATGTTGTTCTTGAAGTAACGGGAGCTGAACCTTGTATTCAAACTGGTGTTCACCTGTGCAAGAAGGGTGGCACCTTTGTGCAGGCGGGCATGGGAACAGAGGTCAGTCGGCTGATTCTTTCTTTACCACTTGCAAAATGAGCTGCATAAAAGATCTAACGTCACAAAGAATGTCAACTTCCCAATCTCCGTCGTCTGTGTGCGTGAGATTCGAGTACAGGGTTCCATTCGTTATCAAACAGGCTGCCACCCAACAGCAGTCGACTTGGTTTCTAGTGGAAAGCTAGACGTAAAGAAGCTTATCACTCACCGCTACAAGTTCGACGAGGCAGAACAAGCATTCAAAAAGGCGAACGCTCGCGAAGAGGGCACACTTAAGGTTATGATTGAGGGTGTTCGTGACTAGAAGCAGACAACTCTTCGAGTAGACATTTTGAAATGGGCCTTGATCGCCATTACAAATTAGAGTAGGAAAGAATACACAATGTCAATTTTGAGTAATTATGCATCTTGAATCAAAACCTTGAATTTCTAAATAAATGTATTTTATGCGTGTCAATTCAGCTGATTCCTAATTGGCATTGGAATTGTATGTGAACTGGTCTCTTGAGGCAAAGTTGACTATTGGGCTCCATTTCACAACGAGGATGATGCAATATCCGCAAGTAGTCATTAATTTTCTCATCATAAAAGTCCCACCAGACAAATAAGGAGTTTTGGACATCGTTTTGGATTTTGACCATTACTCAGTTACCAGTCACGAAGAATTGTGATCAATGTGTATATAACGTTGCCAATTTCACAGTTGAACCGAAGTTTTACACCAAATCTTCGACATGAGGTTTTATGTAGTAAGAACCGAGTCTTATAGTTTGAATTCTCCTGATCTAGCTATTTCGATTTGAACCAAATCATTAGTACGTCTTCTTATGAACGCGTCTAGATCAAGGACAGAAAACATACCTTCTGTGACAATAGCCTCGGCTTGCAATTCTATAATCATTCCTTTTAGGCCGAGAGCGCCCGACCCTACCGACATCCAAGTTGGTCTCTTGCCTGGATACCGACGCCTCCAAATCGCCATCATCAACGGGTCATATCGCTGGTCGGGCAAGAAACTGACAACCTTGTGTGCAGACCACAGGCCGTCGACCACGCCGGCCGATTTCAGGGCGACATCACAGCAATCAAAACAAGCTTCTATTTGGGCTTCGGGTGACGACTCGACAAGCTTGCCGGTTTCGAGATCGATCCCGGCCTGGCCAGCAATGATGGCGATTTTAGCGCTGGCAGGGATTACGACGGCGTTGGAGAAACCTGCCTCGATGCAGTCTTTTCCTGACGGGCCGGGGCGTTCGAAATATTGGAGTGACGCAGACATGTTATCTCGAAACATGAAACGATTTTAATACGTGATCAAAGTGAAGTGCAATTAGAACGTCTACATATGTACAGTGGTGTGTATATATTGGTACCTGGTCTGCCTTTGCCGAGCTATCATTTCCCCAAAACGACTAACACCAAGTTCTAATCAATCCATAGTGGTGGCTAGCACCAAACACTCCCCAGCTGTCCCATTATACTGAGTGGACATCTGGGGATAACATGGCCAATACATGGAAGACAGTTACTAACGGGCAAGCCGATCGGCTAGACAGCAACCCGACTACTGAACTCTAGATAATGCCGGTTGCTGAATTCTAAGTGCTAATGAGAGATTAGTTATCACCCTGGAGGCAGTGGCTTGGGCTACCCTTTTAGGTAAATGTGGGCGAAGTGTCGGACCCGCTTTTTACTTTCAAATGATGCTTGATATTAGGTTCACGACCGATAGGACCGCTGTCGGTTCAATGAGGGGAAAATATGCGGAGAGCTGTAATGTAATTTTTTTTTTTTTTTGGCATCGCAAGCGTTCGGTGAAATACATAACAATTCAGCAGCTGTCGTCATGTGCTTATTCAAGTGCAATACCTCTCAGCGCCTCGCTTGTCGTATTTATTTCCTGAATACTATGATACATCCATCTATAAAAGTTTCCGCGTCTTCCTATTATATTTTTCGAACAAGATAACTACAATTTTGCTCGGCCCAAACTTTTGTCTTTAAATTCATACCCATCAACAAAATCAATATGCCTGACTTTCAGGGAGTTGACCTGACTGGCAAGACAGCCTTGGTTACTGGTTCTTCTCGGTATGTCTTTCAATAGTACTTACAGTTCTGCTTCAATATCAACATGATCTAACCTTTCACAGGGGTATCGGTGCGGGAATCGCAATCCTCCTTGGAAAAAGAGGTGCCAACGTAGTTGTCAACTACGTCTCTGAAGGAAGTAAAGAGAAAGCACTCAGTGTTGCCGCTGAGATCGAAAAGTCTGGCTCGAAGGCTGCCATCTGCAAGGCAAATGTGAGCGACATGGATGATATCCCGAAACTTGTAGAGGCCACAGTGGCATTGAGCCCGAACAAGAAGATTGATATCCTGGTTCACAAGTAGGTCCATTATCTTATTTTTGCCTCCTTTTCTAGCTTTTCATAGTTATTAGACTTTAGACCATACGCTTACTATATTGGAATGTAGTGCCGCACAAGGACTGGATGCCGATTTGGAGCATACCACACTGGAGTTTTATAACATTCACTTTGATTGCAATGTCCGTGGACCCCTATTCCTTACACGGGCATGCTTGCCCCATATAGCAAGAGGTGGCAGAATCGTGTTTATCTCTTCTGCAGGAGCCCGTATGGGAGTTCCTCAGCAGACTGTATACGCTGCAACAAAGGCAGCAAATGAATCATTTTCTCGTGTCTGGGCCAAGGAGCTCGGCCAGAAGTACGGCGTCACCGTGAACTGCATCAATCCTGGCCCAATTGCTACCGGTGAGTTCATTCAAATCATGAGTTTCTTGAAATCAGATTGGGAAGCGATTCTTAAAAAAATAACTATTTCATAACCCCTCCCCCCTCTTCCGGGTTTCATTTCTTTTGGCTAAGCATCGGATTACTATAGACCAATGGTTCCAGAGTGATGAGAAGTTTCTGCAGGAAATGCAGCCGCTGATTGATTCAACGCCCGCCGCTGCCCGAGTCGGTGAGGTTGATGATGTCGCACCTTTGGTAGCCTTCCTGTGCTCGGATGACGCTAGATGGACAACGGGATCAGTTCTGTCTGCCAGTGGCGGCTTGTGTCTATTTTAAAATGTGTTCCGACACATGAAATGAATCAATTGATGTATCAGCTGTTGGGTTGGATTCATGTTAACGCCGGAGTAAACATGAGGATTACCTAGACCCGGAATAGCGCATTTAAGTTTTTAACCATTATAAGATATGATCGAATACGTGTGTGTAAAAAATGAACTTGTGTTCTTAACTGTTGACAAAAGTCTACTACCTTCGGACTTGACGGAAAGAAATGATATTGATGGATATAGTATTTCTTAGACCTATAAGCATTCCATTGATGCTGATATAAAAGTTGAAGATAAACACGTCACACGAGCTATGGCAAACATCGTCGTCATATGTTGCTAGCTGCAGATGTCTAGCTTATCCAAATAGATTTTATTCAAATCGGTTCCAATAAAGTATAACAGAGCACCAGGTGAAACTCATACTCCAATTGTAGTAACCCTGAGGTATCGAATACCCAAAATGGAATAGAGACTTCTACAAACTGTGATAAACTCATAGATACCGAAATCACTTCAACCTGAGCAATGGTATCAATGAGCCTGCCTTAGCAGTCTCCGATCCGCCACGGAGGTTCAGTTTCACTTTTGAACTTCCAAATCGGGATAAAATCCCAGCCATGGAAAATTGGCCTGCTGCGGCCGCGTATTACCAGTAGCGGCAGTAACCAGCGTGTCTGGGCACTCACTGAGCATCTTTCCGTTTCCGAATTTCTCATGCAGGACCTAGCTACGTAGCTTGTAAACAGTTGTTGCCGAAGGTAAAAAGTGGACTTGCTGACGAATTTTAGCTGCCACTGATCCAATGCTCGGGATAAAAACACATATCGCTATCCTTGGATTTGATTATATGGCTTAATACTACGGTTTTCACTACGGCTTTCACACAATTACAATTGCATTTTCTTGTCTTGTCTGGGTGCAATGCCTTCCACTCTCTCTAACGACTCACATATCATCGTGGTTGGTGGTGGGACATGGGGATGCTCGATTGCCCTCCACCTGAAGCGCCGCGGGTACAACAACGTCACTGTATTTGACCCCTTTCCAGTCCCTTCTGCGATATCTGCGGGCAACGATATCAACAAGGTTCTTGAAGCTGGTATGTTGATGCCAAACTGTTCGAATATAGAGATAAAGCTGAAAGTTTATTTCCAGGATCCTTTGCTAATGGAGATGGGGAGGCTATCGTGGCACAAATCCTGCTGTCGGCAGCTTCACAAGGCTGGAACAAGGATCCAGTATTTACACCTTACTTCCACAACGTGGGATACGTCCTTGCTGCATCCTCCCCCGAAGCTGTTCAGACCATAAATAACCGCGAGATTCAACACCACAGGGAGAAGTTTACGGAACTGGAAACCGCGGCCGACTTTAGGAATAGTATGCCACCTGGGGTACTGAATGGGGAATTCCCGGGCTGGAAAGGCTGGCACCAGAAGAGTGAAGTGGGCTGGGTCCACGCTCGCAAAGCTATGGTGGCGGCAGGTCGCGAAGCTAAACGTTTGGGTGCTCGTTTCATCAGCGGCAATGCCCGGGGATTAGTAAAAGAATTAATCTACTCAGATGGTGGTGATGTATGTGGCATCAAGACGGCAGACGGTCTCAGCAACTACGCAGATCGAGTGATTATTGCTGCAGGGGCTCAGGCTTCCTCAATCATCGATTTTGAGAATCAACTTCGCCCCACCGCTTGGACGGTAGCACACATCCAAATGTCTAGGGAGGAAGCGGCTCTATATAAAAATATTCCCGTCATCTTCCATAGTGAGAAAGGTTTCTTCATCGAACCAGACGAAGATAAGCTGGAGCTCAAAGTCTGCGACGAGCATCCCGGTTACTGCAATTGGGTCCTCCCGGAAGAAGAAATCTCAGCGATTCAGAATAGTAGGAATGCAGGCCTCCCACGATCTATCCCGGTCCCCCGAAACCAAATTCCTTCGTCGTCCGCTCGCCGTATTCGTGAATTCTTACAGGAGACTGCGCCGCAGTTAGCTAATAGGCCATTTAGCCACACCGCGACCATGTGGTGTGCTGACACGCCGAATCGTGCTTTTCTGATTACTGCACACCCCAAGCACAAGTCATTGATTCTGGCGGCTGGCGATTCTGGTCATGGTTTTACCCACCTTCCATCCATTGGAGGTTTTGTGGCGGATCTCATGGAGGGGACTCTCGATGAACGCCTTGCGAAATCATGGCGCTGGCGGCCGGAGACTGCAAACAAGTTCTGGGGCAACGATCTACTTGGTCGCTCAGGGGCCGGAAACCAGGTGCTAGATATCAAGGAAACTATCAGTGAGGGATGGGTCCAGGGATCAGATGATGCTGTCGCCAAAAGGTCCTCGAAGCTGTAAACCCCGATGTAGATTTATGATTTCGGGTTGAGCGTCTGCGGTAAGTTGACAGGCAAGTTATTATCGACGGCAATTTACTTGTTGATAATGCCACGAAACAAGCTCCAGGCTCTTATGCGTGAGTTGTGGGTCAGTGAAAAGGGCGTCTATACTGTTTTTGTAGTAAACGGCGCTGGATCTGCTCGGACCTTGGAATTTTGTGTCCCAACGACTACATTCTGGCTAGGTCTTTGATCAATTAATCCGGTCGCTTATCTAGTACCTAGGTACAATGTTGTTATATCAATTAATACAGAATTTGACAAAAATTTATGGATATGCCAGTACTTTTTTAGTTGTTGAGATTACAGGTAGTGATTTGCATCTATATAAACATTGAAGCCCTTCAATCTGGTTTGACTAGACACACTGAGTAGGCAAGAATGTGTCGTTAATGTTGATACACACACACAGATAGATAGATAGATAGATATTGATGTAGATATGAGCAACCGCCAAAATATCTCCATTATCTAATTGAGTGGAAGGTTACTCTTAACAACCGAACTATTACAAAAGTCACAGAACTAGATGTGGTCCTCGCACATGGTGCACATCGACTTCATATTTGTGCTGCTTGTTTTCTTTCAGTTTCCATGTTTCCGTCAATGTCTCGTCCGAAATCTCCTTTACGGGCCCGGACACGGCAAATTGTTCGCAAGCCCTAATTTCAGAACATTGCTAAGCCAAATATAGAACTAAATACACTGTTTTACAGTATATGAAATTCGTAGTGACATTGGTTAAAGATCGTCTCGTACTTCATTCCGAGACAGTTTCTTTCGGACCAGCACTCCGTATCGCGGAGCCGTTGCGCTGCCGACGGCTATCGCGAACGTAGATTTCCGTGGTTAAGCCTTCTCGATAAGAGCGGCGTACGACCTCAAATATAGACGAGGATGTGATGAGATCACTAAGCTTATGACATCCATACGTACGAGGGTCAAAATCCGGATATTGCTTCGTGAGAAGTTGACCGACACTGGAGAGTCTGGCCCATCCATCGTCATCCGAAGCCGTCTCTACCGCAGTTCGCAACTGCTTTGAGAGGTGGCCATCGATTTGAGTCTGCAGAGCTGGCGGATGATTTCCGGGCACGACAACTCTGTCGGTATGCGGTACGAGATCTTCCAGATGCACAAGATTTTCAGTGTAGACGAATTTATCGCAGGCAGCAACGAACGGCTGAGGCGTCTTCCGCTCCCCAATCCCGTACACACTCACTCCAGACTCGCGTATACGAGCGGCGAGCCGAGTGAAGTCACTGTCGCTAGAGACGATGCAGAAGCCTTCAAAGCGGCCTGAATAAAGCAAATCCATTGCATCTATGATCAAAGCCGAGTCGGTCGCATTTTTGCCATGGGTGTACGCGAATTGCTGAATCGGCTGGATCGATTGCTGAAGAAGCTGCTCCTTCCAGCCTTTCAGATTGGGGCTAGTCCAATCTCCATAGGCGCGCTTCACATGCGCCGTACCATATTTGGATATTTCTGAGAGGAGACGATTGATTATAGAGGGCTGCGCATTATCAGCATCAATGAGAACCGCAAGTTTGGGCATAATGTCAAGGAACAAAACTGTGGAATATGTGCGGTTTAAGGTAGAAGAAGTATATAGAATTCTCACGAACATTTCAGTGGGGGAAATTTTACGTGTCATTTTATAGTTACGTTTTTGGTAGCTACCGAGGAATAGCTGACTGGCTTCGACTCACTCCTGTGATACTTGAAACGTCTAGAGGAAATAGAACGCCGGATTATCTTTACCTTGATTTGCTATGGTTAATAGAACCGGACTATCGACTGGTTGAATTGATTACATGACATCACTACTTTACGGCGGCGGATGTGTTACATTCAGTTCCGGATAAAGCAGCAACTGCGGCATCGCTGTGCGATTAGTTGCAATCCCTTCAGCTAATTGCTTTACTGCATGCAGACATATGTAGCAAGCAATTCTTGCTTTTCCAGCATGCTTACAGTAGTAGATCGCAAGACCTCGTGGTTGCACTCTTTTGGACTAATTCCTTTACACCGCTGCATGCAGACACATGACTAAAACGTATGTAAAATTTAGATAAGACACCCTTCTCCCTCCCTGTAGCAGTATGTTTCAACCTAATACTGACTCCTTCAAATCCAGGTATCATTGCATTGTCATCCATGGCGGAGTTACGAGCAACCAACAGCACCCTCGAGGGGGTCTTTTCTAACCCTTATCGTCTAAAAAACCATATCCGCCACAAGCCTTCAATCCTTTCCAGGAGTTGATGCGCAGCCAAAGGTCAACGAATTGCAAAGCCTCATGCAGGATCAGCTGCTCCCAACCCTACAAAGCCAACAGACATTAAAGCGGATATCGCCAGATGACCCTTTTTTTTTCAGCATGCCAGAGATATCTGGGAAAGGGAAAATTGGGATGGGGAAGGCTATCTAACTATATTACATTAATGTGTGGAATTTTGGCATTCCCTGTGATCATGTTGCTCAACCCAAGCGGCCTCGATTATCTTCCCTAGGATGACATGATTGATGAATCATCAACTTTGACATGGCTTCAACAGGTGTTGCAACCATTAGGCTTTACTCTGAAGGAGATAATAATCATCGACGTGTTTTTTTTATTGATGGACCAGAAAATGGATAACTTGCCAGACGATGAAAAGCTGAGAATGGACACAGAGGTATTCAACCTGACTATTAAATTCTTTCGTCATTTCCAGCCACGAATCATCATCTCCTGTCAATGTTCGACGAAGTCATCCAATGATCGCTGAGGGTTCTTTGATGACCCACTTGCTCTGCGCCTTTTGTTCATCGGTTAGTGGTGCACGAACCCAAAGGGTAGTCGAGATTCCGTTGCATAAACGCACTATACATATTGTCCAAGATTTCCATCCTAGGCTTATTAAATTTTGCACAAATTTAACGAAAATATCGGAACTGGACCAGGTTCTCTGCGGGATATTCGAAGCTCTCTATCGTCCCTATGCCGACTGGAAAAATCAACATCGTCGTGCATGTGAGAGAGATCTTGCTAAATAAGAGTTGCAATGGTAGCATTTTTAAACGCCATTACCGTATATCGAGGGCATCAGCATAGAGCAGCTGTGCTCAGGATTAATACTACTCAACTTATTGGGGCTTCCAGGTTGAAAACAAGCATTCGTTCATGGGTAGCTTCGACTCTGTCAAACATCATGTCGCAGTAATCAAGAGAAAGGATCAGGAAGAAACTTCCCTGAGTCTTATCTCGGGGTATCTACTACGCTGTTGTACATAATTTTCCATATGAAGCAATCGGAATTTGTTTTCTAGAAAGTTGAATACACGCCAATTCAGGTTAGGGCTCGGAGGTTACTTCCGACTTAAGGAAACCTAATAGTGCCCTGACAGCTATACGCATAAACACTTATGTGCGTGGACAGCAGCTGGGCTAGTGCTAGTTATTATATTTCTAGAACGGAAATAGTGCCTTCACATCTGCGTGCATTGGTACTAGTCAAGAGCATCCACACTACTCTTGTGCTCTTACCGCATGGTGTCTCTACAGATTTCCATTGCATCTGCACGGGTTTCAAACTACTGTAAATGTAATTACTTCAGTATCAAGCATCCAAATTCGACCGACACAAAACAACCGTCGCTGGTGCCCAGTCTCCTAGTAGTCCGCAGGGACCGCACCCTTGAGTTCCTCGGGGTACAGTGTATAAATCGGATCGAGGTCATCGACGAGGCCACAGCCTGGGTCAGAAGTGGAATATCCAAGAAACCTCTGAATCTTGCGATCATACTGCATAAGGACATCACGAGGAATGGCCAGATACATCTATCAACCAAGCGGCGTTAGTCTATTCATCACAAATCAGGATTGCCAGGGGTGGCGGTCGGCTTACGTTATCTTCCTGTCTCAACCAGCCCCGCGTGACGAATGTGCTATAGACGAGTCTATATTCATCGGTAGTGGTGTTTTGAGAGCCACCGTGGAAACAGGAAGCAAACATGAAGAAAGCATCACCCTTTTTCAATTCAGCATAAACAGTTTTGTCCTCTGGAGGAGGGCTTTTGCGTTCATAATTACCCCTAAAATCATGATTGATGGATAAGTATGATAGTGATATAGAAGGATGCTGTGAAGAAAATTTCTTCGAAAATCATTAAATAGGAAGAACACTGACCAGAGATGGGAACCTGGAATGAAACGAGTCGCGCCGTTGGCCTTTGAAGTGTTTGACCCAGCAACGAATAGACCCACGGCACTTTCGCGGTTTTTATCACGCTCATCGTTCCATGGAGCCGAGACTTCGGTATGAACGTTGTGATGAAGGTAATCGTCGCGATGCAAAGGTTGAGCCTTCGCCCCGGGTCCAATGTACATGGCAGCTCCGGTATGCGCCTGTGGCTTTGAAACAGACTCCTTCCACTTATCACCCCACCAGAAGGAATTGCGTGTGGTAAGAAAGTGGTCGCAGACGGCTTGGTAAAGAGGATTCATGAGAAGTTCTCTTGTATAAGTTGGGCTGTTGGCAGCTAGGGAGGTGCACTTCCTTGTTTCTTTCTATAAACGAGTTTTTTGTTAAAATCATCTTCTGTCTCGTAGACAAGCAAGGTGACGCACCGGAAAAAAGTCACCGCTCCAGCACTGTTCAACTTCGAGTTTTGGTCGTATTTCTGCATTGCACTTATCAATCACATCTATGGATGCGAAGCCCTCGATGATCACGCCTCCATCTCGTTTGAGTAGGGCAATGAAGTGCTCAGGAGGGGCAGTTGCCGGCAGTTTTTGAACACCCGGAGGAAATTCAGGAACACCATTGGCAGCACCATTAAAACTTTTACCACCCATAATGACATAATGGTAAGATGATAAGATAACAAGTGTTAAAAGACTTCTGGGGCAGTAAGTGTTAGTAGGTTTGAGGGCTAAACAATGACGGGAATTACCCCAATCGCTCGCACGACTTATATAGGTAGTACTGGGGTGCTCCGGAATACTCTTTGCGCTGAAACAGACAATTCAAGGCACTGATATCATGAGATTTGAAGTCTGAACTGCTCCTTTCGGGCATTGACCGAAATGGTAAATAGCCCTAAATCTGCATCCCAAGTTGGCTAGACAGTTGACCGTTTGCCCGAATCCGGTAAAAACACCCGCAAGCTTTTCCGTAAGAGGCAAATCATGACCAATTGGGGTGAAAATGCAGCCATATTAATTAATACTTGAACAGAGTAATGCTGCACACGTCATAGCTAGTATTGCATCGTTTTAACCGAGCCCGAAGTAGGTATATTTCTCAGAGGTACGAGAAAACCACAAGTAATATTGTTTCCTCAATTATAGACGTTGTTACACAGTTTGTGCCCAGGCTGACGAGAGGATGGCAGTTTCTGACGAAATACAACCCCCTGTTGGGAACCCCAAAATGCCATCAGTCCATCTGGGGGAATTCGACATTTCATTGTCCAAGACGCCGCCGCCAAAACCATATCCGGCGCACACAACAACTGCAGATCGTGCAGCTATGAGATTTGCAGTTCATGGGAACGCGGTTTGTATGTTACTATTGATTTTACTTCATCATAGCTGTTGTATCCGATCAGCAATTAATACGAGAACATTATGCTTATCAAAATTTCTCACAGTAACTGGTGGAGCGGGGATGCTCGCTCTAGTTTCAGCTCGTGCATTGCTTGAACACGGCCTTTCAGGTCTTGCTTTATTCGATCTGCCAGCTGCAATTCATCAAGGCATGGGTGCTATCCAGGAATTACAGAGGGACTTTCCTTACGCGAAAATTGTTACTCAACCTTGTGATGTAACCGATGAAAAGGCTATGATAGCGGCAACTAAAACCGCTAAATCGCAGCTAGGAGGTGAACTGAACATCCTCTGCTGCTTTGCAGGCATGGTTGGCTGCGTCTCCTCAGCAGACCAATCGGTGGATCATTGGCGAAAAATCATTGACGTTAACATGACCGGATGTTTGATTGCAGCTCAAGCGGTTGGATGGTATGTCTAGTCTCTCCTTGCCAAAAAAAAAGTGCTTATAACGCAAGCTAACACACAATAGTGAGATGATAGCTAGTAATCAAGGGGGAAAAGTCGTCTTTATTGCATCGATATCCGGCCACCGGGTTAATTACCCACAGCCCCAGGCGGCTTATAATACCTCGAAAGCGGGTGTGTTACACCTGAAAAACAGCCTTGCAGCCGAGTGGACAGGCTATGGAATCCACGTAAACAGTATTTCTCCAGGCTATATGGATACCATCTTGAATGCGGGAGATGACCTAGCACCATGGAGGCGAATATGGGCAGATCGCAACCCAATGCGGCGAATGGGTTCACCGGAAGAGATCACCGGATCTGTTGTTCTACTGTGCAGTGATATTGGCGGAAGTTACATTAATGGGGCCGATATTGTTGTTGATGGTGGTGGTCTGGTTTTTTAAAGGAGCATGTCCTATGTAGAAATTGTTTTACTTTGAACTTTTTCTGATCATTATGCTAACAAAAAATACAGGCAACAATCAAAGTATATCTCCGTGTCAAGAATTTCTTTCCAAATCAATAATCGACCTGGGTCTGAAATATGAAATAAAAATAACATGTAACAAAATGAAACAAAAACAGTGATCATGAGAAAACCACCGTTTTGTGCTTGATGCTCAAAGAGCCGATGAGACCTCGATACCAATATGCAGTATGATTCTTTACACAGGGTATTTCTTATGAACAAGCCACATTAGTTCTAGGGAAGCTGCTGTAAATATAGGTAGTATAGATATAATGACGGACTTAATGCTATCCCTGACCTTCCTGTTCTATGGACATTCCATTATAATAAGACACCTTAAGCCTATCGCACCCTGTCCCTAGTACGATGTAAATAGTTCCTTTACTGAACTGGCTATAAGAATCTTTCTGGGTGATGAGGGGGTGTTTTCTCCGGACGAACAGCAGGTATCAAAATGGCGGAGCTGGTTGGGCATGAAGGAACTTCAGCTCGATTCACGTCATTCATTTACTTGATAGGTCTCTTGTGACATTTTTTTCTTTTCTCTCTGATTATCTCTGATTGCCCTCGATTGTTACTGGACAACTGGTAATATTTTTGTTCGATAGCTTCTGAGAATTTACTACACCTGTTGCTTTGACTGTCAAAATTATGTTACTGTCGCGAAATTATGCATACTATCATAAAATATGCCGATGAAAGTCAAAGCGGCCGAACGAGAACAGAGATGTCCAGAAATTGCTCCCTCCTCGTATTAGTTTTTTTACTTCCCCAAGATTATCTTTAACACGTCTTATGGGTTGGCTTTCTACGTATGTTTTTCTTCCCTCTCTATCTCCTGACGAGAATTGCATAGCTCGCATGGCGTCATTTCTCCGCTTGCAGAGTGACCAGCGTAAAGAAGGTGCTGGTTAAGATGAATGATGATATTGGGACTCAGTGATAACGGGCGACTCTAGATGTCCACTGGAGCACATTATTAGTTGAAATTTCAACACATTTTTAATGTTTCAAATGTTCCTGACACGCGAGTCGTTCCTGTAGAGTGCTAAAACTGATACATTGGCCACAGTGGTCATTTCAATATTAACCGGCGTGGAATTAGCGTATAGGTCCAAGCGAGTAAGGATTCCCTTAGGCTTCATTCCATTCTAACACGCCGGGATCTAGTCAATATTAAGATTTTTGACAATAAGATCAATACCCTATGTCAGTTGCTCTGTACTAGGAACCAAAAAAAGTATACGAACCAAAGGCTTTGAAGTCCTTTTCAGACTGCACCGCCACAAAAAGTAAACAAACAAGTGGGCTTGTTGTTGGGCTCCACCTCAGCCGATCGATATCGATCTATGAGATGCATATACCCCATCACGTAGCTGGCTCCAGCAGCTCCATTCTGACATCAATAGCAGCAAATGCCGAGCAAGGAGGGGGGAACTAACGCGGCAAGGCTGGCTGAGCGGATCGGAAATGATCAATTGCTGATGTTGTTGATTGTTTCCACGGCAACCGCCGAGGGGCGCGGCTGCTCTCTCTCGTCCATTGCAGCTGCAGCCCGCGCGGGATCAACGCAACACAGTCCCAGCTGAAACACTCTTTCTCGCTCTTCTGCATTCGTCGTGGGCTTTTGACACCTCAGTGCCATCTGCACGGCTGCTTTTTGTTCCCTCCTTCATCGCTTGCGAAATCGTTCTTACGTGTCGAGTCGTCGCCGTCTTGTGGTGATAGTGCAAACGCCCCCGCAATCGGCTTGCATCATCTTTGAATCGAGACAGGCTGCTCCCTGCTACGCCTCATCGACGCCGGCCTTTTGCATCATGGCTGCTCGAGATCCAGCTGCGAGGCCCAGTCCTCTCCAGCTCCCCAATCTTCCCCCGCTACTTCATACACGCGCCAGCCACGAGAACTACGACCGGCCGACAACACCAACACACAACCAGAATGACTTCACCAGTCCAGTCCAGACTCCGAGTGGCAGTCCCAGCAAGAACAAAGTACCTCCCGGCGCGCTGAATCTGCCCGGCGTGTTTGAGAAGGCCATGAAGCTGGCTCCATCGTCGCCGACCAAGTCTGCCTTTGGTACCCCTGGCTCGCCAGGCAAAGGGCTATCTGTACTGGACGATTATAATGAAAGCGTTGTTCACCACCAGACCCCTGGTAGTCCGACGCGTCGATCGAATAAGGAAAACGCACCGCCAAATTTCCCGCGTTTCGGCAAGGAGCTGGGTTTGAATGCAAACTCTTCAGCTGCGGCGTCAAGATTGGAGCCATATCAGCAGCGAGAGGCGGAGAGTGTGCGAAAGGCTCAGACGCACCCAAGCCAAGGGCTTACTCCGGCAGAGCTCCAGAAGCTTCAATCGCCAAAAGTCAAACGACTAGCGAATGTGACTCAGCTCTGTAAGTTATCTCTGCTGGTCTAATTTTATTTGTTAGCAACTTGCTAATGTGGATATAGACTTTCTTGATCACTACTTCGATACCCTTAGCTACGTCCATAACCGTCAGAATCGGTACAACCAGTTCAAGGCTGCCTACCCTGCGCCTCCAGAGACCGACATTGAAGTATACGAGCCCGCCCTTCAGAAGTATCTCGGTCGCGAACGTGCCAACCTTCGCAGAAGACGAACCCGCCTTCGGCATGGTGATTTCCAAATCCTTACGCAGGTTGGCCAGGGAGGATATGGGCAGGTCTATCTTGCGCAAAAGAAGGATACACGTGAAGTTTGCGCCTTGAAGATTATGAATAAGAAACTTCTATTCAAGCTCGATGAAATCCGCCACATTCTAACGGAACGAGACATCTTGACGGCCGCGAAGAGTGAATGGCTTGTCAAACTCCTCTACGCTTTCCAAGACGATAATCAAATTTATCTTGCCATGGAATACGTTCCTGGCGGTGACTTCCGGACATTGCTCAACAACACAGGAGTACTGCACAACCGTCATGCACGATTTTACATAGCCGAAATGTTCAGCTGTGTTGATGCCCTGCATAGCCTAGGGTACATCCATCGAGATCTGAAGCCAGAAAACTTTTTGATTGATAGCACTGGCCACGTCAAACTGACCGATTTCGGTCTGGCCGCTGGAATGCTCAACCCTGGTAAGATCGAGTCTATGCGAATTAAGTTGGAGGCAGTCGGGAACACCCCCGTTCCGTTCGGGCGTCCCATGGAACAGCGGACGGCAGCAGAGCGACGCGAAGGCTATCGCTCGCTGAGAGAGCGAGATGTTAACTACGCTAACTCGATCGTGGGATCTCCTGATTACATGGCACCTGAGGTTTTGAAATCCGAAGATTATGACTTTACCGTGGACTACTGGAGCTTGGGCTGTATGTTATTTGAAGCATTGGCAGGGTACCCTCCATTTGCTGGTTCCACCACCGACGAGACCTGGCAGAACCTGAAACGGTGGCAGAAGGTTCTTCGCAAGCCTCAATATGAGGACCCGAACTACTTCTTGTCCCGCCGAACCTGGGATTTGATCACGCGCCTGGTGGCTGCTAAAGACACTCGTCTAAGGAGCATCCAGCAAGTTCACAGCCATGAATACTTTGCCGAGGTTGACTTCAACAAGCTTCGTGATCGACCGGCGCCGTTCGTACCTGAGCTGGACTCGGAAACGGACGCTGGCTACTTCGATGATTTCACCAATGAAGCAGACATGGCCAAATACAAAGAGGTACAAGACAAGCACAAGGCTTTGGAGGAGATGGAAGAACGCGAAGAAAAGATGAGCAAGGGTCTCTTTGTGGGATTCACATTTCGGTAAGTAATGCCTTAAACTCTTGTCGGTTCACACTAACACTTATCAGACATCGCAAGCCAGCAATCGAAGATGGCCGTGGCAGTCCCCGGAAATCAATTCTCACTGATGGTACCTTTGGGACAATTTTCTAGTTTCTCTTCTCATGCTGAATCGGGTCTAATATGAGCTGGCTCTCGAGTTTGACCAAGACTTGCCTGGATTTCCTTTGAAAAACAGCGGTCATGATTCTTATTGTGGGTAAATCATTTTAATTGATTACTCTTCGATTTCTTGGGCTGGCTTTGACCTCCCGGGACATGTCCTTCAAACATGATAACTTATTCGACTTGAATGGGTATATCAGCGTGAAGTGCTTACCTGTTTTATTTTTTGCGCTTGAGTATTATTCAATTATACATGCATCGCTGTCATTTGTACTTTTCTTTCTGCTTCATTCTTCGCCAATGTTTTTTCTTTTCTTCTTCTTCGTGTATGTATGAGTATGTTTATGATAAGTAATTCTTGCGATACGTTATACAAAATTCTATTGATTTGAAACGATTTGCGTAGTATTTTATCTAATTATGGTACATCAATGTCTGTTAGGAGATGGGTCCATGTAATAGTAGAAATGAAATCAGCCACATTAGCTCGACGCCTCTCCTTCTCTGACCAACTTCAAGATCTCTGACTCGTTCTCTCCAATCGCAGCTCGACCGTTATTCCAATCGACGACCTATATCGTCCATTAGCTGAGAAGGACAAAACCCAGGAAAACCGAAACATACCACAGGCCGAATAAACCCCTGCTCCCCAACTTCCTTCAACTTCCTCAACGCATCCTGCTTATTACTGGCACCCCGAATAACCGCCGATGGATTCACGCCCTTTGACTGCAAATAGTCCAGAATCGTGCTGAGCTGGTCGCTCGTAGGCGGCTCCTCGGTAACCTCGAGCTCAAACTCGCCGCGCGGGGCAGGTGTGTGTGCCGCCGAGTGGTCGCTTGCCTGGTCGAGTGTGGATGTTTCTCCGGCGTTTATGGATGCGGTGCGTAGGATGTTGAGGACACGTGTGGATGAGGCTTGCGAGGGTTTGTGGAAGAGGGTGATCACGTCGAGGGTTTTGGGCTGGTTTGTCAGTCAGCCAAGTGTCTCACTTTATGGAGCCATGCGGGGATGAGGCGAGCGGGGAACGTACAAGGCGGAACATTGTGTCGGTTTGTCTGAAGCAGCTTTTTGTCTCTGGTGATGCAAAGCTCTGGTGTTCGGATTGTGAAGAGCTTGCGTTGTTTTCGGGAGACGATGACTAGGTTGCCAGCGCTACGTCATTGGTGGAGCTTGGCGTGGTGCCAGGCTACAGCTATTGCCAAGCTTTTCTATGCAATCATTTATTTATTTCAATTTTCTGGCGAGACATTCAATTTTGAACATATGGACGAGTATTCTATTGCTGATTCAGTGTTCTGATTTTCATGAGTTTTCATTGATTCATTGGCGGTCGAGAGGTCGTGAGGAATACTAAGAATGTTCATAGCATATTACTACTGCTATTTCGGACTGATACCGTCAGTGCAAAAGTTCAATTTCTGCTTCAACTTTCTTCTACCTGGTCAAACTGCACACGTTACAGATATTAAGGTCATTTCTGTAGCTTGACCAGAATAGCCTCTCCTGCGCCGACAAGCACTTTCCCACCCTCTACTTTGCCATACTGCTTCTTACCGACAATACGACCTTCTGCATCAACAGATTGTCCAGCAAAGGTGATATTATCTGCAATATCAACGCCAGGATTAGTCAATCTTGATACTTTGGCATCATGCCAACCCTTCGGAAGCTCCAGGGCCGTGTATGGGCGCTCAACAGGGTCAAACGTCGAATTCCACATATTCAAATTCACGGCAACAATCGACTGCAGATCACCCTTGTTGTAAACAGCATAAGCACTGAAATTAGTCTCATTGACGAGAACTTCGGTCTGCTTGTGGCCCCCGGCGAAAACTGCTGCGTTGAATAGGTTGCCATAGTACAGCGGGTTGACGTGAGCTTCCGTGTCGTTGTAAAAGATGGGCTGCCAAGGTGAGTAGCGATAGCGTGTCCCCATGTGGAAATGCACGCGAGATACTCTCAGAGACGATAGATAGAGCACATAATCAACCGCCCAGACGGCCGATGCCATGACGTCGGAAATGTTGAATGCGCCCTGGCATGAGATCGAGTTCGTTTCGCCAATGACATACTCGATGCCCGAATCTTTCGTGACATTGCCGAGATAGTCATGGTACCAGACGCGGGAGAGCATGTTCGTGCGGTCGAAAATAGCACTCTCGATTGTAGGGCCGACTCCAGTGTAGTGGCAATTGGCGCCCATATACTGCGGAAATCGGATTAACTAAGTGATTTATTACTTATGTAGGTGTATGTACCTCATGGTCTGCCACTGTTATCGCCTTGTCTGAATGCATCCTATCCAGCTCAGCATTTTCCACGTTCCAGTCTGTTCTGTTCCCAAGACTGCGCGGAGCCTCAAAGGCGCACCCTTGGAACAGCCTAGTGGCATCTTTTCCAGTGAGATTTTGGCTGATAGCCGTGGCATACTGGTTCCATTGGGACACATAGCTCTGAATAGTCCAGTTTTCGGGTCGTCGCTGGCCGCCTGGCCAGCCTAGATAATTATTTTTTAATAATCGGCTTCATCGTTGATTGCGGGATATGGCAAACGTACCATCAACTTCATTCCCGATTTCAAATGCATACAGAGAATCACCCAATGAATCATAAGCTGCATGTGCTTCGAGAACGCACTGGTCAAGGCCATCTCCTACACTGAACAGAGTCTCGTTCTCCGGGTTGAAGAAGTTTAGTCCTAGTCCATCAGTTCATGGCACTCATCGTACAACAAACCCTCATGTTCTTACCATATATATACCGCGTCCCAGCAGGAAATTGATGGAATGACTGGAAAAAGGCAGGCCCAAGCATAGACTTGGTCGGCTGATCAGAAGAAACCGAATCAAAAGGATCAATTATAGCTTCTTCCTGATCCGGATAATATACGGCCGAATTCTGGGTACTTCCGCCAATCCGAAAAATGGGAAAGGCGCCGGAAATATCGTACAAATTCTGAATCACTTGTTTGGAGAAGAGGTTTGGATTTCTAAAGACACAAAGAATTTTTAGTCAATGGCATCCAAAGGAATGAGAGGCAGCATACGTGTTATTGCCTCCATAATCTACCATGTACGAGAACTCGATTGAAAACGACTGATATGCGCCATCGACAACTTGCCGTTCTGGCCAGGGAGCAGAAGCTGGTGACAGGCGCAACTCTCGCGTAACATTAAACTCGGAAGATGCCTTTACAAAAGGTATGAGTAGCGCCAAAGAAGCGATTCTCGAGATTGAAGCCATCATGAACAGGCAGCGTTTGACATTGACTCTCTTAGCAAATCCATCTGGTTGTGCATTTCTTTTTGTATGCTGGAACTTCGGCCACAGCTTGCCCGATATCTACTTTGCATAGTTGTAGACCGGAGTAATACAGGATGTACCCTAGATCCATTTGGCCTATGATCGACAGTGTCAGTGAAACCCCGCAAAATAGCGATATCCGGGGATGTTTGACGAGGGAATGCGGGGAATCCACGCTTCTCTTTTACATGGATTATGGGTTATGCCGAATATTGCGTTCCAAGCGCTGTTATTATTATTGTTACGTCGTAAAGCGTTAAAACCGGCAATATAAGATATGGCGTCACTGTTGATTGCTTTTCATGTATGTCTTTTTGCTCTCCACAACGCCGACAAAAGTAAGGAGGCCGAAACAAACTGAGCAGGAGAGCCATTGACTTCATACTCTTGACTCGAAGTACTCTTATAGGTGGAAAATGGTTTGTTGGAAAGTCCCGGATGGTCCGTAATTCCCCGCAAATCCTGCCAAAACAACAGCTAAGATCGCAGAAGCAAAAAAGGTCGGCTATCGAGAAACGTGCTTTTCGGCAATAGATATGTGTTTAATAGCCGACTACCTAATTATCTTCACACAATCAATGCCATCAAGCACTTTAATGTTGGAAGTTAACCAACAAACTTCATCGTACATAGTAGTCGTAATATCATGATTGGTGACTTCAAATTCCATGCAACCCAACGCCACAAATACAACAATGCAGTCTGCAAATGGCACACCTATCACCACCCAAAGTTCTCCACGTGGAGATAAATGCCTTGAGCGCCAGTCCCCTTGTGTACAGCTCGCTCATCACTCAATGAAACGACGCTCTGTCGAACGTCTGCCGCGAGCCCGGTAGGCCCACAAACTACCACTGCACTTTCACCCTCGGCACGCTCAAGGACGTTGCGAATAAGTGTGCGTGGGTGCGGCCGGCCGGATATCATTTTAAACTGATCCGAGTCTGCTAATGATATCGGCGGCGAGGATTGTGAGCTTGTATCTGCATCTGCTGAAGGTATGGCCGCAGGGCCGGAGCAGTTGCATGTCGTTGACGAGGCATCCGCTTCTTTTTCCACTGTTGTGATGCAGCAGCAGTTGGTGTTTGCACCACAAGCTTTTTTTTGTGTTGTATCTGTTGAGTATGGGGCTTTTGGGATAGACTGAACAAAAACTTCGTCATTCTTGAGAGAGACCTTTTTGACGTCATCGCCTTGGACAGTTCGTTCCTCAGGAGATCTAACACTCGTGAATTTTTCAAGTGTCTCATCACAGGTGAGGTAGATACTTAGCTCCATTTCTTTATCGAATCCAGGACACAGCTGCCTACATAGCTGTACATCTTCCAATATTGATTGAAACCAAGACTCAAGCCAGATGAATTGGCTCCGTGATTTTATCACCCAGACGAAACGAATTCTCTTCGTGGCCGCGAGTCGTTTCTGTGCTATTGCTCGATATTTTGAACCTGTGGACAACGGATCGCTGCATTCCGTTTTCCATGCTTGCACAATATCCCGCATAAGAGGCAGGGTAAATGTGCATCCCATTCCACCAGCAAAAAGCACAACGCTATCAAACTGCCGTAATGGACGTATCGTCCCATAGGGCCCTTCAATAAACACTGTCCTTTGGTTTTTGGGGACATCATGAGTTTCGCCAGGTAGTGCATGGTGCTTAGATGCGAATTTAAAAAATCGACGTGTTCCTCCTCTTTCTGCGCGTACGAGAAAATCGAGTCTCTTATCGGATGGGAGTGACATGATGGTGAGTGGGTGGCTCTGTAAAGGCACTATTGAATGGCATCCAAAAAATACATGCTGGCCCGGCTGCCAATTGATAACCGGATCCGAGATTGAAATGTGGGTGATATTCCCCGGAAGGGGAGTGAATGTTGCTTTATTGGCAAAGAATGGCCTTTCCTTTTGAGCGGAAAAGTGGAAGATTGATAGATTGGCGAATGCAAGTACCAAAATCCTGGCAGATCGATCAAAGCATACAAGGCCAATTGGAATCCAGACCCAGACCTTGACTTCGTTGGGGGCATGCAGATAGACGGCTGCAAAAAAACCGGCCATGGTAACAATGTGTTGAAAGACAAAAAGTTCATAATTCCAGTTGCGAAGAGGGGCAAAAGAAGTGAGAAAGATAAAGGTAAGAACGCACCATGCGGCGAATCCATGGCGTGTAAGCGAATCTGTCTTTAGCATGGTAAGAATATAGTTGTACTGCCCATAGTCTCGAAACCAGAATCCCATGTGGATAGTTGCTGACAGCCAGAGAGTCCGGGAAACCCACTGATGATACCAATTGAGACGCTCATAACTAGTGCCAGTGAGCAGCCCGATGAGGTTTTGTTTTCCAGTCAGTAAAATCACGAGTGGCAATTGGCATATGGTCATGAACCCGGCGCGATATCCGATGTTTTCCCAACTATATTTATCCATTGTGTCGAAACCATAGAACATCATGACGACAATAGTGACCAAATTGGCCAACACAAGGGATACAGGCCCCAAGGGCGGCAGATGGAGAGTATAACCGCCAAAAGCAATCGGCCGTAGAGTCACATTTGCGGCCTCTCTGGCGGTAGCTGTGACGGTTGCATACGTCTCAAAAAGAACAGATTTTGGTTTTGACGGGGTGTTTGACTTGTCGCACAGTCTGGAAGTATCTGGAATTAGAGCATTTACTTTCCCGGATAGTCATTATACCTACCGTTGGATAGCAACAAAGCGATTTAGCAAGTTGACGACGACTCCAGCACCAATAACAGCACCAACAACAGCCCAGTAGTACTTCTGAAATTCAAAGAGCGACGGTATGCCGCTTCCACCGGACATACCGCCCATGTCCATGCCGGACATGTGATCCATTATGTAGGCTTAGTATAGAAAACGGGAAGACGGATTAGACATTGGCGACCGCGTACCCAGACATGTAGGTATTAAGACTTGGCCGCCAGACATCAGTGAATATTCATCATGGATTGATGCCGGTCTATCTTGCGACACGCGAGAGAAAAGAGGTCAGGCCGATCCGGTTGCACGGGCCCCTGCGAAATATGCTCAACACGGCTCCGCTTCGGGTGGCTGATTAGCAGCCACGGTAATGACGACAAAAATTACAGCAATAATACGCATCAATCTTTTCCCTCCTCTTCCATATTGACAACCAATATTTAATAACCAGGACTCTTCAATCTCGGAATAGTTTGGGTTCTTCCGGCAAAATCAACATGGACATGGGCGCGTCTTCAAGCATGCTTTTGGTGTTTTCAAACAGCCAAGACACATCCCTTTATTCGTCCTCCTGGACACCAACAACATCTGGTCAATACGCCGGCACTTGCATCTTTTTGATTCTTCTGGCCATAATAAGCCGTCTACTCGTTGTCTTTAAGGTAGCAATGGAACGCAAATGGCTTGCAATTGCACTTAATCGACGTTATGTGGTGGTAGCAGGCAAAAAAGAAGACGCAGACCCCAGTAACAATGAGCCAGATTCCATCAACACTGCTCTCCTTACTACCCAAGGAGCGCAAGAAAATGTCAAGGTGGTCCGCCGAGTGTCTCACGGTCCGCAACCCTGGCGGTTCAGCGTCGACTTGCCTCGAGCACTGCTCTTTGTCTGCATAATAGGTGTCAATTATCTACTGTGAGCACTCCATCTCATCTACCCAGACAGCTAGTAAATCTCATACTAATGACACATATGACAGGATGCTGGCAGTCATGACCATGAACGTCGGCTATTTCCTCTCGACTCTTGCTGGTGCGTTCATCGGCGAATTAGCGGTGGGCCGGCACATTGAGTGGGGTGAGCATTAGAGCCGATCACGGAGGAACTTCTCCATTTGTTTTTGCTGCAATTGACTCGGTGTTCTTAATTTCTGTACATACCTTTCGTCATGAATCTAGACAAGTTATTGTTACTGTGACAGGCCAGAAGGAGCATTACAGTTTCCCGTTTGGCAGCAGTGGGTCTCGAATCCACCAATAAGAGCCTGTTTTTAGTCCCATTTAGGACTAGTTCATCCCATCCCGTTGGATTCCCGTCGAGCTAAATCCACCACGGCCCAATGAGGAAAGGCGTGAGCACGAATGAGCACATTATTCTCCGGTCTGTGCTCTATACTCGGAATTATAGTCTGTAAACTATGTGCTTCGCCATCGAATACAGTTGTACCGAGACTATAGCACGGCACAGCAAGCGAGAGGCAGCTCTTCCGCACCCACAGATCCCTTGGAGGCGTTTCTCAACAGTAACCTTCATATGTCTGCTAGTATTAGTATTACTTCTAGTCCTATGTTAGTTTTTGTAAACAAAAAATCTATCCCTTATAGCATTCTTTTTTCTCAATTTCAGTCAATACCTGAAGTTTGGGCAAAACAAAGTCCGGCCGTCCTATCATCCGTCAAAATGCGTACCGCTCTAATCCTATCTCCGTTGTTGCCCATCGCTGCGGCTCACTTTTCCCTCGATTGGCCCACGGCTCGCGGCTTTGATGAGGACAAGATGCCTAACTTTCCCTGCGGCGGCTACGATACACCTTCTTCCAATCGAACCAGCATTTCTCTCGACGCTGGCGTCCTTCCGGTCGACATTACTTTCCACCACTCGGAGACCGCAGTGTCCTATCTCCTTGCTCTAGGCTCGAGTCCCGGTGATAACTTCAACATCACCCTCGAGCCGACCATAGAAGCTCATGGATTGGGCGAATTCTGCTTACCGAGCATTCCCTTGAACTCAACATCTCTCGGAGTGTCTCTACACGACGGGCAAAACGCAACTTTGCAGGTGGTCACTGATGGTGATAATGGTGGTGGACTATATGCCGTACGTTTTCTTCCTTGGTCTTTTTTATTTCTAAGATTCGGAAAACTGACGATCGATGGTAGTGTGCCGATATCGTATTTTCCTCGAGCGTCACCACCAACACGCCTAGCTCGTGCAAGAACAATACCGGAGTCGAGGCAACTGCTTTGTCTGGAAGCGCCGGTACACGTATTGCAAATGAGTCCGATGCAAGCGGTGCGGCTCAAAGTGGTTCGGGCACGGGCACTGCATCAGGTAGCGCCCCTGCCTCAACCTCTACGGGTGCCGCGGTGCCTTTGCAAACTGCAGGCTGGGGAATTCTGGGAGCTGCCGTCGTGGGTAGTCTTGCGATTCTTTAGTTTTATGTCTGATTGAAGTCCAAAGTTTGTTTTCTTTTTCGACTTAAAACTGATGGATATATTGAATATTGCTATATTATACTGTGGGAGTCCATGTAACATTGAACTCATAATGTTCATTCCCAGTCTTCCAAAGGCGGAATGATCATTCAGCTGATCTTATCGACGTATATCTGTTTCCTTTCAATTGTAGAACATCTAATCTCAGAGTTTCTTATCATTTCCAGTTCGATAACCCGTATCCAGGCTGTATTTGGTTTTCCTCATATATTTTGCAATACTAGCAATATCTTGAGTTATTTCAATCACAGTTTCTAGTATTCATTTGTATCTTATAGAAATGATAGGTAATGAATAGAACCTTCAATGCTATTATCATTGAATCCTGCTACCAACAGCTTGTTCCAGTGCTACCTTTTGAGAAAATATGTAAGTCTATTTAATTGGCTGGTGAAGATACCTTATCTATATTATTATCTTCTGTTAGATTATCTATTGAGGCATTGCTAACAGTAGTAATAATGATCCTTAATTCTGAAGTTGATGAGTTAAGTAAGGCACCGTACCAATTGTTGCGGCGAGATTCTTTGACCTATGTACGCTTCTTGGATTCAATGTTTATGTCAGAGCTCGTTTATTTCATGTAGGCCTATACAATCTACATGCTTAACACTGTCCTGAGATCTCTGCTTGGAGCAGTCATTCCTATACACGTGTTGTCAGCCAAAAATATGTACGCAGCGCTTGAATACTAGTGGTGTAACAATCTCTTGGGATTCAGCTTCATCGCTTTGATTTTCACTCCAGCATCTTCGTACTACCTTATAAAGTATGTGAAGGGGATCAGGATGAACCCGTTTTCAAGTTAATTTGTAAAATTTGTCTTTTTTTGTCCAGAGACAAATTGTATCACTACGTAAAATACATTCCCAAAATAATGGAAAACAAAGTAGAACAACCCTTTTGCCGATTTAATAGTCAGGGGCTTGAGTTGGATCTATCTTGGTTGGGTTGACCCAACCTATTTCCAGCAATAGCCAAATCTACCTATGCCAACCAATACCTCCATCTCTTAAGATACTTGTGTAAGATTTTTTGTGTCCGTGTCTTCGATGCCAGCTGTTTTATTTCTGTTTTCCTCTTTAATCAGTGCAGAAGTAGAAAATACGGCAGACAGACGTCACACAGAAATCAACAAATAGCAGCAAGTTCACCGATATCTTTGATATCAACAGGTGACTTAACATTTGTATTTTCCATCGCTTGCCACATCCTCGCGGTTTTTGGTTTATTTTGGCTGCTTAAACAGAATCTTTCGGGATGTTATTCTTGAATCCACTGAATTGTGCTTGCCTTAGAAGCTCCATTTCTGCATCTTTGAATGGCACGGGGATAACAACTCCTTGGAAGTCTCAAGTGCTATAAAGGAGTAGAAAAGCCCATCGCCTGGGGAAGCAATATGTGAAAGTCGAAGTACAGCAATCCAGTTACTTGCCATGTTTCGGGGTCAAATAGACTAGGGCAGGTGGGGCGAAGCACCACCTTTATGGCGCATGAACGCCAGGAGGTTCAGGACGCAGTATAGAATTAATATAGGGGGGTTGAGATGTAATCTACAAAGCTTATTGAACCAGATTAAAGAAGATCCAGTGAAGCCAGATTATACCAATATTATCAGCAACTTGTATGTAAGGGGTGTTTATTCTAAGAAAGGAAATTCTACTCATCTGAGGCACTAATACATTTTATTTTTTTTTCAAAAAAAAGTAACTCGTAATGATACTCGCTACACTACGTTCCGCGAATACTTTCCAAGCCTGAAGTCAAGAGAGAGTTCATCTGTCTGTCAAATGTAGCTGGATATGCTACAAAGATCTCCTTGAAGTAATATTGGGTGAATTTCTTGAGCACTTGTTCAAATTTATCTGGTATACCTTCACTAATTAGCCATATAGTTATTGATTGAAATATGCAATCTCTAAGCTGATCATGATGTATAATATCTAAAGATGCGTGGGGGTAATAGCACTTGAGGTCTTTTCAATGTTTAAAATTATATTTATTTTTACATGCGGTGCATGCTTCTGTCAAAACTCACTGATCAAATCACGAATAAAACAACAATAGCCAATTAAAAGATTAATTAAATTAACTCTGACCAATCAGCCACCTCAATTCCAGTGGAGGCTCCGCAATTTTATAATTTTGTGTGTCTCGGTGTATATACTGATGCAGTGCTGATCATGTCAAGTAACTCAGTCAAATGCTAAATAACATCTTTGGCCCTTCCGCTACATATTCTAATTCTTTTCTAATACTTGCGCATAAATATTTCGATGTTTTTCAAAGATTATTTTCCACATTTCAATATCTTTTTGGACATAATTTAAAACGTCTTAGATTTGATTTAATATTCTATTTTATAGGTGCTCTAGAGGCCTCCAATAGAGTTAGAATAGAGAAAGATGTCTAAGCGAGGAAATTTAATTACAGAGTATGGTAGGTTTAGGGGCCTCACCTGGGCCCCGGATGTGGTTACGTTAGGAGTAGTGTGAGTAAGGGTAATGATGAGATAACATTGAATGATCATAATGTAAATTTTCAATGATTTTGAAGAACATTTTCATCTGGCACCTGTCCAAGAATACAAGCATTAACCGTTCATTTCGGTCATTTATATTCCACACTAACCAACGTTATGTCTCGCAACAAAGGAAAAAGAATGCTACTTTCATGCCTCCCTTGGGAAATATTGCTGCTTATAAGTGACTTTTTGGACCTGGAGGACCTCCGTGCCATAATCATGACATGCAGCTACATGAACACCGCTTTAGACTCCATGTTATACAAACGCGCCATCGCTACAGGCGTGTATAAGAAAAAGTTTCTATACACAGTCGTTTGGGGCAGGGCAACTGCTATATCTAAATTCTTGAAGGAAGGTGCTTTAATGACCAAATTTGATAATCACACCGACAGATGGTGGCCCTGTGATTATGACGATCTAAACGACGCGAAATGGAACATTCCAACTGTTGTTCCTGGAATTCATCCACTACTGGCTGCGGCGATTTTCGGCCACGTTAATGTAGTAAGAACGTTGCTAGCAGAGGGCAATGCGAACATTGACTTTGAGAATAAATCTGGGGAGACCGCATTGATTTATGCGATAAATAATTGCCGCCTCGATATGGCCGAATTTCTACTCAGACAGGGAGCGAAGCTAATGGCACTTGATGAGAACGACCACAAAATGAAATCGCCGTTTATATATGCGGCGGAAGTTGGCGACAAAGATACGCTTGAGATGATGTACCATGAACTTCAGACTCGCTCTATTCCGACAAATACTATTCTGAACCTGTCTCAACGAGCTTGCTTTTCGGCATGTGATGCTGGCCACACTGACATAGTCGAGTTTTTCTTGCTCAAAGGTGTATGTATCAATGATTACTTTCAAGACAAAGGAAGTCTACTCTACCATGCATCTATAAAAGCTCATTTCAAAACCATCAAACTGTTAGTGAAGTATGGGGCCAGAATGGAAAACGAAATGGACACTGGTGTAGTGTCTGTGTTTCGTCACAGGCCTCTTCCAACAGCTAAGACTGTTGTCACAGAGCTTTTAAATTCCGGTTGCAATGTGGCAAATGGCAATCGTCATGCTTGTGCTTTATGGCGTATAGCTCGAGGCTACAACAGAAAGATGAATCCTGACCGTAAACTAATTGACCTCCTCAAAGAACGCGGATTCGACAAGGAAAAGTGCCGGGATAAATGTTGGATAACGAGAAACAGATATCGCTTCCAAGGGGATAGCATGATGAGTGGGGCATTTTTTGACTTCGTCAAATGTGATGCATAGCCACTGGATGTTGGAAAGGACGTCGAAGCAAATTGTTCTTCATTTTATTTCTAGTTAAACAAGTTTAAGGAAGCAATGATAATCCTTATCAAAGCCTGTCATGTGGGGGAAAGCCCCGGCAAAAACTGGCCGAGCAGCTGCAGTAATTTGTTGAATTCTCTAACCTTGGCTTTTTTTTATGGCAGCTCTTCCTGCTGAAAATTTGTGGAGTTTGTTTCTTGGAGCCTTTGCTGCTAGGGGACTGTCTATCAAAGTTAATTCTTTGAAAATTTTAGACAGCTCTGTCAGAAAAATCGCCTTTCGTCTTGGGACAAAATTTATTGTTATTTTCACGGTCTTCCTGTTTTTGAAAGCTCTTGCATGCAAGGTTGCAGGAAAATGTGGATGGAGAATTGCAGTTGATATCTAATTTTGATAAGATACAGAACCATTTTCCAGTCCCAAAGCTTTTAATTCAATAACACCGAAATGATATTCACCCCCCCCCCCCCCCCCCCCCCCCCGGTCCGTTTACTCGTCACCAAAATTATGTTTTTGTATACCATTTATCTTCCTTGGTCTTTACAGCTAACAATACTGCTTTCCAAGTGCTCAACATTATTTTTACTCTCCCGGAACACCGGGGCAACGGCATCGGCAGAGCGATTATGGACTGGGGTCTTGCCAAAAGCGATGAATTAGGCCTCGAATCTTGGCTTAATGCCTCTGAGTTCGGGTATCCACTATACCAGAAGGTTGGCTTTTTGACTTACGGTTCCAACAACGTCGAAGTCACAATCCCGGAACACTACACAGAGGCGCAGAGGGCGGAATGGGAGCACTACAAGAAGATACTGCTGCCACTTAATAATGCAGTTATGTGGAGACCTGCAGGCAAGTTTATTATTGGTGAAACTGTCACTCCATGGGCTAAGTGGGACTGATCCATGTGACTCTGCTCTCCGACGTGCAAGTTGTTTTCCGAGTCCTTTACAAGGGTCGATGAATAAGAAAGATGTAACATGTATGTACGTACAATGCATGGGAGTCACTGGTGGCCCCAAGTTGGTTTTGACAAGAAAAGAAAACAAAGAAAAGAATAGGAAAAAGGCATAACCGAGGTGTTCCATTATCGAGATCTCTGCGGTGTGGCCCGGGCGATGATTGTACGTATGATCTTTGGTGACGGCCGTTATGGGTCCTGTACGAAAGCCGGTATTATTAGTTTGTTTTTTTTTTTAAAAAAAAAATAACAAAAAGCAAAGAAAAATCAAATTATTCTCTAGTGCGCAAAATGCATGTTGCCTGACACGATATTAGGCTTTGTTATTCCTCGCGACTTTCCGCATTTGGTACTCACGCAGATCCACTTGCATTATTAGGTCAAACTGAACCAATACGTACCACTAACACGACTAGTCTGATATATTATATGGGGTTTATGCGGGCACCCCAGCTAACTTAGATTCAGCGTAGCCCCGAAATCAAAATTTTCAGGTAAATTCTTAGCGGTTTTGATCTCTGATTCCCAGCTTATAGAAAATCTTCTTTATAATATCAATTTATTCATCCTAGGAAACCCTAACCCTTTTCTAACCCTAACCGCCCTAACTCCTAACATAAACGCGAACCACTAACTCCCTAACCCTAAATAGATGGGGCATTTACAACTTCTAATTCCTTACCCATCTACATAGGGTTAGGGGGTTAGTGGTTAGGTTTAGAGAAGGTTTAGGATTCCTTGGAATGATTTTTGGGTGTTTTTGAATTGGGGATTAGTGATCAAAACCGCTAAGAAGTTACTAGGAAATTTGATTTCGAGGCTACGACAAATTTGGAATAGCTGGGGTGCACGCATATTATTGACGGTTAGGTGTTGGGGGGTTGGTGGGCTAGACTTTTCTAGTGTTCGAAAAGAAGGAGGATCCCTGATTAGATCCATCCACAGCGGCCGACGGCCGCCGCCACACCATTTCCCGATAACATTGTCTGAGGGCTTTCCAACAGCAAGACTAATGCAGGGAAAGGACAAAGAAAAAGAAAGAAATGGGGCCATAGGGGCCAGGGGTTCGGCGTCAATTAATCTCATACTTTGGATATTGATGATTTACTTTCGCAGTAAATTAATAACCTCATTTCCCTGCGTATCACCTCAAATAGCGCATTTTAATACCTCTTTCTTAGGGAAAAGGTTCGAAATTTAGGTTCGAAATCCCTGAAAGCCCATCCCCTCCATGTTGCATATTTTTCCTCGTTTGGATCCGTCTAAGCACAACAAGAGACACCCAAAATAAGAGATAAGAGAAAATAAGAGAGAGAGAGAGCAGGAAAAAAAAAAGTAACTATATGTAAAAACTGATCTAATATGTAGAAATGAATGTTGTGGAAAGAAATCAAATGTCCTTAAACGCCTATCAGCCTTCATAAGACGAAGCAGACGATAAATTTACATCGTACGATGCGCATTACCTGCTAATACGATAAATTTAACAATAACCGGATAAGGAGTTGCTCCGAAAGATGGTTCTTGCTTTTACCAACCTGATCATCGTTCCCTGGCGATGGTTGCACCCTGATCGTCGTCTCCTGGCGATGGTTGCACCCACAGAGCGACCATTCCTGGATCACGGCCGGCCAGCATAACCAACGCGAGGAAGGCAAATGTCCTGGAGAATATTATTGGGCATTTAAAGGTAATTATGGAAGCCCTAGTCCTAGTATTGGGGCATGGCCGGCTTGTATTAAGTTTTAGTCTACGTAAGCGGCCCGATACTGTGGGTAGGATGCAGCCTGGGCATGTATCGTTCGGGTTTAGATATTACAGCTTGACCGATTGGTTCCAGTGGTATTGCTTTGTCAACTGTGCTGAAAGACCATCATCGATGACATGAAACATAATATACCTTCCTAACATTTCGGCTCTGTCGCAGTTCTTTCCCAGCACATGGGCGATTCTCAACAGCGTGTAGCTCTTGACTGAAATGACTCGATTTACTGGCGACACTTGGACGCCGGCGATAAATGTGATAAGTTGGTTTTTAATGGTTGTTGCGATATTAGGGATTATCACACGTCTGGGGACAAAAGCATGGATTTATCGCAAGTTCACACCGGATGACTATGTGATTACTATTTCTATTGTGAGTATAGCTATGATTGTTCCCAGAAACTGCAAATGCGAGATATCTTGATTCTTGCAGGAAGATCGTGAGCTTGTACAAACGGCCCTCATAAATATGAGACCGTTAGGTCACGTGTGTCACTGGTCTGCCTGACGACGAGGCTCGCTCCGCCAACAATTGTCTTTATAGACAGGCTAACAGAATTCTAAATGAAAGATATTCGAAATTGCCCAAGTCATCGCGGTATCTATGGCCACGGCAAATGGGTTAGGGGAGCATATCAAAATATTAAATAAGAGACAACGTGAAGCTGTCTTGAAGAGTCAGTACGCGGCACAGATTCTCAGCATTGTCTGCCTGGCAAGCTCGAAAGTATCTTATGTCATGTTTCTCAGAAGCATCACTGCAGCCCCGACAGATCGAAAGATTGCACTTGCTTTTATCATCATTGTATCCCTGTGGGGATTCGTGTCTGTTATCACAGTTGCCTTCCAATGTCAACCTCTTCCTACTTGGGATTACTTGGCAGGGAAATGCTACGACAGGGTAAGCCTCTTATTTACCGATGAAGAGGAAGGGTTATATACTGATAGCAGAACAGCAATCATGGCAGAATTTCTTTAGCGCATCTAATATAGCTACAGAGATAGCTGTTATATCACTCACTATGATAGTCATTACACGTATTCAGACAAGAACTGAACGAAAGTTAAAGATCGGGTTTGTTTTTGGGTTGCGAGTGATGTGAGTGATATTCTCTCTATAAATTGAGAGATCCCTGGCTAATGGAACTACTACTTCTTACAGTGTTGTTGCTGCTACCATCGCTCATATCGTCGTCCTAAATACTACCTTTGGTGATCCCGACGTCACGTATTCAACGTGGTCAGTCTCGGTCACAGATCAGTTGATTCTAGTTTCCAGCATCATGACTGCGTGCTCGGCGCAGTTTAAACCATTCCTTGACAGCCTCCGGTCTAGTGGCATGCGTCTCGACGCGTTGACGGGCAGTTACAGATCACAACAGGACTACAGGCACAATTCCAACCACGACAGACATGCAGGCTATGGTTCACAAACTGCATCGAAACAGCGCTCGATCAACCTGCGCAGTCTTACCGGGAAACGGCGCAGCGTAAGCGAAAATCCAGGTGCGAGTGAGGCATATGTATCCGCGTCAGGGCCTTCACCCGACTGGGACGCAGCCAGCGCGACGAGCCAGTCTCGGATCATTCGTGAGGTAAGGACCTTCGCCGTGACCGAAGAGCCTCGCCGTTCGTCTGATATTGGTTATGTAAATTGATATGCGATTCTACTGTTCCATATTTGTATATGATAATCTGGCAGGGCTAGTTGATGTGAAATGATCGGGCGACTAAAGCGATGTACCTATACTATAACATTGAATGTCAGTTATAATCATTCTATCCCATTGAGTCGATGTATAAGCGAAACAAGTGTATTTTTCGAATCCCTGTCAGTATAAATAACTCAATACAAAAATACCAAAAATACCAAGACAAGCCCACGTAGCATTCGGCCGTCGATATCGCTCGCTGAAATGTCGGCATGATGATCCACTTGGCTACGCAAAACTTTATGGAACAAATAAATAGACGGACCGCTAAAATAAAACCCAACAGCAAAGTATCTAGAAAGAAGTTTTCATTGGGCGCGCAGGCAGTCAGGCAACGGGAGTAAAGTCCGGCCACGAACAAAAACAATAGAAACCGGATCCCGACCTACGGGGGATCGCCACTACGAGTAATCGAATCGTATGTTCTCGGAACTTACAATTATGCCATTGTTCAAGTAACATTTCGAGTAGCTGTTTCAACAGTAGGAGCTCGTGGCTGTTGGGTGGCAACGCTGAGAGTTGGCGTTGGCACTGTCTGCGCCGCATTCAAAATACTCGATCGAGCCAACCGAGATGCAGCCAAGAACGCAGGGATTCATTCGCATTCTCCCGGCGCGTTGTCGCATCCACCTTGCCGAGGATGCATGTCTCATTGGGACCCTTGTTCGCTGTCAGCCAGTCATAGTACGTGTACGCTTTACACCCAGTTTGATGTTGCAGACGGAGATGAGAGATCGCGTCCCCCGGCCGAAACCCAACAATCCGAGAATACCCATTCTCTAGCTCGAGGTCTCTGATGCGTAATCATTATAATTTAGTCGACCCATTTATTTAGTGAGATTCTAATTTCCGACCTTCCCTGAATGACATAGTAGTGTGGAAATCAAGGGAAAACCGCTTCCTTCTGGCGGGCGCTCGTACTGTTATGGGAAGTAATAGTCACGTCTCCAAAAACTCAAAACCCACTTCCTTTAGCTGGCTCAATCAGTTGCATTATAAGGGGTATTGTTTGAGGTTAACGTACTGTTTGTGTTGTTATGCCACTTGCTCGCCCTTTCTTATGCAACAGTCACGTTGTGTAACCTGTGCCTTTCTCCCCCTCAAACGTGTCTCCTCACCTGCGACTTTGATTTCAACGCGCCCAAGATCAAATTTTGGAGTTGAGTCTGAACAGCGCATGCTTGAGTAAATGGAGTCTCATAAGATGAGCAACCGCCTTGCCTCGAGGGAAGTCAATGGCTCTCTCTCGAGCAAAGAACGCGATGAGGCAAATCTCGCTCGCCTGGGCAAGCGCAGTGTTTTAAAGGTACTCCAAAATACCTTTTTTTTTTTTAAGTTTCCTAATCATATCACAAAATTCTAACTTCTTTTGTCAGCGCAGCTTTGGTTATTTAGCTGTTCTGGGGTTCAGCACTACCATAGTACGCAAAAGCCATAGACGCACAATAATCCATACTGCTAACACTACCACAATAGCTTATTACCTGGGAAGGGCTGTTTTCGTGAGTTGAACAAAATTCTTTGCATAGAACAAAGTGACTGATGAAATAACAGGACGTTCTTGCAGCCATTGCAGAAGTAAGTAAGCGATATGTGTTTGTATTTGTCTTCCGGGCGGACCCTACCTAACATAAACAGTGGCGGCCCTGCCGGCGCAGTGTACGGGTATATCTTCGTTTGGGCAGGCACGGCAGCAATTTTCGCTATGCTGTCAGAGATGGCTTCAATGTCAGTTTTAGGCATAGAAAACGAGCCATGGTATCAACTGACAGGTGTAGGGCTCCAACTTCTGGTGGTCAATATCATTGGTGCTCCATGCTTGCATCACCCAGAACGAGCAAGTTTTCGAGTTATGTCACAGGTATGACTGAAAAAACACGATACTTGATTTAGTCAACATAATAACTTGATATATAGGTTGGCTCACTGTCGTCGGCTGGCAAGCCACGTTTGGCACTGCCTGTTACTTGAGTGGGACTATGATCCAAGGCCTAATCACGCTATCAAACGCTGACTATGTCCCTCACCCATGGCACTCAACTCTCTTATACTGGTCCGTCGTCGCATTTGGACTGGTGATCAATACTGTCGGCGGATCAAGTGTTCTCGCCAAATTCGAAGGGCTCATTTTGGTATTGCATGTGATCGGATTCTTTGCCGTCCTTATCCCGTTGGTCTACATGGCCGATCATGTTAGTGCGAAAGATGTGTTTGCAACCTGGGTCAATGGTGGTGGTTGGGAAACGCAGGGCGTTTCATTTTTCATCGGAGTCATCGGCGTTGTTTTTGCATTTGCTGGGGGCGATGCTGCAGTCCATGTGAGATTCTCATCGATGCCACCAGTTTCGATCATCACACTAACGCACTTTTTCAATCCAGATAGCCGAAGAAACACAGAACGCGCCGAAAATTGTACCTATTTCTATCATGTTCAGCGTTGCACTGAATGGCACTATTGGGTTTGGCATGCTGATCGCCTCGCTGTTCTGCATCGGAAACCTCGACGAGGCTATCCAATCTCCTACGGGGTACCCATTTATGCAAATCTTCCTCGAGGGCACTGGCTCAGTAGCAGGAGCAACTACAATGGCTTCCATTGTCTGTGTCATGGCTATTTGTGCCACAACCGGAATGTTGGCGACCGCTTCGCGCATGTTCTGGGCTTTCTCGCGCGACCGTGGCATTCCAGGCTGGCGACTTTGGAGTCAAGTGTCACCGCGTGCTGGTATACCGGTTAATGCCGTCATTTTCACTGCAATTGTTTCCGTTCTGCTGGGTTTAATCCCACTTGGATCTTCTGTGGCGTTCAATGACCTTACTTCCATGTCCACCTCCGGTCTTTATTTATCCTACATGGTCTGCTGCATCTTGCTGCTTTACCGTCGCTGTACAGGTGGCATCATTGACCCGAGCGAATCTGAAAATATCAATAGTCCAGCGGTCGATGAGGCACAAATCGTCAACACCGCTGGTGCAAGCCTCGTTTGGGGCCCTTTTCATCTCAAGGGCATTTTTGGCATTGCCGTGAACACATTTGCCATTGTGTATATGATGATTACTGTTTTTTTCAGCTTCTGGCCCCCGACAGCCCAGGTAACCGTCTCGACAATGAACTACAGTGCTGTTGGTACAGTAGGGACAATGCTTTTGAGCTTCGTGTACTATTTTGTCCGAGCAAGACATGTTTATGAGGGGCCGATTATAGAGATTTAAAGGTTTTGTTTTCAAAGATACACTCCTCAATGTTTCTAGATCCGAAGCTACCGTATATAGCTATGCAAGATCGAAGTATGTATAATAATGTCCGATAGCTATGTTGGCACCTACTATTATTGATGTTTTCCATAAAGTCAATAAATTAATTCACGTAAAAAATACATATATTTAATGGTTCTACGTAAGACTTTAACTGTCTTAAGAAATGAGTTCTCCATAGGTGTAAAGTAAGCTATAAGCTGACCCCCAGCAGTCCAGAAATTTCCTATTTAGGAAATAATCAGTGAATGAAGATTACAGACTGAAAGTGATATCGTCGTAAACCATAAGACTTTTCAGTAGCCGTTCTTGCTATAAGCATCATAGCTACTTTTCGACGTTTTCTGATGTTGAAAAACATTCAAAGCTTGATTGGATACATCAATCATTTTGACACCAGTTGAGCTCGTTCCAAAATGTCGTTGATGTTTTTACTCTATAGCTATCTAGAATATACAAAAACAACGTTTGAGGCATTCGGAAATCTATCGAATTGATGAATCAACATTGATTGATATTTAATATCTAGATACTCTGCATAAACAACTCATTCATTTCCCTGAATAACAAAATCGCCAATAACCTCCTTCAAAACTTGACTATTACCTTCCCTCCGTTGATCTAAGAGATGGCAGTGCTTCTGGAACCTAAATAAGCAAAGCTGTGCTGAGAGAAGAATTTATATTTTTGATCAGGAAAATTACTTCGGGGGGTTTTCCAAATGCACCACAATCCAAGGCGCCGAGTATGCAACTTGACACTTCATTGACCGCCATGACACGAAGAATTTGCCGGGTCTTGTTTTTCATTAATTCTGTGTCCTTTAGGGATCCTTATGGCAGTAGTATTAGATATCGAACATAGAAACCAACATATGCCCTGGGAGTGCGCTCACGATAATCTGAATCATCTCCAATTAGCGGTGGTCGTCTTAGACTGGCAACAAACTATAAACAGTCGGATCATGTCTCTTTTCTAGACTGTAATGAATCATTAATTCACCTTAAAATTGTTTCAAGGTCTCGCAAACCATACCGGTCTTTGTAGGAACGCGGATACAGTTTAGCAACGTTGCAAAAAATCTATGTGCACATACATTACTGTTATAATTTTATGAGCGTAGCGACTTCTCGAGAGGTATCAGCAATATGGTAACGTTACGAACGGCTTGCAAGGTGCCCGCTCAATGGCCTCCATGGCCCCATTGTGAGGATTTGCTGCCTCTCTTGCCCTTTCAAAAATTTCGTTGACTTCTTCCTTGTGCTGCTTTTCTCCTAGTCGCCGTAAGGAGAGTCTTCAGTCAAGCGTCAAGCCGTCATTGAATTTGATTTTTTTTAGAGGTTTTCCTTCCTTCATCTCATGTCGCTATAATCGCGTATTATTAGAAGTTACTTTTCACAAAGAAAAAATGACATTGGTGACTCATACCTATAAATTTCTTTTTCGGAATAAACCCCCTTGCGTGTTGAGATACCAATTATATTGTTATAATCTAGCCTTGTTGGACCCCTGAGTATATTATATAACTGGTCGAATTGTTCTCCCAGGCCACCCATTCCTTGGTCGCGATCTATACCTGATGTTAGCATTTGAGCTCAAAAAACCCAACGATATACTGTGGCGGGGCTCCGGTGGGTCCGCGGCCAACCCACCCGTCGCCCCGATGACAGCTCAAACCTTTGCTCCGACCGTTGCGATGTATGTATAGCGGAAAACAACCACCGAACCGCATGTCTTGAGCTTCATTATTTGATACATTGCTGTAACAAAGATGTCGGCCTCGTTCCCCCCAGACGCACTGCAGTTCCCAGACTCTGCCCGCCCCTTTCTAGAACCGTATTTACCCCCGCTTTCATCGCAAGAGCCAACAACAACAACAACAACACTAGAGGGCGTAGATCACAGACGTCGACCATTCACCACACTCACATTCGCCACATCGCTCGACTCGGCTCTTTCTCTGGCTCCAGGCGTGCGCACTGTACTGTCCGGGCCCCAATCGAAAGCGATGACACACTATCTACGCTCACGACACCAGGCGATTCTCATTGGAGTTGGAACTGCCAATGCCGACGACCCCGGTCTGAACTGTCGCATTGAAGGCGCAGGCGGTTACAAACCGATGACTGGAGATGAAAACACTGCACCTGATCCCGTAATCCAGACACTTGCAACCAAGGCCCATTCGTCAGACCCAGAGCTGAAGCAGTTGATGAAAACGGTCGCCATGGGACAGGCTACCCCTGTGCAACTTCAAGCCTTTCAAGGTCATATCGATGAGGCCCAGGCATCGAAAGATGCAGAAATTTTGGAGAACGCCAGAGGAATCCAGGGGACACTTCAACAACCGCGGCCAATCGTGATCGATCCCAACGCTCGATGGGACTTTCATGAACACTCCAAGATTCTCTCGCTCGTAAGGGAAGGCAAAGGAAAGGCGCCTTTTATCATGATCTCGAAGAATAGCACCCCATCACAGCAAAAGCAAAAACTTTTAGAGAAACATGGCGGGAAATTTATCCCTATTGAGACAGTGTCCAGCGAGAAAGCTGACCCTCAATTTAATTGGAACACAATCCTTCATATTCTCGCAGCCCAGGAAAATATTCAGAGTATCATGATCGAAGGTGGTGGGTCCATTATCAACTCAATTCTTTCGGAACCAGAATATAGCGCTGTTGTCGACTCTGTCATTGTGACCATCGCACCTACGTGGTTAGGCCAAGGAGGAGTCGTGGTGTCGCCGCAGAGGCGTGTCGATCCAGGTGGATATCCGATTCCTGCTTCTAGGCTGACCGATGTCAAATGGCATCCGTTTGGAGAGGATGTGGTTCTTCTCGGGAGGATAATAAAATCTTGATATACCGATGTCATATAGATTCTCTACCTATGATAATAATGCGCAATGAATCTCTCAATATACTACTAATGAACAAAAACGCCACAGTCCCGGAAAATAAATCAACTCCTAGTGATCCTTTGTTAAATATTCCCTTGTCGCGTGTGCTTCCATAAGCCCAAAAGCCATAGAAAGAAACGCTCAAATGCACAATGTTTTACTACTCCCATTGATTCCGGGTCAATGACCCCAAACTACTGGCCAATGCCCTCTGTTGAAAGATAGATGCGGTACTAGACGCACCGCTGCGTTCTTTCACTCTCAGCTCTCGCTCTCGCTCTCGTTCTCGAGCTGCAGCATAGTAATTAACAGCACCCTTCTTAGTACCTGAACTTGCCGAGTTAGCAGTAGTTGTCATTCGACCAGAAGAACTGCTCGACGAAGAGCCAATCGACGTAGAAGACGAAGCGGTGGTGGACCGTCGAAGCAATGGCGGGGGACGGAAACCAATTTTAGGCAGTCCGTCGGACGATGAGTTTGACATGAAGGCAGACTTTGTGCTGCCCGAGGCCGAATTTGATGATGCGGCCCGGAGAAGAGCGAGACGGTCAACGACACGGCCACGGGTGCGGCGGGGGTTTGGTGGAATTGCGAAGCCATCTGCAGATGTTTTGTTCTCTTGAGCTGTGCTTTCATCCTCGGACTCCTTGTCCGTGTTATAAACAATATCCTCTTCGATTGACGCATCTTCTCGGAAAGAATCGTATTCTGGTGTTTCCGTCAAGAAAGATAGCGTCTCCCGAATTTCTGTCAAAGAGGAAGGCTTGCGCGACACTGATGCTGCAGTCCGTCGCAGATGTGGTGGGGGGCGGTTGGTTGTGTCGTCGGTAGAAGGTTCAAGAGGTCGCTTTCGTTTGTTGGGCTCACGCTTGTCTTGAGCTGCTGCAGGCTCGGCCTCGGCCTGGATGTCTTGCGAAGACTCTCCTTGAGAGTTGGCACCATTGTCGAACTCGAGGTCCATTTCATCATCGTCATCACGGTCCTCAAGAGCCTTGAAGAAGGCAAGTTTCTTGGGGTTGTTGGCAATTTCATTTACTTTCTCATCGGCCAGCAGTGCTTGACGCATCTTGGCAAACTCGCGTTGCTTGGCCCGACGGCGGGCCATACGCTCGTCGTCGGAATCATCAAGATCAAGTTCATCATCACCGCCGCGTCGACGACGGAGAGCTCCGGTGGTAATGTCTTTCAACAGCTTCGAGACCTGCTTTTCATCAATGGCACGTTGATGGTTTCTAGAGAACAGTCAATATAGCTATCTAGAGTTTTCATCTGAACGTAGGTTTCCTTACGCATTTAGAGCAGCCAACTCTTTCTCATCCACAACTTCGGCACTGTTATCGTTGATCATTTCTCTGTCGTACTCATTCTCTCCTCCATCCTCATCGTCACTTGCACCTCCTAGACCAGCGTATTCATCTTCGGATTCCTCCGCCACCTCATCGACATGATTCTTTGCGTTACTCTTCATCTTGTCGAATGGGACGGAAGGCTTGCGCTTCGATGCTTTCTTCATCACATCAAATGCACTAGCCTTGATCTCAAATCCGCCATCTTCTTCGTCTGATAGCTCAGCTGGTCTCCCTCGTTGAAGCCGTCTTCTCTGCGCAATGGGGGATTGGCTCTGCGAGATGAGCACTGTGTCAATAGTTGATGTAGGTGGGTCCGCAAATCGTTTTGTCTGATCAAAAGGAGAAAGCACAAAGCCAGCATCTTGCGTTGGTTCGGGGAATTGTGACGGTGCAGGAGATTCGGAAATTCGGGAATCGGACTGCGTGTATCCGGCGAACAAGTCGATCGACTGCCGACGCTCTTCTTGACTGTCCCTGACCATCACTTGGGATTGCATGCCAAATGTTCGGGTATCCATGAAGCCGGGATCAGGCAGGCTCTTGATTATCCTAAAAGAATCTTCCCCGTCATCAGACTGGTCTTCCGCTAGTGTTCCTGCAAACGCTTGGGTTAAACTCATGCCAAATGAAGACGTCTCTGGCATATCCGGAAAGTGTGGTCGTTGAGCGGATCCCAGCGATGGAGCAATCGATCTGGCAGGCGTTTTTACCTCTTGCGGCTTTTCGGTATCTTCATCTTCATCTTCGTCGTCACTGACAATTCTTCTTTGTCGCCTCTTGCGGTCGCTCTGTTTTTGTACTTCGTTATCACCATCCAAAGAGGCAACCTCTGACTGTTCGCCCTCGGATTCTGATACTTCATTGGCCTCATTTTCGAACAAGTTGTTGGTCACAGTGGTAGCGTCGTCTTCGTTTTCAAGGTCATCTTCATTCTCGTCATATTCTTCCTCGTCCTCTCCCTCGTCATCGCCGTCATCCTGATCTTCTTCAACCTCACCCATCTCGTCATCTTCGGAACCTGAAAATTCGTAGTCTTCATCATCATCCTCATCGTCTTCAGCATCGGGGTTCTCCCCGCGAGCAGCCTTTTCACGTCGAGCAATTTCAAAAGCCTCTTTCCTGGCTCTCTCAACTAGATCTTCAATATCTACTTCCATAGCTTCACGCTCTTCGGCAGTTTCGATCACAATGCCTCTAGCTCTTAGTTCTTCGATTCTTGCCTGCCTCTCTTGAAGAGCTTGCTGTCGAGCCTGCAGACGCAAGGACGCTCCGAGTTCGGCCGGAGTCATTGATTTGCTGCGTCTGGTTGGCGATGTCAAATGCGCCAGTAATTTAAGCTTGAGCATGGACTTGTCCTCCTGAGCATTTCGCACTGGGAGGTTCTCAAATGCGGCGAGCTTGCGGCAGCGGCCAGGGGATGTAATGACATCGAGATCATCATCGTCGGATGCGTCTTGTTGATATCGAGCTACCTTTTCTCTCGACACCCGAACACGGACAGCTGGTTTTGTGAGTTCTGCGCGGCTTTCTGCATGCTTCGTAGTAGTAACAGCCTCGGCCTCCGTATGCGCTTCGGGTATCTTGACTTGCTCGACAGTGACGGTTTGTGGAAGGCTGTAAACTTCGTTTTTCAGTTCCTTAAGTGTCGGGAGGTGAAAAATTTCATCCAGTGCACTTTCCAAGGTGGTTTTGTCTTTGGTTTCATCAAGAGGAAGTGGAATGGGAGATGTGGGCGGTGTTATTTTCTTTTTATTGACTTCCCCGTCTGACGAGGGAGCAGAACTTGAGGATGTTGGCGGGTCACCACCGTTCTGTGGGGAAACATCCTGCTGTTTTCCGATAGCAAACCGAGCCAAGAAGCTTTCCTTGGTAAGCTTTCGTTTCGTTCTCGCCTGGTGCGTGAGCTGCATGTTTCTACTCATTCGCTGAGTTTCTTTATTCATTTCTTCGATGGCTTTTTTGCTAGCTTTCCGAGCAGGGCGAGATTGCTGGGTCATTTTGCGTGCAGATTCAGGGTCATCGTCACTGTCCTCTCCAGACAGTATATCGGAACTGAATTGTTTGGCTCTTTCGGCCCTGGCAGCTTTCTTCTCGGCCTCAACACGTTCCTTCTCTTCGCGTTCCTTGCGCTTTTGTTCGACAAGGGCGACAAGTCGCGCATTCGTAGGCTCGTCTTTGTTGCTGTTTTGAGGACGTGGCTCAGATTCAGTGTGTGGTTTGGAGTTACTTTGGTTACCAATGAGGAGGGGCGATTCTGATCGGGCAGAGCGTGGGCTCGGGGCATCATCCTTTTCTGGGGAGTGCGGTTCAGTAGGGTTTTTGTGCAAAAACCGTCTTCTAGACGGAGCCGAGGGCATTTCATCATCAGAAGACTGATCCACTGTGGCGGATTGGTTGGCGTTGTCACACTGCGAGTCTTGCGAGGGAGCACGTAGCCTCCTGGCTACCCTGTCATAAGCGCTCTCTTCGTTCTGAGTTGCCGGTTTAGGCTCTGTCCTATCGTCTTGCTGGCCTTGCATGCGTGCAGCCATTCGGCCCCGAGGGGCAAAGATGACATTGTCTTCGTCGTCGTCTTCGTCATCTTGCGTGTCTTGCGTGACACTGTCCCCCTTGTTTGGACTAAGGTGTGGTTTCGAAATTAAAGGGCGTTGTTTCTGTTGCTTCATGGATGAGCCAGCGTTATCAGAGTCAGAGTCACTATCGAATTGTGCGAGCATGGCCTTGATCTTTTGACCTGGTGTCAAAACTGCTGCTGGCGAGTCCTGTGTGGCCTCATGATCCGGCGACGCGTTGCGCGTAGAGCGCGGAGTCGAAGGGGCAGACATTGTAGTCTGGTGAAGCGTGAGGCTTTTCGAGACACTGAAATATCAATTGTAGTAAATAAGATCCACCGTGAGCGTTAAGACATTTTGTTGTAAAAGCAAGTGACAGAAGATGTCGGTATGTCAAGGTGTTGAGTGGGCAAGCGTCGCAGCTTGCTATGTCTACGCCAATTATGCGGGCCGTCGACGCGCCGCGGTTGGGCACCGCGTTGGCCTTATCAGCGCGACGCTGATAAGATAAGACGATAAGCCCGCGTTAGTGATCCCGAACCTACGGATTACACTTTGTTAAGTTTTTTTCCTAATAAAATATCTCAATGCAGTTATTTTGTGTCGCATTGACCCAAATGCGTTGGATCCCAGACTACATACAAATAATTAATATGCTACAGACTCGCTTCCGGCACCCAAAAACTCCTATCCCGCCATGCAAAGTCCTTGTTTGAATGAATACCAGTGGCACCAACGACTAAAGAAATACACCATAGAACATAGCGAAGCCGAGTAAAGTAAATCTTAAGCGTGTTGATAAGGTATGAAGAGCACAATATTTAGCAATTAAGAGTTGGCCACAGCCGCGACATCCGATCCTGACGTACAAAATGAGACATAGGCTCAAAACCCAAGATCAATGTCGGCATCCAAGTCTAAGTCCAAAGCAGCGATATTGTCGTCATCCATGTTCCTGTGCCGAATGACTGCAATACCTTTGGGTTTGGACTGAGTCACGGTCGTCGTGTCCTTGCGTATGGTAGTAACCGGGGGTTCCTTTGCAGGAGCGGCTGAACCACTGGCGCCATTGGCAGCATCTTCTTTCTTGGGAGTGCCCCGTGGTGTATTGACATCATGATGGGTCTTGGCAAGAGTTCTAACGCGAGAAAACGGATCTGCTGTGGCTTCTCCCCTGGCGACTGCCGCCGCTTTCTCGCGATTTAACCGACGTTCTTCCAGCTGCGCACGTCGCACATTCTCACTATTGAGTCGTTGGTTACGGCGATTCAAATCAGCAAGGCGTAGCTCCGGGGCTTGCTGTTTTTCTGGGCGACTTTTATTCAGGCCGCCGCCAAATGCCGGCTTCGGGTTAGACTCCTTGGCAAGCTGGACCTGTAGACGGTTTATCTCGTCGTCATTGCCTTGAGCAATGGCTTCGTTCAATTGTCGTTCTAATTCATAACGTTTGAACAGCTTGTCGTTCGCGTTGCCTGTGCCCTGTTTGCGTAGTTTTTCTTCCAATTCCTCGGAGGTAAATTTGTAGTTGATGAGTTTGTTGATATCTCCCACTTTGTTGTTCAGCATAGATTTGGTTGGCATTTTGCAATCTTCCGCCACCATAGTCTGACGCCAGCGGTTGAACTCGGCCTTTGTACAAGTGTAAGTAAATATTCATTCATCAGGAATATGGCTACAAACCTCGGTAAATGGAGAGTCGGAGCACTGGATGAACGGAAACGTCTTTTCTGCTTTACCGTGTGCGAGGACAGCATAGGTATCTGTGACATAAGCACGACCATTGGCTCCTTCAACAGTATATGGCCGTCCTTGTGAGAATTCTAAAGGAAAATTAGACGAGGGTGGAGAGATATTGACTGTGCACAGTGGGCTTACTCTTGATGATACAAACGCGGTAGTAGTTTTGGCCTGTGTCTTCATTTGGTCCAATGTTGACTCGCGAAAAGCAGCCAGTAAGAGATTGTGCAAAGGTGGGGTGAAAGCAAACTTGAGCAAAGTTGCTGCGACCGACTCGAGCTCGTTGGATATCTTTCAAGTCTGCGGGAGGGTCGTCTTTGGGTGGTGGTGGGCCTGATGGGCTACGCTCGGCGCGGTTGTCGTATTCCACCTCGCTGTCACCCTCAGCATCAACATCGGAGTAAGCACCCTCTTCATGGGAAGAGCTTCGGGCTCGGGAAGGTCGAGAATCAGCATCACGACGGCGTTGCTCATCACGCTTGCCTTTCTGTTCTCGCTGGCGCTTGTAGGCTTCGATTGCATCCGATGCTTCGCCAACTTTGCGTCCACCCAAAGTGGTCTTCTGGCGAGAGCTTTTGCGGTGGCCTTCTTCCAGTTCAGCGGCGCTGGCCTTGCGTTTGGCTTTGGATTCAGAGCGAGCTTGTTCACGTTCACGAGAAGCCAGCAACCGACGGAGCACCACGTCTTGATTATGACGGTCGACTTGCTGAGAACGTTCAGACAATATCTCCTCGCGTTGGATTTCTGGGAGAGCCATGATCTCCTGCTTGTCCTTCGCAGAGTAATATAATTTATCGTACGGGAATATCGGTCCATCTCCGTCGACTCGCAAGGGTTCGTCAGTATCCGACTCTTCCATAGCAGCAGAGGCATCGGAGTTCTGAGAGTCAGCTGCCGACCTGAGTTGAAGCAAAGAGGGTCAGTGGCCTTTTTTTTTTCAAAGGAGGAGGGGGGCAGTCAACTCACAATTCGCCTTCATCGTCAGATTCCTCTTTCTTTGGTTTTTTCGTTCGTCTGGCCGGCTTAGCCTGTTTCACGGCTTTGGCAACACCTTTGCGGGCCATGTCGGTGGAGTGCTGAGGGGATTTTTTGGTCTCTGGAGAGGAGGAAGAGGAAGGTCGGGGCGAGGCAGAGGCGGGTTTTGGTTGAGGGGAGGAGGCATCCTCCTCCTCAGAGGAGTCTCCCGCCAGAGCGAGCAAGTCATCATCGAGGCTGGCCATGGTATCCAACTGAGAAACAGAAGCCGGTAGAGTGGCGGCGCAGAAGGTGCGTATGAAGGAAGTCGCAGCGAAAGGCGAAGGTGTCAGGATTATAGATCCTGCAGTGATGATGATAGTGATTCAAATGGTATAAAAAACCAAAAGTCAACTATGAAAAAGAAAAGGGGTCAAATGGCGATTAAATGGCGTGTAGATACAGATGGGAGTCCGCACAGTGCAGTGTGCGCCGGGTCGAGGTCGCGACATGTCAGGGAGAAAGAAGAGAAGTTGCTCGATGTCGCCGCGACCCCAGAAGAGTCGGCGGCCGCCAAGCCGCTAGCGCCGCGACTTTACCCGCGCGCGTGGGCGAGCTTCATTCACGCTTGGCTTTCTTGGACGACCAACGACCGCGATTGATTATCATTGCTCAACGCAACTATGGCCGCGTTCTGTGCCTTGCGGAGCCATGCCAAATGGCCATCCTGTGCCGCTCGCAGGCTCGACTCGCCGCTTTTCCTCGATTTCCTAGCTCCGTCCGCCCTGCTCCCTGCTCGCCGCAGCTTCTTTTCCAGGTCCAAGAACGATACCAACGAGGACCATGCATCTAAGCAAGAACAGCAAGAACCGCACACCAGCAGATCGTCGTCGTCGAAACCCCGATACGTTCTCACTAAACAACAAAGAGAGTACCTCGATAGCGCGCTTCGCGTCAACCAAGCCGGCGAGCTTGCCGCGACGCTGATCTACGCAGCACAGAAATCACCCGTTGTGCGGTCACACCCGCATCTACGACCGTTGATGAAACACATGTATGATCAGGAAGCGGAACATTTTGCAAATTTTAACCACCTGGTGGCAAAACATCAGATTCGCCCGACGGCCATGTACCCAGTCTGGGAGGTGGCAGCTACTTTTCTTGGCTGGTCCACGGCAGTCATGGGACGAGAGGCAGCGATGGCGTGTACAGAAGCGGTCGAGACGGAGATTGGCTCGCATTACAACGACCAGATTAGTACAATGCTTGGGTGGTTAAAGGAAGCCGATCAGCGCGGCGAGGAAGTCGACGATGAGCTCAAAGACCTGCTGGCATTGCTCAGGAAGACGCGTGACGAGGAGCTTGAGCACCTGGATCATGCCGTCGAGAACGACGCGAAGGAGGCCAAGCCATATGACCCTTTGGTGAATATCATTCGCTACGGGTGCCGAGCGGCCATCAATATAACCGAACGAGTTTGAGACAGTGTTACCTACATATGTGGTATCGCCTGTCAGCTGGACACTACCCCGGCTATACGTGTATTTTAATAGAACAGCTTTCGCTTTAGATTCTCACTTCTTCAATCCTCTTACTGTCAATATTACTTGCATATGTTGACTGGATTGTGACTGATCCAGCCACACCAGTTCAATGTTGGGTCCCCTGCATATGTGACGCCAAGGGTAAATGCAGTCGATATATATGTATATCTAGGGGATACAGAAGGAGCATTGAAACCAGTCATCGGTTCGCCGATTAAAAAATATTCTGCAATTTGACACGTATTAATTTATGCTTTCGACGTATTCTGCAAATACAAACCAGTTACTGATTGATAATCTCAAATCTCGAATAAAAATCGCTTGTACTATCGTCGCCTGCTGTGTGACAATCGGCCATCACTGTGATAAGCACATACATATGTAGGTATAGCGTTGCATCCGGCAGCATCAGAAGCACCAAAACTTCGAGGTATTGAGGCCGCGTCTGAAGTTGAGAGAGACGCAAGTCACGATGTTATTCTTCTCCGAGCTGAGCGCATTCCAGTGGCCGGTGCTCACCTGTGGACACTGGATACTGGATAGCAGGGATAGATACTCCGTAGGTCACTGGCACATTCTTGGGGATTTTTCTTCACGCCCAATCGGCAATCGGCGCTATTGGATGCACTCTGGTCTCTGGACCCTCCTGCACGAGGCTGGCTGACTCGGACCCAGCATGCATCATGTCATTGGGCCCCGAGACCAGCTCGCAAGCCCCTGTGAGGAGCTACGTAGTAGCATTTAGCAAACACGCGGAATGCACAATTCTGGACGCGACAAATGCCGACGTTCAATAAAAGCCCCTGAAGACTGGCCAGCCCGATCCACTGACACGAACTAGCATCGGGGCTACGAACGCCAGTTTTATTATTTTACTTGGTTTCTTATATTGCGATATGTGATCTGTTAGCAATTAGCTTCGGGACTACCTGCTTCGGCCCGCCAAACGTGGTGTTAGTTCACAACTAGCAGATTCAAGGTTGCCCAAATAGGAAACGCCAGTGTGACTGTCACGAAATAATGTGATAAGTGCATTTTTGTGTCACTTGTGTGCGGCATGACCATTGTCATATTAGCGATTATACTTTCTTTTAGCATCTTCGGAGGGTTTATCTTTCTCCACCCTCCAAGCTCATAATTTTTTTTCGCTCGCCCTCTGTTGATTACTCTCGTGTCTCACCCAGACCAAAAGACCAAGCTTTGACACACTCCGGTGGAGTCTGGGCGACAAAACGCAATCATGAGTATCGCAGTCCAGCAGTGTTTGCTAGATGCAGTGGGCGGCAATGTTTTGCTGGCTACCTTCCCAACCACGCTCCTATACCAGGCACTCGATGTCAAGCCGTATAACCTCGATCACCCGGTGACTCCGGCTGCTGTTACTTTCCCCGAAACGATCCAACAAATTGCCAATATTGTCAAATGTGCTGCAGAAGCAGATATCAAGGTCCAGGCCAGAAGCGGTGGTCACAGCTATGCGAATTATGGTATGACTGTCCTTTCTTTCTCTTTCTATCTGCCTTTTCCAGCGTGGACACATGCTAATACGGGAGTTTAGGAATCGGGGGTGTGGATGGGGCCATTGTTGTCGACGTGAAAAATTTCCAGCAGTTTTCGTACGATCCCACGACGCATTACGCAACCATTGGCGCTGGCACCTTGCTCGCAGATGTCACCAGCAGACTCGATACCGTCGGCCGTGCCATGGCTCACGGCACCGGTCCACAGATTGGCATTGGTGGACATGCGACAATTGGAGGACTAGGACCGGCTTCGCGGATGTGGGGATCAGCATTGGATCAGATTGAGTCGGCCCAGGTTGTGTTGGCAAATTCGAGTATTGTGACAGCTTCAGCTACAGAAAACTCGGACCTCTTCTTCGGTATACAGGGCGCCGGTGCGAGTTTTGGGATCGTGACTGACTTCACCTTCCGTACTCAGCCAGCACCAGGAGAGGCCGTTCAGTACCAGCTCCTTTTCAACCTTGGCGACACGGCTTCGCGAGCCAATACTTTCAAGGCATGGCAGAAATTGATATCCGATCCCGATTTACCCAGAGAGTTTGCTAGCAACGTGATTCTCACAGAGGGAACTCTTCTTATCCAAGGCACTTACTTCGGCACAAAGGCAGAATTTGACGCCTTTCAGCTCGAGAGCAAATTTCCCGCTAACCAAGGATTCAGCACGACTGTATTTAATGACTGGCTTGGGCTGGTCGGCTATTGGGCCGTCGATGCCCTGGAAGATGTCGGCGGTGGGATTCCGGTGCATTTCTATGCCAAGTCACTGCCTTTCACCAACAAAACTCTCATACCTGATGATGTCGTGGATGACTTCTTTGAGTACCTGGACACCGCAGACAAGGGCACACTGACATGGGTAATCTTCCTCGATCTTGAGGGCGGCAAAACCAGTGATCCACCTGTAGATTCATCGGCCTACTTCCACCGCGATGCTTTGTTCTGGATCCAATCGTATGCTATCAATCTACTCGGCCCAGTTTCCGCAACAACGAACACCTTCTTGAACGACATCAACAATATTTTCTTAACCAAAATGGCTAACCCGCCCTATGGTGCTTACGCGGGATATGTCGATCCCGAGTTGGCCAACCCGCAAGATGAATACTGGGGCAGTAACCTTGAGCGGCTCATTCAGATCAAGGCCGCAGTCGACCCCCACGATGTCTTTCACAATCCCCAGAGTGTACCAGTTAAGTAGCGGGGACATCGGCAGTTTCATTTTCGGGACCAACGCCTTTTGGCGCCAGTTCTCAGCATCTTCTTGCAATTTTTAAATATTCGAGAAATGAATAACGTATATATGTATATCATTATGAAGAAAGTTCTGATCGAGAACGAACTGGAAATTTCCGCATTTGTAAGAAACATGTCCATTGAAATTATGATTAGTTGAGAATAGGTCTCCACCCACGCCTTGGCACGAAGCCAGTTACGTTTTCGTCTTCGAGAACTTCATGCCCAGTTCTTCCAGTAACCACGCTTCGCTCAGTCTCGGGACCTCGAACGTAGAAAGCGTTGAAACCCTTTAAGTCTCCTGATTCCTCTGCTCGTTTCCACGTCTTTTCTATCTTATCTTGGAAGAATCCACTATTTGGGCGGTCAAGAGACATGAACCATCTGCGTTGATGAATTGAGCCCACGGAATTTGTCGCCCAAGGATATGCATTGGTGAGTCGTGTTTTGGCATCCGCAGACTCTGAGTCTGAAGCTGAGGCTGAATGTCCTTCATCCACGTCTTCTTTGTGTCTGTCTTCAGATACGAATGCTTGTGGCATCGGCCGCGCAGTCTGGGACTCCGGAGATGGTGAACGAGATGTAGACGGCGATCGGTTGGTTTTGGTGCTAGGTAGCTTATTGCGCCTTGTTCGTTCCTTTGTGGCAGGTCTTGCCCGGGCTTCGTTGTCGTTCTCGGACGAGAGTCGTAGTGATATTGTATAATTCTTTGGAAGACGCGATCCATGTAAACGCAAGCGAATTTTGCGCTCAGAAAAGTCAGCATTTATGCAGGTTAACCGTTTCATGGGCAAGATACATTTTGAAACGAGTCCTTTAGCTTCTGACTTTCAGATAGTGGAGCTGATAGTTGTGATGCATCTGAATCGGAATCATCTGTATCTGGGGCTCTCGTCTCCGGATAGTATGGCAAAATTTCATATTCCCCCGTATCCCAGATAATCATGCTACCGGTCTTGGAAGACCCTGTTTCTATCAGATGATTCTAGCGCGGGTCAGCCAACATACAATCATTACAGACATAAAACATACCCAAAGACAATGGACTCTTGTCTCCGTGGCATTGCGATTTATCCGTCGACTGTTTGGGTCTCCGGGAAGGCCATACATGATTGCCCAGCTCAATGAGCTCGACTCGGAGAACTGGAGCCTCAGGTCATAGTGCGGCCCTGCAACAGGATGGTCATGCTGGTGGATCACAAAGTGGTGGCCATTGACATGCTGATTTCTTGAATAAAGGTCGACCCAGTCCTCGATCGATAGTCTGGGATATGTGCCCAGAGACTCTGGTTTTGAGGCCTGGGCCAGTCTCGTTGAAAAGAGCTTCACATGATCGTCTACCTTGACTTTCCCGGCTTCAACAGCAGCAAGACTAGGCGATTCTGCGCCGCCATGGCTGTTTTTGTCGAGGGCTTGCACACGTCGAGCATGGGCGAATTTTCTTCGTGGCGGAGACACCGGAGCACTTAAGCTGGCGAGCCCGCTGATGGAATCGTTCACATTTTGTTCATCGGACGCGAATGAGTGACTCCGTTTCATGTCCAATCCGAGAAGACGTAGCGATCACGCAGAAGAGGAGTCACTCACTGTGAAGGCCGGCCGAGATCGATCAGTCAAGACTCAACAGCAGTGTCCCACGAATCGACGACACAATGGCCAATTGCGGCATCACAATGGGTGCCAGCTACTCCAGCTTTCACGTTAGCTGCACTGGGGCAGTAGTCGCAGAATCTGCCGTTGCGGGAAAAGGCGCAAGAGTTCCAGGCAGGCTGCAGCATTACTCATTGTTAGTCTATCTTGCCCGGCGTCCCGATCGGGATTAGCGCTGGGCCTAGCGCTGGGCTGGATCGTCGCTGCCCCGGTTGCCCGTTGGTTCGCGGCAGGCGCGATGGAGCCATGAGCCTCCAGGCTAAGCGGAACCGGCAGGAACCACGACTGATTCTGCTCGTTTTTGCTCGAATGAGGCTTGCTTCGTCACAGCCCTGTCGGGGCCGCTTGGCTCGAGCTCGCCATCCCAAGTGTTTATAAATATGTCCTCGCCGTGATGGGCCGTGAGCTGCTCTGCCACTTCTCCACCAACTTGTCAATCCAGCGAAGATATGCCAGATCTTCCCAGCTCCTTGGTGGTCGCATCGGTAGGGCTGGCTATTGTGGCCCTGCTGACTCTGAGAGCCATTGGGTCCATTGGCCGCCGGCTGCTACGTGTGAAGTACACGCAGATCTCGCAGCACGATGTGTATGAAGACGAAGATGGCGTTGCCACCGAGCAGTCTGCCAAGGACTACACGGCGAGCCTTCGGTGGCTGTTGTATGGCACCACATTGCTGACCGTCGCTGGGATTGGAATCTCCTTGTCAGTCGCCATCCTCAGCACGTCCAGGTCTCTCCGACCCCAGAATCTTCAAATCGAAAACTGGTTAGGTGCTGCAGCTTGGGTGAGACCGAATGCCAGCCAGGGAAAAGAAACACATGTTGATATCTATTATCTTGTCTAGGGTTTTCTTGGCATCAATGCCTTAGCAATGCTCTTGGAGTGCTCGCCTCTCCAGACATACGGGCTTTCTGTCTTTGGATTCCTCGCCAGCTTTGCAACCCTGGGCACTCCAGCTCTAGAGCTGTCCCTTGTATCACAAGTATCCCAAAAGAAACAGTCTTTCGACTCAACGCACCTAGGACTAGCCATAGCTCAATCAGGCGTGGCATTGGCTCTCAGTATTGTATATCTGTGGGTCCCCCGTCGGCCAGACGTCTTCTTCGAGGAGAAACTGGTAGACCGTCAATATTCTAGTTCGTTATTGCACAGAATTACCTTTGGGTGGGCGGACCGGCTTCTGAAATTCGCCATTCGCAACCAGACCCTCGAGATCGACGACTTGAACAATGTCGATAACGCTCTCAGGTCAAAAGGCTTACACGCCAATTTCGAGACCATCAGAGGATCATCGCCATTGTGGAAGCTACTACTCAAGGCATACTGGCCCACTATTCTCTTACAATACTTCCTAACATTTCTTTACTCTTTCGCTCAGTTTGCTCCTCAAATAGCACTGTTTGGCCTATTGAAGTCGCTTGAGGATCGTGAAATTGGGCAGGAAAACAAGTGGAGAACATGGCAGTGGGTCATTGGTTTGGGTGTCTTTGAAATGACTGCCTCTACCATTGATTGTTATCTTTACTGGGTTGTCTATACAAGACTCGCCATGCCAATAAAGCAGCAACTTGCCGCATTTGTATTTGCCAAAGCGATGCGCCGGAAAGATGTCAAAGGAGTGGCGAAGCCCAATTCTACACTAGATGATGCAACTGGCAAGGATTCCGAAAGCGACACCTCCAGCGAAGCAGATTCGGACGATGAAGATGACATGGGTCTAGGGAAAACTCGACAAAGCATGATCAACCTCGTTGTGGTTGATGCCGATTGTATTTCAGATGCAGTTCAATACAACCATATGTTCGCGTCTTCCATACTTGAGCTTGGCATTGCTTGCACTTTTCTGGTTAAGCTTCTAGGCTGGAAGGCCACATTTTCTGGTCTCTCAATAGCTGTGGTTGTGCTGCCAATCAACTTTTACACTGCTAAAAAGTTTACCAATGCTCAGACATCTTTGATGAAGTACCGCGACCAGAAGGTTGCGGTTCTGACCGAGGTTTTACAAGGAATTCGCCAGATCAAATTCTCGGCCTTGGAGTCATCGTGGCAGCAAAAGGTGACAGAAGCTCGCGAGCTGGAGCTAGGTGCACAGTGGAAAGTGCTTTCTTATGACATTGGCCTCATGACTATCTGGCTATTAGGTCCTATTATGCTTTCCGCTATTTCACTTGCTGTCTACGCCACTATTAACGGGCAACTTACAGCCTCTGTCGCTTTCACTGCCATGTCAGTATTTGAGACACTTGAAGTGTCGTTTGCTGTTCTTCCGGAACTTATATCCGATTTTATAGAAGCTTGGGTCAGTATGGGTCGACTTGACAAGCACCTAAACGCACCAGAAAAGGTCCAAGCCACGGTTCCATCCGATGTGATAGCTTTGGAAAAAGCCAGTGTTGCATGGCCAGTTGATGACGACGAAGGTTCCACCGAAGAGCGATTCGTTCTGCAAAACCTAAACATGAGCTTTCCAGATAAGGGTCTGACAGTGATCTCAGGCAAAACGGGGTCCGGCAAGAGTTTGTTGCTGGCTACCATCCTTGGTGAAGCTGACATCCTCGATGGTACCGTGAGGGTTCCGCAGCCCCCACCGATAGAAGAAAGATATGACAGCTTAGCTAACAGCTCCAATTGGCTCGTTGACTCTACAATCGCATATGTTGCGCAGACGCCGTGGATTGAGAACGCTAGCGTTCGAGACAATATTCTTTTTGGTCTTCCTCACGATACCACTAGATACGACATGGTTCTCTCTGCCTGTGCCCTGAACAAGGATCTCGATATGCTTGTCGATGGTGACTTAACAGATATTGGCACCAACGGTATCAATTTGAGTGGCGGTCAGAAATGGCGCGTTTCATTTGCAAGAGCGCTATACTCGCGCGCTTCTATCCTGGTGATGGACGACATCTTCAGTGCAGTCGACGCACATACCGGAAGACATCTTTTTGAACAGGCTCTGACTGGGGAGCTTGGTCAAGGTCGGACTCGTATTCTGGTCACTCATCATGTAGGCCTATGCCTTCCGCGAACGGATTATGCGGTGTTTATGGAAGAAGACGGTGCTCGTTGCGGGACTATCGAGGAATTAAAAAAATCAGATTCATTGGCATCTCTCTTCTTGTCAGACAAGGGAGAGGATTCCTCTAATGAAACGGACATAGAAGTGGATGATCCTTCGCTTGCAAAACAACCTACTCCTCAACGGAAACTCTCAACTCATAACCCACAGGTCGAGCCTACAGGCAACGATATGGACCGGAAACCGAACCCTAAGAAATTCATGGAGGATGAAACCCGTGCCACCGGGACTATCAAACGGGAGGTATATGCAAGATACTTCAAGACTGGAGGCAATATGCCGCTCTGGTTAGCCGGCTTGTCTGTTGCCATTGCTTACCAAGTGATGACTGTTGGAAGGGTGAGTTTTTCAGTGACTCCCATTCCTTTTTTTCATAGCTAATCGTAACTTAGTCCTGGTGGCTTAATATCTGGACAGCGGAATCCCAGCCCCAGGAATCTCAATACTCGATCAACATCCAACAGCCGATCCATCAGCAAGTCATGTCGTCAAACACAACATCCCATCTTGCGACCACGGCACAAGACGATAGTCTCATGTTTTATCTTAGTATCTATATTCTTCTGTCAGTTCTTGCATGCATAATTGGCTCGATTCGGTATTTTTGCATTCTCTATGCGTCCCTTCGTGCTTCGAGAAGCCTGTTTAACGAATTGACGTATGCCGTTCTTCGAGCACCATTACGCTGGCTTGATACAATCCCTGTTGGTCGGATTTTGAATCGGTTCACATCCGATTTTCGTATGCTTGATTCAAGCATGGGTTACTCCATTAGCTTTGTCACGGTTAATATATTTGAAGTCTGTGGTATCATTGTTGCTGGCACCCTCGTTTCGCCGTGGTTGATTATTTTTGCCATTGCGCTCTTTGTTGTTTATCTTCACTTTGCTCGTCTCTATCTTACTGGTGCTCGAGAGATTAAGCGTCTAGAAAGCAACGCCAAAAGTCCGATCCTCGACCAATTTGGTTCTTCACTAGCTGGCCTAGGGACCATTCGTGCGTTTACAAAGGCGGATAGCTATGTGCATCGAATGTACGGCCTCATCGACCGCCACATGCAAGCTTGGTATTATCTCTGGTTATTTAACCAGTGGCTAAGTTTCCGCATGAATCTCATCGGTGCGACCTTTTCTATTGTCAGTGCCATGTTGATTGTTTCTTTACCTGGAACATCAGCATCCCTCGCCGGGTTTGCGCTCAGCTTTGCTCTGCAATATACCAGTGTTATCGAATGGGCCCTCCGTCAATATGCGGATCTCGAGCTAGAGATGAATGCGGCCGAACGTGTAGTGGAATACTCGAACATCGCGATAGAAGAACAAGGGGGCCTGGATGCACCTGCATCATGGCCCGCAGAAGGAAATATTGAAGTGGAGGATCTTGTTGTCTCATATGCACCCGATCTCCCGCCGGTACTCAAGGGGCTCAATTTCCGAGTGGAACAAAACCAACGAGTTGGTGTTGTCGGCCGAACAGGTGCAGGAAAATCTTCTCTTACTTTGGCTTTGTTCCGCTTCTTGGAAGTGCGCCAAGGGCGCATCATCATCGACGGCATTGATGTCTCGACGATAAAGCTGCATGATCTACGTAGTCGGCTGGCGATCATTCCTCAAGATCCTGTCCTGTTCTCAGGAACCATTCGTTCCAACTTGGACCCATTTTCTCAAAATTCCGATACCGAGTTGTACGAAGCTTTAGAAAGGGTACACCTGATTACCAGGGCTGAGACCTCTGAGGGTAGTGCTTCAGAAAGATCAAGCACACCCGTTAGCAGTAGCAGCGGCACCGCGATTCAAGACAACGCAAATACCAACATCTTCGAATCCCTAGACTCTCCAATTTCCGAAGGCGGGCTGAACCTGTCCCAAGGTCAGCGCCAACTCCTCTGTCTTGCTCGCGCCATTGTCTCGCGACCAAAAATCATGGTCCTCGACGAGGCCACGTCGGCAGTTGACATGGATACCGACGCACTCATCCAGCGTTCAATTAGGTCCGAGTTTGGTCGCAATGCAACTACTCTTCTCGTCATCGCGCATAGGCTGAGTACAATTGCCGATTTCGATCGGATATTGGTCATGGACGCCGGCAAGGTGGTGGAGTTTGGTGCCCCGAGAGAGTTGATGGGGATTGAGGGTGGTGTGTTCCGGTCGTTGGTGGAGGAAAGTGGCGAGAGAAAGACGTTGGAGGAAGTCATATTTGCGTAGATAGCGTCAGGAGGGGTTTGTATGAATTTGTGTCATATTTAAGCATTTTCAATATTATTAATTTTTTCGGCAATGTGTTTTTGAGTACTCCGCAAACATTGGAAGCATCAATTGATCAACGTTGAATTTCAACGACAACTCGGCTTTCAAATTGGTAGAAAACATCCCCGTACATAATGAGATGTTTCAAATGTCTGCTAAATTCCCTAAGCACAACCTTTCTAACAGTAATGTTAAAATAGATCAACTGATGTTTACATTTCTGGACATACTCAAAAGTGGGGCTGAGGCTGTGCTTCTGTTTTGCATGGACTTGCCTTTTTGGTATTTTTGATTACTATTTCGTTTATTCGGGATCTGTCATTCGTCTGGGTTAAAATTCGGGATTTCAATTGCGAGGTAGCTATTTAACTAGAAGAATTCCCATTGATAAGTTGAAATCAATCATTCTGGTTTCTTAGGGGGAAAAAAAAGAATTTGACTCTCTACATATCTTTCAGAGCACCGACATTCAGCTTGGTTCCAGCAGATTTTCATTATGTCTCAAACCTTTCAATACTCGTTCTTTCGCATTCCCAAAGACAGCAATCTCGCAGCATCCGTCGAGAAATATAAAAAACTACGCCTAGAAGCACTCAAAATCGCACCGGGCTCATTCTCATCAACCTTGGAGATTGAATCAGCGCTATCCGATACCGAGTGGGCAGCTCGCCTTACATCCGACAAAACAGAGACATTTGCATGTAGCGCAACACCTCTGACAAGCAGCGAACAGCAATATACATCCACGCCAACCGAACTAGCGACATGGGTTGCCCAGTTGACCCTTCGAGGGCCGCTGAGCAGTGAGGAATTCGCTTTGCCGGCAGAGTCTGGGCAAAAGCCAAGCGGAAGAGACGATTTTGAAGAAGAGCGATGGCAGATGCTCAGTCTATTCACTCATCCAGAACATCGCGGCCAGGGGCTTGGTCTTAAACTCTGCCAGGAAGCCCTGGATTATCTCAAGTCGTATCGTGATCGTCCGTCTGTGGTGCGCGTGCGGCTCATGGTGAAGCCGGATAATCGTGTGACGGTGGGACTGTACCAGAAACTGGGCTTTGAGGAGACTGGGCGCTGTACATTGGCAGAAGCTTTGGTGGCGAATGGTGATGCTGCGCTTCTCCCAGAGGATATTAGCGGAGCAAAGTATTCAGCTCGGAGTGGGTTGATAATGACGGCAGATCTGTCCCGGTGATAGGATACGATGATATGAGAAGAAATATGTTGCATACATTCGCCTACGGAGAATCAGCAGTGGATTATATGTGAATAGGATAGACAAGTATCTAAATTCCTGAGCAGCGCTATAACCATGTAGAGACACTCGACTGTTGTTGACCGCTTATCGCAGCCGGTGGAGTCACCGATAAGCAGTCACCAATGGGAGCGCAGCCCGCCCGGAGCTCTCCACCACAGCTCATCACATCACGCATCATCAGAGGCAACTTCAACCTCGATAGCTCGCAGGAGGGCCTCGAGATGCTTTGTTGCTATGAGCTGCTGCTAGTGTGAACTGGCGCTTGTGGACTTGGTGTGTGTGTTTCGCAGTTACTTGTACAAATAAACTTTTCCCGCCATGTCTGTTTCCGACATTGTGGCAGTCTCCCGCCCAACGTCACCACACTCGGCGTCAAGAACAACGCTGTTTGCTCGGCCATCGCAGATGAGTCTTTTTGCCCGCGTGACCTCTCACCCACCTCTGGCGGAGGTGACGTGTGTCAAAAGATCGTCCAAGTCCTCTACTTGCCCAGAAAAAGACAAGGTTAGCCAAGACATATCCCAGTTGCGTAAACCTGTGATAGTAACCATTATCGGTCGAGTTAGATCTGTTTCACGGTAGTACTTTCTTCAAGTACCTCTTTTCCGGAACAAAACTGGAAGGTTGAAATCTGGCATAACATCTTGGACAACGCCAACTGGGCTGCTCTACCTTTAGCAAAATGCGAGCCGGAAAATACAACGACGATAATCGGGAACGACCATGTTCGACAAGAGTTTCATCATTACACCTTCTTTTCCGAAATCTATCTTCCGTCGACAGCTGGGAAAGCTAATTTTACGATCCGATACAAGACCGACTGTGATACCGATTGGCACTGGGCCAGCCAACGAAGATATGTCAAGGACGGGGAACTGGTGTGGGGACCACAAGGCCGGGGTTTGAGTCCATTATCACTTCCTTCAGACTCAATAGATTCTACCGCTGCACCTGGAACGTCAGCAAGAGACGAGATCGGCGATTATATAGAGAATCTATCAACCGAAGTAGACGTCGAGGCAAGAAAGAGCGAAGCACCAGGTTCACTACTTTGGAGTATCGCTGGAAAAGTGCCATCTGCAGATGGCGAGGCATCAGGGAGGAAGAATTTGACACTTGGTCTTCCAAAACTATATCTGCGGCACTTTTGCCTAGTTCGTGTGTGGACTCCATGGCTCGCCCCCAGACACGGCACGAACAGATTTCAGATAAATGAAGATGCAGTTTTATGTTCCTTTCTCAGATCGGATGGTCTCAATTTGGTTCTACTGGGTGTGTCAGGGGTCAACAACGTTTTGACAGTATTCCGATCCGGCGAAAATGGCGAATTCACAGTCGACGCGAGAAATGACAACAGTGAAGAAGCAAAATTCGAAGTACTTGCTTCTGTTGGCGAGGACTTTGGGGTTTGCATATCAGGGTTAATATATGAAGCCCGGAAAGTTACTCGCGGCTTCACCACTGAAGTTGCTGTACCAGTCATTTCAGATGCGCCCCCGGAGCCAGATTCTCCTGTCGGCGACGATGTTGTCCTGGTGGAAAAGGATGTGCGGACGCAGTGGCTGGCTGATTGGTACGAAGGCCTTACATATTGCACATGGAACGGAGTGGGCCCAAATTTGACCGAGGACAAAATCCTTCACGCTCTTGACTCTTTAAAGGCCCACGGGATCAGTATTTCAAATTTGATAATCGATGACAACTGGCAGTCACTCGATAAGCAAGGCGAAGAACAATGGCACCGCGGCTGGAAAAACTTCGAGGCTAATGGTGAAGGGTTCCCGGCAGGACTGGGACGCACAACGGCCAGGATCCGACAAGAGCACCCGGACATTGAGCATATTGGAGTTTGGCATGCACTGATGGGCTATTGGGGTGGAATTTCCCCAGACGGTGATTTAGTTAAGAAATACAAAACCAAAGAAGTGAGGAAGAAAGATCGTGTTGTTGGCGGCACCATGCTGGCAATCGACCCAGACGACATCCAACGCTTCTACGAAGACTTTTACTCATTTTTGACTTCAAATGGCATTGATGCTGTCAAGACGGACGCGCAATTTTTCCTCGACTCGTTAGACAATGCAGAAGACCGACGGCGTTTTATCTCGTCCTACCAGGACGCTTGGACAATAGCGTCGTTGCGGTACTTTGGCACCCGGGCTATCTCATGCATGTCGATGACACCACAGCATATTTTCCACTCGCAAATACCTACAAACAAGCCTAGCATCCTGCTACGAAACTCGGATGATTTCTTTCCCGACGTGGCAGACTCGCACCCATGGCATATATTCTGCAATGCGCACAACGCCTTGTTAACCTCTCACCTGAATGTGATCCCGGACTGGGACATGTTCCAGACGGACCATCCCTACGGATCGTTTCATGCGGCCGCCCGTTGTGTCTCTGGAGGACCAATTTACATCACTGACAAGCCCGGTGAGCACAACGTTGAATTGATTCATCAGATCACCGCGCTCACCACTAGAGGCACCTCTACTATTCTACGTCCTAGCGTAGTCGGCCGGACATTGGACGTCTACCACAACTACAATGAGGGGAATATTCTCCGTATTGGCACATACAGCGGCTGGGCTCGTACCGGGAGTGGGCTTATCGGGTTGTTCAACATTAGCCCTGCAGATACCGCCTCCATTGTTCCGCTCACAGCTTTCCCGGGTGTCGACTCATCACCCCCCAACGGTGGCCATGACCGGTATGTCATTCGATCATTTACGACAGGAATCATCAGCGATATCATGACTCCATCATCGGGACCTCATGCCATGGTCTCAGTCTCGCTCGAGCCCAAAGGCTGGGAGATACTAACTGCCCACCCGGTTCGATCGTTCACTCTTGAGGGTAGCCGTGGCTGCTCAACATCGTCCTCAATGGTGTCACTGATGACGCACGTTGCTGTGCTGGGACTGCTCGGAAAGATGACCGGCGTGGCCGCCATCGTAAGCTCGGATGTGCGTGTCATCGGAAGCGGGAGGCTGCAGTTTGATATCAACCTCAAGGCTCTGGGTATACTTGGCATCTATCACTCTGCTCTCGAGACGAAAGAAATCGACGACCATGTCATGGTAATGATCTCCGGGCTTGCAGTGCCCCGGCAAACAGTCTGGAAAGACCGAGACAAGGTCCTCGCGGTAGATGTCCTGCGGGCATGGAGTGCTCTGGGGTTAGACGCTGGCTGGAGCAACGAGGTGCGAGTGCAGGTATTCATTAATAGTAGCAGCTAGGTAGCAGTTAGTGGCGCATAATTAACGAGTCAGTTCACCACGAATAACCGCGAGGCTTGGGCAGCTAAACCCCTCTATTGCGGTGTTGGCTTGGCGGTCACACGGTGCGCAGTGCAAAATTTCCAAGTCTCATTCACGGTAGCCATCATTGGCCACGACTCATGGCTGAGTGAGACATTTGCGAGTATCGCCAGAGTAACCAACCGAGTCGGGCAAGGCGGAAGCCGAGGGATCTGCGCGCCATGACGTGTGAGCCCCGCCGCTGCGATCCGTCGGCTGCGAAATGAGACAAAAATAACAAAAAAAAGTCAGAGGATCATTTGAAAGTAAACGAGAGCTCTGACGACGCGCGGTACAGGCTCTTCGATTCGCCGTGTGTTGGAGACAAGTTCCTAGCCATCCAGGACCGTCCCGGATCTGCAATGCTAAATTTGTCAGTCACCATGATGCCATACGGGGTACTCTGTCGGAAATGCTGCGCAACGGTTCTCGAGTCAATTGGCGAGCATATATAAAGCCTAGGGTTAAGCTTCTACCTGCTGGTTTGCTTTCAACCCAAAGCTTAACCACAGCCCACTGAACTCTGCCCACAGTGCAAAAAGTCAACCTCAACCACGGCATCCTAAGCGATAGCCATCACAAAGAGTGGAAAAATAAAACCATAAAGTCAAGATGAAGCTCCAAGCCTTCTTTACCTGGGCCGGCACGTTTGCTGTCGCCCTGGCCGCACCAGTTACGTCCGACGACAAATGCTCTGCCCTCCAATTGCTCCTGAGCGACCAACAACACAATGATGCCAGCAACTGGTGTTCAACACATATCAAGCCAGCCAAAGTCACCAGCGGAGCAGACAGTGCCAGTACCAGTACCGTATTTGTCACGTCGACAAAAACAGACACCATCACGACCGGCTCGGCAAGCATCGTATACACATTCCTCTCGGGTAACCCGCCCGCGAGCACATCACCCACGTCGTCCCAGACCAAGGATAACATCAATAAGAGACAGCCATCTGATGATTCGTCCCCTACGCCGACGGCATTCGCTTCGTGGATCGCGGCCCAGCCGTCTGCCAGTGTCTTGGCCCTGTGCTTATGTTTGGGCGTGTCTGGCGATAAGTCGCAGCCAACGACCCCGGTCACCACGACGGTAACGCAGACCAGCACGGTCACAAAGTCCACCACTGTTGCTGCGGCAGTATCCACGAGCTCTGTCTGGCCGTGTGCCAGCCCATTCCCAAGCCTGACGCCCACGTCCCCGTTCGGCGATGCAAGCATCCCAAGCGGTCTTTCCACCGAAAACACGCTGTTTCACAGAGGGAGCTCTACAGCGGGTGCTTCGGCCCAGGCGTGCTGCAATGCCTGCTATTTTGATCTTCCCAACTGTATACAGGCCTACTGGTATTCATACGAGGGTTGTGTGGTGTCACAAGCCACCAACGCGTCGGTACCGCATGCTGCGTCAGGCCACGATGTCAGCAGCGTTTGTCCGGCTGGGACTTTTACGGGATTGTCGTATTCAAACGATACCAATCCAGCGTTTCGAAGCACCGGTAATATTGCCGGCCCGTGTGGACAAGTCTATAATAACATTTAGCCTGGGGATTTCCTGTGAGACGATGTAGGTGGAAATCGGGACAGGGCTAATAGATTGATTTTGAAATGAGCAACGACTGGATGTATATGTATGCGTGATACGCACGCCGAATGAATAATTATAATAAAATGAGGTTTTAATCAATGGATGAGACTAAGCAGTTCTTAATGGCGATTCAAAGGGGTGAAATGGGCGGGATGTAAACGTCTCTGTTCAGTCTGGTTTAAATCATCTGGGCGGAGTCATTATCCATCCACCATTCTATATGTGCTGCAGATTTGACAGTTGAAAACATGTATTTCATTTGTTCGAACAATACCAAAGCATACCCTATCTAACATTCTCAGCCCCCCATGCAGGGTGCATCAACCGTAGATGTTTCTGAAGATTCCAATTCCGCGAGAACCCATTTAAGCTGCGCTTACATGATCTTATCGGACAGTAAAACCTCCCGTTATCACGAGTCTCTTCACGTCCGCTCTTTTGATCTTCATCGGTAGAGATCACCACGTCCTCAGACCTGTATTGGCGAGATGAAGTCGATGCAGGCCTGCTGTGAGCCTGTAGCTTTGACTGGGGTCTCTTCTTGCTCTGCGGCTGAATAGGCTCCGGTAGATCGATCGTCGGATGGCGAAGTCTCATGTGCTCCTTCAGGTTCCATAATCGCGAAAACGGCTGCTTGTGTCGTCGGCAATTTACAACCGGGCAGATCAAGTTGGCATTCACATAATCCCCCTTCATACCCCGCCGCCATTCACGAGAACCTTCCTGATCTTCTTCAGCAGCGGACAGCGTGCCATGAGCCGTCGAGCGAGACTGTGATTGAGAACGCGACGCAGGCAAGCTGAGCGGGTATGGGAGCTTTCTCCCGCCATGAATCAGCTGCATATGCCGGTTCAGATCGGATGTTTCAGGGAATGGCTCCATGTGGCGTGGGCATTCTGCTACTGGGCAAACCAGGCTCTCATCCCAATGGTCCACCCGTACATCTCTTCTTCGGGGTGCGAGAGTAGCCGTCTTACCGAAGATTTCCTGTAGTCTCTCATTCGTCTTGTCGAGGACCTCTGCGGGCCAGTTTTGTAAAGAAGCTACAAGCATGACAGACTCCCACGTTCTATTGGCCATTCTCTTCCTCGAGGGCGAGTGAGTTACATATCGCTCTTGGGTTTCCACAGACGCGCCTCGAGAGGAGCTTTCTGCCTTTGACTTGTTTTTCCTTTTTCCTTTGCCTTTGGTAGACCTTGATCGTCTCTTTTTGCTGCTCCTGCCGCGAAATTCGGAGGCAGACTCGGCATTTGTATCATCCTCAGAATCTGAATTTCGAGTTCGCGACCCTTTTTGAGATGATTTTACCAATGATCTTCGCACTGAAGTATCGTAGCCATAATCTGTCTCGCTATCGGCTCCCATACGACCACGACCACGACGACCTTTGTCGGCAGTTTGGTGCATGCCGAGCAAAAGACTATCAAACCGAGTAATAGCATTTCGCGCAATCGGCCGTAGCTTGGTCGTCATCAACTCATCATCCGCCGAAACTGTATAGCCTGCTGACTGGAATCCCGGCTTCGATATACGTTCGCGAAACCTCTCTTTGCCAGTTTTCATCATATGTGCAATAACAATCTCCTCCAGCGAAGAACTAGGTCGTAGATCAGGATCCGCCTTGAAAACGTGAGGATCGTAAGATGGAACGGCCTCTATCACATCGGCTATGCTGGGAAGATCGGAATCGCTCTCATCGTCAGAGGTATCTGAGCAGCTGCCCTCTGGAGCAGCGTTGTATTGTCGTCCATGTGGATCAATATGCGCAACCTTCGCAGGGCGTTTTTGTGATGCTCGGGGCGATGTGCTCGGTTCCCTTTGCTTTCGAAACTTGTACTCTATGCGATTATCGTCCTGGGCGATGTCTTCTGGGTACAATGGCCATGCTGTCCAATCCCCCTGCGTGTTGCGTGTCCTCAAGTCTTGATCATCTTCCAATTTCCTTCGTCTCCTTTCTTTGATCAGATACGATCTGTATAAACCCTTGGCCCAGTCTTGATTGTCGAGCTCGTCCAGTTGGTCAATCAGGTCTCGCTCCGGCTGTGTCAGGCGCCGCCATTTCTCGTCTGAGCCTTTCCATCGATTCGGTCGGTATGGGAGAGGTGAGTGTGAGGCGTCATAGGTATGCTTCGCCAATTTCCCTGTGTTTTTCGTCCTGCTGCTGCTACCGTGCCTGGATCTTTTGCGCGCGGACTCGTTCACATCGTCGGTGTCGAAGAAATCGGCGTCACTGCGGTCGGAAGCTGCTGCACCGATCTCTGACTGCTTTTGCCCGCCAGGATCGCCATCTGTAACAGTCATCTGCGGAGGCGAGATAGCTCTTCTCGCCTGCATGCGATGAAGCGAGATCGTAGCGATCGTGGCGCAAGAAGTTTTCTGGGCTCCATGTCGAGCCGGAATTGTTGCGCGATGGCGGGACCCGCTCCGCTGTCATAGCTCAGGCTAGTACGGAGCAGGACTAGCTTTATGATGCACACTTTACAGGACGTATCTTCAGATTCAAATTCATGTGCTGCATTAGCTATTTCCAAAATAAAATATTGTCTAAACACCGGCGATCCATAATTACTAAATGAAAATGACTAAACTTTTTATGCCTGTGACTTGGCCGCGTTCTCGAGCTTTCTGCGCTTGCTGCGTAGCTTTTGCGCCTCTTCGTCTTTCTTCTTGTTCGAGTACAGCATCTTGTCCAACAGCTTGCGCTTCTTCCGGCTCATCATCATCTTCTGTCTCTCAAGTTCTTCCTCCTCCTTTCGTTTCTGCGTCTGGTATTTCTTCGTTTTCGAGGACTTCTTGGAAGCAGCCGATCCGTTTGCTGAGCCCGAGAATGGCAGACCAGCGGCTTCGGCTTCGAGTTCTTTCTGATGCTGAGAGCGCAAGGTTTCTTCTTCGTCTTCAGATTCTGAGACAGCATTGTCAGCGTCGTTGAAACCATCAAAGTCGTCTGCTTCCTCCTCGCTCGCGTCCTCCTCGGAATCATCGTCATCCACATCCATTCCGTGGTCGTCTACAGATTCATCCTCATCCTCGTCATCTTCCTCGTCATCTTCCTCGTCACCATCAACTTCCATCTTTTTGCTTTCTTCCACCTCCTCGTCTTCACTTTCGTCTTCTTCAGCCGAACGCTCGGCTTCCCCTTCTTCTTCCTGAGCGGCCAGGCTTGCGCGAGGATCATATTCGCCTCTAGATTGCTTCACCCATGGGCTCAAGTGTGGTGGAAGAGTGGCTCCAGGAGCATATAGATCGGGCCGGAGTAATTTGCCCTCATTAATAGAGTCCCAAACCCACTGTGGCTGGACGTACGTTCTGCCGGGAATTCGACCACCAGGTCGCACCTCGTTTGATCCTTCCGGGACAGTTGGGAGTGCCGACTCAGGAAGGGGAGGGCGGTCAACGATTTGGTGGGTGATGCGTGAATCCTTCTCGTCGTGTGTAAATGCACCCTCTCCAGCGACCTCGTCCCACGCAATTCGCTTGCAGCCAAATGCGCGGAGAAGGAATTCCAAGGGTCCTTTAGGTGCCTCTCGTGAAATAAAAAACGTAAACGACGAATACAATGTTCCGGCTTCGTCGGCATTCGCCTCGGGTTGCGCAAGAGTGTCGGCTTCAGGGGCGGCAGGCTCAAACTTGTCGATGGCATATTCATTCGTTGTCTGGTCTTGGGGAACATTCTCCTCAGAAACCTTGTCAAAGCCAGCATTTTTCACGACACTATCAACCTTATCTTGGACTTCTTGTGAGACCTCTCCGTTGGTTATTTTTCCGTTGGTTGCTGGTTGCTCGATGGCTTTAAGTTGTTCAACATTCTTGCCCTCAAGACGGAACGCAGTCAATTCGGCTCCCTTCTCATCACTTGCAGCATCAAATCGTGGCGGATAGACTAAGCCGATAGAGGTGTACAAGCGGAAGTTCACAAATCCAAGAAGAGTCGTGTAGAACTCAACGAAAGTCGCCATAATACGATAATCGACGTCTCCGTTCACCTTTTGAACAAAGCGGTAAGGAACAAGCCAGAGAATGTCTTGTCCCTGAATAGTAGCCTGGTAGTAAATGCCCTTAATCGAGAGAAAAGACTTGCGCAGTGAGTTTGTGGTAATCAAGTAATGCTGGAATTCATGGCACAGTCTCTGGCACCGCGCAATTGTCTTGGGCGGTACGGAGCTGGTCGATGGCAGACTTGCGAAAAGGAAGAGTAGTGAAAGGCAGTCGTCAAGATCCCTGAGCGCGTCGACGAATGTTGGATAGCGCTCTTTAATAACATGGTCTAACGAAAGCTTGGGAGCGAGATTCTTCTCCAGTCGCGCAGCATCGCCGACCTCGCCACGGCCGAGAGAGCGGGCAATCTTCTTTGCGAGTGCCTTTTGCTCACGGAACTTTCGCAGCAATGGCTCATGGAGGAGGTACTGGATGTCCTTGGTGTAGTAGAAAGTCGTGCTGGGGGTAGAAGTCTTTGAAGCCTTCTTCTTGCTGCGGGGTTCACGAGGGTATATCCCTAGAAAACGAGTTTATTAGGCGCTATATTCACCACGGAGCCACGTGAATGCTCACCCTTGAAAATGCAAAGCCTTCGAAAATCCGGAAGAGAAATCTGGAGTTTGCGCACGGCCTGGGTTCGGGTGATGAAGTTTTTGGCCTGACCCGAGGCGCCTGCAAGCAATATCAGCCTAGTTCAATGGACACAGGAGCAACGACTAAACGGACCTCTCTTCTTAATTTTGGCCATTGCGAGGTGCTGCACAATGCGACGATTGGGGGTTGTGGTAATTCACTGATAACGGAGCGAAGAGAAAAACTTATCGAACTTTTTTTTTATCGGCAGGCGCGACGGGGTGGTCCGTGCGGCGGAGCGGGCTGGGCTGCGGCTGCGGCAAGGACAGCTGGAGCCTCAATTAGCAGCGCTACACTCGCGTTGTTCTCTTTCTTTGCCATGTGTCCGGGGCTTCTGGCACAATAACGCTGCCATGGCTGTCGACCGTCGGAAATTGGCCGTCTTCATCGGCGCTGTTGCTCTGCGGCTGTTGCTTATTGTCACCTTCCCCTCGCTACCAGACCTCCTGACATCGCGAGTCGAGGTGTCGACGCCGATTAGCAGCTTCAAAAGACGTACGTTGCCAGTCGCCTGAAGTGCTGCTCAGTAACTGACTGCCGTAGTGCAAGAAGGCCTTTTCCTATATACTCGCAATGTCTCCCCGTACGATGGCGGCGTTTTTCACCAGGTGCTACAAGACAACCCGCACTGCAGAAACACCATCTAATTGCTCAACAGGCGCCTCTTCTTCTCCCAATCCTATCCTTGCTACCGAGTGCGACCTCGTACCCTCTAGTCACCAACATTTTCTATGCCGCCATTGACCTGTTGAACGCCAACGCATTGGTTCACATTTCAGACTCCAGTGAATCCGTTACAGGACGCCTCCATAGCACGCTACGCAAGACAATCAGATGGGATGGAGTTGTCATTGCTGCATGGTAGGATAATCCGTCAAGTCACTTGACTGCAGGATGCTGATCGACATAGGTACTTGTTCAACCCGTTCGTGATCTCTACTTGTCTCGCGCGATCGACTACGATTTTCACAAATGCGTCCATTCTCTACGCGATTTCGAATGCTGTCAATGGGAATAATGTCAATTCCATGGTTGCTCTTGCAGTTGCATCCTACCTGTCTCTATATCCTGCACTTCTCTTTCCGCCCTTGGTCCTGCTCTGTTATGACCGCTTGGTTATTGCGAAGAAGCCCGAGCCCGGGGCAATAGGCTTTGTGCTTGCGCGGTTTGGAATTTTTATGGCCTCCGTAGCTGTGCTTCTGGTGGCATCGTTTGTTGTCACTGGCTTCTCATGGCAATTTATTCCTGCGACCTACGGCGCTCACCTGCTCGTTCCAGACCTTACTCCAAATTCGGGTCTATGGTGGTACTTTTTTATCGAAATATTTGACTCGTTCCGCGAGTTCTTCCTCGGTGTATTTTGGCTACACCTGGTCGGCTACGTGGGAGGCCTTACGATTCGATTGAGACGACAGCCTTTGTTTGTCATCACCTCGCTGGTCGGCATTTTTGCCATTTTCAAACCGTACCCTAGCATTGCCGATGTTTCATTATATCTAGCGCTTTTGCCTTTATACCGGCATCTTTCGCCGCGTAAGTTTTCTTGACTGCTGATCGGATCCCTTACTAATGTGGTATAGTGACACGCTACGCATTTTTCGCAGCAGCCACGTTGCTCTATGCAACTCTGCTAGGCCCGGCATTTTATCATCTGTGGGTTTATGCAGGCTCTGGAAATGCCAACTTTTTCTATGCCATCACATTGGTGTGGAGTCTTGGCCTAACAATTTTAGTTGCGGATTACATATTCGCAGCGCTCCGGGATGAATGGGAAGAAGATCATCCAGACATGAAGGACAAAGAAGTCCGACAGATTTGATACCATTTGTTAATTGACCGCTCGCAGTCAAAATATTAAAATTATTATTTCTGCTCTAAATATTTCTATATCTCTACCCTAAACTCCGACCAGGACGCCATCACGATTAATGTCACAAAAGGGCTCATTTATTTCAATCCCTTTGATAGAATCAAATAATCGGATTCTTTGACCGTGCCGTTCCTCAGCTTTCTCGGGCTAGGCGAGTATTCGTCCACAGAGTAGCCCAGTCGTTCATAGAACCTCAATGCAGCTGCATTGGCTCTAAACACGGTCAACATGGCCTTCTCCAGGCCGATCCGGCGGCCAGTCTCCTCGAACAAACGCATCAGCTGTCCACCAAGGCCAGAGCCCTGCAGTGACGGATTCACATGGACCTCGTAGCAGTATAATACCTCCTTCCCATCTTCATATGTTGTCATAAAGGAGAGGAACCCTGCCACAGGCGGCGTTCGCTGCTTGGGGCCTTCTTCCTCTTGTTCCTGTTTCTCTGACGTTCCATTTACTGGGGTATTATAATCACTCGTTGACCGTAGAACCATATATCGCATGTCCGGCAGGCGCATTTCCTTTCTCTTCTTTGACGGCGACCATCCAATCGACGACGCCGAGTAGTCGGCAAAGGAGGTCTGTTCGATCAGTGCAAAGCAGCTCTCGAAATCCGGCTCGGGAATTGAGTCGGCCGTGTGCATTTGAACGAGATACTGTGCTGCGTCGTGGCTGTAGCCATCGGTTCTAGACGCAGCGGGTGGCGCACGAAGCTGCAGGACCAGGTGTGCAGGGTCGATGTAACGGGCTACAAAGTCCTCAAGGGATAGGGCATTAGTGCGCTCGACGAGGGGGAGGTCAGTTGCTTGTTTTTGTGCTGCGTGGATGTTAGCACTCGATGTTTGAGGCGTTTCCAGGGTTCTGCACTGACCTGCTTCTTTGGCGGCTCGTTCGCGATGGTGCTTGGATAGTCGCAGGCCGGAGCGAGAACGCGACGAGCTACGGGATGCGGGTTTTTTGACGCGGTGGTCCTTGTTAGAAGCCATCAGTACGGAGACATGTATTGACAGTGATGTTTAATTACTGTCCGGGTGTTCTTCGGAATGACTGTTTTGTTTTTTTTTTTTTTTTTTAAATGAGACGTGGATCCAAATGATCTGCAGAAAGAAAATAGTGGGGTCTTTTGTGGGCTGGGTCTTCCATGCGGAGCACGCTGGCCATTTTCACACTTTAATATTTTGGGAATCTAGTCGATAAGCGTCTTGGTGGGATTTCCTTATAAGTAGGGCTTTTAGCCATAGTGTTGCATGCGGTACTGCACGTCTTTTGCAGCAGGGAGTAGGCAGCCAGTTTATGAGCTACCAGTTGAAGTGTACCTGATACATATTTAGCACGGTTGCTGAATGGAAATCGTAGTCACTATCAATCGATATCAAAAGAACATTTGAAGCATTTGTGATCTCATAATCCATGCTACCTATGTAATCTATATTAATTACTCTATATTTTTAATCGATATTTATAGTGCACCTAACACAGCCCCTGCATCAGCATATTTTAATTGGACTGCATAGCCCCCACCGATAGGCGACGGACAAAATCCAAGACGCTTAAAGGTGTGAGCATCTCCAGCCTGATTGCATGCACAACATGGAGTAATCAATGGAGCACAGCCAGTTTACCGTGGGCATCATCTGCGCGCTTCCGTTGGAGGCGGCGGCCGCGGCTTCCTTGCTCGACGAGGAATTCGCCGCGCTGGGCCAGGACGAGCTGGACCACAACAGCTACAGACTCGGCAGAATCCTCCACCACCATGTCGCCATCGCCAGCCTGCCATCAGGCGTCTATGGCACCACGCCGGCGGCCTCGGTCGCGAAGGACATGTTGAGAACCTTCAAGGCCCTGCGGTTCGGCCTGATGGTCGGCATTGGCGGCGCGCTGCCAGTCCCCTCAGACGACGAGCTGGATATTCGCCTCGGCGATGTAGCCATCGGAAAACCCTCTGGCCGGTTCGGCGGCGTCGTGCAGTTTGATCGTGGCAAGCAGACTCAGTCGTCCGGCTTTGAACGCACTGGAGCCCTGGCGCAGCCCCCGTTTCTGCTCCTCACAGCCCTGGCGCAGCTGGAGAGCGACAACGAACTAGGCGAGACCGCCATCTGCACTCATCTGTCGGAAATGTTTCGCAAGAGACCTGCCATGGCCAAGAAATTCGGCTACCCAGGAGCGGAGAACGATGTTCTGTTCGAAGTGAGCTATGCCCATCCTGCCACGGCCGACACCTGTGCCAGCTGCGATGTATCCCGGCGTGTGCGGCGCACAGAGAGAGACTCGACAGACCCGATGTTGTTTTGCGGTACGATTGCTTCTAGTAACTCAGTCGTCAAAGATGCGGTCACGAGAGAGCGTCTTCGAGAACAACTGGGGGCAATTTGTTGCGAGATGGAGGCCGCTGGTCTGGCCGACTTTCCGTGTTTGGTGATTAGGGGCATCAGCGACTATTCCGACTCGCATAAGAATAAAAACTGGCAGAGGTATGCTGCAGCCACGGCCGCCGCGTGCGCCAAGTCGTTACTGGGCTATATAGGCGCAGCTTCAGTGGCAAAGGAAAAACCAGTTGTCCAAGTGGGAGGTTCGTTGCCGTTCAAGATCCTATGTACATCTGCTTTTGCCTAGCTAATATTAAAACAGACGCTGTGCTTCACGATTATGCCGCTAAGCAGCTAGCTGCAACAGAAAAACTTGGGGAGAAAATCGACGCGAGTGCGCAGAAAGAAGAAGATAGACAGCAAGACGAGCGACAAAAAAAGTGTCATCAATTCTTCAATGTTGTCCGGTACCTAGCTTACAAAAACATTAACCCGACTCGCACCGAAAATACCTGTCTTTGGGTGCTCGACAATAATCAATACAGCACGTGGTTATTGAGTCAAAAAGACGACCTTCTTTGGGTTCTAGCAGACCCAGGTTGTGGAAAGTCCGTTCTGTCCAGAACACTAGTCGACACCGAACTGCGAAAAGATCCTAAAAGCACGATTTGCTACTTCTTCTTCAGGGACAACGAAGATCAAGGAAAACTATCCACTGCACTGTGCAGCCTTGTCCATCAGCTCTTCCACCAGAAACCCGAACTGTTACATCACGCAATCCCGATTTGGGAAGCGAACAAAAATACTCTTCAAGAGGAACCGGATCAGTTATGGGAGATATTGCTATCAGCAGCAACCGATCCAGCTGCAGGCCAGGTATACTGTGTTCTAGATGGGGTAGACGAGTGCGGTGAAAATGGAAGAGCCCAGCTGCTACGATTTATCAAGCGATTTTACTCTTCCTCATATCAAAATACAGCAAGGGAGGGAAATCTGAAATTCATTCTAACGAGTCGCCCGTACGCCGACATTGAGAGTAACATCAAATCTCCCAACGAAAACTTCCCTATTATCCGGCTCTCGGGTGATTCAGAGACTGAGATGGTCAAGGAAGAGATAAATCTTGTGATCAAGGATAGGATGGCATCTCTTTCCGAAAGAGTAGGTCTCCAAGAGGAAACCAAAGAAAGAATCGAGATGAAAATGCTCTCTATGCACAATAGAACATATTTATGGGTGCAATTAGTGACAGAAGAACTGGAATATAACATCTCGAGGGGTGAGAAGGTCCGGTCCACAGATATTGACAAACTCCCCACAACGGTGGAAGCGGCATATGAGAAACTTCTGAGCAAACATACCGACAGTCCACGCAGACACAGGGAGGCATGCATCATGTTGCGAATTGTTGTCGGAGCCAAGCGGCCCATGACTTTGGCGGAGATGGATGTTGCATTTAATCTGGCCACACAAGACAATCCCACGGAAACTCTAGAATTGGACGATGAGTTTCTAGACGGATTTAGGCTAGCTACGCGTATTAGAAATCTCTGCGGACTTTTTATATTTGTATCGGATGACAGAATTCACTTGATCCATCAGACTGCAAAGGACTTTCTGCTCTCAACTCAGTTTGGAAGCCCACAGAGGCCGATTCACGATCGACTCGCCACGCCAGAGTTAGATATCGGACTGTGGAGATCATCAATTGACATCCGAGATTGTGATTCTGTCTTGGCCATGGTCTGCATTGTCTGCCTACAGCTTCTTGACGCGGATACATCAACAAATATATCGGTTAAGGGAATAAATGCTCAAGTGAAACGTCTGTTTCAATATTCTGCTCTCTTTTGGGGGGAACATTATCGGACGGCACAGTTACCAGACAAAAGTTGGCTAGAGGACCATGCTATTTCGCTATACCACGCTGCGCAGAAACACTCTAATGGGTGGTATGAGGAGTTCTTAGGAGTTAATGCCACTCAAAAGCCTGGCATCTTAGCTGTTGCGAGCGAGATGGGCCATGAAAATGCTGTGCAACGCCTCATCAATAACGGAGCAGAACTCGATCCCGAAAACACACATTGGAATCCGCTAATACGAGCGATAGTTAAAAACCATGAAACTGTAGTTCGAGCCCTGCTAGAACAGGGGGCAAGCGTGAACCGCACAAAGATTAGCCAAAATCCGTTGATTGCAGCGTCGGTAATAGGCCACGATCATATAGTTGACCTGCTTCTGCAACACGGAGCACCTCTTGATCTTCACCTTGATAGGAAACTTCTTGGCTTCCGCGAATGTGGAAGCATTATTTTCGTGCTTGCCGCATTTCATGGAAAGTTCGCGCTCCTTCAGCGCCTGTTTTCGCTTCGTGCTACGGATTCGAAACTGTTGCGGCAATCACTGGAAGCAGCTGCGGGCAACGGTCACACTGATGTTGTCCGATTTCTTCTATCGCAGGGCGCCCCTTGCAACATAGAACCTAGTGTAACTTCACCACTGCAAAAGGCAACGTTAAATGGACATATCGATATTATGCGGCTGCTTTTGGCTCATGGGGCGGCTGTCAATGGGAGATTGAGCGTTGTTGATCTCTCGTTCCCGCCCGTGAGTATTAAAATGAAGCGATTATTGGTAATTTTGAGAAAAAATGTGACTCGAGTAACAGAGGCAAAGCCGGAGGCCTTTTCCGGTCGACTTAATACGATTATGGAGATGGTTCCACTCAACGCGTTCTCGGGTGTGAACCCTAACCACAGCCTCTACCCTTCTCCGTTAATCATAGCTACGGCAAGAGGGAATTTGGAAATGATTAATGTACTGTTGGAGCATGGGGCAGATGTCAATGGAACTTATAGACCCCCGTGGAGCAACGAATTCACCGACTTTCTGTCTATGGGTCAAGAGGAAAATATGTTGCGCAAGGTCATGTACGAGACGCCAATGGCAGCTGCATTGAAAACGCGCCAATTCCAACTAGCAGCAATTTTGATGGAAAGAGGAGCAAGAATTGGTACTGAAATACGCCCCGAAGTTCAAAAGGAAGCACTCCAATGGTTTGTGGACAATGATGCAGAGGTGGATTATACGACCTGGGCAAGAAACGCATTGCTCTCTTCGCATATGGAAATGGCAGTCACTATGCTAAAGCACAGGCCAACGATCGCTTCTAACCTTGGCTCCCTGCTTCCTGAGCTCGCCGAAAGAAAGAAGCATGACTCCGTCAAGCTGCTCCTGCATCACGGCGTCAATCCAAATACTCGCGGTGCCAAATTCAACAAAACTGCCCTGCACTGGGCTGCCGAAAAGGGCCAGGAAGAGACAGTCAAGCTACTTCTCGAGATAGGAAGTGATCCAAACCTGCTCGATTGCTACGGCCAGACCCCGCTACACTATGCCGCTGAGAATGGCTTTGAGCAGGTAGTTCGCGATCTACTTGACGTGACTGATGTCACGGTGGTGGACACCAAGGGACGCACTGCGTTGCGCTGCGCGCAGGACAGAAATCGTGTCGGTGTTATCAAGCTGATGGAGCCGTCCTGGGTTCCTAGCGAGAACGACAGTCCGGGTGATCAATCCACAAATAATGAGACAAACGACGATGGAGACAATGAATTTGAGAAAGCAGTAAAACGCATGGCGCGTGAGCAGGGTATTGACCTGAGCAATCTCGTGGTTCGTGTGAGAAGATGATATACATATATAGGCATGGCTGTAGCTATCTAACCTGCTGACGTACATAAACCGTTGGCAGTAGTGGCCAATTTTGACAATACATGTAGACGGTGTTGCGTTGTTAATTGTCAGGGTTTGTTTCGTAGTGTTGATCCAACACGTACTAACAATGTCGCCTCAAATAAGTTCATAAAATTCATAGCCCCCCTAGCTGTATACAGATACTACCAAATACAATCAACATAGCTTTTTACAAATCAAATAATTTAGATGCCTGGCTCGACAATGCCGCCAAAAGTCACAGACTTTGTCGTGACAAACTCCTCGATGCCGTACTTGCTGCCCTCGCGGCCAAAACCGCTTTGCTTGACGCCGCCGAATCTGTTGGCCTAGTTAGTATGGAAAATTAAATCATGCACTTTAGCAAATATGAACTTACGGCGAAGCAGCATCACTGATAAGGCCGGTGTTGACACCAACCATGCCGACCTCCAACGCTTCAGCAACCCGGAAACAGCGCTTGACGTCGCTGGAAAAGAAGTACGCGGCGAGACCAACATCAGCCGCATTGGCAAGTTCGATAACGTCCTTTTCGGTGTCAAACGGGAACAGCCCTGCGACGGGGCCAAAGGTTTCCTCAGATGCGATCTGCATCTCCTTGGTCATGTTTGTCAACACAGTAGGGTAGTAAAAGTTTTCTCCAAGTTCCGTGGCTCGTTTTCCACCAACGACGAGTTTGGCACCCTTGGACTCGGCGTCACGAACGTGTTCTTCTACTTTTGCAATAGCACGAGTGTGGATGACAGGACCGTGAGTAATGCCTTCCTGGAATCCAGGGCCAAGCGTGAAACCCTTGACCTTCTCGGCAAACTTCTTCGAAAATTCATCATAGATACCCTTCTGGACGTAGATACGATTAGCGCACACGCATGTCTGGCCGGAGCTTCGGAATTTAGAAGTAATAGCACCAGCGACGGCGGCATCGATGTCTTTTGTATCATCGAAGACGATAAATGGGGCGTTTCCACCGAGCTCCCAAGAAACCTTCTTGACAGTCGAAGAGGCTTGTTTCATGAGCAGTTTGCCAACGTTAGTTGAGCCCGTGAAAGAAACTTTACGGACGCTTGGATGAGTGGTCAAGGTTTCGCCAATCTGGGCCACGTTCTTGTCTGTAGTGACGACATTAAAGACACCCTTGGGGAACCCCGCACGCACAGAAAGCTCAGCTAGGGCGTTGGCTGTGTAGGGGGTCTCTCCAGGAGACTTGAGAACGACAGTGCAGCCTGCTGCCAATGCTGGACCAGCCTTTCGGGTTACCATGGCGGCGGGGAAATTCCATGGGGTAATGAGACCACAAACACCAATTGGCTCCTTGAATGTAATGATCCTGTTGCCAGCCACTGATGATGGGATGTTGTCGCCATACACGCGGGGGGCTTCTTCACTGAACCACTCAAAGAAGCTTGCTGCGTAATTGACTTCGCCCTTTGCATCAGCCAGAGGCTTGCCATTTTCCCACGTGATCAGCGTCGCCAGATCGTCTGCGTTATCGACCATCAATTGGTACCATCGTCGGAGCATGCGGGCACGCTCGCGGGCAAGCGTCTTGCGGAAACTGGGAAAGGCAGCGGCAGCGGCCTCGATGGCCTTTTCGGTGTCTGCACCATCGAACTCTGGGCAAGTACCAATGACTTTGCCGTCGGAAGGGTCTATACCAGTAAAAGAAATCTCTATTAGCAAGCTGTCTCGCCGCGACAGGGATGGCGCAACGATGCTTACCGTGGACTTCAAAAGTCTTGCCTGATTGTGCTTCTACCCACTCGCCATTGACAAACGCCTTTTCGATGAAGAGCGACTTGTCTTTCAACTTCAAACATGTTAGCTGACTCGCGAGAACGGGGTTGCGACTGCGCGTACCGGAGGGACTGTATGGCCCATGCTGCTGTATAGTCTGAGGACGGCGGGAGCTGAGGGAACTGAGTAAGGATATCGCAATCGTTGCCTCGCAATCTGGCGGCCTAGAGGACGGACGAGTCGTTCCATTTTATATGAAGTCCAGGCAAAGGGGAGGCCTCGGCTAATATAGCTGCTCTGTCGCTGTGAGGGGTAACGTGCTGGACCGGCTAGGGTAGCCTCGGAATGAAGTCCTATTTGCGGGCGACGAATTGACGCTTGTTCACGAGTCGCGCCGGCCAAAGTCGAGGTGTTGATGCGAAAGCAGAGCAGGGCCGTTCAGAACAGCGGCGTCCACGGCTTATCAACAGGCGCCATGCGAGATGCTCTTGTTGAAGCTGCGGCGAGCAGATGCACGATGATTTGCTCCGCGGCACCGAACGTCATCCCCACATCACGTGCCCCACGTCATCGCACGGTCTCGCCCAGTACGCGCAGTATTGGTGTATTGGTAATATGCGAGCCTGCTCACAAATTGTTGCGCCAGAAATGAATAGTAAACGAAGCTGTACAAGTGCACGAAATTTATCTCTCCCGCCCAATCATTGTGCCCGGCGCGATGCCGAAATGTCCCGCGTACATACGTTGTTCGGTGGTTCTGGCCAATCAGCATTGCATCTGGGTTTCCGGCTTTCCTAGCCAATCAGTGTCCATCGTGTTCGAGCTCTATCAATTCAGGGTCTCCGATGATTGATGAGTAACTACTATTACTACTATCGCCAATTTCTTTGAATATGCTATCAGCATGGACTAGCGATATCGCCTTGGGCGGTTTGGCACCTGGGGAATAAGGTTTTGACCCAGCCATTGTTGGCTATAATCGATTCTATGGAACGCCGCATCAGCTCCATGAGATATGGGGAGCTTGGGCACCCAAAGCTAGCTGTTTTCTCGGACCTTATGCAATTCGTCAATTCTAAGGGTACTTTCTATAAGGGGCATTGTGTCCGGTGTGTTGGTGAACACTCGGCCGGTTTCTATCTATCTGGTTTATGTTAGATCTGTGCTGCAGCTACAAGAGTCTGTATGGTTTACGACGATGATCAGAAAATGTAAAACATCTAGCCTGTTGCAAGACATTTACTAAATGCCCTACATTCTATTCGACATGATCTTGTGGGCAACATTGAGTGTGCTCAATACTGTTAGTAGCTCCATGCCACATTAGGCAAATGGGAAAACGCAAGATTCATCGCCTCGGACCGAAAACCCCGGGCAAAGCTATCACAAAAAGAGATTGAAGCTCAGGGAGATTTTGCTTTGTCAACACCAGAACCCTATTCTAGACAGCTCGAAAAGGGCCACAGCTGTCGCGAGGAAGATAGTGGTGACATCGTAGTCATTGCTTCCGTACCATCCGATTCGACAACCATCACAATGCGACCTTTTACTGCTTGTCTGGATAATGGAGAATACAATAAACTGTGCGTTGATATTCTCCGATATCAATACGAGGCGTGGCGAAGATAGTGGCCATTTCTGGACAACAGCACTAAGCGCGTCGATGGCGGTAGTTGGGACTCACAAGTAGAAAGAATTGGACATCGCGATCCAAAGATACAAAATCCACAGGCAAATTCTTTTGCAGCGTGTCTTTGTCAACCTCGTGTTGTGGGCTTATTGAGGCCCTAATGCGGCAACAGTAGGGCTGGGGCTATTGACACCCGAAAGCGGCAATGTCAAACAACCCTAAGCAGCGTTTTTGGAACGCGTTATTGACGTATCGCCAACCATCGTTTTTGATTCGACTGACCATGTTTTGATGCTGAATAGAATTTTTGGCTCGGCTATCGCATTCAAAATTCTGAGACTTGCTCGTTTATCATGTGCCGCTATTGACGCCACCTGGGGTGCAGGCGCTTCTCCAGCGCGTTCTTCGTCTATTAAAGAACGTCAATTGTCGCTACTGGACAGCTCTCTTTTTTTCCTCTTCTTGAATCATCCAAGTTTATCCATCTACAAAGATCCCAAGGATTCCAAGTCTACTTCCAAGGCGATTTCAAAACATCTGCGCGCATAGCAGCGCCTCTATCGTTAAAAAAAATCAACCAAAATGAAGTCCATCTTTGTGATCTCGAGCCAGCTTCTGCTCGCCTTACTTGCAACTCAAGTTATTTCAGCTCCTCTTCCTGACTCGCAATCTCTCCAAACTCGCAACAAATGGTGCGAAGCAGCCGGACAGGCGTGCATCAAGGAGAGAGACAACGAAGACGAGACTGAGGAAGCCCCAGCAGTCCCAGAAATCGAACCAGCGGAAAATCTTGCAGCTCGCAACAAATGGTGTGAGGCTGCCGGTCAGGCATGCATCTAGGACAGGTATGTTGAAGACACCTAAGTTCCCTGGCTACGATAAATATATGTTTCGATTCTGGGTTGAGCTGCCTCTTGCTAATATCTTTTGGCTAGGGGAATGAGATCCTTGCCCAGTCCGGTCTGGTTTATATCAGTCGCAGAAAACCAATATCTTCACAGACCGAAAGCTCTGCGTTTTAATCCGACTTTCATCCATCATTGCTACTCATTTCGATTTATTGCCTCTCGGTGCATGTCTATGGTTCTTGCTGCTTGATACAGTGGCCTTCATTTCACCGAGAGATGTGCCACCCGACGATAGTTACACAAAATGATTACTGTTTCCGCGAATTCGAACAAACAACGCCATTTGTGACGATAACTAGTTCGCCAGTGGCAAACATGGAAAAATACAACTACAAGGAGGCGGGATTTTCTGAGGAGCCGACAGAGAAATTTCATGCACAGTAATGCTTTTCGTTTTTAATGTATCATTTTATCATATTCGATTCTTTTCGTGGGGGTCTACAAATGATGTCAAGACTTGGATCACTCAGTGGTTGCCTTTGTGTTTACTGCTGCCTTGTCAAAGGAAGCAATTTGCACTTGCTTTGGACATTTCTTTTGCTTCTTTCACTCTTTATTTTAATGTTTATGACTACTTTATATTGGAAATATTATTTACTTCTACGAGCAACAAAGGAAGTCCTCTCATGTGCACATTCAGTGCTTGAAGAGACGCCAACTATACGAAAGTAATGTTACACGAGCTGCTAGACTGCATGTAGATAGAGCCATATCCACATGACTGTGTTTAGACTGCTGATTATTAATAGCCAGCTTTAAACTAAGATGTTTTGGTTTTCCATCAAGGCAACACCAACAATCCCTGTAGGTACGATCGCAGCGGCATTAACAAAGAAAAACCCAATAAATTGTTTTCTGACCAGTAAGCACAAGAGAATGAAATCACGAGTCATGTTGTAAATGTGTATCAATTAGTCAGAATATCGTCGGTGCAAACATTGAGGTGTTGTCAACTACGTCATGTGTACAGCACACTTTTAAGGAGGATTTCGTCACGACAGTGAGGAACGGAGGCTGATGCCTAAGCAGCAGGCAATGACAAAGAAATGTTCAAGGGACCCATGGCATAAGTCAGGGGAAATCGAGAGCATTTGGTTTAGTATGTTTGTGAGCCGTGGTTGCGCCTAGGCTACCGCTTGCTTCTATTTTGCCAAAAAGGGAAAGTAGTTTTTGCTCTCGTCAGCATTATAAACGCCGCATCGCACCGCCTTCTTCCAGCAGCTTTGTTCTCCTCTTCTCATTCATTGATCCTCTACTGATTACACTAATCTGAAAAAATATCACCGCCACAGGCAACCGCGTTTTACTACATCCCGACCTCTCCATCACAACACCACCCACGTTACCTCAAATACTTCGTAGTCACCACTTCGAAGTATCTCTCTTTCTCATCTCCACCACAAAGCGTTCTGTTAGCCAACTTCCAGGATGCGTGTCGATACCATTCTTCTCGGCGCCTTCGCGCTCGAGGCTCAGGCCATCTGGCTCAACGGTCGCAAGCCTACTCTTGAAACTCCATGGAGCGATACAATCGAGATGCCGATCGTCCCTGTCGCGGCCGCCGTGGATCCCACAACTGGGGAACTTGTTACCTGGGCTTCTGAGAAGAACAGCTCTTTTGCCGTTCATGGAGATAGAGTTACCCAGACCGCAGTCTTCAGTCCCGAGGGCTGCTCTGTGAAGCACTTCTCGGTTTCCAACACCAACCACGACATGTTCTGTCCCGGCATTAGTCTTGACTTTAAGGGTCGTATCATCGTAACCGGTGGCGACACTGAGGAAAAGACTAGTATTTACGACGGAAAGGGATGGACTGCCGCTGCGGAAATGAACGTCGCTCGTGGCTACCACTCTTCGGCCACTATTTCGGACGGTCGAATCTTCACCATCGGCGGCTCTTTCAGCGGTGGCATCGGAGGCAAATATGGTGAACTCTACGACGGGGACAAGAATGAATGGACAATTCTGTCTAACATGTCGGCCCAGCCCATGCTTACAAACGACGAGGGCGGTCTCTATCGGTCTGACAACCACGCCTGGCTCTTCGCATGGACAAATGGCTCGGTACTCCAGGCTGGGCCCAGCACCAAAATGCACTGGTTTGATACTCGTGGTAACGGATCGATTACCTTTGCTGGTATTCGCAACAATGATGGCGACGCCATGGCCGGCACTGTAGCCATGTACGACGCCAACAGGGGCAAGATCCTCAGTCTAGGCGGTGCTCCTTCTTACAATGACAGTGAAGCAACAGCCAACGCCCATATCATCACTATCAACGAAGCCGGCGCCCCAGTAACAGTTGAGACCCTTGAGCCGATGCACTCTGCTCGTGCCTTTGCCAACTCGGTCATTCTCCCTGATGGTAAAGTGTTTGTTGTTGGCGGCCAGTCGCATCCAATCGTCTTCACGGATTCCAACTCGAGCATGATTCCTGAGCTGTGGGATCCCAAGACCAAGAAGTTCACTGAGCTCCCAGCCCTTCCTATCCCTCGCAACTACCATTCCACTGCGATTCTTCTTGGTGAGGGTACTGTTTTCACTGGTGGCGGTGGCCTGTGCCCATCTGAATGCGACGTCAATCACCTGAACGCACACACATTTTACCCTCCGTACCTTTTGGCGGCTGACGGTGTTACTCTTGCTACTCGCCCTAACATCACCCATGTGGCCAACCCAAAGCTCCCCGTGGGCGGCACAATTGTGGCATCTCTTTCGCAGCCCGTCGCTCCCCACGAAGAGTTGCAGTTTTCCATGATCCGTATGGGCAGTGCGACACACACCGTCAACACCGATCAGCGCCGCGTCACTCTTTCGCCCCAGGCTTTCAACGCAACCACTTTTACATTGAATCTGCCTCGGGATGCCGGTGTCTTGCTCCCAGGGTATTGGTACCTGTTTGCCTTGATCGATGGTGTACCTAGCAAGGCTGCCACTATTCTTGTTGAGCCTTGAGAAAGATGCATCAGGAACAACTTTTGATTAGCGGGAGAGGGGGTCTTGACAGTATTTCGCTTATGGGGGAATATTTCTAAATTGCTTTAGTTCATGGGAACTTGGAAAGGTATGGATTCTAGTGGCTTTTATTCGTCGAATTGATCATAACTTATTTCTGAAATATTACTGCACGCTAAAACCTCGTAGCTGTAATAACTAAAAGAAACCATAAACCGCTAGAGCTGATCAAATAGAATTGAAAGTGGCGAAATAAACTCTTTCAGAAAACGTAGGTGAATTCCCCACAATACCATAATTGCCTAAAAGGGTTATCGTTATCCCAATTAGGAAAGCGGCGGTGTCGGTAGGATAAGACAACGTTGCCGGTGAGTCAAGAGCTGAATGGTAGTCACTTTCATGACTCACCGCATTACTCAAAATTATCCATCGCGGCACAGCGTCTGACTTTGCAGGTTCTCACTAGATTAGCCATGAAGATTCTTCCAGGCCTCTTCGCGGTCGCCTTCGGCTTCCTTGGCTTGTGCAATACTGCACCCTTGTCGCAGTCTCACGTTCTTCATGAGAAGAGGCAATCTACCTCGCCCCAGTGGATCAAGCTCAGTCGAGTCGATGCCGATTCCAGAATAGTCGTCAGAGTGGGATTGAAGCAGAGCGATCTTCACAAGGCGCACGACTACTTGATGGATGTGTGAGTGTTGAGATTAAAAAGGATAAAAAATGGCTGACTTGGAGAAACATATCAATGATTTGCTAATATCCCTTTTTTAGATCTCATCCAAAGTCTCCCAACTACGGCAAATTCTGGACTCAAGATCAAGTTATTCAGGCATTTGCCCCGTCTACTGAAACGGTATCCTGCATTCATGGGTGGCTTACTCGAGCTGGTATCGAAAAGTCGCGCATCTTGCATACGGAAAATAAGGGGTGGTTGGCCTTTTCAGCTACAGCAAGCGAAGTAGAAAGTTTGCTGAAAACCCAATATTATAATTACAAGAGCTCTGTCACAGGAGAAAAGGTGGTGGCGTGTGAAAAGTGTGTTTCGCCCTTTTTGTTCAATAATCAAACTGTTGACGAGGTTTCTAGGTATCATGTTCCGGGAGACGTCCAGAAGCACATTGACTATATCAACCCCGGAATCCGACTCCCGAAGATCAGTGGTAGATCTTTATTCGCTAGACAAGGTACAAAACTCGGGCCAGTGCATGAACCCAAGATCCTTCCATCTGCAAAGCCAGTGGACATACAAAATATTTCGACGTGCGATTCTGTTATAACTCCAAAATGCATTCAGGAATTATACCAAATCCCACCTGCAAATTCATCGCAAGATGGAAACTCAATGGGTATTTTTGAGGAGGGCAATTACTACGCGGGCCAGGATTTGGATCTGTTTTTCAAAAACTTGTCGCCGAATATCCCTCAGGGAACACGGCCTATTTTGAACTCGATTGATGGCGGCAATGCCCCAGTGCCCGTAGACCAGGCAGATCTCGAGTCTGACTTGGACATGCAACTGGCATACCCTATTATTTACCCGCAGACTCTCACGCTGTACCAGACTGACGACTATAACTATGCTGTTGGGAAGAAGAGTTCCAAAGGCTTTCTTAATACATTCCTGGATGCCATTGACGGGGTATGGAAGTCTCAAATCCTATACTACCGTCGTGTATTCTGACTCATTGACAGTCTTACTGCACGTTCTGCCCTGACGACCAGTGTAATAACGACCCCAACATCGATCCTGTCTATCCCGACCAAACAGCTGGAGGATACAATGGCAGCGTGATGTGTGGTGTGTACAAGGCGACAAATGTGATCTCTATTTCGTACGGCGGCCAGGAACACGATTTTCCAGAGCGGTATCAGCAGAGACAATGTCAAGAGTAAGATTTATATGGACCCAGATCTCTGGTGCATAATATTTACATTCTATACAGATTCATGAAGCTCGGAATGCGTGGCGTCTCAGTCTTCTTTGCCTCTGGTGACAATGGTGTTGCCGGTCCACCCGATGACGATAATCCAAATGGTTGTCTAGGGTCAGATTCCACCGTCTTCAATCCTGGTTTTCCAAACAAGTAAGTGATTCTTATGTAATGTGCCAACTTAACAAGCTAAGCAAGATTAAAGCTGCCCCTATGTCACAAACGTCGGAGCAACAAGGATCTCCTCCGGAAAAACAGTCCATGATCCTGAGGTCGCTGTTGTCGAACAAGCAGCTAACTTCTCATATTCGTCTGGAGGGGGTTTTAGTAATATTTATTCAACGCCTGATTACCAAGTTGATGCGGTTAAAATTAAGATCTTTTCTCCCAATACCATAACAATGGAAGAATAACTGACCCGTTTCAGGTACTTCGACACCTACAGTCCACCATATCCTTACTACAATGGCAACTCTAGCTCTGGGAAACATCGATACAATCGTCTAGGCCGAGGATACCCTGATGTCGCTGCAAATGGAGACAAAATTGCTATTTACCACAGGGACAAATATATTTTGGCAGGGGGAACGAGTGCTAGTGAGTTCTATACGTCCCGTCGATCTTGCTGTTCTCTTGTAGAATATCTTTACTGAATGGGTTGAAAATTCACAGGTGCTCCGATCTTTGCCGCCGTGATCAACCGCATCGTGGATGAGCGTCTTTCCAAAGGAAAGCCGCCGCTGGGATTTATCAATCCAGTACTTTATGAACATCCGGAAGTGTTGAACGACATCACCAACGGAACAAATCCTGGTTGTGGCACTGATGGGTTTAATACAGCTCCTGGGTAAGTTTTCCGAAAGTGAACCCCCATAAGTAATATATCTGATGAGCTCGAATGAAATAGATGGGATCCTGTTACTGGACTAGGTACACCAAACTATCCAAAGATGCGCGATCTGCTTGTAAACATAGATGTAGACTCTTTTGAGGATGCGGGTGACGAGTTCCTGGACAGAATTTGGTGATTTCAGTGACTGGTAGGGTAAATGTGCCCAATTTATTTCAACAAGGACAAAGGGATGATGATTCATATCTTATATCATATTTTTATTATTGAGATGTATTTTGATTTCTTAAATTTATTGCCCCTCGTGTTATTAAATTTGTTATAGAAAAGTTAATCGTTCTCAGATTCCGGTATTATCTGGCAGAACCCATAAAGTACTCAAGTTTTTGCTCACACAAAGGTAAACATGGGGGTATGTCATCACTGATTTTCTACGTATGCAAGAAATCTGGAAAATCAACTAGTTTATAAAAAGAGTAACGTCCTCTTTTACTTCTAGATAGCTAAATAGGTCGATGTACTCAAAAAAAAAAGAACAGAATAGCAACATAATCTAGACGTGCCCTCCAACATTGAACTTTCCACGTACTGGATAAGCACTGCTATAAACTGAAAACATTTTATACATGTGGCGACCAACTTTTAGTAAATCCGAGACTAATCCCTTACATTGTCCTCTCTCTCCTTTCCATCTTCGTTCACCGCTTGAAAATAACTGTAGCCAGATCCCCGAGGAAGACGATACATAACCAGGTGACTGACTCGCCCCACCTTGGGACAATCCAAATTCCATCGGGCAACAACAAATGCTGAAAAAAAATCTCCTTCTCTCTTCCGAGTCCCATCTAAACCTACCACCACTCACACGCTTGTTCAAATTAAGGAGTACAGTTGACCTGGAACTGCACTCCTACTGGGCGGTACTCTTCTTCATATGTCACACTCTCCTTAAGTGTCATTGTCATTATCCCCTTTCACAACTAAAGCAGTTTGATCGACCTGGACCTGGCGTGTCCGGCCATGTATTTGACTACAACTTTGGATATCTTCCGCTGCGTCAGAATCTTACCCGGCGCAGAGCGATTCCTGGTCGGAAATAGCTATTCTCACCTAGTTGCGGTCGTCTTGGAGCAACGAGCATTTAAGAAAAGCGTGATCTACTGTCTGGTGGTCTACGTCTTAATCGTATCGCGGTAAATCGCGCCAATTTACGCGATTCAGGTTAGTACTTAAAGTTGTTCTGCTGGAGCTTAGGTCGTATTTGAGCTGGCATTGTTGCGATTACGCAGTTCTGACTATTATTGTAACACTGTCTTTATTAGTACTTCGATCACGCATTTCGTTCATCTACTGCACTCGCGCCTTCTCCTAGACAAACTTCGCTACGCGACGACATGATTGTCCGTTTAGATGTGACCGTTATACGGATATACTGGTTGTAAGGGCTCTATTCTAACTGAAACCTATTAGTATACTTTTTGCCAGCAAGTCACGCGATAGGATCGAGACAAAAGGGACAGAAATGAACTACTATTAAGTAGAAAGGAGGAATAAACTCAGCATTGAACGTACTATCAGCATTCTCTAATAAGATAACCCCGCGTCCGCTATTAATTAACACTGCCTTCAAACACTAAAATATACAATTAAGCTCAGAATATAGCAGTCAAGATCACAACTTTCCTTAGACTTATTATAGCGACCTGGAGCTATGCAGCAAATAAGTGACTTAGATACTGGCGTCGCCCAAAGCCGGAATCGCATGCAACTGAAGATTCAACTCGAATGCATCAAGGGGAAACGAACGCATAACATAACGCTAGGCATGTAGACCACCACAGGCCGTGACGAGACCAGAATGTGTAGGGTACGTTGACTCCTCAATAAAAAACTGCTCGCGCTGAGCTATGTCAACCTTACTCTTTATTAATTTTCGAAACTATCAGGGACGGGTACAGAGTCATCTTAAATAAAAATCCTATTTCCACGAGACACTCCCTAACAACACCATTCTTGATATCATACTCCCATAGTTGATATCTTACACAGCAGTCCCACTATAATCTAAAGCCCTACAGCCTCAACATCCATCCCCTATAATAGCTCCGGATATCTTTTAATAAACTCCGAAGTCAATCTCCATCTACTCTTTCTAGTAAAATTATCAAGAAACTCCTAATAGATCTGCAAATCATCCTGCTCGTCACGCTCAAGAATCCCCCCGCCCCCAAGGCCACAAAACCTTCATGCCCTGGCATAGGCAGACCGCCTCTAATAAGACGGGCTCTGGGAACCAAATCGTAATTCTTCCATTTGTCCAATACCTTCATCTCCTTCCCAGGTGTGAATATGAGCAAGAAGATCGCCATTAGCAAAAAGCAGCTAGAGAAGAATTACTAGAAAGGAAGCAGCACTTCAACGGAAACGTTGTCAACTTCGCAAGGAAATTCAGGATCTTCAGAAGGCAAAAAAAATTCCTGTTCTGACAGGAGACTCCATGGACGATTCGAACGCAATTCCCTGGTGGTTTTTAACGTTGAATATTCAAATTTCAGGGGTTTAAAGAGTATCAGTTATTTAAGTAAGTTGGAACTATTCACGAGTTGTATAACAGGGTCACCTTGGAAATTCTTCAAGCAACCTCGATATCTTTCCTATCTACGGGCGTAGAACCGAGCAGATAAGTTACGCTGTCGTGTAGTATATATCTCAAATAGCCCAGTGCCATTTCATACCCAACCTCTGAAAGTAGCTAAACAAAGACCCTCTAGGCACATATCCCGCATATCTGCTTTGCCAACCAGCTGCGAACGACCCCTCCATAGGTCCCAGCTCACCAAACCCCAAAATCTCGAGCGTCCATGGAATCAAGATTGCCAGTACTCCCAGTGCGATTAGCGTTGCATAGACAGGATGCTCTTCTGCGAATCCGATCGCGGCAGTTTTAGCTTGAGTGAGAGCAATGGATGCCGCCTTTGCCATTTGGGTCCCTGCTTTAATAGCGCTCTCAAGGCCGTGAAGGAGAGCAGTTGCTATCGCTTCGGACCAGGTTTCGGTGGTTATTTGCTCGTTGAGCTGCTTATGCAGCATGTATGGTGTATCGGCTGTCAGTATTATCGTGAGGATATCGGAGGCGATGGAGGATTGGGTCTGAGAGCCGGTACGAGGGACAGGGGGAGGGCTGGTGACGAACGTGCCAGACATACAGTCGAGGATGTACTGGAAAAAGCATTTTGGTTTCACAATTTAGTAGTCTGGAAGGGATCAAAAGGTGGGAAGGGGGGATAAAAAGGAGACGAAGAGAAAGATGACAGACCCAAGTGCTGAACCATGTCATTACCTGTGTAACCTCCTTCACGGAATATGATGTGTCGTGAATAATGGTCTGGTGAGGGGTGTCTGTGCCGCATCCCCCAGTCCTGTTTGAAATATTAAGGCAGCAAAATAAACCAAAACACGTAGATAAATTTTAGTTCTTTTTGCCCTGCTGTATATTATTCTGTGATCTGTACTCGCGTCTGGATAGTTTCTTGATCTTCTCAGCTTTAAGCCTGAGATAAGAGGGGTATAGCAGAACTTATCTACCAATTTACGCCAAATTATGAATAGATATATTCACAAGGCTTAATAAAAGCTTACCAGCTTATTACTTTAGAACAGTGTAACCACCAGGCTAATTCTACCTTTTCATCGGTATATGTGTCTGGCGTGTTTGATATATAGTATAGAACAACTTATTATCATATTTCCTCTCTTTCTGCAATCTAGATCTATATATAGATAGATATAATCTTTTAGTTCTTAATGTCGTCTAATTTTTCTTAATAACAATTTCAGCATTCGTTTTTCTTTAAAATAGGAAAGAAACAAAAACTCAAAAAGGCTCAGGCAGTTAAAAAAGTAAATAAATCGATATCTTTAAATAAATCTCTAGAGATTGACTATCGCCAACTTTTTATATCGTAAATAAGCTCTTTCAAAATATTAGTCTTTAAGATTAATTTAATAATTTCGTTAGCCCTATAAAATACTACTTGTTACCCTTAAGATCGGAAATAAAGAATATGGCCTTCTAGAATCTTTTCTATGAAAGTATCCCCGAATTCCATCACAATCGTTTTTTTCATTAAGTATTGTGCTACATAATATTTATAAGGATGCTAGCTACACTTTAGTACATTTTTTATACTCTAGAGAATATAAGACTATTAATATCATACTTGATAGAGACACATCCGATATCATAAGAGAATATAGAAAAAGTATCTTTATTTATTAGACTTCTAGAAAGTATAGTATTAATACTCTTAAAACTTGTGTAAAAAAGTATATTTAGCTTTTTAGTAATAGTTTATCCTTTTCTGACATGCTTTGAATAACTAAGAATATATTTTTGATACTCTCTAAAGGTAAAACTTAGCTCCTATATTACATTAGTACAAGATTGTAATATATATTAGAGGTATCTAATGTACAGCATAGTTTAGAAGATCTTTACAACAGTCTTGGTCAGAATTATTATTTTGATTATATCATGTTAAAGATAATAGTCGAAATTCTTTCTGCTTGCTTGTCTTTTTATAGATATATACCTGAAGATAGTAAGGATACTCTAGCTGACTTTTTTTCTACATTTTTACGTTTATACAATAATAGACTATGTAGAATAGGTTGCTATTATAGAAGCTGTCGCTACCGAAGAGCCTGCTTGTATAGACGGTTCTTCTGCTGAACCGGCCAGTGAAGAAAAATTTCTCCTTGCTGAAAGATCTGCCTATGAAGACGTTTCTCCTGTCGAGCAGACTATAGAGAACGACGCTCCTCTTGTTGAACCCGCCTTTGAAGAAGATTTCCCCCCTGTTGAAGAGTCTGCTCATGACGACGCTCCTTCTGTTGGAGGACCACTGTACGAAGAAGGAGACCTCCCTGTTGAAGAACCTACGACCGGCATATATTCGTCGGCAGCTAAAGTATTATCCATTGAGGGTTCTACTGAAGCTGTACAGGCCCACCTAGTTACGGCTTCAGTTAAGGACTTAGCCTTGTATAAGAGCTAGGGAAAGCTTACTTCAGATACAAAGGCGAGTAGAGCAAGAAAACTCGCAGCAAAGGGTCTTCCAATCCCAACCGAAGACGGGTTGGTCCCGATCTTTGTGGCAGAAGTGAAAATTTAGATGTCTTATTTTACTCAAGTTGTGTAGTTCTTCGGTGATTCGATACTCGGCTAAAGGAATTCAGACGTTTGGTTAGAGCAGATCCAAGCAACCCTTTAGGATAGGGGGAATGAGTTCTGTCTATCAACAGATATACTTAGGTGGTCGTGGTTGGTTGCGGTTGTGGTTCAGCAGAATCATAATGATCTTTGTCATCTCTCAGTTGAGTTTTTGATTAGATTAAGGACTACATCACGGCCGGCCCATAAACTGCTTGGTCATTGCCTTGGCGATACTAAGGCTCCACTAAAATATTCTGCAATATTAAGACCTAGTTAGTTAAGTAGTGGGCTGCCGAATATTAATGTATGAGAATATGATTGGTTATCACATTATCACAGTGGCTTATGAGGTTGCTCCCGTGCTCCCGCTGTCCAAACAGAGAGCTCAGTTATTGTCCTGGTTTGGTGACGACCGGACTAAGTAATGAAGCTTACAAGGTCAAACTGTTCGTTCGGTTTCAACTGCTACCATACCAAGATTCCTCAAGGCTCACAGCAGTACCCGATAAAAAGACAATACAAAAGCCATGAATCTACCGACGCAAAAAAACAACAGGAAACCTATGAAATTTTCACTTCAAAAGGCTATGTCTCCATGGAGAGCGACGAATACGATAGCTCCGAGAAAGATTCTAATGATGAGTTCACGTCTGATCGCAGAAGTAAGACTAGTTTGATTGAGAATGAATGCTCCCTCGATGATGGTACAAACCGGTCTATCAAAATTGAAATCTAGTTATCGCCGCGTGCCAAGCGAAACGACATAACTACCAGATGCACGGAGGCAAGACAATCGGTTATGCTGTTGTTCGATTCATCTACTGGAGAATGATTACAAAAGACTTTTAGGGGGGTAAATGAATGATTGCTCCTATGATGTAGGAAAGATACAGCCAGATTCGAAATCGGCTTTATCTTTGTCCACACTCTTTACTCTACTGTCGAAGCGGTGCTGCCTTGAGCTAATCAATATACAGCTAGTATATTGCTGATTCTCACTATAAATGTCCATTTAGTAACCACTTACAGGCTAGTACGAAGCATTATTGTCTCCATAGTGGGCAAAAATTGAATAGAGATTGTAAACAATCATGAAGCTGGTTTTGGATTTGGCTGTAGTGTGCCCCGGTAGATCGGACTTAAGTAAAGCTTTATTAGCTATTGCTATTCGACAAATTTCTACTCTGATTAAGTTAAAGCGATTTCATAAAACTCTAAAAATATTTACAGAAGTTGGATACCAATTTTTCACCTTATAATAGAAAGAGTTGTTCAGCTAGAAAAAGAACTCTTGTAGGAATATATCATCCTATTATATCGATCTATAAATCTGAATAAAGATATTTATTTAGTAGAAAGTAACTTATAGGGGGGGCATCGGTGCCATCTTATACAGCGAGCGAGCAGACTGACCGGTCAGAGTTAACAACCTGTTGCACTGTTGTGATGCGGAAGGAAACGACCACGACGATGGTCCAGAGCGAGGGTCGAACTGACCACTGACTAACCCTAACCTCCAATGAATCAGGTACGATACCCGTGACGGGGGCTTAAAGCGAAAGAGGGACGGGGTGGAAATGCTGCCGTAATGGGCTGCTGTAACGGTTATTTTGAGCGTCGATGCCGCAGGTCCAACTATTCTAGTAGTAATTTCATCTAATAGTAAACGCCGCGTTTCAAAATGAATTTCTGCACACAATAATAAGTGCTGATTATCTTTCGGAGAACACTTGCGGATGTAGCAAATCACTCGGCGAGTGACGATAGTGGCAATTGCATGTGGTGGCAATGGCGTGAATGCAAAAATAATTCCTTGTATGTGGCCTACCGACCTGGTATACACCATTATTTCCACACATTATTGTGTATTTAATTATTTTAATTAATCGGTTTATTAGGAACCACGGTCTTATAATATCAGTACGCATCTTGCTTCCCGATACTAAGATACCCGGATGCAAGCAATCGTACTTTTTCTTCTCCTGGTTTTGGTCTGCGTATAGTCCCTTGTTTTTACCAGTATCTTCCCACAACGTTTTCTCCAAAATGCAATCATATATTCAATATCGGAATTTCCGAAAACAGCTTCGAGGTCAATACGAGCGTGGCCATGACAAGCCATGCACTAGGGAAACAGAGGGTGATTTACAAAGAAACAACAACCTAGAGCCACAAAGGCAGCAAGAGCCACAGGTACAGAAAGAGCCTGATGGTGATACGATAGAGGAAGAAAAAACCCAACGGAAACGGAGACGGAAGAGAAAGAAAATAAAACCACCCAAACTGCACAGATCCCTCGAGTTATCGTGGCATAATCGAGAATCAGACATTCTACCGTCAAGGGATGTCGACCTTGCAGATTACGAAGTTGACGTCAGTGGCCATGCTATGACAGTAAATCCTCGAGAAGTGGGAGCAGGTGAAGACCAACCGACCTTGACAGTCACTGGAGTTGAACCACCGGCTGGTAAAATGAGCCATAAACATGCCAAGGGCAAGAGGATATTCATCGTCTCTTTTGAAACAGATACCGACCCGCTAGATCCTCATAACTGGCCTCTAGCACGAAAAGTCTGGTGTACAATTATTACATGTTTTATAGCATGTGCGGTCGAGTTTGGTACTATCGCAGACTCTTTGGCCATAGAGAGGGCACAGCAAGGCATAGAAGCTAATGCTTCAATCAGGTACCTTTTGATTGGTATTTACACTCATGTTTTGTTTTTGTATTTTTTCAACTCTGTGGTTATCTAGTTTTCAATCGCGTTTCAAGTTATGCAAGGCTAACTGGTATCAACTGGCAGGATCGTTTTTAATCGGATTGGGTGCTGGATCCTGGATATCTGGCCCCTTTTCCGAATTTCTTGGACGGAACCAAGTCTATATATTGTCCTTGACATTGTATAACCTCATGTGTGTAGGGAATGTTTTAATAGAAAAACGAGGCTACCGGTTAGTTGTTCGACTCTTTGCTGGGGTTTTTGGATCTGGATCCAGCCTGTGTACAAGCGGCGCTATTGCCGATATCTGGTCACGGCTGGACCGAGCTTATATATTTGCTATTTACACCACTTGTGTCCTTATGGGGCCACTTTTGGGATCAATTCTTGGACCTATTCTTGAGGCAAAATACCATAGCAGGCTAGCACCTGCTCATCTCACATTCGGTGGTATTGCATGGGTCGCGGCTGTATTATTCCAACCCGAAACTTATGGCCCTGTTTTACTCTACTGGAAAGCGAGACAAATTCGCCTACTTACCAAGGATCCCAGATTTCGGGCTACGATTGAGCTGAAAAAGGTCTCATTCATGCGTCGTTTTCAACACGCTTTGGTTAGACCATGGTTATGCCTGATACATGACCGAACGCTCGGCCTTACCACCATCTATATGACCATAAATTATGTTACTTTCTACCAACTCTACTCATCTATATCATTTATACTTACCACAATTTATCATTTCCCACTCATACCCTCGGGCATTGCTTTCATTGCAACGATCGGGGGTCTCTTCCTCTCCGCTCCGGCCGTTGTCTTTTCCTATCGCCACTTGCAAAATGCCATGACAACTGCTGTCAGAGAAGGAGTGTCGCAAGTAAAGCCTGAGCTTAGCCTTCTTCTGGCAAACCTAGGAGGACCTGCAATCCCAATTTCGCTTTTTTGGGTAGGCTTTACCTCCAGAGAATCGATACACCCGGCCGTTCCTCTTGCTGCAGCGGCACTTTTTTCGTACGGTGTTGTGTGCATGACTGTTTCGGTATACCAGTATGTAGCGGACAGCTTTGAGTTGTATTTTACGAGTGCCCAGGCGGTTGTCTTGTTTTGCCGTTATATTGCGGCGGGGATTATTGCTGAGTTTTCGGCGCCTATCCACAGGAAGATTGGGATCCAATGGTCTTTGGGTATCTTTGCCTTTATTAGCTTGGCCACTCTGCCTATTCCGTTTATCCTTTATCAATATGGACCAAGAATGCGGAGGCCATTTGTGCTATGAGCTACTAGGCTCTCGTCTTATAATAAAAGGTTATTCCCTGACGGTCTGTGATGATCAGCTTGTAATTTCATTGATAAAGTTATTAAAAGCATTAATGGCACGAAGCGTAGTAAATGAAAACTTTCATGAGTTAGAGAAATAAAACCGCATTGTTTCCCATGGTCAAAGTGAATATCCCCCAATTTGATCCCCGAATTAGGATATAACCATCCGTACACATGGAAAAGGATACCCAACATGTTTCTAGGAGAAGGATGATCGAGAGAGTATCAGGTCATCTGTTAACAAAGGAGCCGAGGAGGAAAGACTGGACTGTCTCCTCGTGAACTCCAATGAATTGGTCATTCGATCATGGAGACGATCAATGAAATGTAATATTTCTGCGACCGGTGATGATTCCTTGGACCTGCTTTTGTACCTTGGAAAATCTCATAAACGCACAAGATTCGCTCTCCAGGTGGTTGAAAAGAGAAGCGAGGGTAACGAATTGTTTGCCGCATTTAGAGTTTGGGCAGTGGTAGACCTTCTGTTGGTGGGCCGGCGAATTGAGATGCTTGTTTAGGTCGGACATGGTCCGGAAGTTTCTGTGGCATAGGTAGCATTCCCAGTATTGACCATTGAAGGCTCGCTTGGTCGCTCTATATTCAAACGTCTGTTCTTCTCGCCATTCAATTTGCTTGTTGGTAATGGTGCCATGCGGGTCACGTTGACGAACGAGTGCTAGGATCCTTTCACGGTTCAACCCACGCGCTTTGGGACAGGCACCTCGCTCTAAATGATGGATCAAGCCACTAGCTGCAGTATACTTGGTATTGCAGAAGGGACACGGAACAGCAAGGCCGCGGTGGATTTTAGAGTTCAGGTGCTGGACGAGTAGAATGAATTAGTACGACCCAAGATAAAGCTATTTATTTTGCAGGTTGCGTGTTCTTACCATCCGCAGGTTGTTCTCGTTCATGAAGTGCCGGTCACAGTCTTTGCAGTAGTTCCGGTAGTGACCCTTGGCTTTCATGTGCTGGTCGGCATCCTGCTGTGTGTAGAACTTCTGGGAGCATGTGTCACACTCAATTCGAGGCTTCCAGTGGCCAGTGCTGTTCATATGCTGGTTGGCGGCATTTTGAGATAAGAAGCTCTTGCTGCAAGTCTCACAGTCGAATCGCGGGGCCCAATGTTGGGTGCTGTCCATGTGCTGGTGGCAAGCACGCCAGCTCCCAAAGATACGGGTACAGGTCTCACACTCAGGCCAGTGGCCATACTCGTCCATGTGATCATCGCAATCTTCCTCGTACCAGAAGGTGTCGTAACAGGTGAGACACTCGTAGCCATCCATTGTTCTAAGAGAAGGCTGTAGCCGAGCAATCGCCGACGTAGACTGTCAACAATGAGCTGAATGAGCTAGGAAACTCATCAAAGTGACGGGTTTAGATTTCAAGTGGGATTAACGGAGGTTGTGTACGAAAGACATCTTCTTTGTTTGTTTTCACGTGACTGCCAAATTGGTCGGAGTCTTTGAGGCAGGAACAGTTACGTATGTCGGGGTGACAGGTAAATGATATAGCTAGACATGCCCAAACAAGTAATATTTGATTTCCTTCAATTTAAATACGCTAGACTTACTAGACTGGTCGGCTTCCTGCCAGGATGTCGGTCAGGTCTGGCCTGATCGATCTAGAAGAACTGATGCACACCATGAACAATATCAGTATCCTTCTTGGTAGCTACAAATTGATGAAACTGGCGACCAGGCACCTGCTTCCCACGATTTTTGCACGAAGCCGGATACCATTACTGTCATATAACCAAAAATCGGAACCATTACCGTTGCATAAATAATACGCTGCCGATTTCTTAACATAAAAGTGTTGTGATACGTAATTGAAACCGATATGTAACAAATTTCGACACAATTCGAGTTTTTCAACATGTCAAAATCTTGATACTTTCTCAACTTTGCAACCATTCAGTTACTACATAATTTATATGGACAACAAATACTTGGGAAAATAGCATTATTCAAGAGCCAGTCCAAAGAGAAATACACCAAGAAATACAAACAACAAGCCCGATGAAGCAACAAACACTCATGATTGATCATTCTATGAGTCGAGGTGACTCATCGGCGCTAAGCCTATTCCAGCCGGAGATCTCCGGCCCCATCTCGCCACCGCCCCGACATCCACCAATAACAGCATGCCAATCTGCCGGGCTGTCGATGATTCTCGATTGTCCCCGCCACAATCAGCTCTTCACGCCGCTTTTTGCTTCATTTTTGTCCGCCTAGCCTTGTTGGATTGTTGTTCTGCTGTCTTTCTTTTGTTTCGCCTCCTGATAAATACCCGCCGACATCACCTCCAAGTGCACCCCCCCGAACCGGATTGACCAACCCAACCCAAGCCAGTGGCGATTAGCTTGTCGACCGGTAATCAACCTGAAAGCTCATCACAACACATTTTGCACATCATTTCCCCGACGTCGTCTCACGGCGTTCGTGCAGCGCCTCTTGCGCTGAATCCCTCGATTGCCATGAGCAACACCGATAACGTGCCCACTGCGGCGACAAACTCAGAAAATACACACAGAGGACAAAGTCGATCTCGAGGACATGGACGAGGGCGAGGGCGTGGCTTCCATCGTGGTCGTGGCCGAGGTCGCGGACGAGGCGGAGCGGTAGCGACATCCCAACCAGCTGCCATGGATTCCGCTGAAGGGCACAGCCAGGCTGAAAACGCGCCACAGATTTCCTCACAATCTCAACCGCAACCTCAGACACAATCCGAATCACAATCACAGACTACCAGACCACGCGAGCGGACACGAGGACAGGCCCCGAGAGGAAACCGAGGAGGTCGTGCGTCACGAGGAAGAAACAATAGTAATAGGACAACGGATACTCGAGTAGCGAGCGGACCTTCAGCACAACTTGGCGGCCGGACATTCGGTGGTCGGTTAACTAGAGATGACACCGAGGCCGCAGAGCCTACTGGGGGCGATCAGGAGAGCTTGGCCGAAGGTGAAAATCTACGTGCAGATGCCCCGGAGTTCTACCCAGATCAGCAATACTCTTCCAACGCCCATGCGCCCAAGAAATCTAAACCTCGTGCTCGGCGAGATCCTGTTCCCAAAGTAACGACAAAATCCACCGCTCACGACATAGCAAGTCGGACACATGAGGACATTGCAAACTGCTTATACGAATGCCCTATATGCACCAACGAACTGAGTCCCAAGTCCCGTGTTTGGTCATGTCATCTTTGCTGGACGGTCTTTCACCTTGGCTGCGTGAAAAAATGGTCGAAAAATGATGGTTCCGCTTTCCAAAACGAAGACGAGAAGGATATACATCGACAGTGGCGTTGTCCTGGATGCAACCTGCCCCAAGATATCCTTCCAACCAGCTACTCCTGTTGGTGCGAAAAGGAGATGGACCCACGACCACTTCCCGGTTTACCCCCCCATTCATGCGGACAAACTTGCTCTCGAATGCGTAAAGGGTGTCCGCATCCCTGCGATTCAACTTGTCACGCAGGCCCATGTCCACCCTGCACAGCCATGGGCCCGACTCAAGACTGCTTTTGCGGAAAGAATTCATCAACCAAAAAATGTTCTGAGACCAACTATGTCAGTGGATGGAACTGTGGAGAGGTGTGCGGTGATCTACTTCCTTGTGGAAAACACACCTGTCAGCGTCCATGTCATGAAGGCTTCTGCGGTGCTTGCGAGGAAAAGGTCGATGCCCGTTGTTACTGTGGCAAAGTCGAGACTCAGATTTTGTGTAGCGTGATGGAAGAAGAGATTACAAGTCAGCTCCTGGACACAACATCTCCAGAAACCCCTGTAACACCGGAAACATGGGTCGGTTCTTTTCGGTGTCGAGAAACCTGCAATCGACCGTTTGATTGTGGGGTTCACTTCTGTGAAAAGGAGTGTCACCCGCAGGACGCAAACCAACCTCATTGCCCACAGTCCCCGGATGTGGTGTTGCGTTGCCCGTGTGGAAAGACGCCACTGACCAAAATCGAAGGCTTCACCTCAAGAACTTCTTGTGAGGATCCCATACCCAATTGTGCGGAGCCATGTGGCAAGACTCTGTCGTGTGGACACCCTTGTCCTATGATCTGTCATACCGGTGCCTGCAAGCCTTGTCTTTTGAAAGTATCCATCAGCTGTCGATGTGGTCGCGGCACATTTTCCACGGTCTGTCATCAAGGAACCCAAGAGCCACCTCAATGTTTCCGGGTCTGCAAAGCGACGATGAACTGCGGACGCCACACCTGCATGGAACATTGCTGTCCTGGTGAGCGCCACGCGATTGAGAGACAGGCAACGAAACGCAAGTTGCGATCACTCAATACTAACCAAGGGCGATCTATGGACAATGACATCGAAGCCGGGCATATCTGCACCCGCGTCTGCGGCCGGATGCTCAAATGTGGCCGTCACACTTGCCCGGAACTCTGCCACAAAGGTGCGTGCAATTCATGCCGGGAGGCTATATTCGAAGAAATCCCCTGTCACTGCGGACGCTCCGTTCTATATCCGCCCCAGCCATGTGGCACTCGGCCACCTCCGTGTCGCTATGATTGTGAGCGACCAAAGCCTTGCCATCATCCGCAAACACCCCACAACTGCCACACAGATGACGAAGAGTGTCCAAAATGTCCTTTCCTCACTGAAAAGCTCTGTCTTTGTGGCAAAAAGCTGCTGAAAAACCAACCATGTTGGTTGAATGACGGGAGATGCGGGATGGTCTGCGGTGAGCCATTAAAATGTGGTTCTCATACATGCCAGAAGCAGTGTCATCGTCCAGGAGAATGCGAGGATTCATCTGAGCCATGCAAACAACTGTGTGGAAAAACCAAGAAACTCTGTGGCCACCCTTGTTCGGAACCATGCCATGCACCATTCACCTGTTCTGAGAAGGTACCGTGTCCTACTATGGTCATGATAACTTGTCCATGTGGCAGACTTCGCAAGGAGAAACGCTGCAGTGCAAGCAGAGCATCTTCAAGCAAAGGGCAAACCCAGCGACCGGAATCTCCACCACCAATGGCACAGCTCAAATGCGACGATGAATGCGCGCGTCTTGAGCGGAATAGAACCCTTGCATCAGCTCTCAAGGTTGACATTGACCCATCGACTACACTCAACCAGCACTCGTCCGCAGTCGGAATTTTACCTTATGCCGAAGAAACTCTTGACATTTATGTCCAACTCTCCTCTAGCTCTCCGCTGTCAACCCTGCAAGATTACGAGGCAACCTTGCACAGTCTCGCAACAAGCAACGCACAGCGCTCCGTTCGGTTCCAGCCTGCCAAAGCGCCTCTTCGGGCCTTTGTACACGCTCTCGCTTCCGACTGGGGCTTTGCATCTGAGAGTTTCGACCCGGAGCCACACCGCCACGTGTTTGTCCTGAAGCCCACACAATGGAATTCTCTCGGAATCGGTCTTGGATCCGGCATTGGCATCCGAGGCATGACTGTTGGGGAGTGCGTCCGGATTCGCGACCGCGAGCAGTACAAAGAACGCGAAGCACGACGCATCGCCGCTGCAGAAGCCAAGGCACTCCGCGAAGCCTCGAAGGCTTCAGCTACCACAGATGCCGACGGCGGCGGCGGATGGGCGCAGGTCGCATCGCGCAAGAAACTGCAACCGGACGGAACAAGCAGCGGCACCAGCACTCCGCTCCTCAACGTAACGCGAACGAGCACGCCTATCCTGGCTCAGATGAAAGCCAGTGGAGGTTCCATGTACAGTGCCTTGAGTATGGATCTTTCCGCGTCGCAGAAGAAGAAAAAGGACGGTCTTCTCGTGCTTCGTTCGGGCGTTGGTGCGTCAAAGGCAAAGAAGGGACCGGCTCCGGAGGACCTTGCGGACACCTGGGAAGAGCAGGTTGAGAAGGAAGAGCAGGAAGAGCGGCAGTCGAGGTCCAGTCAGGAAGTGGATAGGGCTGGTACTCCTGCTGCTGCTGTTGATAGCGTTTAATGATGTGATGTTTTGTTTTTCTTTTACTCGTGTATTATGTTTTAAAAATAGCGGCATTTCTATGGGGAAATGCACGGTGACACAGCTTGTTTATATACATAGCGTTTGATTATTATTTTTAGATACCTTGCATCCATTTATTCTTACGAAGCATAGAGGTGTATAGAATTTGAATTTACATTTACGTCTCTAAGAGAACTTCCTTTGTCAGTTTAGCAAGTCAGTGTTGGTATACTCTACACTGCATCAACACTATTTTACAGTATTTACGTAGCCAGCATCGACGACACTGACGAACTCGGTGGCAGGTCGTCTGTGCTCTTGCCCCAGGTGCTGGCAGTCTCGTTGTCACCAACCGTCAACTCCAAAGTCATGCCGTCAAGGAAGAACTCATGACCGATCCAGCTCTTAGTGTATGGCTTCCCGTTCAGAGTGGCGTTCCGGATATAAATGTTCTTATACGTGGGATCGAAGTTGGCCACGCGGATTGTGGCTGTCTTCTTGGTTTCGGGATGTTTGATGCTGATGGACTCGAAGAACGGTGTGGAAATGAGGTAGACGTTCTGGCCAGGGTTGGGGAAGAGTCCCAGCATGGAGAACACAGTGAATGCACCCATGGCGCCGGAGTCGTCGTTTCCTGGAAGACCGGTCTCGGTCGAGTTGAAGGAATGCGGGATGTAGTGGTGAACCCGTTTAGTCGACAGACCTGGACGGCCGGCATAGTGATAATCGTACACGGTGAGAAAGACGGGCTCGTTGCCGATGTCAGCCAGTCCAGACTCGTGGAAGAAGTCAAGGCGGGCGATGAATTCATCAGCTCCGCCAAGTAGTTTAATTGAGGTGCTCATGTCGTGAGGAACAAAGCTGTACGTTGTTGTCAGTATGTACCGTTTTGATAGAAAATATACAGAATTCTATAAAGAACTTACAATTGGTATTCCCATACACTCGACTCAAACGTCTCAGAAGGGTTTGACGTCAGAGAACAGAAATCGGCCAAGGAGCTGCAGGCGATGGGGTCTTGGTATCCCCAAGTGCCATTGAGATACTTTGGCTGGAAAAATCCAGTGAATCCGGTATCGGTTCCGTTGATGATAGATTTCTGGTCTTTTTTGAAAAGGTTCTGCCAGTTGGTTGAACGAGAGAGATACTTGGTAGCGTCTTTCTCTTTTCCAAGGCCTTTGGCAACAGTTGCCACGTTGAAATCATTGTAGGAATACTCCAGTGTGCGGGAGATGGATCGAGAATTGGTGCCAAAGCCTTTCCAGTCAAAGTCGAGATAAGGAATGTAGTTCACTTTCTTCCAGCTTTCCAAGCCACCACGTCCTTCGTAAGACCACTCGAGAGGCTCATTCTCGGCATCGTTTACCATGGCATCGTAGGCCAAATTCCAGTCAATACCCGTCAGGTTCTTGATGTACGCGTCGGCAAGCAAGACATCGGCGTTTGATCCACCTTGGGTCCAACCCTTGCACAAACTCATACGGCAGTCTGGAAGCCAGCCCTCGTTTTTGTATGTATCAAGTAAGCTGCGGACCATTTGTGACTGAGCAGTTGGGTCGATGATTGTCAAAAGCGGATGCTGGGCACGGAAAGCGTCCCAAAGACTGGAGGATATATTAATAAAAAGACTGTAACATGCTAATTAGGGACTGGTATGAGCAACTTACCAGTAATAGGAATCAAAATAGGGCTCCGTGCTGTTCCAAAGAGGGTTTTCACCTGTATAGTTTTGCGGCGACATCATGGTACGATAGACACCACTCCAGAATGTCTTTTGAAGGCCTGTTCCTGCTCCATCTGCCTTGACTGATATCGGGCTAAGCTTCTTCCTCCAGGCGGCTTCCGCAGCTGTCTGGATTCGGCCAAAGTCTTTTGAGGGCTCCGGGATCTCCTTCTCCGCATTCTGACAGGCCTGCTCGGTGCTAATCAGGCTTACACCGACTCGGGTATATATGACACCGTCGGAAGGAGGTTCAAATGTGGCGAAACCACCCGCTTGGGTGTACCAGAGGTTGAAACCTCGGGTGACGAAAAGGTCCTTGACCTCGGTGCCAGCTCGGTTGTTCACCCAGATTCCAGTATCATTAACCTTGCTGCCTGCAAAGTCCACGCACACAAACGACTGATAGTATCCAGCGCCGAAACTGGGCAGGAAAGTGCCATTGGCACGAATCTGGCCATTGTCTGCATTCACGCTCACCGAGGCATTTTGTCTGCTTTGCCACAGATCGGTCAGATCCAAAAGCATGAATGGCTTGGATCCAGTGTCACTCTTTGCTGCTGAGAAGTTGAACTTGTAGAGGGCTGCATGCTCTGTCGCAGTCATTTCCGCGCGGATGCCATTTGCTAGTGAAACTGCAAAATAACCAGGAGTCGCAACAACAGAATTGTTGCTATAATTTACGGGACGGTCCGTTATGAGGAACTTGCACTCATCGATGACATCGTTCGGGCAAAGCTGGGGAAGTATGGGGAAGTTTCCCAGTGAAGGGTTGCCTCCGGTGCCTGTGTGTAAATCTGTGTTAGCGACAGGTGTGTAGGCGCGCCTAGTACCGGTCATTCTCACCCGAATCGTGCATGGTCGAGAAGCCAGTAATGCCACTTCCATCTGTTGCGAAGCCTCCGGTGTTCTGTCCATTGACATCAGCCACTGCCTTAGCCATGCCATACGGCAAGCTAGCGCCAGAGAAGACGTTGCCACCATTGTTGGATCCAATAAGAGGATCAACGAGAGCCAGGGGGTCGAATTCAGCAGCAACGCGATGGGCGGCGAAAACACCCAGTATCCAGCTCTTGGCCACCCTCATGATGGGCGATTGTCGTGATTTGGGTTGACAAAGGACGAGCGAGTCCGGGAGAAAGACATGGCGAGAATGCAACAATCCAGTCCAAGGCGACGCGATGGTACATCGCGTGCGGAGTACAAGAGATACGCAGGAATGCTTCCCTTTACGGAAGGCGGGGCCCAGGGGACGCCGTACCATTGGCCAGCGGGGCGATAAGCCCTTGGTTATCGGCCGGTTTTGACAGCGCCTTTCCTATTCAGGTTAGCTCGAAGACTGTCGCCTTGAACTTGTGGTAAATATTACAGATACTATGTATTGATTTAAGAGAGAATGCATCTAGAAGGCGGTCATTAGATGCGAAAGTATGTTCCATAGTGTGACCTTCAATATTCAAGCCAATCAATGTTCAAATGTTGATGTTGATGTATGCATCAATTGATGCACATGGTATATAAATTGCCCGAAAAGCAACGTTCAATGTTATATATATTTTTCCGATGTCAAACGTTGATCACATGCATCTAGTGTTCAATGTTGGATTTGACTTGACATCAATTGTTAATTAAATTCCTGTAAAATGACCACATGCAATTGACTGGACAACTCGGTGCGTGTACATATATGTATCAAGAATTCAATGTTCATCTATTGCATATTATCAACCAGGATGTCCAACGGAGCGATGCGCACAGTGGGGCAGACAGCGGAAGGTGCCCGCATCAGGCCCTTTAGGAGCTTGCGTGCTTACCCTGACTAATATTTTTCTCCTTCACCGCAATAATTGTTGATCGGACGTGTAACAATTGTGAAGCATGTCGCGATAGCCCCAACCCCGCTGCACTTGCAATAATAATGAGCTGGCCGAGCGCCCGGAGCATGGTCCGCAAGATCAACACAACTTCAAACTCACGGCGATCATAGATATTAATTAGATTGATAAGATCACCGTCCGTTTTGCGCTTTGTGGCGTCAGAAATTAGCGTCGACACCTCCGACTTTTTTTTTTGCGCCCTCACTTTGCAAAGTTCTCTTTCTCCAGCCAGAGCAACGTCGACTCGACACTTCTACCGTCAACGGTAGTATTCGGACACAATGACCGCAGCAAAGGAAGAATCGGGCCCTCCGCAGGACGAGCAGCTGCGAAACCCCAATGACCGCCCCGAATGCTTCTCCAGTACTTTGCAGGAATGTCTGTTTGTCTTGACGACGACCATGGCCATCGCCCAAACGTCGTTCTTCCAGGGACTGGTTATTGTCGTATCTGCTTCTATCGGACAAGACCTCAACATGAATTCTGCCGAGATCACATGGATTACTGCCGGCGTTTCGTATGGTTTGGCCCTTGACTGTCACTATGAGGTAGAATCTAACCTGTGAAATGTAATAGACTCACTAGCGGTGCATTTCTGTTGGCGTTTGGAAAAGTGGCTGATATGTTCGGTCGTCGCATCATGTTCATGGCCAGCATGGCGGGATTTACAATCGCATTGGTAATCGCTGGGTTCGCCAACACAGCCATCTACATGGATGTGTTCTCGGGAGTTATGGGCATCTTTTGCGCTTCGGTGGTACCACCTGCAGTGGGATCGCTGGGTGTGGTGTATTCGAAACCTTCGAAACGGAAAAATCGCGCCTTTGCCTGCTTCAGTGCTGGAAACCCGCTGGGCTATGTTGGGGGTATGATTGTCTCTGGCATTGCGTCCCAAGTCGGCAGCTGGAGAGTCGCTTTCTGGGCATTGGCTGTGATATACGCCATTTTTACTTTGTTGACCATCTGGACGGTCCCCAACGACCCCCCGAAGACTCCTGTTTCGTTGAATTGGCAATCGGTGAAGAGACTGGACCCTATTGGCATGCTGCTGGCGATTTCTGGAATTGCTCTGTTCTCGACCGCCCTTTCGTGAGTTTATCTGGACTTGGAAATCTAGTATAGCATTGCTGACAGTCATATAGCACTGCCGGAGACGCGCCCAAAGGCTGGCAAACACCATATGTTATTGTGCTACTTGTTTTGGGAGTTGTTCTGATTGCTTCTTTCCTGTACTGGCAATCGATATACTCGACCCCTTTGATGCCTCTTTATGTCTGGAAGGATCGCAACTTTTCTCTGGTGAGTGAATTTAATCGTGGTTTTTCTTTTTGGTCTTGAAAAAGCTAACTCAACTAAGCTGATGGGATCTCTCTCCCTGGGCTTCATGGGATTTATTGGCGGTCAATTCTGGATGGCGCTATACATGCAAGAAATCAAACAATACCACCCATTGGAAATCACAGTCCGCTTATTGCCGATGATCATTAACGGAATCTTGGTCAACATCGTCTGCGGCCTCATTTTGCACAAAGTCAGTAACAAGCTTCTCATGCTGATTGGGGCCACGGCGTACATGGTCGCTTTCCTTATTATGAGTTTTACGCCGGATGATGGCATCTACTGGGCGTGGTACTTTGTGCCGCTGCTGTTGATGGTTGTTGGAGCGGACATTGAATTTAATGTGGTCAACGTGAGTTTTGTTTTTGTTTTGTTTTTGTTTTGTTTTTCTTCTTTTCCCCCCACCTTTTTTCTTCCCTCCCTTTTGCTTCTCCAATGCTGATACGGTGGGATGCAGATGTATGTCATGTCGAGTCTTCCACCATCCGACCAGTCACTTGCGGGAGGTATATTCAACACCGCGTCCAAATTCTGCGCCAACATCAGTCTCGGCATCACCACCGCCGTCTATAATTCTGTGCGTAACCAGGGCCCGACAAGCCCGATAAAACCGTACCTGTCAACGTACTGGTTCGCTGCGGCGTCGGCCGGGTTGGGTGTCTTGTTAGTGCCCTTTTTGAAGCTGGGAACGCAGGGACATGAAGACAAGGCGGAGTCGTCTGACGAAGGAGGAGAGGGATTGGACACGCCGAATGCTGAGGTCGAGGTCGAGACCAAAACCTGAGGTGCTCTAAAAATGTGGATTATTTTCTTTCTTCTACATAGATTATCAATAAGTAGAGTAGACTGCATGTACATAATATAACTGAACATACCTTTACGACTATGATAACAACCACTACTACGAACTAATATCCATGAAAATAGAAATTCCAGTATTGCTCAACTGTATCAGTGTACGTATATTCATATTGAAAAGTGGTCACGTGACTAGCACGTGGAAAACACCCGACGGGCCCAGATGCGCTTTGTTCCGCTCGGGTGAACAGTTAGGGGGACGTCAGCTCAGTTCGTAACTACGTGACACCTTCACCCTTTTCCGCCCTTTGCACAGCATGACCTGAATGACCACGACTATCAATCTGTCTACATATATTTCATTTTAATTCTCGAGTCAATCCTTGTCGATATTTTCATCTTAATTGTCAACTAGTCAAGTCAAACGAACACGACTGGCCGAACAATGGCTGCTCGACCGACCACCCGGCTTGTGTTTCTTAGCACGTTCGCTCTCTTTTTCATTTTCTACTTTATCTTTGTGCAGCCCAAGGCGCCGGACAGTCCGGCGACGCGGGCACCGGGTCATCTGATGGATGCGAAGAGCCTTTCGGGCAACCTTGCGCTGAGCGAGGATGTGCTCAACGGCCAGGTGATCATGCCCAAATTGGGCAATGAGACTGCAAAGTGCGTTATCTCTTGCTTTTTTACTGCTACTGTTCTAGGAAGAAGAGGCTGTGCTGATCGTTGACAATAGGGCGGAACTGGGTCGCGCAACCTGGAAATACTTTCACACCGTCATGGCAAGATATCCCAAGAAGCCGACAGAGGAGGAGCAGGAAGCACTGCGCTCCTATGTTTACTTGTTTGCCCGCCTATACCCCTGGTAGGACATTTAATTTTTTCTTTGGGCGAGAACAAAGCGAAACTAATTCTTACTTCATAGTGGCGAATGCGCTGCTCATTTCCAGAAACATCTCAAAAAGTACCCACCTCAGGTTTCCTCTCGCGATGCTGCAGCAGGCTGGGGTTGCTTTATCCACAACGAGGTCAATGCCATGCTGGAAAAACCGGAATACGATTGCAACAACCTCGATGACTACGACTGCGGATGCGGAGACGAGGACGAGGAAGAAGCCGGCACATCAGATAAAGAACAGACACCATTGAAGGTCACCAAAAAAGCGGACGCAGACTCCAACCCCGCCGTGGAGATCACCAAGGAACCGTGAGCAAGATCGTTATCGATAGAGACGTGACAATCACTAACTTTCATTGGCTTCTAGACTCACTCGCGGGGGTTAGAGGGGTCAAAAATGTTGACCTCGCAAAGCATCCGGTGATTATCTTGTGATACGCAACTGAAGTGCGGCCCCATGCACTGAGCATGCACCGAATCATGACACAATCGCGCGATGGAAATACCGGTATAATCCCATTGGACAGACCGGCGAAGGAGGGTTATCAACAGTCGGCTCTAAATGCCGTTGCGCCACAAAGGATGCGCACACCCTCTTGCTCGAGCGAAAGCGACGGTTTTAGCGCGAGATGGTTGGCCACAAAGCAATGTTGGATGGCACACCACCTGCGCCGTTCAGATGTCGACCCACGAGGCGCATGACCTTGGCTGTTGTAGATCGAGGCGCTTGGCTGGCGAAGCGGCTTGTTTTCCGGAGCGGGAAGCGGCGGCGTGCATGGTCGAATCTCACGGCAGATGTACACCGCCAGACATGTACATAGTACGTAGTTGTTGCCTGGCTAGTGGCAGGTACACGCTTGTACATAATTATAGTATCTAGCGGATAGCAGACAACAGACGAAAGCGCAGACAAATAGTTTGTCTGCCCTATGCGCTCCGTCTCGCGAGTCCTTGAACGCTGTTCTTTCCACAATCTCACAACGTCATCGATCCAGAGCGATACATCGCTAGCCCCTGTAGTCTGGGGATCCGTAGTAGAATGCCGGCGGGGATCGGCACGTAGACTGCGATAGGGGCATGGTTCATGGTTGATTGCCGCACGAGTGCATCAGCGCCGGCCGTGTCTGCTGACATCCCTGGCCTGTACAGGCGCTGATTGGCCGGGCACGACGCGAAACGAGTCACGGAGGACGGTCAGCCCCCATGGGCCAGGTCTGCTGTGCGATGTATATAACGGAGAGATCGAGGAAGGCCGTCCAGGCGAGAAGACGAGGCGCGCAAGAGACCGACAGAGAAAGATACAGAGAAAGACACAGGCAGAAAGCAAGAGCGGAAATGCACGATTCTTGTCCCCGCGTGTTTGCCCAGTTTGCCCAGTTTGCACCGCGCGCAGCGGCCACGCCCAAACAGGATTAGCGCGCAGCCAAGCCCGGCCCCTAAAAAAAAAGTGCAAAGCAAAACACTCTCTGTTGTTGTTGTTGTTGATCTGCGACTCCTGGTCCAACATTATTTTCCGCCAGACGCAGGGGCTTCCTCCAAGAGAAAAGCGTCGCCCCCCCCACTTCGCTCGCTGTGCCAGCCTGCTTCGAGTCCTTTCGCTGCCTTCATACTATTAATACTACTAACTACCGGATACCGCTTAAGGGATTATTCTTGGTGCGATCGCCTTTCTGACCGCCTCATTCTTTCCCACCCAGCAACCAGTTCCACTGCTCGGGCACTAGCTGGCCTCGACAAATCCACGCTGGACAGCTGTAAGACTACTGCGCTCGTCAGGCATCATCCGCTTCTGGAAGGATTGCATCTGGCGCCAGTCAGCCCATCGAGTGGTCAACCGCCAGCCCACGTCACTGAACCGGTCGGTCTGGTCAGGAACTAGAAAGCAGCTATGGTCTCTTTCCAATGCGAGGTAGGCAGGAAAAAAAAAACACCCAGTGAGAAACGGTCGCAAAGGTGCTAATACTAATCACCGCTGTGCAGGGCTGTGGGGATGTCCTCACCAAGAAGAAGCTCGATCCCCATCGCGGCCGCTGTCACGGCGCCTCGTTCAGTTGTATAGACTGCATGGTCCACTTCCAGGGCACCGACTATCGATCGCATACGGTATGGCTTTCTCCTTCTGCTTTAGCATTGGTTTCCGACGGCGGCGGCGCATCGGCTCAGGGTGACGAATCTACGATGCCTGCCTATTGACTTTGTTGCCCGATTGGCGGTGCAGCTCGCTGTGCCTGACATGATGTGTTGCTGGAGATATGCTGTCTTCTATTGGACGAGACTAACGAACGTTTTTTTTTTCCACCGCACAGTCCTGCATGACCGAAGCGCAAAAATATGAAGGCGCCCTATATAAAGCGAAACCCCAGAAAGGCAACAAGCAAGGCAAGAACAAAACTGACAACTCCAAAACCTTGACCACCACCAACGGAAACTCCGCCAATACCAAGAAACCTCGCCATCCGTACGTCGAAGACGCTCCCGATGCAGACGATCCTGACTACAAGCCTCCTCCCCCAGCCCCGAGTCCTCCGCGTGACTCTACCAAGGCCGCTTCAAAGTCCGCCTCAAAGCCCGCAGAACTGGCTGCCGCTCCCGAGCCAGACGACGTCAACGTCTTTGACTTTCTCGTCACTGACCAGACACCAACTGCGTCAAAAGTCTCGCTGGGGGGTTCCAAGGAACAAATGGCGATGATCTCCAACGCCCCGTCGGTGTTTGAGCCGAGCAAGGCGTTGGCGCAGTACGACACCGACGTCGAAGAAGAAGATCGTGAATACGATGTCGCCTACGAGGAAAATGGATTCTCGTATGGGGCGGACCCAATCAAGCCTTCGATGTACGAAAACCAAGTATCCAACATTTCCATGGACTTCATGACACCCGCACCCAAGAAAAAGGAGAAGAAGAATCGCAAGAAGGGCGCCGACCGCGGCTCGCCAGACGCAGAGGCGAAAACGACCAGCGACAAGAAACGCAAGCGGGGACATGTCGATGAGCTGGATGTCGACGCAGCCAATGCGCGGCCGGAGGAGGACACACCGATGACGGACGCTCCGTCCAGTGTAATCAACCACGCAGGTACCCCATACCTTCAACACTCGGGATTGACCGGGGGCTTGGATCGCATGCTGCGCGACGAGCGATCGCCGTCCCCAGATTATGAAGACTACACCGAGGACGAGGAAGACTCGCGGCGGTACCAGGACCCGCAATCACCGCTCAAAAGGACACGGCGAAGTGACAAATCGGCCGGTCCTGGAGACAACGGGCTGGGCATATCCCTCAAGGGCCGCGCCGGACGCATCATGTCCATGTTCAGCGGATCCAATGTGTCTGGCAGCAGCCATGGAAGCGCCGAGCCCCCGTCCAAAGCTCTCGTCCGCACACGCCCGTCTTCGGACGGCGGTGACCACCATGCACTGGTCCAGGTCCGTCGGTCAAAGAAGACAGGAAACGTGCGACACGTGCGTGCCGGAGAGTCGCGCAAGACCAAACGCAAGATTAGCTCGCAGAGCTATGGTAATGACCACTACGATTCGACTCGACCTTCTCGCCGTCTCAAGGCGATCGAATACCACGGTGGGGGTTCGGACAGCGCGGGTGACGACAACCGCAAGATGGTTGTATACCGAAACCACGAGCGCCTCACAGAGGAAGAGATCGAGCTCGAAAAGGCCAACTACTTTTTGTCGCTGGTCACCAAGGGTCCCGAGAGCGAGCGCGGGTGCTCAATCAACAAAGCTCTCAAACGCTTCCATCGCGACTATCCATCGCTAGCGGGCTCTTCGCACGACCACGAGGAAGACATGGAACGCGACCGTCGTGGTCGACGCAGCAGCCGGTCTGATCGAGACCAGCGCGCCGAGGAAGAGAAGGATCTGTGGCGGACGCTGCGACTGAAAAGGAACGACCGTGGAGAGGTTGTCGTATTTTTCTGATTCTAATACTAATTTTTTTTTGGTCTTTTCGGTTCGGTGCATATAGTTGTGTATGGCACAGATATTTCGGGGACTTTTTTTTCTTTTAATGGCGTCATCCTGCATATTTTCGTTTGATTTTGGGGTTTGTTTGTGGTGATGAGTTTGATTGCATTTTATGGTGCTTTGTTTGTTTGCATGGACATGTATGTGACGATTGGGGTGGCGTGGTTATTTCTTCGTTTTAATATTTGATTAATGCCAACCTGACGTTTACTTTCGGTTTGATGTTCATTAAAAGTATATTGAGATGTGTAATAGTGTGGATATCGGACAAAAGCATTATGTATTCTTCACCATGTATCATACGCACTTTTGCTCTAGTAAATACAAAGGAAACAATCCTCAACGCCGCGCAATGCTGGTATTGATGCACAAAAAAGAAGACAAGATTTATCAAAAACCTCTACCAAAACAAGAACGCTCAGTTTAAAAAAAGCCACCCCAAAAAAAGCAAGAAAAATCATGATCTGGCATGGTCGTACGAAGAGTATCCGTTCCAGCGCCCCGAAGGAGCCTGGTAATCATGGCTGTGGACCGGATAATACGCTGACACAGGAGGGACATCATCGTAATGACCATGATCAACCGCAGCTGCAGGAGGAGGAGCAGTATAAGGATGGTGGCCGCCTTCTTCCTGGTATCGCAACATGTTCAAGGGCGTTTGCTGCTCAGCCATTCCCGAAGTGCGATCCTGTGCCAAATCCTCATCCGAATTGCTGTTAGCGTCAGGATAGTAAATGCCCTTTTTGCGAGCGTCCTTTTCGGCCTTGCGTTGGCGTTTTAGTTCCTTCTTCTCCTTGCGGCTCAGACGCGGCCAGCTGGCGTCGGGACCGGAGATGATGCGGCCAGGATGGGTCAAGTTGAGCACGACGAGGGCGAGGAACATGGGGACGGCATCGAGGACGTATTCGTATGCTTCGTGGGTGAGCATTGGGTTGTCGGTGCCCTCGCCGCTCGAGTATTGGCAGATACGGAAGATGATGCGGACCTAGCATGAATATTAGCATTATTTTATAGAAAGAAGCAAAGAAGAAAACTTACGGTGATCATGATCAAGGCAAAATACATTCCGTAAAACAGCCATCGCCACGGCATAGTTCCGTTGTGCAGGCGTTCAAGCATGATGCCGCGCTGCTCTTGCTTAATCAAGCGACGATGCAGAGTGACCAGCATGACGATGAAGCAGAGGATGAAAAGCTCCTGGGCGCCGATGCCACCCATGTAGATATGCAGACCCAACATGATGGAGGAATGCGACGCATCGGTCTGTGATGACATGACCGCGCCGGTGGCCTGGATCAGAAAAGAGAAAATGTCGAGCCAGACGAAGACACTGCCGAATCGCTGGGCTGAGAGACCGGCGAGCTTTTTCCGTTCGTCAAAGAACCATACCATCCGGCCGAGGGTCATGTAGAGAAAGGCGTTGATCCAGAGCGGGGCGAGCAGGAAGAGGATGGTGTGCAGCGTGTCGTATGTTTCTGAGTTTTGCTTTTTGGCTAGCAAGGCGCCCATCACCATGGCGGCGATTTCCCAGGCGCCGCCCATGGTCACCACCCAGGTGAATTTCTACCGGCTGTTAGACATGAAATTATCAAGTAATGTGTATTTCGTACCTTTCTGTAGACAATCCCTTGGATGGCATGAACTGCGGTGGTAATGCCAAAGAGAACAATAAAGAGAACGGCGGCGGCATAGGATGGGCGGTACATGAGCAGGCTGTCGCAGGCCTCTGGGGGCAGATAGCCATCTTTGCCGGGGGCCATGCTCACGCATGTTGCCGTGGCCGACGTCGTCGACGTGGCGGTTGCTAATGAAGTCGTAGCAGTCGCCATGATGGGCTGTGGTGAAGTGATGCACTGCAAGATGATGTTTTGGTTGGCGGAGTGGAGGATAGTAGTGCACGAGGAAAGAGCCGGGCTGCAGGCATTGATATAGCAGCCATGGCAGCCATACCCACAGGACCAGCGACAGGCAGCATCATTCTCATGACGCAGCTCGACTGGCAGCGCAGCATCGCGAAGGGGCTTTGCCAATGCCAGGATCTTTGTTTCCGCAGCGAAGGATGTCGCGATAGACGAGCCGCCCAATCAGCTCGGCGTTGTGCCTGCGGGGTCAGGCAGCGACGTTCGCAGCCAACCAGTGCGCCAGCCAGGGCTATTTTAAGCATCGGTCTTTAAATAAACAACCTTTGCGCAAATATGTGGAATTTCCATCGTTTATTTATTAGTGGCAGCGATGATTCCTGTGGCAGGCCAGCCTATTCGTCCAAATCTTAACCTGACCGCATCGCATGTTGATCATTATTATTGAAGCGCATCAACAAAGAAGAGACAAATCCATACTATTTTATTTCCATTGACCTTTAGAGGCATACACAATTCTCATATGCACAATTGCGAACTATGCCTATCATAATTATATACTTATAGTTACTCCGCAAGAAAGAAAGTACTGCTGACTAACCCCCCGAGATCGGGCTGCGTCCACCAACATCGAACATCGTTGGCCAACACGGCCCTCTCTACGACCAGTACAATGTCCCCAATAATCCCTTAGTTCCGCGTCGCTATACCTCTGTCTGATCGTCGATGTCGGCGTCTATCTGGTGCCGCTAGCACGATAGCAGCGTAGGGCGCAACGGGTCCAACCCCGCCGCCCCCGGCGATCGATCAATCAGCACGGAAACCACAAGCTGTCATGTTTGCTCGTCCCATGATCCTTCCTGGCATTGGCATCACCATCCACTATGGACAGCACGACCGCGCAAAGCCTGGAGTTTTCTCGGCTCGTCACGACCAAGACCGAGAGTCCCAAGCCTCTGTTGCCGTCCGACAAGCTGCAGTTTGGCCGCTCGTTTACCGGTAAGCCGTCTGTCCCGAGATTGCGCGATTAACCCATACTTACCGTCTGTCTATACTGCAAGACCACATTCTCACCGCGGAATGGGACAACCAGACAGGATGGGCAGCCCCGGTGATTGAGCCGTACAAAGCGTTGACGCTGGACCCGGCTGCCTCCGTCTTCCACTATGCTTTTTGCTGCTTCGAGGGCATGAAGGCGTACAAAGACGCTGAGGGCAGAGTGCGCCTCTTCCGGCCAGATAAGAATGTCCAGAGACTCAACAACTCGGCCGCCCGCGTGGCGCTGCCGACCTTTGACGAAGATGAGCTTCTCAAGCTGGTGTCCGAATACACCAAGCTCGAGAGCCGCTGGGTTCCCGAGTATATTTCCCAACAACCGATGATCGCGTAGGCGCAACTATCTAACTGACTATTTACTCAGGGGCCGTGGCTTTGCTCTCTATCTCCGGCCAACACTAGTCGGCACATCGCCGGATCTCAGCGTCTCGCGCCCTGGGTCAGCTTTGCTATATGTAATTGCGAGTCCCGTGGGCAACTACTTTGGCAGCAGCGGAGTCAAGGCAATTTCACTACAGGCAGCATCGTCTCCCGTGCGTGCATGGCCCGGAGGAGCCGGCGATAAGAAGGTCGGAGGCAACTATGCACCCACGATTGTCGCCACTGAGCAGGCGACCCATCAAGGCCTGCAGCAGGTTCTGTGGCTCCTCGGCGACCCCGCCGTGCCCGAAGAGCAGTACATGACCGAGTGCGGGACCATGAATTTGTTCGTTGCATGGATCAACCCAGAGACCAACTCCAAGGAACTGCTTACCGCGCCGCTCGACGGCACCATCCTGCCGGGCATCACGCGCGACTCGATCCTCGCGCTGGCCCGCGAACGCCTCGTGCCGCAGGGCTGGACGGTGACCGAGCGGCGAGTGTACATGCACGAGCTCAAGACCGCGTCGGAACAGGGTCGTCTGCTCGAGGTGTTTGGCTCGGGCACCGCGCTCGTCGTCAGCCCGATTCGGTCGATTAGCTGGAATGGAGGCGTGATCGACTGCGGGCTGCGCGAGGGCCACGAAATCGGCGAGTTTGCGCAGACGGCGAAGCAATGGATCGAGGATATTCAGTATGGCGTGGATGAGCACCCATGGAGGTGAGTGCACCTCTTAACTCTTTGGTCTGACTATTCTAACCCGTCCCAGCGTTGTCATTTAGTGTTATTCCTAAAAGTATTATGGTTATACCAATGATATTTAGTGTTTAGAATGCAGTTGTTTATAGGGCTTGGTTATGATATATGAAGCAGTTCAATCTTACGCCACTTTGTTTACATCCAGACTGGCTCCACATTCCACGCACGCAACGCACATGCAGTTGACACCTGACCTTGGATTTTCACAGACGATGATCCAAACACCGATAAATATTGAGGCATTTCATTATTAATTAAAATTAGGTCCAAACCCTCACCACCAAGTCCCCATCCCTCAAGAAGAAACTATACGAACATACAAATTGATATATACATATCAAGAGCAAGCCGGCGAAACCTCACTCGACTCACTCACACCTTCACCATAGATAACCTGCTTTCCCGGGTTCGCAAACACCACGGGCTGCTTCTCTACCGTCTTACAGCCATTGCCCACATTCGCCACAAACATGGGCGGATACGCCTTCTCAAAATCATCGGGAGACGCCGAGCCGCCCTTGATGGTCACGTCGGCGCAGTTCATGTACATTTCGCGGTTCCCCGAGAGATTAAACCACGTCCAGGCGAACAGCGCGTCGCCGCCGGCCACGTCTTCGGGCAGCGTGAAGTCGTAGGTCGATTCGAGCGGACACCCGCCTTCCATCGACTGGATTGCATAGAATGATGTGCCGTTGTCGTAGCTGAGCGCAAGCTGGCATGATCCGCCGCCGTGGGTTGCGCTGCCCTTGAGCGAGATGTTGTATTTTTCGCCCGCGGACCATTCGACCGTGGATCGGAAGGGGGTGTTGGTGTGGTAGCCTTTGCAGGGGAAGTTTTTTCCTAATAACACTACTTAGTTTGCTATGTTTGGTTTGGATAATGAATATAGAACTAACCGTCTGACGAGAGCGGGTCCGTCATAGAATAGTCGACTTTGCCCTCGTCCGCGTTGGGATCGAGCTTGCTGCGCAGCGGATACGGCCAGCTCATTTCCATGTGCGCAGATGCGACGCTGGCCACCATCAGGCCAGTCAAGACTTTTAGAAACGTGTTTGGAGACATGGTTTGGGGGGGAGATGGTGAACTATCGACAGGCAACTATTAACGGACCAGCGAGACGCGGACTGGCCGGACGAAAAGAAGAAAACAAATTATTGTAGAGTAAAAGCATACGTGAAGAAAGGACTCATTAATATGTTCAGCTTTGCTTATTTTCTTCTTTTCCTCTCTGGAATGTGACCAACAGATGCGCCGATCTTGCATTCTTGTACGTATATGTTCATGTTGCTGTACGGTTTCTCTCCACACGCTGAAGATCGAAATTAGCTCTGGTATGCTTCTGTTACACTGTGCTTGCTGTGTAAACAGGATTTAAACCTGATTTGATTAAAAGTGTCAGCTGGTGACGTCTAGGAAATGACGTTACTACGGGCGTATACTTCTAACAGCCTTATCAAAATCAAGTATGTTTTAAGAAAATCCTCAGAGGCGTGAAAAAGGGGTACGTATTTACTTTGCCTGCCCACTACGTAATCAAGCTCTGTTTGGAGTGCAAATCGACGGTCTAGTTTGTTGACTTTTTGCTATGCTTGCAAGAGAGAGATAGATCAAGGGCAAAATTGACTTCTATTCGAAAGAGATGCACTGTTCAAAGAACGTTATTAAAGGTGATCTGAACCCCGCTTTCCTAAATAGGAAAAAGGGTAACTCTACACGGTATGTAGTATACAACAATGTGAAATCTAACTTCCCAAAAACTTATATCTCAACGGTTTATCCCCCGGCTTCAACCCGCTAATCGTCACAACCTGATCGTCACCTGGAACAATATCCACCGCGCTGTCGCTGATCGTGACCCCCTCTCGTTCCTCAAAGACCAAACACTTGACCGGCTTCTGCGCCGTGATTAGCAGTCGCTGTTCACCAGCTGCAGACCCGCCTTGTTCGCTGATAACCAACCCCCGGTCACTGAAATCCAAGTACTTGAACGGCTGCGGCCAATCGACGTCTCGCGCAACCAATTGTCCATCAACCCAGATACGCGCCGCAAGAACATGCGGCTCTGGGTAGACGCTATGGTCAATGACTCCGTCAAGAATGATATTCGTAGTCCCATTCGGCACAAGCCGCACGTTCTCATGGACAATCCGATCACGGACTTCGGTGCCCTTGTCGATTGAGATAAAGCGAAGTTCGACGAGCGCCGTGGCCTCTTCACGCAGACTGCTTACTGCCCATAGCTCGTACTTGCTGGTCTTTGCGGGCCGCGCGTGCGATATGCTCCAATCGTGGTGTTCGCGCTGGACGCCGACGGCGATGGGGGCGAGGATGCGTGCCATGGCGTAGTAGGCCGGTTTGGGACGCAAAAAGTAGTCGACGATGGCCCATGAGATGGTCGGCCAGCAGTCGTTGAGCTGCCAGAGCAAGGCACCCCCGCAGTGGCGCTCGTCTCCCCATTGGCGTCGCCAGGAGCGGTAGCCAAACATCATGGTTTCTTCTTGGACGACTTGGGTCAAGTAGATGTAGGTCTTTTCCTCTGTCAGAATTTATTTTGAAGGTTCATTTGATGTACTCACCTCCAAATCAGTCGCTGTCCTCAAGTTCTCGACGAGATAAGTAGCCAACCGCCTTTCGTGGCCGTCAGCTTTGTTGTGAAAATCAATCACATGAGACTGGGGGAATAGATCTTTCTTGTCTTCAACGAAATGCTCAATTGTCTCAAGATGGGGAAAGGCTTCCATGCCGAACTCGCTGTTGAATCGGCCGCCAATTGTTCCAAATATTTGGTATTTCTCTTGGGTACCGTGCCACACTAATCTCTTGTTAGGTTGAGCAATTCAGAGGAAAGACTGCCGCTTACCATTCCACTGGTGGAGATCGCCTACCGTCGGATCAGACGTGATTTTTCCGTCTCCCCATGGGCTTCCTGGATGGTAAAAGACGTTGGGTGAATATTCTCTCACAATGGATGGCAAGATATGTTCATAGATATAACGAGCTGGGAAGTCAGTTTTGAGCCAATGCTCGCGGTTCTTGTCCTCGTAGTTGTATGTCAGCCCTGCCTGCTCCTGGACCTGGTAATCCTCGTTGTTTCCAGCATATAGCACAATGGACGGATGATGTCGGAGCCGCGAGACATTGTCAATTGCTTCTTGCTTTACTGATTCCAGCATAGCTGGCCAGGTCGGGTAGTTGCCACAGCCAAACATGAAATCCTGCCAGACCAGCACGCCGAGTTCGTCGCACGCGTCATAAAACGCATTGTCTTCGTAGATTCCTCCGCCCCAGACCCTGCGAAAATTTAGTACAGTCACAACATATTAGGAGCACAGCTACCTACCGGATCATGACCTGATTCCCTGCAGCCATCAATTTGATCCAATTCCGGTATCTCTCTGCACTGATGCGAGGCAGGAAGTTATCCGCGGGAATCCAGCACGAGCCGCCACAAAAAACATCAACCCCATTGATTCGGAAGAAGAAAGACTTGCCATGTTTGTCGGCTTTTTGGATGACCTCCGCAGTGCGGATTCCAATGTTCTTTGATAGTTGGTGCACCGACGTATCGTTTTCTGTCACTTTGACCGATAGTTGATAAAGAGTTTGTTCTCCGTATCCATTAGGCCACCAAAGCTTTGGCTTGTCTATTTTGAACTTGACTGTGACGGATCCATCCTGGTTGATGGCAGCAGTTTCCTGCCCTATTTCTGTACCAGCCAGCGCCAAAGAAAATGTTGCTTTGTGTGCTGTCAAGTTCTGAGTGGATTCGACTTTTGCAAAAGCTTGAATTCGCGCGGTTTGATGGTCATGCGATAATTCCATCTCGGTCCACAGGTCAGCTATCCTCGTGGTGTAGACCTCCAGACGTACATCGCGCCAGATGCCGGCTGTCATCAGGACCGGGCCCCAGTCCCAGCCCCAATGGTACTGGGATTTCCTGACGCCTAGTCTGGCCGTTTCTCCATTGAATCCGACCCACTTGTGGTTTGGGTAGCTTTTCTGAATCTCTCGCGCTCTGAGCAAGGCAGAGTCGAAATGGATCTCAAGGGCGTGATTCTGGCTGTCGTTTTGAAGAAGCTGGCTGGTGACGTCTACCCGGTGAGACAGAAACATGTTATCGCTCTCTAACACCACTTTGCCGTCGAGATGCACGGTAGCAAACGTGTCGAGACCATCAAACACCAGAAAAGCCCTCGCTCCAGCTGGCAGGTTTGGTTTCGGTATTGAGGTGCGATACACCCACGTTTTCTCGCCAATCCATTCTGCCTGCAACTCATTGAAGCCAATAAAAGGATCGGGGATTCTGTGTTGACCGATTAGCAATGTCGTCGTGTGACGGGGTGTTCTTTGCAACCAACTTTTTATGGGACAAGAGATCCTGGTGGACAACCGATGGTATCGACGGCACTGACAGCCATTCCGAATCATCGGCTTGCTTAAACTCCCAGTTGGAATGAAGCGACTGCGCGTGGAAGAGAGCCATTGTTTCCTAACCTGGTACAGTTTGTTTGTTTCGAATGTCGGACTGGAATGAGAGAAACTTCAGCGAGAGAGCGGCTCTTTATACGACAGACCCATCCAGATGTGGAGTCTTGTCGAAGAAATATCATTTTTCCGTCGACTGAAGCGACCTTGGCGCAGAAGCCAGGCTGATTGGATGGGGATATCGGCAAGATGCAGAGTGTTGTTCAAGCGGAGACTTCCCCAGGTTGGCTGCGGGGTCATTTTCCCAATGCGGAACGGATGCGCTCCGTTCCTGAAGTGCCAACTACACGTAGCGGTGGAGATATAATTGAGTTTTGCTTTGGTTTACACGAATCACGGATATTACATTCGGCAGTCTAGGGCGTCTGGAATAATGAAAGTGCGAAAAGACCCATAGCCAAGGGCATACATCAAGGATTAGGGCTAATTGTTTGAAGCTTGGCATTGATCTCCGGAAGAGTCCCGGCTAAATGATGAAACCATGTTTCTTCACTTGACCAAAATGGGTGCAACTCTTGGAATAAGGGTATGTCTTGTTTGATTATGTAGCCTGACAATGTAAATACTACTTGAACTAAACTACTAGGGATTGATCAAGCCCATCATCCAATTTCTTTAGATCTTCTTCGCACAGCCCCTCCAGCCACTGAGTCTCCTTATACTGACCGCAGATCCTCTCCATCATCTCTTCTGTAGACTTCAAATTTTTATTGTGCTCGCGGAACACCTTCTCCAGACTTTTTACTTCCTTTCGGGCCTCTTTCTGCCCATCTCTATCTATTTTCATTCGGCCAACAATGGCCGCATGCTCCCTCTGGAGCTCTTGTAGATGGGCTAAAGCGCCCAGTGGGAGGTCGGAGTCTTTTTTGGGATTTTTAAGAGATTTTCCCCCTCGGATTGTTTGTCTCGGTTCTATTCGACTATATCGAGATAATAAGCGTTGTGTTTGCAACAGCTTCCCAAAAAAGACATCCGCCGCGATCGATTCGAGGTCTGTCGCGAGAAAAACAATATCCTGATCGTTTAGCGGATTTGGATAGCGGCCAAACCCTCTTTCAAACTCGAGGGTCAAGGGACCCCCTGAGTCCGGGAAGGGGAAACAGAATGGTCGATGAAAATATCGGCCGCCAGGTTGGCCGTAACGCCGGAACAGTTTCGAGTGCTCGGATACTGGCCTGTGATCTGTGGGATGTATTTGGGAATTTGCATCTGCTTGTTCTTTTGTCGAGTTTGATGCAAGGTACGGTATTGACTTGTCCCTCTGAGACTTCAATCGGGGCCCATCCTCAGACGAGGAAGAGACTCCAAGTCTCATGACTCAATGACAATAGTCGGCCAATCGTCCTTACTAGACACACAAACTGGTTGACAAAACTAGCGTCGCCCTCCTTGGTTGTGTACCCAGCTGCTAGGATAATACCCTTCTTGTGGCCGCCCATAGGCGCGAGCCCCCTTTCCTGCATGCCCATGTTGCTAGCCCGGAAGGAAAGTTGCAGACCAAAGTGCCAATATGGCCTTTGTGTTGGACGGCTGGTATTTTGATGACGAGGGTGTTATGTCCTCGAAGCAGGTGATCAGCGATGATTTCGGCCAACTGCTGAGATCCAAAGTGGACTCTTCAACGAGAGCCAGCTTGGAAGAACCCATGTTGTTTGGTTCTAGTTGAGAGCCCGGCTTTCTACTCAGCTTGAGCGACATTTCCACTCTCTTTGACTTGGAGGAAGAGATGAGTGTGCTGACGTAAACTAGAATAAAGACTGTTAGTACCCATGGATCCCAAGTTTGGCATCAACATACAATATGTGAACAGCGTTGAAGTCGTTGCTGGACCGATAGCACGAGTGCACCAAGGAGATTTGAACGTTGAGCCAGGAACAAACAGTGTTTTCTCAGGAGACAAAGCAAAGGACTCTGGGCACCTCACGTGCCAGGAAGGCGCCTGAGGCAGTACTTTCCCGATTAGGTCAAGTAGGTACACGGCCAGCCACTATAAATTCGACGCCCGCTCTCGTCCTCACCCAGTTTCTTCTTCTTCCTTCAACTGTCTGACCTTCTCCCCTGCGGCTAACCCCCAATGGACACGACACTCACTACTCTACTCTATCATGGCAGACATCGTAGACAACCCACCGCTCTAGGCAGGCGTTTTTACCTCGTCGACGAGGACGTTTTCCCTGCCTACAGGCTTACGCCTGGCCCGAATGGGGGAGTGCCGTTCCACATACACTGCAGAAAGAAACACACAAATACAACTCATTTTCACTGAACTTTTTCTTGTGCCTTGTTAGTACCCGTAGTAGTGTAGTAGTTTAATCGTAGTAGTAGATGTAGAGGGTTAACAAACCCATCGTAGACGCATAACTGATGAAGGGGAAGGGGCTCGCTCCTGCCTGGCTGCGAACAGCGCTGGAGCCGTATAGCCACACCTCTCGCTATCCCACCTCTGTCTTTTGCCATCTACTTTATTTGTCAAGCTTTGCCACAGTCTTCACGGTTGCTAGTCTTGTCTACTGTCAGTCTTTCAGCTTACTGGGACAAAGGGGACAACCCCAAACAGAGTGTGTCACTCTTCATCTCAACAATCTCATCTATTCTTATGCCGTGAAACATCATCAACTGCGACCCCCGTCAAAAGACAAAACCAGGTAAGGAAGGACATCCTTGTGAGAATACATGTTGACACTCAGTCATCCCAGGTTGCCTCGATAATCGACAGCGAAGACCCCGGTGGCTGCTCGGCGCCTCGAAAGACAAATCGCGAATCTGCCTTCTCAAACAGAGCCTTCCACTCGCCAATATCGCGTTCCTTTGCATTTCCGATTTCCAACATCGTTAGATCCATCGACCTGCGCGTTGTTTTCAGTGGTTAGACAGATACGTTGTCTCAGAATGAAACACCTACCTCAGCTTTCGATCAAAGTTGTTAGGGAGCACGCCAGGAAGCGGCATCATAAAATCCATGACAAGGACACGCGCGCCCTTTTTCAACGCTGGGATCAGAGACTTCAGGGCTTTGATACAATACTTCTCGGGCCAGTTGTGTAGAATCCAACGATAGAGATATGCGTCTGCCCCGTGGACAGGCTGCTCTTGGAACAAGTCGTGCGACATGAATTTCACGTTCAGCCCCTCTCGCTCTTTAGAATTCGCAACGACCTGAGGCAGTTCCTGGACGATCAGGTTGAGGTTAGGATATTTGCGAGCCAGGGCGAATGCTGCATCACCGTGAGATCCACCCAGGTCGACCACCGTTCCAGAACTAATCTTCTCCCAGGGGTATCCATCGGTGAGATGACGCAACGAATACCCATCGCCTGTGGTGAAAAAGCTCATGGCCTCGCCAAAACGGCGGGCTCGCTCTGGATTTGTTTCTAGCACGCCGTAGAAAGACAGATCGGTTTCGTTCGCCAGTGAGAATCCCTTTGAATATCAGCTACAGTTCGGCAGCTGCCAATATATATGTAAGTACATACAGTTTGATTTGGCTCTGCAGCAAGCGGCCATTTTACCAACGCGTCTACAACCTTTCCGGCCGCTGGCCACATTTCGTCCACAGAGGATGCAAGCCAGCCAGCAACACGGGGATCTTCTGCGATTTGTCGTGAAGCTGTCGAGTGTGTAATCACACCCGGGCGAAGCTCTTTGAATATTCGGTACGCGATACCGTGGCGCAGAATGGCACAGAGAGCTGCATGGTCGACGCCGGTACTGGCTGCCAACGCCGCGAACGTGGTTTCTCCATGCACTGGGACTTTGCTGGCAATGTCAAAGCGCGATATAAATTGCAAGTGCACCAGCAAATTGTGCTGCGCACGTTGGTTTAGCAGTTTCTTGGTTTTGTTGAAATGAGCTCACCTGGAAATTGAAAATCAAATCCCTCGGCCCCTGCAGCAAGTCGTTGAGTTCTTGGCTGGCTTGAAGAGCTGCGATGCGCGACTGTTCAATATCCGGTGGTAGTCCAAGGTCAACAGGGCCATCGGCGTCAAAGGACGGGCGTGGGAGGTTCTTTTCAGCGAGATAGCTGTCGACGCGTTGGGTGTGCTGGGCGACCGCACTCGCCAACTCGGCTATGCGGCTCTGAGACATCGAGACTTTACAGATTGGAGGTATCTTTTGAGGTACGATATTTTCTAGTATTCGGAGTTACAACCCTGGGGCATAGGAGTAAAATATAGTCTTGCCCTCGTATATTTGAAGCTGTCTTGCCCCGCGGCGGCATCGGTCGGATATGTATCACAACCAACACCAACAACCAACATGAGCAATTCAGCATCTCTACCTTTAATCTAGTTCCCTTACTCAATACCAATACCTGAGGTTGTCGGTGTTTCTGTACTGTCCATACGCTATCCGATTATGTTCAACACTAATCCCAATAAAGTAAATCGAAAGAAACTTTACGTACATGCACTGAGATAAACCAGAGGAATAATATCAACCCCTAACAGCAGTCTGGTTCAAAATCGTGGGATATTGATAATTCCCCGTCTTCATGCTGTCGAGCGGGTTACACGCGGACTGTATCAAACCAGATTTGGCACTAGACCTGAACTAATAGTCTAGAACTGGGAAACTCACATGTCAAGGTAAAATTCCCATCTTGTCTGGACTTGGACGCCAACTGTTAAAAAAGGGAAGATTAGCCCTTTTCAACATGTAAGTTTGCAACATTGGAATGTTGACGGGGGCGGTATAGGTAGACAGTAAAGGAGCTCGGCATTGTGAAAGACATGAAAGAAACACTTTGAACTTGCTTTACCAAATCTGCATTTGTGAGCGAACTTGCAGGTCCCTTTTATAACCAATTTTCCTCGTAATGATCGCACAGCCCGACTTTCCCAATATCGCAACCCTTACCCAATTCGGGTCACATTAATCTTCGGGACACGCCTCCACAGATCTACAAAATCACCGACACCTGGCTTGGCTTTGGGGTTTAATTTAGTAGACGTTGCGACTAAATCAATGATGTCAATAAGCATTAATTGGCATTTATTCGAATATAAATTTAGTCTAGACAATACGGAACTATACTCGAGGTGGTGTTCAATGTTATATAAAACTAGGAATAAGTAGAAGTATACTTATACTGAAGTGGAACCATATAATCCTAAAGGGACAAGAGCGTCATCGATAATGTCAATAAGGAACCAAAAACCACATACATAAACATCTAGTTATAGTGTCAATTTATGTTAAACCGGCAACATTTTGAATGGTTCAATACATAGATCAATGTCGATGTAGATAGGCTTGGCGCGGTCTTGGCATTGACATCAACCGATAAATATTTCCCCAATCTCCACTCCTTCATCCTCGCAACAACTATACTATACTTGAGAATACTACACCATGGCCTCGCTGCGACTGCCCCGGTTCCACACTCTTTTAAAAACCAATTCGCGACTGCTCCAAGCACAGCAACGGAGATGGGCGCAGGTGCACGACGTGCGCTTCCTCGCGACGCACCGCGATCCGCAGCACATTCTGGATAAGTACAAGGACAAACTGCAGCAAAAGGCACAACAGTATGACTATGGAAATTTGACCTGATGGAAAAAAAATTTTTTTTGCTGATATGAGTTTTCTTCTAGGGAGGGCCATGAGTCGGTGGAATCGCTGAAGGAAGCGTACAAGGGAAAAATCGCAGAGTATCGAAGCAATGCGTCGACGATTGCAACGCCTGAGCCAAAGTCGAATTCTGCATCGTCACCATCACCATCACCATCGACAGAATCAACAGCGTCTACAAAATCGACAGCATCATCCCCTTCTTCCCCCATAGCCGCCGCCGCAAAATCAGCGTCTGGCCCGCCCGGCATCAAACCGCTCAGCTCGTACGTCGACGTCGAAAAGATCCTCGCCCTGCCCTCCAAGGAGATCGAAATGCTCTGGCGTCTGCGCCACGCCAACAACCCGCGCTCCATCTGCGCTGTCGTCCCGCTCGACACGTACCAGCGCATGGTGACCGCGGCGCGCTCGAATCCGCAGTTCATCCTGCCTCTGCCGCGTCAAGCAGCAGCAACACCGGAAACTCAGCAGGGGGAAGAAGAAGGTGGTGCGGATATTCACTTTTTGCAATGGGGATTCCACCCGCCTGCGTCTCCGGCACCATCGGCAGAGGCGACTGCAAACACTCACGCTTCGACGATTATGTTCACACAGCTTGCATCATACAAACTGCACGGTTCGTTTGCGCAGCCGCATACGACGATTACGCACCATCTCGATCTGGCGGATGAAAAGGGGATTGTGCTGATGATTGGGCAGGTGATGCCGGATGTGGGCGTGTCGGTTGCAGAGGCCAGCTGGCTGGTCAGTTGTGTGCAGCGGTTTTATGATTTTGATGGAGAAGGAAGTGGGCGGAAAGGAGAGTTGTTGCGTATGTTTACGAATGGGGACGTAGAAGGGTTCAAGGTGGAGGATTTGATGGAGGAGACGGAGAAAGTTTCCTAAAGGATATATCAATTGATATACATTGTTCGGCAGTGTAAGATACGTGGAGGATAGATAGATGCGTCTAGCAGTTTAGAAAGTTCATGTAAATTATTCCATATGCAATGCCGAAAACCATGGCAACCAGTTAGAACGAGAGCACCGAGATTAATAACGATATATGTACAACTAACGCCAAGAAAGAAAGAAAAGAACGAAAAGAACGAGTCATGGGCACGAATAGTATGCGTATTCGGCTCCGTGGCTCTTTGAAGGGGTATCTCTTAAATTGAAGACCTTTAAATGTGGTCTAGTCAAGAACATGGTCGACCACAAAGGACTTGACGTAATCGAAATAACTCGGCTCGGCGACACTGTCATTGTGGCCGCCGCTGGGAAGCTCTCGCCAGACTTTGGTGGACGAGTTGCACAAGTCGTATAACTGGGACATGTGTGAGGGGCTGTATTGTATGTATGATTAGATGTGATCAACAAATCAGGAAGGCAGTTGGACTCACGGAACTAGCTCATCCATGAGACCACTGAGGAAGAGAATGGGAATGTCTTTGATTTTGGGGAGCACGTCCTCGCTGGCCCAGTATTGGTGACAGAGACGTGCCAGATATCGGGCAGGCGGGAAAACACTAGCAAGTCAGGTTCGTTTCTTTTTGTCTCAAAGATAAAACTCACGATGGTATAAGTTTTCGAATGCAGAGAAAGGTATTTTCCAGGATCAGACCCGAAATCACGCCCTTTTGCTGATTCCGGGCGACGAGGTTAATGGCCACGGCACCACCCAGACTTTGTCCGTAGACGATGATCTTGGTGTCCCTGGTCTCTGCCCGATGGCGGATATAGTCGAGAGCCGTTTGAGCGTCGATGTTGATGCCTTTTTCGTCGGGTGTTCCAGTCGACAGTCCATAACCACGGTATTCCAGCATCAGGACGTTGCAGTTCAACGTCCGCGTTAGCACTTTGGCGATGGGTACCCGGTGGCCAATGTTGCCAGCGTTTCCGTGGAACATCAAGATGGTAACATTTTGGGCAAGCTCTTTCTTTGACGGACGGAGATATAGTGCATTCAGGGACTCTCCATCCGGGGTGGGGATCTGGAGGTCCTCGTAGTCGGAGATGCCAAAGGCCGAAGGTTTGGGGACGTTGGTACGCGCATCAACAGGGACGTTTCGTGGATAGATCAATTCACTGGCACATAGATATTAAACACACGCATCTACCTCTCAATAATGAACACCTACTTTTGCTTAAAGTATAACAGGCTGCTGGCGATGACCGCCAGGCCAGAAGACGCCAGCACGGGAAGACGCAGGAACTGCATGGTGTTGCCAGCCATGGAGGAGAAGCTCCACTGCGGCGAGGGAGGAGGGGAGTCCGACATGCTGGAGATATATTAATATTTCGCTCAGACTAGAGATCCGTTTATTCTATCAACCCGGCAGCATTGCGGGGTGTCGCGTGCGCAACGTGTTGTTATCTTGGGCGTCCAAGAAGCGGTTTCTCGCAAATTGCAAGCGAATCGTGAATTTTGTATTCGGTGATTTCCTGGAAGTATGCACAGACTTTTTTGGGGGTCAAGAATCTGCACCGTTGCAGTGTTGCACTGGCACCGACAGGAAGATTGGAGGCAGCCACCAGAGCTAAGGGGTAACGATAAGCGGTAGGGCTCTGCCGCCCCAATCACGAGCTGCCGCGGGCTCACCGCCCTGGAGCTACGCGTTACGTTGTCTGCCTCCGCTCGTCACCAGCTTCGTCCACTGACCTCAACTCGACTCTGTTCTGCACTTTTGATCCTGCGTTTTTCTCTGTACCACACACGGCCTGAGCTTGTACGATTTGCACTGCTATAGACCTGCGCCGAGATGATCTCAAATACGACCGGCGCGATTGGGGAGGGTGAGCTGCTCCGACCAGGCGAGCTTCGTTGATCAGGACCGGAAGCTGAACAATCCACTAGATGGCATCCATGTTGACTTGAACCACCTGAAGAAGGGTGAAGTGAAGTAAGCTGCATTTCCTGTCTGTATTCTCCGTGCACTGTGACTGACAAGAATCGCTCGCTTAGCCTGGGTACATCGATGTAAGCATTTCGCCATCCTCGCATCTTCCGATCCTAGAACGCAAGTTTAACAGAAAAATGCAGCATGGCAATCAATTTCAAAGACGGCGTCATCCTCGGCGCTGACAGCCGGACAACGACTGGCGCCTACATTGCGAACCGAGTGACAGACAAGCTGACGCAAGTGCACGACACCATCTGGTGCTGTCGATCCGGGTCGGCCGCCGACACCCAGGCAGTGGCTGACATCGTCTCATACCACCTCAACATGTACGGGATTGTCAACGACGAGTCTCCCAGCACCCATACGGCCGCAGCTCTTTTCCAGGAGCTGTGCTACGAAAACAAGGACATGCTCAGGTAGGCTGCATCCTGATGACGCATTGCAGTTCTGTCTGGTCGACGCTAATAATTGGATAACAGCGCGGGCATCATCATTGCCGGCTACGACCGCCGACACGGCGGCCAGGTCTACTCGATCCCTCTCGGCGGATCCCTCCACAAACAGGCGTACTCCATCGGCGGGTCGGGGTCTACGTACATTTACGGATACTGCGATGCACACTGGAAGGAGGGCATGACCGAGGAAGAGGGTGTCAACTTTGTCAAGAGTGCACTGGGTGAGGCGATCAAGTGGGATGGCAGCTCTGGCGGTGTGATCCGGCTGGTGGTGTTGACGGCCAAGGGGGCAGTGCGACACCTGTACCTGCCGGACAATGGATACACTGGCCCTGGCCCGGCCAGATAGATGATGTTATCTGGCGATGGAGTAGTTATCTGATATTGCAAGAAAATACACCGATGTCATGACTTGAGTAGTCGACTACGTGCTTAAACCGTATGGATGTGGCTGTTGGGGCTGACGTAGAAGCTGCTGTAAGCGGTGGATATATGGATATATGGATATGAATGCATGGAATATGAAATATAATGCTATTTGATATGTGCAATACCGAGCATACCTTGTACAACGGGGTTGGATCCTGCGACGCAATCACCTCGTCTCGCGCCGCCACCTGCGCGGGCCGCGCCCCGTCATTCGCCGGCGGCCAGCCTACTAATTAGCAAAGCGAGCTTCTGGACTCTCTCCAACTCTCTGCTCTGCCTATAACTATTCACCTCTGTTCTGCTATCTCACTGCTCGATCGGCCCTCTCCTCTTTTCTCTCTGTGTTGTCCACCGATTGCATTGTGTGTTATCGACAGCAGGACCGACGTGCAGATAACGACTCGATAAAACGGAACTAGCTTTCACCGCCCCCTCGGGTCTGGCCAGCCAGCGACTTTCACCTCAACGACAACATTGACGAATCCCATCTTCGATATTGAGTATTACATCGCTGTTTAGCTATTTAATCCCGCTTCTCGCCAGCTGGGTCTGGTTCCGGTTCTAGGTGTCTGGCCGAACGACACGGCCGAAACGAAAGTGCCGCTGTCTCTTCTTCCCCAGGACAACCCCAGAGATCGCAGGATCGCAGGGTCGATCGCGACAATAGTATAATACACGCTCCCCATTGCAGCACGCGGTCGCTCAGTTGACAGCGATCGCCAATTGACTCGGCAACCCCGTGCTTCGTGGCGTCGTTGACTCGTTGGGCCTGAAGGCGGCCTGATCAAGCAGACTTGCTCTCACAGTCTTGCTGCTCTCTCTCTCTCTGCGTCTCCCTCTTATCGGGCGTCAACAATTCGCATCGACTATCCACTGCCGGGCCCAACAATGCACCGTGCGGCTCATAGCTGCAGCGTCGTGGTGGCTCTCTGAGTGCTGCTTGAGTGACGTTGAGGCCGTCCAGTCCAGCCGGGTTGCCGCCCCCTCCCAGCGCCCGCGCCCGCGCCTCCCCCTCCCGCCTCAACCCAGTCGTAAGTCACTAGTCAACGACTAGCCCCCCTTGCTCTGTTTCTGTTTCTGGCTCTGCTCTGCCATCACCAGCTCTGTATTTGCGATTTGTTTTCTCTCATGGCTCTGGTTCGGCCTGGCTGCTCTGTTCTTGCCCGGGCTGGCCTTGCCTAACTGACTGGCCCTCGTCCGGTTTTTCGAGCCTGCCCCGCATTGACTCTCTGCCTGTTGAGTATCACACCGAGACTGACATGGGTGACGTCGTGATCAGCCCTGCTGCGGTGTCAGAACAGGTCTACCGCCCTCTGTTCGCCAGCGCAATGCTAGGAAGCGCCGTCAATCGCGCCACGAACCCTTCGGAATCGCCGTTTCGATCGTCGCCTGCTTCATCCGCGCGCAATTACTCTGCCACCCATAGCGCAAGCTCCAGGGCGCCGTCGACGCCTACCTCATCCTCCGTTGCTCCCTCCTACTCGTCGCCCTCGCATGATGTGCCAGCATATGTCCAGTCGCCATCGAACAACAACGAATACCCAAACACCATGGCTGGCTCACATCACATGCCTCCATCTTCGCACGCTCCTGAGCTAATGCTAGCTTCGGCGAATCCCCTGTATCATTCGACACAAGTGCAGGCTGCGACGCCCCACTCAGCCCAGATGCACAGCTATCCAGCTTCCCATATTCCTTCTCCCTCGTCTCCTCGATTAAACCCTACAGATGCCTCTACGCGATCGCTCGGAAGCTCTGTGGCGACATCGCCAAGCAGAATCAAAGTGCGCGATCTTTCCCATATCCAAAGTTTTGCCAGCGAAGAGCTCTTGGAGCAAGCGCAACGCTCAAGGCGGCCCGGACGGGGGCCTACCGACGTTGCCCGCCAGTATGAAATCAGTTCAATGCCGGTCACAGACATAATTGAAATGGTTGCCGGCTTACTGACCAAGATCACGGCGACGAACGACTTGCAGCATGAAAACATCCACCGCCACATTCCTCCTCTCGAAGGCACGGCCAACCTGAGCCCGCAAGCAAGCAGTGTCCTTGCTTTTCACGGGAAAAACGTGCCTTCAATCACCATCCTCAGCTACCTAACCCGTATTCACAAGTACTGCCCGACGACGTACGAAGTCTTTCTCAGCTTGCTGGTCTACTTTGACCGCATGACAGAGATGGTCAACCGGCGGCCGATCCAGCGCCGGCGGAACCGCGTCGACTCGGCCTCGGCCATGGCGCTTGACTCGCGGTCGCACTCTCGAAACACCTCTACACACCGCTTCACCGTTGTCACGCCCCCTTCGTCGAGTGGCATAGCAGCGCAGGACCCAAAGTCACCCGAATCGTCAATCACGTCGTCCCTCCAACTGGACGACGATGAGGATGACGACTTTTCCAACTTTTTCATTGTCGATAGTTTCAACATTCACCGGCTAGTCATTGCCGGCGTGACTTGTGCCAGCAAATTCTTTTCGGATGTTTTCTATACGAATTCACGATATGCCAAGGTAAGTCTGTCCACTTTTATGGAAGATGTGACACTAACAGGACCAGGTCGGTGGCCTCCCACTCGTCGAGCTGAATCACCTCGAACTGCAATTCCTACTCCTCAACGACTTTCGATTATCAATCACCGTCGAAGAACTAGACGCATACGGGACCATGCTAGTGGAATTCTACGCGCGCGAGGTGGTTGCCCAGCAGCAACAGCAGCAGCAGCAAGCAGCAATGGCCGCTGCCAGTGTAGCTCGTCCGCTGGCAATGGAATATCCTAGGGATGAAAACCGACATGAACACCGTCACCATCACGGACACGGACACCGCCGCGACCTGTCCGACTACAGTAGCCACGTGCGCACGCCTCCTTAAAGTAAAACCGGGCTTTACAATAATACATACATAGTATTTTTCTTCTCTTGTTGTTTTCTCTCTTCGGATTTTCTTTTATCATATGGACTGCACAAATAGAAGGACGGGTTCATGATTTTTCCTTGTTGGCATGCACGCATGCAATACTGGCGAAGTGGACTAGTTGTCTTTTGATTGTTTTGAGGTTGTACGTTGGCGTGTGCTTTGTTTCTTTTCGTGGTTGAATTACTTGTTCTGTAGGGTTTGTTGGTTGACTTGGTATATTGATGTGGAGATTTTGTTTTATAGAAGCTGGTTGAATCAACATTTTACATACACGTACAGTTTTAATTATAATTTGAGAGTGCTAAACAACACGATTCGGAATACTTAGAAAACGGAATCAAGGCCAATAATGTCACTTCTCCAAGCCCTTCGTATACGAAAGACTTGATGAAATGGCAAAATATGGCAAGTAAATGGCAGATAGATGGCAGATAGATGGCAGACAGATGGCAGTAAGGAAACGCGAAAGCAGGAAACAGACAAAAGAAATAACAAAAGAAAGACAGGCAGATATAGCAGAAGAGAAGCAAGAAGTAGAAGTAGAAGAAGAAAAAGAAGAGCAGAAGAAGAGGAGTAGGGAAAAAGAAGAAAAGAAGAAAAGAAAACAAGCAACAACAAGAAGTAGACGAAGAAGCAGATGGAAAGAACAGATGAACAGAACAGACAAGAGAAACCGCGGAAGAAGAAAAGGAGAAGATCAGAAGAAGAACAAAAGCTAGAAGCGGAAAGAAGATGATAAAGAAAAATCCAGAAAAAAATACAGACGAAGAACAGACTAAAAGAGAAAAGGCAGAAGAGTAAAAGAAGAAGACCAAGAAAAGTAAAGGTAAGAAGAAGAGCAAAATCAGTATGTATCAGAGCCCTGTAAAAGTTAGAATCCAGTCCAATAAGTCCAGTTATCCAGATCCAGGGAAGTCAAGAGTCCAGGGAGGCCGAAAATCCAGGAAAGTCGAAAGTCGAAAGTCCAGAAGTCCAGAAGTCCAGAAGTCCAGAAGTCCAGAAGTCTAGGTCCAGGTCCAGGGAAAGGGAGGCGTGGCTACCACGTCAATCGAACCGAATCTCAGTATGGCTTGCTAGGCCGAATACCCGCGAGCCAGGGCAGTCGAGGCCAACAGCCTGCGTCGGAACGAGCACTCCGAATCTCAGTATGGCTTGCTTGGATGTCGGCGAACAAGGACAGTCCAACAGCCTGCGTCGGAAGTGAAATCAACTCCTTTTTAGGGGAGGCGGATATGTATAAGGCAGTGTCAGCAAAGCAAAACAAACAGGGCAGAACAGAACAGAATGAAACAAAAATCAAAGGGAGATTTTTTTGAGGGTTTTCTGTTTTCAAATTTTTTTGGGTTTTTTGGTTTTTGGGGGAGGGGGATCAAAAGCAGAAGAAGAAGCAGAGGCAAAAACAAGACAAAACGGAACAAATCAAATCAAAATCAAAAGGGGATTTTTTTCTGGGTTTTGTGTTTTCAAGTTTTTTTGGTGTTTTTTGGTGTTTTTTGGTGTTTTTTGGTGTTTTTTGGGGGGGGGGGGGTCAAAAGCAGAAGCAAAAAAGAAGCAAAACACAAACAAAAGAAAAGACTAAAGAAGCCACCGCCCCTTTTCCCTCTCCCTCTCGCGGAGCTCACTCCAGGCATACAGGACCAAGTCGTGTCTATCGGTGAAGTTAATCCCTTGCCTTAAGAACGCTTTGTAAACCTCGGCGATCTCCTTCCTAGACACGGAATTAGACACGATCATACTGGGATCTCAAAACGTAAACGCACCAAACCCGGCAATTCAAGCACACTCCGTTGTTGAGATGATAGTAAAGGTTGCTATGGTCGTGGCCCCAAAGGGTTGTGTACTTTTCCAATTCCCCTTCATCGTTAGGTTTGGCCAGGGGAGTGACACGCCAGCCTTGCAGTCTACCCATCTTCCACAGGCCGCCGTCAAAGAAGACGTGGCGCTTGCGGTCGATCCAGTAATCGACGTCATGGACGGCAGCGTCGCCGAACCGAACACTCTTCTTCGCTCTGACCTCGTCTGGTCGAGACCGAACGAGGATGCTTCGAAGGGAGCTGGCACTTCGGCGCGCGCCAGAGCCACCACGGACTGAAGACGCAGCGGGGGCAGGGGCAAAGCTAACAGCGGGCTTGGGGGCACGGGGCTTGCAGGGAGTCGGGGCAGCAGGTTCACAGAGAGCGTCCTCAAAGGACCGAGAGACAGGTACAGCCAAGGGTACATGCTTGCGGGGAGCGCCCTGAAGCAAACGCTTAGGGACGGGGAGAAGGGATCGGGGAGAAGAAAAGGTCGGCAAACGGCGATTTATATACGCTCGGCGTACTCCCTCCTTGCTAAGGGAGGGTGTTTCCCAATACGTAAAACGCAACGGTGAGGGGGGAGCAGGCGATGGAGGTGCGAGGCGGGGAAAGGGGAAAGAGGAAACAGGAGCGTCACGAAATGCGACCTTGCGGGGGGCTCCCGGAGGAGTGAAAGAAGAAGGAGGAGGAGGAGGTGGAGGAGGAAGACCAAAGTGACGGGGGCGGCAGGTCAGAAAGCGGACGGGAGCACGAGGTATCGTCACAAACTCAGATGCTCGGGTTAACCTGTGCAGGCCAGCCGGGCCCATCATCAGTGGAATTCCGGGAATGTGTGGATAGCGAGGCATTGTAGCAAGGCAGAGAGCAAGAAGTGTGGGAGCAGAAAGTAAGATCAGAGTGGGAGCGGGAGCGGGAAGTGTAGGAGGGAAGAGGAAGAACCAACAACTCGGAGGGAAGTCGCCCTTTTATACACACGCCGGACAGCAATGCCTGAGGCAGCCCCTGGGACTGCGCCTGCCGAAAGTACCATCTTCCTGGTGAACGCTATCGGCCGCAAGCTCATGCTCTACTGGGGAGAGGAGAGGCCAACATGCAGGCAGAGAGAGGCCATCGGGCAAAGCTGGGAGAAGTGTTGCCTATTAAGCATTGTCAGTAAATCATACATGTAAGAGAGTATAGACCTGGCCTTAAACTGTCGAGAACCATCGATTATGATTTGGTTTAAGCTCATCTTGGTCTACTCAACAAATAAACATTAACACCAGACACCGCGTGAAGGTATGAGCACGTATCCAAGTAGATACGTCGTCTGGCTGCCGTGTTATCGATCGTTGATAACACGACCCCCGATCTAAAATCATATCCCTAGTAGTCGGAGTGAGCCTAAGGCAGGACCTGGCAGCTGTCAATCACCCGATTAGGCATAGTAGCTGATCGACGAGTGGAGCTTGTAGCTGTCATATGCTCCGGATGGGCGGGACCGCTCGGGGAAATCAGGGGCACGGGCGCCAGAAAGTTACCCGACTAGGAAAAGTAGGAGATCTGCGATTTACTACTATTCCTTTTTTGGTAGTGCAAGTTGATCTCAGCGGGGCCTTCGGGAGAAGTAGGCAGCCCAGCAATTGCCCAAAGGGGGAATAGACGGGCGGTGCCGACAGTGACGACATGCATTGGCGTGCCTGAGGAAGGAGCGGATACTGCAACGCGTTGAAATGGCACCGCGATGCCGTTCTGCAGCGTCAAATTTGACCAGTATTTCGCATTCAGACGCAATTTCCATGTGCAAGTTGACGGGAGTGCTCCCTAGATGTAGAAATGAACATTGACAGGGTATTTACCAGGGGGGAAACAGGAAGAGAGGGAAGAAGGGAATGTAGAGATATTGTAGACAGGTGCTAACTCCTCTTCCAAGTACAACTCTGAGAGTCAGAGACAGTTGTGGGGCTTGGGATGATTGTAAGCATGTGATTCTTTGTATTAGTTGGCGTGAAGCAGCTTTATCATCGTCGCCCTCGTTTGTCCTGGACTTTTTCTTCTTCTTTCTCCTCCTCGTCACTGCAGTCATCCACTCCACCGACCCTTGCCTCCCAACGATATGTGATATTCCCATGCAACCTGTAACTAGTCTTCAATGATATCCATTATCTTGATGCTGGCATCATATCAGTGATATAGTGATTGAAACTAATCAATGAGTTAGACGTTAGACACCCAAAATCTGCATCTCTGTCTCCCTCCTGTTCGCCGCCGCTGCCCTTGTTTGCTGCCATGGCCGAAGAACGTAAGTAATGAACCTCTAACTGTTTGATAAATGCCAATGCTAGATGTAGCCACCAAGACGACCGACGTGGCCGCCCAAGTGTAGCTCCGTGCCGGCGCCCAAAAACGGGTATGATCTCGATATAATCAAATACAATCGACGAAGCAGTTCACTAATATAACCAATATAGGCCCGAGAAGAATCCGAGGGGGGAGAACCTCGTAAAAAACCCAAAAATGACGCCTCCCAATTCGCCGCAGACCAGCTGGCGTATTTGGCCGAGCTCCGAGAAGAGTACGCGGCCGCAAAAGATCAATTGAAAGAGTGCGGGCACGAGCTGAATAAGGCTCGTATGAAGGTTAAGGGGCTGGAGTGGTGCCATAAGAGGGCCAGGCGGGAAGTGGATTTTCTGGAGAAGTTAATTGAGGTGATCAACCCCGAATAGTTTAGTTTAGTTATTTACATAAAATCAATGTCCAGAGATTTGCTTGTTGTCTTCTTGTCTTTCGTAGTTTTCTAGAGATATCACTTCCAAAACACAGTGCCCTCCATCAGCCGCCGCGTCGCAGAAGGCGCTGGCAACCAGACGTCCGCTGGGATGGCCAACCACAATTTCACTCTTGCGAGCTGCTGCGCCAGAGACACTGCTGAACCAGTGATCCCTGCAGGCGCGCGGCTGCCGACACGCTGAGCCCGGTAGCGCCTTGTGTGGCTGCTCCGTTGAGGTAGCCCGCACTACGACGTCAACCGCGTCTGTCGACAGCGTCTCGTCCGGCAGCAGCTGGTGCTCGATCGACTCGGACATGAAGCAGAATTTGGGAATGGAGGTACGTCTACTGTCGTCGTCGCCATCCCCATGACCACTGCTGCTTGGTTACGAAGCCGTTCTAACCGACCCAATAGATCCTGACGCGTCTCCATTCCGTGGGGCAGCACCGTGCCATCAGCCCCCAGATAAATCGCTCTCACAAAGACACACGGATTGCCTGCGTCAATACAGCTCACCTCCGTACCGTCAATCTTATCAACGACATTGCTCGTCGGCAGCAGTTTGCCCGTCTTCGATCCCCCGGGGGCGACAAAGTTCAGTTGGATTCTGGTTGCCGTCCCTGCGACGCCGTCAATGGCAAATTCGCCGTCATACACAGTTTCGGCTCCGTCAGGGGTGACGGGGAAAGTGACCTGGATGATCTTCTGCGTATTCGTGTTGTACAAGCTGACTGTTGTCGTCTCAGGATCCCCCTCGGCGCGACTGACAGTCGGACTAATCAACCTGGAATCGACCGCAAAACGCCCAATAGCACTCGACATGTTGCCACAATTGCCAGCATAGTCGATTCCGTCTTTTGAACTCGACCTGCGCGTCAGACCGCGTCGACGGACTCACAACGCAGATCTTGGACAGACTGGAGATGCCGCCGCCCATCCCATCTAGCCGGCGGCCATTGGGGTCTGGCGAGCCAATCGTGCCTAGGAAGACTGCCCGCCAGTCATCTTTGTTTACTGGCAGATCGGCCTGGTGGGAGATTAGTACTCACGAGGTGCCTCCGCGATAATATGCTGCAGGGATGCGGTTTTGTCTCGCATGTCGCGTGTGCCAGGCACGCTGTACATGCTGTGGATGGCATTTCGCTATGCCAGAGATTGCTCTGAGGCTGTTGTTGTTCATCTGCTGACATGAATTTCATGACGTCACGGTGACCTACTATGTTCATTGCATCTACGAATTCTACGCCTTGCTTTGAGACAAACGCTACATCGTTAAATTCGGCCTGCGGCAGTCGTCAAAATAAACGTGCTGCTAGTGCAACACTACTCGGTGCTAGTGGCGCCACGATCCCTGGACCGGACGTCGTCGCCGATCGATGGGATCGGAGATCCGTGGAATGCCGAATGGTTCGTGGGCCCACTTTGTAAGTTTATAAAATATTTACTGATTCAACAGAAGTAAACAGGGGTCGCTGCACCAATTTCTGTTGCTCGCCGTCCACCCTACTAGTACTACAAGACATCAAGAATTACAAGGAACAAACGCTCTGGTATTCTATCAACTAAGCCCCAGGTGCCTCTTCTTCACCTTGTTCTTTGCGCTTCCCGAGTCTCCGCCACGCCTCCACCACTTGCGCATCGCGGAAACCGATAAGCTGCACCGTGCCTCGCTGCTCGCTCCACAAGGCGTTCGCATAGGGAACATGTATCCCAACATCGACCCCACAGGCGCGAATTCTCCGCAGACATGTACGAAACGCAGCAACGCGGTTTCCTTTCATAGTGTCTTGATGCAAAGCATCTCCGCCCCATGACAAAAGCAAAAAGTGATTGATACATTTTTGCTCACATAAGTAACCTTCGTCGAGATGCACCGAGCCTAAAAACACCGGAATAGCGGAACCTTGAATTTGTCGCAGGGTTTGATATATCTTTTCTTCCCATCGCAGCCCTAGCTCCCAGTTCTCCTGCACGCTTCCTTTCCCAACGACTGTGTATCCATAAGGCATGAGAGTAATTTTGAAAGGCGTTGCCCATGCGGGTTTGTTGAGGTGTAATTCATCGTGGCGATCCATCGATTGGAAGTAGTCTTCCAAGTCCCTATCCAACTGGACCTTGAGCATGCGCACCAAATCCGCACTGTCAATCTGGTGGTTTTCGAGACCGGTGTCTAACCGGTGAAACTCCACGTTTGGGCAATTGTGGTCGAGTTTTCCTTTGCGTTGGACTCCTAGTAAACATTCTGTGGTGCAAAAGTCGAATGTGTCTGTGTCAAGGACCTCCGGCGTAGACGCCGTGGGACTTGCTGGGGGTTGAAGTCCGGGGAGGACGTCGAGTTCTAACTGTGTAAAAGGGCTGCCAGTCATGGTGAGGATTTTGCGAGGGTTTTTAAAACAAAAACCTGTGGTGAAGAAAACAATTTGCGCAGGGCGGATTCCGCAAAGTTACACCCAAAGTTGACGGTTTGATTGATCGCAGTGTGCGGGAAAATACGAAAAAAACAGAGTATAAAAATGGGAAATGTTCTGTATTTATACTGACTCTCCGCCTCCGCTTGTCATGTATTGTATGAGTCAACAGTACATAGAAAAAGGCGTTCCGACAAAGGAAAAAACGAAATTGTTGGCCGATGCTATACCACAAATCAGGCAGATCTGGCAGGCTCAAAGGTCAGTTGCTAGTAAATGTTACACTGCAGAAAGCTCTTTGTTTAACAGTTGTTTGCTCTTTCAATGTTGAAGGGTCAAATGTTTGCTGCAAAGATTAAATAAAAGGATATGCATGTCGTCAGTTGTTTGTACTGGAGCACTCTAAAATACTATTGTTTTATGCCTGCTGTCTATCTTATTCCAGATGTCATCGTGTAAAGCCCAGTCTTTTTCCTCACGACGGAACGTTGAAGATACGCTACAAACAAATGTGTGGTTTCAACGGGGCGGTATAAACATTTGATTGAATATCATGTTCTGAGACTAATCAATACATATTAAATAGTATCGTTTAAGACACTTTCTCAAGTCGGTGGCTGGTTTTCACCAGGTTATAAACGGGATAGCATTTTGTGCCATATGTTCGTGTATGTTCGTGCCAGCATATCCTTGTTCCGCCGGGTGCAATAACTGTGGCGGGGGTGATGCAAAGTCGGTTCTTTGCCTTGCCTTGCTTGAAATAGACGTAAAAGGAAGAAGTGACGCTTTTCTCAAAACTCTCGTAATAAACGCAGTGCAACTACTTCAAAAGCTTCCACGACCCAGTCTCGGACCAAATCCGCACATACCACTGATGCAACTCCTCCATCCACGGCGGCATAGGCCCCTTGATACCGGAGACGGTTCCCTGACTAGAGTATAAGCAGGTCTTGAGCTGCAGCTCGACCTCCTCGCGATCCTGGTCGATTTTGGTGCTGATGATGAACAGTCCGTCGGAGCCTCGCAGGGGTTGGTTGCGCGGAGAATCGCCGCAGCGAATGGTGATGGCGTCGGGTGTTTTCTCGAGGACTTCAAAGTGGTCGGTGATGCAGGTGCCCTTGTCGTAATTGCTGGTGGCGAGTTGTTCGTTGGTCCAGAGCTGGTTGGCTGTTTCAGGGCCGCGCCATTTGACGTCGAGGTATTTTCGCTGAATCACATAGCCTAGCAACCAGTTAGCCAATACCTCTCAAAAATATTATTCAAGTGCAAACACACCCCATCCGCTCCACAAGCCGCGGCAGAATTCAAGGGTAAGATCGCCATGATTCTGGAGGAGTTCAGGACGAATCTTGCTGAACGGAATGCGCTTGACACTGTAGTCCTGGGTAGCTGGGTTCCTGGCCGGGTTGTGTTTTTTGTAGAGTCGCGACGTCCAGATCGCATCTGTGGCGGCAAGAGGGGAAATCACGGGGTTCTTTGCGGCGAGGTACGCGGCGGCTCCGGTCGTGCCTAAAAGGCCGGTGAGGATTGTGGTTCGTATGATTCCCATGATGAAGTCGCAAACAAGACAGGCAGAGTAAATGTGAAGCTGTAGAGTAGAGGGACAACCCAAGTCGGGGAGGTTGAGCTGTCGTCGTTACGGTGGAGTTGCTCGTTCTGTGGAAATAGGCTTCCGTGCATTGTACCATTCCATAATAGGAAGTGCCGGACCCACTTAGCGTGGGGGTCGCCCCAGAACTCGGAAACTATGCCGAAGACAGCATCTGAACATCTTGAACTCTTCGAATGTCTGAATTGCTAGTTATATATTGCAAATTTAGAAGGCCGGAAGACCAAGCTCGGCGGAAGCTGCTACGACTGGTAGGTCGGCCACACGAGCCTTATCCGCCGGGGGTTGAATCTTGACGGCGTACGGAGGAAGCTTCAAAGCCTGTAGGGTGGCCTGTAAAAACAACTCAACCAGTTTTACAATATACTCAGGGGTTCAGCAAGACCAGATTATAACAATATAGTTGATAACTCAACACCTCAACACGCAAAGTGATTTATTCCAAAAAAGAAAGTATCTTAATGATGCACCAATAGGCTTCTTCTTTGTTTTTTTGTTTTTTTTTTTGAAAACTCCAACTAATAATCGCGAAACGCAGTGTAGCGATTATTATTCGACTGGTATCAATTCATATGTATACATATCTATCCAGTTCAATGATGCAGTGTGGCTCCCAGGAATAGCCACGGTTCAAGGGCGACACTTCCCAATGTCCCAACGTATCTACTTTTCTGGGTCCTATTCACCAGTATTATTGATACAAGATTTCAACGCTCCGGCTATATAAACCCCTTTTCTATTGTGACTGGTACATACGACCATAGGGTGTGGAAAACAGGGCTTCCCGTCCGCTCAGCCATACTTAAGCCACACGCCGGCTGGTTAGTAGTTGGGTGGGTGACCACCAGCGAATCCCAGCTGTTGTATGTTTTTGCTCACCGTTTTTTGCCATTCGTCGGGACATGTGTTGCCGCTTTACCCTTCAACCCCTTCAGGCCGCTTCACCCGAACGCCCTGAACACCCCGACCCCTGAGGGCGATGGTGGTGGCCTCTCGACTAAGCTTGCCCTTCAGGCTCAGTCCTAACTCAACTTGTTTTTCGTGACCTGGGCTATCTTCAACTTTGGATCCATCATCGGCCCGTCAAGAGCCGCCGCGTAATCCACTGTGCCACCAATACCCACTCTATTTAGTTAGAACCAACACTGAATCGAGTAACACACTCCACAGCATACTAAGCCACAGAACGCCCACACCCAGTGATGAGCAAACAAGGGCCTGTGCAATTCACATGCCTATATGTCTAGGTGACGTAACCTGACCCTTGGCCGTGCTGATATAAATCAGCCCGGCTTGGCCTTCACTTCTCTGTCTCCATGCTCCGTGCTCCGTATATTAGTTGGGGAAGAACGATTGAAAGTCCCGATTCTCGGAGTATTGAGAATTCCATAGTATTGACAAAAGAAAGGAGGCACACGACAATGAAACTGAGCTATTTCGGGTATATTTTACAGCCCAATTAGTCGGCATTTACTACTGCCTTTCGCTAGAGATCCACTCTGTCCGTATTCGTACAGACAGTCTTGACGGGAGGTGAACAACCTTTCACTCTACTAGGATGTAAATATTCCTTAGGAATGGAGTGTGGTTTACTTTTGCTGGCTATATAGCATTCATTTGTTGCCTGAAATAAGAGTAGATGTCTAATTGTACTAGATCGCGAACTGTGCACAATTTTCTTTATGTAGAGAAGGAGCGGATCAAGCAGAACAGGGAGAGAGGTGTACGTAGTAACAGAAGGAGCGAACAACTGCCTGCAGGTGGTGACAACCTATCTTATAAGATTATATGTTCAGGTGGCAGAGCGAAGGACGGACAGCGCTACTAAGACAGTGAACTGTCAAAGATAAATGAGCACTGCTGAACTAGCATTGACCATAATTGTCCCGCTCAAGCCCAATTTCAGGAATGTCTCTTTCCCAGTGGGTGAGCCATCTGATGTATCCCAGTTCTGGCCTCCCCACGTAATCCCGGCTAGGTTATAGAGTTAGTCATCAGGATTCTAGATAGGAACATGACTACGAATTGAATGTCCAGTAGATGGAAAGCAGATAGGGAAGTGGTACTCACAAAGAGCAGTCAATGACGGGATTTCCAGGGATTTGTAGACTGATGAGTGCCCAACTAGGCCAGGTAGATTAACGGCGATGAACGGACGTTCCACTGCAGATCTGTCCAGAAAGAGGGTTGAGTCAGTGTAGCTAGAGGTGGATGCGTAGATCGACTCTTACATAGTAGTCCATGGGACCGAGTTGATTAGCATGATTCGCTTCAGGCTAGTTCCCTCCCAGATTTGGTAGGCCGCAAGGTTATCATTGTCTGTCCAGACCTCGTTGACGTACTACAGTCATCAGTAATGTCAGCTATTAGTGGGTGTTCTTTTAGGAGGAATAATCAATGGTGTAACCCCGCTGCTTGAGGAGGAAACGAGAGGCAAAAATTTTTTTCAACTTACACTGCGACCAGATTTGCCGATTGCATCTGCGACCGCAAGATAGCCGTAGTAAAGGGGCACGACATGTCGTTTTGCAACCTGGTCATAATCCGTAATGTTGATCCCAATATGATCAACAGGTACAAAGGCTATGCTAGAAATTAGCATGATTGAATTTTGATACTCGGTAAGCCATAGGAATATAGCGAGGTCATACCGCTGTAGTTGTATCCAATCCCTTGGTGCAAGTATAGTCCAGAAATACCAATGCTTGCTGCCTGCAAACTATAGTCTACCAACCAAAGTGCGGCAGCAGCAGAATTGCTGACACCTGGCTCTCCATGTCCTGAGTACGTGTTGGTTTCACCAAGAACAAAATCAATGCCGGCTTGCTGGGCCGCGCGTGCCGACTGAGCATAACGGGCGAGTTCGGTTCGAATGTTCGCTTTGGCTGTAAGGCTCAGAGACCGAGACTGGTAGTGATGCTCCGCTATAGCATTGACATGCCTATGAAGGAAGACGATAAGCCCGAGATCTTATAGTCACGTAATAAAGATAAAGATCTTACCTTCCCATTGATGATTGCATGATTCCAGTTGCTATCAACTCCTCAGAGTTCCAGTACTTCGCAAAGTCCCCAATCCGGTATTTTCGACCCTCGTTGCCTATAGCCTTGGTTACTGCACTGAAGTATTCATTTCTGAATTTCAATTAGCTGTGAATGTCCGAAATAAAACGTGGTAGACAGCAAAGTGATTGTACGTACTGGGAGTCTTGATAGTCCCAAACTGTTTTCTGTATTGTATCTTCTTCGTTGCCAAACGCGATATTATCCAGCTTGATGCCATCACATTTCGAATTCTTTTGGGATTCAGTCAGTGAAGCTCTGAAATCTGTACTCACTGTACCAAGAATGGTGTAGGGAAAGCTATTGTGCTCACAGAGAAGGCTTTTTCAATCTGGTGCGCCTGAGCCACTGCCTCATCACTTCCGGCGTGAAAATTCACACCCCAGGTAAAGGCAGTTCCGTTAGGAAGATTACAGGAGCAGAGCCAATAGTCTGGTCCTGCAAAGACAGATTCAGCTTCGGGGAAGAGTTGCTTTGTGCTGGTAATTGTTGAAGGAACCGCGGGGTATACGCTCAAGAATCCAGGATCACGAGTCATATTTGTTTCGTACGTGACTCTGTTGCTGGTGCCACCACCGACCCTTGACGAATATAGTTTCATTAGCGACCTGGAAATGATTTTTGGGGCCAGGTCTGTTGTGGCACAAACACCCATGGGAAATCCTTGAATCCCGGAACTAACCTTACTCGAGGCGGCTGGCCTGTCCTCTCCTTAAGATTATCAAGAAGAGTGTATGTGAAGTCGTTTCTGTGTGTCACGTTACCAGCCCACTCTGGCCATCTATCTGGTTCAATTGACAGTGAACAGAGGTCTTCAGGAATTGGAATGGCACATGAGGGTCTGCTCCAGTTGAATTTTAGTGTAGAATTTGTGGCACTGCTCGCTATAGCAACTGGCGCCAGAGCAAGCACAACAAAGAGGCTCGTCCATGCAATCATCTTTGGGTGCTTCAGGGGGAAGCATTGCCCGCGATAATATAGTAGAGAAAAGGTTTTCGTAGTCTATAAACCTGGAAGTAGAACAAGATTCCTAAGGCAGTCTTGTACTATTTTATACTAAGGAATCGAGGTTTATCCCCGTCGAGCATGATGGGGAGAAAAATGGGTTACGCTTGTTACAGGTGGGAAAATAGCCCCGTTAACTTTATTTTCCGGTTCAAAAAAGCCGATTGAGTCAATGTATTTGGACTTGAAGGTTCTTGAGGAAAGCCCCTCAATGAGGGTTTGAACACTTGATTGGCTGCGCAAAGGACAAAATCTTGGGGAGGAATTGCGGGGACGCCATCGCCAACCGTTTTAATGATGACATGCTCGCTTGGCCGCGCCCCACTGACCCAGGCGGCCTGTGCCGGGGAGTCCGGGGTATCATTATCCGAGATTTGAGGTTTGTTTGTTCCCATTGCGACTGCACACGAACTTGTCAAAGATTCGTAGTGCACACTCATAGTCACTCTCTGTATAGCCGCTTCCCGCCCTGGATCCATTGTCGCCCATTGCTGATATTTTTCCTTGATGCCTCGAAGAAAGTCGCGTTTCTTCTTTCTTCAGTCATTGTAGAGCTCACCATGGTTTCTACTTTCAAGATAAAGAAGAATGGCTCTTAGATTTAGACTAATGTAATAATTGGTAGGAATCAAATGAGATGTTGTTGAAATGAGGTGGTAAGTCTGTGAGTTACCTTTGCCGCGACCAGTCAGTAAACTCGTCTGGAAAACTATACTTCCAGCCAATCGGAGAAATAAGAAAACAGGCTTTAATTATAGCCTAGGACAAGTGTTACTACGTATTTACAATCCACTATTGTATTTATTTTAGGCTTTACTAGAGGCGCTCCGTTGGCTTCGTGGCCAAGTAAGCTTGGCATGAGTATTATTGATACACATTTTCAATACTTCGGCTATATAACCCACTTTTCTATTGAGTCTAGTGCATACGACCATAGGGTGTGAGGAACAGAGCTATTATCTATCTAATACGTAATAGCGTTAGACTTTTAACTTAAAACATATAAAAATATTTAACTTAAAGCAATATTACGAAGTTTTAATATACTAGTATATTACTAGATATTTTTCAGTACTCAAAAATATACTAACTAGCATAAACAAGCTATATCTTAATCTATAAAAGAAATTGTCAGTACTCTACTATAGATAGATAATAAATCTTATATAACCCCTAAAGAATTTATAACTCAATATTATAAACTTTTTCTATCACCGGAGCGACCTCAATATAAACCGTTAGTAATGGTTAACGACAGAATTGAGGATTCATGTCTCAGCACTCTACACGTTACGACTCCAGCTCTGACGCTTGTCCCTGATTCTCACTGGAATCTTAGTACCAATCGTGCAAATTTAGCCTCTCTATCCTTTCCTGGAAACTCAGCACCGTGACATAAAGAAAGAGCTTTGTCATTACCTTCGCTGGGCCCTTCTTGCCGGGTCACCAGGACTGAGTATCCCAGAAATAATGGCAATATTGGGGAGGATTGAGACAGTTCGACGACTGAATGATGCCAGAGAAGGTTTAGTAGTGGATAGGTAGGATTATTAATGAAATCCCAGTGTGTTTAATTCATGTATCAAGATATCGAACCACTTCTATTTCTTCTGTTCTGTTACTTAAAGAAGTTAATTCTAGTATCCAATCTTTCTCGATAGCAGTATCAGACTACCACTAGACCCCTGACACATGGACGATTCGTTTCCTGAGCGGTAGGTCAAAAACAAAAAGTAAAAGTAAGGAGAATTCTTGATGGTGGTGAAAGACCTTTGTCTCTCGCGCAGTCAATCTATGGCTTGTACCCCAGGCGCCAACATATTCGTTCTCATGAATTGTCAACACTCGCTTGCTTGAGGGCTGGTGATTAATTCTAACTGTAGATAAATCCTAAGCAGTACGGCATTGAAAGAATCCTCGATGACGAGGTCCAAATCCCGTGGCGGGGTAGTTGGGCGTATCCCCACTTCCACTAGCCACATAGCCCAATGTCAATTTCTGATACCACTGTCATTATGCGAGTTCTTCACCATTTGCAGATTCTCCACGACGAGGAAGTGGAGAGCCAAATTCGGCTAATTCTCCCGCAAATTGAACCATGGCTACTGGGGACTCTTCCACTTCCCACTAACAATGAGACCAAGCCCGGAGACCTCGGCGTCGTATTCCCTGTCATTGACAACGTTGATATTCTGTTGGCTCCCATCCGTGAAATGATATACAAAGGCGTATGGAGATTCATTTATCATAAAACTCATTTGAGCTGATAGGTTGATGTAGACTGCTCAGTTCACCCTTTTTCGTACGCGACGGACTACCAACACGCCAATAAACTTTTCCAAGGCAGTATACACTGTTCTCCGAATTGAAGGTGAACCAAAAATTGGTGGAGTACCTTTGAGTCTTGCGAAATCGATATGGGTTGATCGGCCAGCGTTTGTGGATGCCGGTTACATTTTCATGGTCTGCAAACCGGCCGAGATAGTTGTTGGGAAAGACAATTCATCATAAAAACCCAGATGGTATCTTGTACCGAAATTTCCTGCGCAGTTGGCTAGAGGGACTTGACTTTTAGCGTTAAATTTCCGATGTTTGGTCTGTTGGACGTTGATCGAAATACGTCGGGGCAGAGTAACTCATGAAGCGTTCGACATCGGGCGAGTCTTTTGAAAGTCAGTCAGCGAGATCTGGGAGAAATTTCAAAGGACGCACCAAAAGTCAAAATATCCCACTGTGCTGTAACTGTATCTGGTACAGTGTGTAATGCTACCGATTGATCATCCAAAGACTCCATATTTGCTTGATCTTGGGAAACTGCTTTTCGGTTTCATCAGAAACAAGATGAGCTCTAGATGAAAAAAAATTATGAGATTGCGGCTCACAGTCAGGATTAGTCTCTAAATTCATAGCTGGGCTGTCACGACTGTTATCGTTGTAGTGTTCAACGATGAAGTTTATTGTAAATGCTCTCCAATCCGGTGGAATTTTCGTGTAGGGAATTAACGACCGTAGAGCCGATTGGTAGCTATCAAGGAACTTTTTAGAATCTCTGTGTCGCAGCGCATGCCCTTTGTGGATATCGTCGGTTTTATCGCGAAAATGAGCATATAATATATCCGTGCGAGGAAAGCCTTTAAGACATTGAGGACAAGCCAGTTTTATTGGTGAATTCTCTACAATCTTTAGGAGATTATCGTGTCTCCTTTGAAGGCCGGACATCTTGGATGAAGTCGATAGATCAAAGTCCAGGCTATCCACTGATCACTGACCCCTTACTACTGACACGAAGTTGCCCCACAGTGAGGGGTGTACGGTAAAGTTTTGTAACGCCTGTAAGACTGTTCTGTATTTTTTGATTAGGCTAAAGGCATTCGGACTGCATCATTTAGTGCATATCCCAGTCTTGGCCATATTATGGTGCAGTGGGGTATTCTATTGGAATGAGCTAAGTCGCAGTGCTTTGTCGATGACAGAGGAGAATGTTTAATCCTGTTAATTCTAGTTGTTTGAGGTAAACACTGTTTAGTCTTACAGTCTGGGATCCATCCCACAACAAGCATGAAATGACAAGGTAGTACGACATCGGTTTTTTCATTATCCATGCTTATCTTTCTTAGCTTTGAGATCGGTAATAGTTCCAACAGTCGTCAGGCAGCGGCTGGCTCACGTGAGGACACCGTGTTTTAGAAACAATCTTCCAGTAGCCTCTGATCGGAAAAAGAAAGCAGCTCATGCGGAAAAACAAGATGCCAATATATTGCATGAACTTAGATGCAGAGATGAGAGGATTCAATTTTATACCCATCAACATCGGAATCAAATGCTCATTTTTTAAAAAAAAATTGCTTGCCATCTTGGATTAGCCGAAACCACTTGCTACCTTACAGATGTAGAGGACTGGATACATGGAAGTTTCAACGTTTGCTGCATTCTCGTGTTGATGTTGGCAATGCGACTCTACCTATTATAGGAATAGTGCCAAAGTTGATATCACCTTATATCTTGTCGGTTTCCCTGGCTTTACAACACGCCCTCTTTAACTTTCCTCAATGTCACGTCGTTCCGTGACCGCCCGCGGAAAGAACTGAGGCCGCCACGACCTGACTTCTGCAATGTCTTTGGTGCGTTATGAAAAAGCCAATATCTGGTGATACACTGACAAGTATGCAGAATGGCTTTTCATTAGCTATGTATTAATGTAATACTTGGTAGGAATCAAATGTTTGTTGAAATGAGGTGGTAAGTCTGTGAGTTACCCTTTGCCGCGACCAGTCAGTAAATTCGTCTGGAAAACCATACCCTCAGCCAATCGGAGAAATAAGATAACAGGCTTTAATTATAGCCCAGGACAAGTGTTAGTATTTACAATTCACTACCTTATTTATTTTAGGCTTTACTGGAGGCGCTCCGTTGGCTTCGTGGCCAAATAAGCTTGGCATGCCAGGCAAAGGGCATACCCACGGAAAGCAATGATTATAATACAACATGAATTAAGCTTATAAAAAATTGAGTACAATGGTAAATTTCCGTTTATCAATTGATCGGTTTATGTTCTCAAATATTGAAGGACTTCAGATGTTTCGGGAACATGTTCCGGAATGTATGCTTCAGGACAAGATGCGATCTAACAGGCAACAGAAATTGACCACTTCCGGCATGCCAGCGTGGCAAGGTAATTTCCAAACCCTGAATATTGTCAGCTTCCAGAAAAATCCAATACTCCGTAGTTACGCGGCGCAAATAAAATGTACTCCGTGCTACGTGCGAGAACCATCGGAATAAGCGTAAAAAGCGGAGCCTTTGTGGGTCTATTGCCCCATTTCGGACTAGGTGATTTTATTCCCGCGCGTAAGAAGTTGCGCGCTCCTAATTTTAGACAAACTACAGAGTAAAGAATCAAGATGCGCCTAAGTTGCTAAAATCAAATAAACGCAATTTACGTACAGTACTGGGGGCAGCTGAACGTGCCGGCTCTCCGATTGGCGTGAATACGCGTATCACTGCCCCGTGGAGTCACAGACACTGCCAGGTGCTAAAGCTAAACCCACGACAATGCCCTTTGTCCAAGTATAAGTATGGAGGTCTCTTCCATCACCTCGATACTTACTCTTTCATCATTCATCACAAATCATCCTCGCTTTCAAGCTTTCCTAAAAATATATATCTATTCGCACTTCTCGAATACTATTTATTCGCTCTTCATTAACAAACATGGGTCTTCTCAGAACTGGTCTTGTTGGAGCTATCGGCTACCAGATGGGCAAGAAGTGAGTCCCAGTCAAACTGTCTGCATATCAGCGCCTGGCTAACAAGTAACAGAGGACATAATAACCAACAGCAAAATGCCACCCCACCTCCACCACAGCAACACTATTACTATCCTCCCGGCTACCAGCCGCAGATGAACTACATGGGCGGTGCTCAGCAATATCAACAACAACCGCAATTTCAACCTCAACCTCAAAATGGCTATCCGCAATATGGCCAGCCCCAGTACGGGCAACAACAAACCCGTTCCATGAACGTCGAGGGATCAGCGCCTCCTCCATATGTTCAGGGTTCGACGCCCGCCAACAGACGCGATGAAAAGTCACCTGCGGCTGGAAGCAACCCCTTTTAGCAGTAATGCTAAGGGGACTGTCATACAATACAGACGGTGTTAGGGTCATTTGAGTCTCGGATTGGGCTTCATTAAACCTACGACATTGCCTTCGTTGAGATACCTTTTATTGTTTATGCATCTGAATTATTTTTCTACTACGTCAATAGCATTTTCTTTTCTATCACAAGGTCTTTTGCGGCCTAATATTTTGAGCTTCCTGTACATATTGATTTCATTTGAGCCATTGTTTTGCATAATTTAATAGAGAAGCGAATTTCTGAAACTAGGGCTTACAATCCAATTCTTATAGAATGATGGAAACAAAATTAATCTTAATTTAGCTATTGGCATATTATTTGGTCGTAAATTTCATTAAAGAATGGCTGACATTTGTGTTGTAAAGATACGTCATTTGTGCACTACAGTATGAAGTATAGCATTGCTTTCAACAAACTAGAAAATTATAGTGGAAACATTTTCTATCTTATTGCTTCGATAAATTATACGACGTTCTTTCCGCTGATTTGCTACGTTTCCTTTGCACCTCAGCCTTCGTCCCTGGTTAGTATATCCGACCCATATTATCATGCCTAGCAGGGGCCGAAGCCCCAAGCAGAAATACCGCGGGCCAATCAACATATAATGCTCGACACAGGGATTGAGTTAAATAACTTGCGCGTCAATTGCGCCCGAATTGCGCGCCATCGTTTTACTTGCGTTGAATTTGCGCCTCATAGTCACGAAACTGTCAAGTGTAGAGAAAATATCCACATTACTAAGAGCTCCTGGGCAGAAGGAAAAACAGTTAAAATGATTTCAATTTTCCCATTCTTTCATTTTTTTGGTCATTCAATTTTATACTTCCTAGTTTGGTGCCAATTCCATAATTTAACGGCCCAAGCCGCCTACCAACAATTGTCATGTGCGTCAGTCCCCAGTTACCTTTCCCGATTAGGCAAAAATCTCTACCAAGAGAGAACTAGGTCAGTATTTTCAAAGAACTCCTTACTCTCAAGCACGCAAATCTTCTAATAAGTTTCCACTAACACTGCATAGAACCCATTTCGGTCCAGTTCCGATCCACCAGCGTTTCCTTCTGACTGGGGACGATGAGCCAGATCCCCAAACGCCACTGTTGGGAGTGTCGATGGCGCGGCTTAGTCTGCGATTTCACACGACCGGGGTGTAAACGGTGTTCTGCGGCGGCCATTCCCTGCCCTGGGTACGGCGAGAAGGAGCCTCAAAGGCTCAAGTGGCTTACGCCTGGCAAGGCTAAAGCCTGGACACGGAAGTCCTCCAAAGAGAAAACGAATTCCCCGCCAGATACGAATCGGCAGTCAGACTCTGAGAGCCCTAAAGAGCTTGTTGTTCCTACTTCTTCGATGAAGTCTAATGAGGACGCGATATTTCAAGCTATAGAATACTGTACGCTTACTAAAATCCAGTCTGACGGGGGGGTAACCAGACTTGAGCTAACTTCTAGGCCAGACAACAGCGCCATGTACCCACTTAAAGTGGCCCTCAATGAGCTCGGAGACAATCCGACTGTACTAAAGATCGAGCCTGCTCATATTAAAGTGGGTATTACAAAACCCGATTTTGTTAGGCTTAATATGGTCTGCATGGCGGTGTACGTGAAATGACGGGCCCAGGCGTAGAGCCGCTTCTGCTTGCCTATGCTGTGTACGTATTTAAAAAAGGCATTTCGGTCCAATAATATTTTTCTCTCTTACTAATCTATTCCATAGTATGGCGGTTGCCGGAGACACGTCATCGCCCGCATCAGATCTTGTCATGACACCCCAATTACTCGCCGAGCTTGATGTTATATCAAGCAGGTATGGCAATCTGCCACACGTTTTCTGGCCATACCCGTCACCGCTTTTTATGGAGATTGCAAAGATCAATTTCCTTCGAGCCCGAAGCCCAGTGTTTGTATCAGCAAACTCCAGCAGTCTCACCCAGGAGGCATGGGATGTCCTCAGCCATATCGATAATTTTCAGCCAGAAATATGGGCAGAAGGCAGGCCGTCAAAGGAGGCCTGTGTTCTTCTTGCATGTCTAATGCAAGCAGCTGTTGCGATATACTGCATATTCTCGCTACAAAGTGCTTTAGTTTTCCCTCAGAGCGATCTACTGAAAGTAAAGCGTTCCAAGTATCGCGAGTTGTTATACGACCTTTTACAAAAATCATTAAATTTCCCAGCTTTTGGAGCACATTTGATCTGGCCATTATTGATTCTTGGTGTTGACGCGGTTGATTCTAATGCGGAAATTTGTGCTTTTCTCATGGAAACTCTCCCCCGGATTAGTTATAGAGAGGGTTCTCATGTGCCACTGCTGACCAAAGACATATTGGAGAGATTCTGGGCGTCTGGAAAAGCAAGCTGGGACGCTTGCTTTGATAAACCGTATCTGCTTCCTTCGCAGTGGTCGGTAAGCCGTCAGAATCTGAAATAACGCTTTTGCGAAATTTAAGATACCCTATTTGAAATGAGTCTTTCATATCGTCAAATCAAACTTCTTATGACAGTGGCATAGTAAACTTTTATATTCTTTGATATGTTCTCGTAGTACCCAAAATTAGTGGGCTTTTCCTTGGTTTTGGAGGCGTTCAAGTCCTCCAATGTATGAATGCTATCATGATTTCCTCCTTTGTTTCTACTATGTTAATAGAATGGTCAGATATGCGCGTTAACCCAGTCTTTCGTCGGGACGCCAACTTTATTTATCTATGCTTAGCATAGTATTCTTAACAACTCTAGATCTGACCAGTTTTCGCATGTTGGATCCGGCAAGAAAAGGACTTTTTCTTCTAACATGCACTTAGAATTTCAGATTTCACGGTAAAAGTCAAGGGCCCGCCCGAAGCACAAAATAAGCTTGTTTTCAATAAAGGCGAGACTTGTTCCTTTGTGATATATATGATTTTCTTCAAATAGATTCTTGCTTTATGTTGAAGGTTCAGGCCTATTTTCACCCTTGAAATCAAAATCATATACATGAACAGTCATACCGGGAACTTCCTAAATATGCCTGCTCATTTCTGCTACTTCAAACAATATCTAGAGATCTCCTGTGTCCTATTTTTTCTTGTCCTCTTCTGCACACCACATCTGCCTTGGTCATATTGAACATTCTTCTATTCTTCACGTTGCAGATATCCAAGTCAACCTCACCAAACCATTCCACTTTCATGTGCTACATTTACGAAGTCAAGATGTCTTTGAGCGATTCGCAACAGGTGTTTGAGCTAGCGTAAGTGCCTTTGATCCAATATTTGCTTTTAATAACCACTCTAATCTAACATCGCTTGTTTCCAGTAATGTCGACGAGGTCATTGCCGGGATAGCATACCAGCTTGAATACCCCCAAGCCCGCAAGATGGACCAACGTTCGCTACAGTTCTATCTGAGTATGTTCTTGACCAAAAAACAGCGACGCGAGTGAGTCCTCCACGCCTTGAAATTTCCCCCAATATCTCAGCCCTCGTTTCTAACTCCCCAAACTAGCCACATCCGAGAGTACGTACAGGACACGACCGGCAAGAATCTCGACTTCAAAGTCTGTCACCGTCTCTGGGAGCTAGACAAAATGATCAAATATGCCCAGAAGGAACACCTGGGGGGCTATCCGCATATCATGCCCAGAGACTATTTCTATGTTGACACAATGAAATCTATTGCAGATGCCTACATATCGGGAAAACTTCAAATACACGACGCAGGCATCGTCACTTACTGGGCCCGTGGTGAGCAAGTAACGGTACCAGTTACTTATAATTACGAACAACTAAAAGAGCTTTCCCAAGCTTATGGCCGAGACCTTTGGACGGAAGGTGTAAGTGAACCAAATCCTAAGTACTCAGTGTTTTAAAAAGGATATGTCTAATATCTCGCAATAGGACACCAAGCCACAGTCTAGAGAAGAGTTTGAGACGTTCTGGGCTCGATTTTTCCCGGACAATTGGGAACAGGTGCGCCCTGCTCGTTCGACATGACCAGTTTCAGGCTGTTGCTAGTATTCCACGTCCTCTTTAATACCTAAAGGATTTACAGAGCACTTACCGATATCTAAAAACGTTAAATTTACAAGTGTAGAAAATTCCCAGGTACCCACATGTGCACCATGTAGCGTGATTATCAACTTCATAATCAGGCTACCTTACCTGTGCACAGTAACCTATTCCTTGGACGGTGAGAGCATCAATTGATAACCTTCGGTCCTGTAGCATTTGGAATCTTTACTTTCTCGATTCATCAATTGTCAGTTTCCAAAAATACACCAAAGGCTCCACTGAGCCATTGACGTGCATCAAGTTACTTTATTCGGATATATATGCCAAGCGTCTCTCCATAACTATTTTCTCTTTTACTCATGCAACAAACAAACCAAAACACCATGCTAATGAAAAGAATCCATATATCACTCAATTGAGTTGCGACAAATGCTGTGAAAACGAGGTAGGTGTACTCAATCAATCCGGGGAGGACTTCGCGAATGACGCTCAGATGGACTCGAACTATGCCTATAACTCGAATTAGCGGGATTGGACAATTGTCACAATGCTAGTTCTTATAGAATGAAGACTCACGATCTCCGTCGAACACCCTCTTTGCGAAACCCCTCCACAATCTTCAGCATCTCCCTCCGGCCCGCCGAGGCGTCGACGCGTTTTCCAGCTAGGCTCATGCTGACTTTTTGATGCGAATTCGTGCGTAACAGACGGTCGAGTAGCAGATGGCGTATATTCAAGCAGACAAAAACACCGCAGTCGCTGCTATTTTCCTGCATGGGCGAGTCGTCCAGATGTACAAATCGAATGGGCCGGTTCAGCAGTGCGCTGAACTTCATTGTGATTGTGTATGCTTCCATTCTGTTGCCCGGAGGTAGGGAATCGTAGTGAAAAGCGATGCAGTCGACTATCGAGACGAGAAGTAAAGACCAGTGCGTGCCGCCTTCAGCCTCGGTTACGTTCCGGCAATCGTTGATCGGGAGAAATACATGGGTCGTTTTGCTAAAATTTGGAAGAGCTTCGCGTAGTGTGCGAGGGTCGGGAGTTTGGAGTAGCATAAAGGACATGCTTGGGCGGAGGAGGACTATATTCGACTGTTCGTATTTCGATAAGAACTCGCGCTCAAGATACCTGGGCAAAGAAGTCAACACTGGCGATACACTCTTCGAAGCGCAGTTCCACATACTCTTCCCAAAACGATATAACCTGTTACTCTGTCAGTTTTTCAATTGATATAAAAGATTGATTGTACTTACATTATCCGTAAGCCAGTCGTTTTTCAGGGTCTGAATATCCTCCCGCATCACTGCATCCGATCAGTATAAGATTTTTCGAATGCGCTGCTTGACCTTACATCGTATATCGTAATCTAAACACAGCTGTTAGCCAGCATCTTCAATAAAAATCCATCTACCACTTACAGCTTAAATAGGCATCATCGGGGTGCAACTGCCAGGACGAGTTAGCTATGCCAGAAGAAGAGCAGCTAATTCACGCACGGTCTCGCCGAACCTCCCCATCATCCTCTTGTGCAATTTCCCCAGCCCGCCTTCACGCATTTTGCTCTCTGTCGCCCAGGGTATAATGCGTTGTTTGCAGGTTCAAAAGTCCGGCGGTCAACACCGTGCGCTTTGACAACCAACCGCGGATCTCGATCGCGCAAAAAAGGGCAGAGTCGTCTAAAGTTAAGGCAACCAACTCATCAGTATCAACACGCAAAAGCAAGCCAATTGCTCTGTATTTCAATTCAAACGGAGGGAAAAACACGCACTGCGTAGTCGGACAAATCAACGGTTACCCCGCGTTCACGACAACCTTGGTGAGACCGGAAAGTATGCGCAGGAACCGCGGGACCGGGGTTTTCAGGAAGCTGGTCGTGATCCGTCGCAGCACACAAAAGAGGCCGGTAGATCGAAGGAAATGGGCAGATAACGATGGATATCAAAAATCGAAAAGAAAAGAAAGAAGTTTGGTGGAGACAAGACGCGATCGCAATAGCCGCAATGAAAAGCAGACTAGAAAGCGTTATACAACGACGTGCACACCCGACCGGAGAAAGTGGGAGTCACGAAAGCGAAGATAAAAGGCCGCACAAGAAGTGTAACGGATCAAGAACCAGTCTCTTGGGTATTCAGACCGTCCCAGCCGCAAGACGAAGAAAGATCAGACGCAATGAACTTGGATCGTTCAAAGCCTGTCGAACTTTGACTCCTTCCTCGGTGCGGGCGGCGGATACGTCACTGGCGGTGGCTGATCGGCGTGGCTGAGACCGCCCTTAGATAAGTTAAGAGCCGCTGTGGCTATGGCTGTGACGCCCCGTCATCACTTTATCGGACCCGAAATGAAATCTATAGAACATGTGCAAACCGTTGGTATTCTGGGTATCTACACTACAGAATTAAAGTGCCCCTTGACAACATAGTACACAGCGAGCAACAAAGAAAATCCACCGTCAATCCATGTATGAACAGTCCAGGGCAGCGCCATCCACGAAATATGATCGCCAGAGGCATGAAAGAAGAAATAAAAAAGGTATCAAATAGATCAAGCAAATAATCACAGATTCCTTTCTGTACAAGCAACGCCTCCCAGTCATATACCGTCTTTGGGACACATATGAAATGTATGCAGACTGTGTAAAGCCAGCGCCGGTGAATCTGACAAAAAAAATGTAGGATACAGATATCACTTGTTTCATCACATGATGGGGAAAAGAAAAGTACAATAACGAAAAGAAAAGTCGTTGGTCGATATAGTAAAAACAAGGTCGTGAAAAAAGTAAAAACAGTTGTCATTAATCTCGCTCATCATGATACCTGCAAAGCGCCTGAAAAAATGCTCGAAAATTGAATCGCCCGGTAAAGCGGTTCGTAGTAAATGTGAAAGCTGGGTTGTTATAGTTGTGTTTGCTGCGGAAGGAAAGGCCTTCAGCTGGGAACCTTTGCAAAGTGCTGGGTCCAGATCCAGCCCACCTGACCCGAGGGGTCGTCCTGGTTTCGTGCAAGCCACAATTCTCCTTTCTCAGCGATCACATCGAAAACCTCACCTTCGATGTACGTGAGGTAAGGGTAACCAGCTTCGCGTCTTGATTTATCAATGTTGAACTCGTAGAGACTGGCTGCAAGAAATAAAACTTTGGGGTTGGAATTGTTGTTGATTGACGGCGCTGAAGTCGTGGGAAGATCTGGCCGGGGCGAATCTGACATGGGCAACGCGGATGAGAAGAATCCAGAAAATCGAGCCGGAGATGCTGTCGTATCGACTGGTGCAGAATCAAACGTATTGGTCTCGTGTAAGAGCGATTCCCGCATGAATGGCATGTCGAGACTTAGCTGAGGAGCGGCTGGGAATGGTTCGCTGGAACGGCCGACGGAGCTGGTACTTGGTCTAGGAGACATTGCATTTGCGAGTGCGCCTGTCCCAGCATATCCATTAGGAATTTCCGAAACCCCTGGACGATTTGACCCAGACATCGATGAATTGGTTCGGGCACGATTTGCTCCACCCAAATACGGCTGCGCGGCATGGGTTTGATCCAACTGTCCATCAAAGCCGTGCGAATGAATAGATGTCCCTCCATTTCCCCCAAGGTCGTACGACACCTTAGGGGAACTTTCAACTGCCACCGATGCGGTGCGAGAGCTTGTATTTGTCACAGTTGAAGGTCGTCGAGGCGAGGCCGCTTCGTCCGTGGTAGGTGCGTTGAAGCTACCAAGACTACTTGCCTCAGAAAGCAAAGCACCATTGCACAGCGCGAGTGACATAATTTGGGCGTCGGCAAACGAAAAGTCTGCAGACCAATCGTTGACAATGCCGGCGATCTCAGCTGGGAAACGGTCAAGAATGGGGCTGAGTTTCTGCTGTAACAACTGATACCACTGCTGCTGAATGACAACAAATTTCTTGAGACAAGCCTCCATCAGCTTCGCGGTGAGGTTGAAAAGCTTAGGAAGCTCATCTTTCAAGGCATCATTCAACACGGAAAACTGCTCTCCCTGTTCAGTCGTCTTCTTGTCGGGTTTGTCTCCCCGGTCTTTGACAGCTTTGTATCTCGCATAGTCGAGCAGTCGCTTAGTTCGTTTTGTCATCACCTTCTGAGGGCCATCATAGAGTTTCAGCAAAGTAAGCATGGGATCAATTACTCCCTTGCGCACGGCTGTGATCTATATCAGGTTAGTCAGGTTGTTTTTTGAATAATAAAAAGAGAATAAAGCACTCACATGTTCGGGTAAAACAATGTTCACAATTTCCCGTACATACATGCGGAGTCGATTCCACTTGCTTTCCAATTCAGTATAATTGGATTGGGCGACGTCAATGCAACCTTGGATAGCAAGGACGTATTCGTTAAATTGATCCATGCCCGTCTTGACCTCACGAGTGTACATTTCCACATCACGCATGACGACTTGAAGCTGGAAGAAATTTTCATTGAATAGGGTCGATAGGGCATTGTAGTCTGGGTCATCGTGCATCTCAGAGAGACCCACTTGTTGTCTGAGCTTCTCGGTGCGACGGCCGAATGCTTTGGAAAATCCCGATCGAACGTCCGATTCTTTGCGTTTTCGACTGCTAACTACCTGGCCTACCACGTCTGCACGCTTCTTTAGATCATTAATGCGAATCGAAATGTTGGTGACAGATTCGAGGGCTTTCACGAGGGCAGCATGATCCGGGTGCGTTTCTGGGGTCGCATTGATCAGCTGTGTCAGCAGGAGAGGGTACTTGACGAGACGCTGCACTGGTTTAACGAGCAAGGCATCGAGATTCCAGGCTTCTGTAAGATCCATCGCCCAGTCCCGGCATTCTTTCAACCAAATTTCCACTTTCGGATTCCGCTGTAAAGTTTGCAGCGTCTTGTTGGCCACCTCATGGTTCTTAAGATAATCCGTGTATACCTTCTCCATCTGAGCCATATGTTCCATAAAAGCGTGTCCGATAAAACTGCGTTCATCTTGCTCAACACTAGTTGAATCTGCTACAGAGTTTTGAGACTCAGTGGGCGAGCCGCCCCGGGCACTGCGAGTGCCTCGTTTGCTGCTCCATCGTTGAGACTTTGGCATAACATACACACTCTTGGCAGCCTGCTTCAATGCATCTTGGAAGTTCATCGAAAATTGAACAATTTGATCCGAATTGGCAAAGAGGTTGCGCACGTCATCGACTGAAAGATCTAGGCATGAGCTCGATGTGCCTCTATAAATATCATCCACCACTTTCATATCGCGGCCGTACGTGTATTCGGTGTCAACAAGCTCCTTGATGACATTGCGGCGCTGTTTTAGTTGCTTTTGCTCTGGTGTAGGCGAGCCATTTTGTGGGGCGTCTGAAGCCAATTGCGAAGAAGAATACTGATGCTGGGACGTTGCAGACGAGGCCAAGGTTGGTGGCGAGGGAGTGAATCCGGCTTGTGTTAAGTAGGAGTCTTCGCTGTGTCGATATAGCGGTTCTTCTACTGAAGGGAAGAGAGTAGTTGCAAGAATGCTGGAAGACGGCTGGCTGGCGTAGACACTTGGCGAAACCGTCTGTGACACAGCGACCTGTGGATCAGGGGCGCTAAGATGCTCCGACTCAATGGGAACTGGAGGTGGGCTATGGTTAGGCTGTGGTGGAGGAACAGCCGCGGTGTCATCGACTGGAGACTGAACGTCAATAGCGAGGCCTAAGCCATCCAGAGAGCCATTGGCCTTCGGCTGCGTGGTTTGGGAGTGCGCATGCATCGAAGTGTTCATCTTCGCATCGCCTTCGGGAACATTGTGATCAGCGTCACTCCTTGGTGGTGCAGCTGGAGCTTCGTCTCCAGCAGCTACCTGCATCCAATCTGCAATCGATGGAGATGCACTTTCCCAATCATCCCTCAAACTCAAACTGGCGCGATGTGAAATTTGGTCTCGAGAAGATAGTTCTCGGACGCGAGGAACCACTACCGGCTCATCTGTCAAACTGTTCGTTTTGGATTGAGCTTCAGCCGCTTCCTCTGGCTGGAGAAGGTCCCAAGGACGATCGAGAGGCTGGCGAAATCGCCCTCGTACAAGCTCTTGCAGATAAAGCTGTGTCACGCGCTTAGAATCCCAGCGTCCTTGGCGGATGAGATTGTCTGGGTGTGACTGTTGTCGTCTATGAGTCACTGGAGCCATGGTGTCTTGATTATGGAGGAAGTCGCTTGGCGCTTGATTGTATGATACACCTGCCGACTCGTTCCAGCGAGACATCGGCGGGGTCGCAACATCAACCGGATCAGTAGCCTCATCTTGAGGAACTGAATGCTCTTGTGATTCGGGTATAGATTGCTGATCTCTAGTGGAGGAAGCCCATGACGCCATACTCCAACGGTTTGGTTGCTCGTCATGACTTGCCGCATCAGTTTCGTCATCAATCTTGCTATCTTCAGTGTCATTGCTATCCCCGGTATCTTGTCTGTCAAAGAAAAATGTGCCGCGGTTTGGGTCAAGCATGATCTGGATGGATTCCTTCTCGTCATTATCGCAGGGCTCATCGTCTTCTTCGTCCTCGTCACATTCGCTGCTGGAACTCGACTCACGGAGTTGCATGATACGATTAAGGATGTTCCGATGGGACTCTTGTTGGTCTAGATGTGTTTGAGGTTCCGGGTCAAAATTCGTCGTGTCACTACCGTTAGTAGCGGCTGTGATTGCTGAAGATGGTGGAACATCAGATGTGCAGTCATCGGATGACGGGGCATTTGCATCTGGTGGATTTGCATTTGGGGTAGTCGTTATTCCCAAGGTTGGAGAGTCATCTAGATCGAGGCGGGAACTTTCTTGTATAGGTTCAGGCTGATGGCTGAAAGATCCACCGCTAGTGTCAATCGTCAAGCTCGGGGCAAGTGAAGGTGTAGATTCAGCAGCCAGTGGAGAACTGCCTCTATTGTCGTCGATTGGAGTTGTTTGACGGAAAGGATCATTTAGCGGCGGTTGAACAGGTGTCAACGGAGATTCCATGGAAGCCATTTTGCGAAGCTCTCCTTCCCGGATGAGCATAGATCGCACCTCTTCATCTCTCCTGTATCGCGCAATTCGTCGACGCTCGGCGGCTTCCTCTTCCTTTTTGACACTTTCTTCAACTGATCTGTTGAAAGCTTGCTGGATTCTCTGACGCCGAGCGGCGAAATCAACGTTGCCCAATTCAGGTAATTTCCGCGTTCTTGTTCGGGGATTCCTCGTCTCATTGTCGGCTTCACCTGGAGATGTTTGGAAATGGGAGACCCGATCAACGACTTTTGCACGAGAGGCTGCAGTGCTGGCAGTTGACACCTGTTTCCGTGGCCGAGAACTGCGAAGCGGTGGGGACGTCATGGGAGGAGGCGCGGAGACATATACTTTGAGGGACCCCTTCTCCCGAATTTGGTTGGGACTTCCATGGCCATGAGAAAAATCCCTGCGATTGGGAGACTTGATGCTGGAAGAAGTTCTTGTTTTTCTATCGGGACTTGTAATCTCGGGCATTGATATCGTGAGGGGTTTCGGAAGACGGCTGCTGCCCTTGGGAGCAAGGGGCACATGGCTCGGAGATGTATGAACGCCCATGGCTGAACTGGGCCGCGTGGACGGAGAGGAACTGCTCCCTGATTCAGATGCATGACTCGTGCGTCGGGAGGATATGGGAATGCGAGACTTGGAATGTGGATTATTATTGACAGGACCGGTCGCGGTAACCGGGCCCCGGAATGAAGCGACCGCCATCTGGTGGTCAGTCAAGGGGTCTGGAGCGGTGACGTTTGGATTATTCCACGAAGCGTCACTCCTCGAACGACGATGTTGGCGAGTATCAGAGTTGGATTGTGAAATGGCGACCCCTTCTAAAGATGGCGAAGAGCCGAGGTACCACGCCGTGGGAGACGAAGGGGAAATAGTAGGATCGAGAGCGGCGCGTCGGTCGATTAAAAGCGGGTTTGGACTAGGAAAACTACTGTCAGAACCTCTGCGTCGAGGGTGATGAGATGCGATCCCATATCCGACAGTACGAGCCCCGGTGTCAATAGGCAAGAGCTCTCCAAAGAGCGGCCGCCGCGATTCACCACCTTCACCACCGGAAGCTTCGATGGGAAGAGTTGCAGGTGGGTAAAGAGGAAGTTTTTTGTGTCTGATGTCCTGTGCCGAGCTCGATGGGCTCGACAACGGTTCCTCGGTGCGTTGGTATTGAGCAGATGTATCCCGACGAGAGATACGATTAGGGTTCGGGGATGGGCTGGGGGCCCGGGACGACACACGGGAGGAAGATCGAGCTGGTATGGGAGGAACTTGATCGACGTTTTGGTTGAAGCGATTGATCAAATCCTTGAAGGAGGTCTGTCGATTGCGGAAGCTCGTTGGTTGACGAGGTACTCTCTCCCCCGACGATATACTAGAGCCGGAGACGGAGCGAATCTGATATGAACGAGTGGTCGAGCTCTGATTGTACAAGGGCGGATCAAGGTGTTTCAAAGTGACTGGAAGATTGCGAGGAGCGGATGTGATCGAAGTCATTCCGGGGTTGATATCCGATGGCAGCAGTCTACCTAAACCAGCACTCTTTTGCGCATCCTCAATCACGTACGGACGATAGAATTCACTCGGATCAGGCGATGGGGTTTGTTCAAAACGAGTATCGTCGGCAGCACCATTGGGCGAGAAATGTTGTGGTTGAGGTTGGGAGACAGAGGATTCGGGGTCGTATTTGGTTGCAGGCAGGAAGGAGGCGGGCGGAGATGAACAAGTCAGCGGCTCGGTGCGATCGAGGGGTAGACGATCCGAGGAGGAGGATGGCGGTCTGTGGACGTGGACATGTGGTTGAACAGAGGGGAGGGCGGCATCATGTTCATCGTTTCCGTCAGGCATCTTGCACGACGGTCCCGGCGGGCGGACTCAGATGACCGTGCGATCGCGAGGTTCCACCAGGACCGGACGAGGTTGGGCAGTCGATGCGTTGTCCACAAGGCAAACGGCCAACAACACCCCTTGGGGAGCAAAAGAAATCAGGCGGGTACGGCGTCGTAGGACTGGACTAGGCTAGCTACAGGTCGGACATGTCGGTGGTGCCTCTATTTGCCGGCATATCGAAGCTCACCAGTAGCCTTGACTTGCCACAGGGTGTGTCTGAAAAATACCCACTCTGGCGGCAATTAGCCGTAGGAGCGGTGGAAAAGCGGCGATCTGGAAATTATTATTCTTATTGCAGGGGTCGAAGGAGGTGCGCCAGATTGTGACTGGTGAGGGACCGACAGCGGCGGTTGACTGGGGGTGGGAAACTATGATTGAGTATGTTTGGGTTGTCGAGAACCGTCGAGAGCAGCGGTAATGCTAATAATGGTGGCTCTGCAGGTGCAACCACTAACGATTGCCCGTTAGAGGAAAGCGCCCTGAATGGGCAGTGGATTAACTGCAGAGGGAAAGGCGCACCTTTTTTTTTGGCTACTTCCACACGCGTCCACTCTTTGGGGCGGGTGTTTGTTTGACCGTTTGACGTGTAATTGGAAAACCGGGTTAATTTAACAGCAGCCGGCTTTGTCGTGGGCGAGACCTAGCTCTTTGTCGAGGCCGTTCGACAAAGGGGAGCGTCGTGGAATGGACGAGGCTAAACGACTAAACAACTAAACGAGCGACAGACGACACGGGTGTCAGGACAGCTTCACAACCGGGACGACAAGACCAGACGAGAATAATATTTGGTCAACGAATAACCAGGACGCGGGTGCAAGCAGGCAGCAGACGATGAGACAGATCGCGGTGTCAAAGCTGCGTTGGCAGGCGTGGTCCTATGGGAAGTCGGCAACGGTGCATTAGCGTCATCTACTAGTTAATCAGCGAGGTACTGGGCCGTAGTAGTCGAAGCCTTTTTGGTAATTCGTCTCCAGTGGGTGAGGAAACGGCAGGCGGTGAAGGGCGCAAACGAGGGACGAGAATTGGGACGGGGTGGCGATGAGAATGAGGATGGTGATGGTGATGGTGATGAGGTACGTCGTGGCAGTGGAAGCCGAGGAGCCGTGTTTATTCCGGGCGGGCAGTGGAGGCAGGCGCGCGGGTGCCTGACTGCCTTGTGTCTGCAAACGGCTGCCTCAGGCTGGAGCGATCCAGGCCTTCCCCCGCCCCACCACGTAAAATTAACAAATACAGATGGCCATGCTGAAACCGAACAGCCTTTGACCACGGGAATGAACATTCAGCAATAATAATAATGATGATAATAATAATAATGCGACCTGAATAATATCAAATTCAACACCCCAAGGGCCAAACAGTCAGCGGGTATCATCCCTGTTACATTGGCGCATCGCTAGCCCCCTGATCCTGGCCTTTTCCCGTGTTGGTTCTGGGATGCTGTCTCTACATGCTAATTAATTGTTACGCTGGCGACAGCGTTGGCTGTGTCAGATCGCTAACGGCCAGGGGAACTTGCAGCCTGGTTGAACACGAATTCTGACGAGGCGACGAAAAGGCGGTCTTTGACGCCAGAGTGGAGTCGCTCCATATGGGTGCAGTCTTCTCACCGACAAGTGCATGAATCTATTATTACGTATCAATCTGGATATAATTTTCGTATCGATACGATTTTCGAGGCGAAATCGGCAGCATGAACTATGAATGCAGGATCGCATTGATTGGTGTCTGTGCACTGATCTCTCTGTTCCCCACCTTCAAATGTTGGTTCAACCACACCCGCGATGCTGACAGGGGGATAATTAAATCGCACAACGCCAACGAAATTTTTTGCTACGGGAGAATCCTAGCTATTTTAAATAAGTATACTTCCAGGTAGTACATTCTGAGTAGAAATTAAACTTCAGATGAAGGAGTACGGCATGCCTTCAACTGCGAAACTACATATTACATGTATGTCACCGTGTGTATAGACGGATAGATATATATCAAGATTGAATTCAGGAAAAATCGCCGATGTCAGCCGATGGCTACAAATCTGCAAGGTACCAGTTGACCAGTTGACAGCTGTACAGTCAGCCACATGCAGACTCCTGCCGAGATGCAATTAATCTTTGATGACTCGATGCGATGATTCTCATGCTTTTAAAATACATATATAGCGGTGTTCATCGCGCATCGATTGGCCGGCTACATGTTACCAGTCACAAGTTGACAGCATCGACCATCAAACAGCACAATTTGCCTCAAGCTTTCGGCTTTCAGATAAACCTTGAATAAGACCACGTCGATCTCAGATGCATCTAAAATTAAATGCCAAAATCGAGTGCATGGCCCTGCATTAGTCGTCCCCAGCTCCACAACATACAGAATGACGGGTCTTATCGTAGATGCAATTTTGTGACCCAACCTCGCATGCATCGTCCTTCTTAAAAAAAAAAAAAAAAAACAGACAAGTAAACTACGTAAATTTGGACATGACATGACACATTCCTGTTGAGCGTGGCAAACGGCATGACGCAGGTACCAGGGCTTGGATGTAATGGCCGTATCGGGAAATCATTCCACGATGTATACGACCAGAACACCCCCTTTTTTGCGCCACGGCCTTGCTGTCACGATCGGAACTAATCTTTCCAGCGGAAGAGCAGCCCGTCACGCTGAGTTGTTTTGATCGATAGGATACCTGACCATTGCCAGCATTTCACCGCATCGATTCACTGCTATTCGCTGGGCTGCCTAAAGAAATCTTGAATTCAACAACATAGCCTGGAAAGCACTTCCGCTTAGCCGGACTGGAGTAAAAACACCAAATAATAGACCACTACCAGACATTAGAAGCTGGTTGCTTTAGACTCTTAGAAGAGCGTTAATGCTGTGCACGACCGGCGACGTCATGGCTGGTGCGACTGCACTAAACGCGTCTCCCACACGGACGCGTCGATTGCTCCTGCCCCACACCCGTCAACACTGCACCAAGCATATTATTGATTGTTATCATTCTCTCAATGCCGCAGGATTTAATGCTTCGACCAATGCTCAGTCTCAATTTCCGATGAGCCATTTGCTGCCAACATGAACGCATAGTGGTACAATGGGGAAGAAGAGGAAGCGCCCAGCTAAGCCGACGACCGCCGGTGGACTCAACCCCAAACGCCGCAAACAAGATGGAGACCCACGCCGCTCGACACAGAGCCACCCTGTTTTATCACGGTACTACCCGCGAGTAGTGAGTCTAAGGCAGTACCTGCTCGAGGAACTGCCGTCTACTTCCAAAGCACGAAGGCGTCGAATTGCGTCTCTGGGGAAGCCCCGTCACAAGGATGTTGAGAAAGAGGCCAACGGCGACAGCGATGAGAGCGACAAGAACCTGGCTATGTTGTTGGACCAAACGCTCATCGGAGTTTTTAAAAATACGACATCTGTTTCTGTGGTGAAAGCTCGTCAGAGAGAATTTGCTGCCTTTACGCAGTCAGAAGAACGGTCGTTGCTCTGCACTGACACCGGGGCTTGCAGCCCTCAGTCCGAGGTAAGATATCAGTTGAGCTGCTTGCTGTGTGACTCTGTATCTGCGCGTGGCGATCTAACCGACCTCGCACAGGTAGTCGACTTTGCTATTGCAACCATCTTCAATCGCACGACGGGCTCGGACCGGAAGCCACAGCATGTCTTGGCTAACGGTTTCCAGCGTGTTACGCGAAAGCAGATACTAGACTACAACATAGGTGCCCTGGACTACAACATCCCCGGCCTGGTGTCCCAGTTCCCTAATCACCATGTAGCTGCACTCAAGAAGGCGCCATGGAAAGACCTTCTCGGCCTACTCGGAGTAAATGGAGACGACATTATGATCGGACTGTTGCTCGACTGCGGCATATTCTGCTGTGTAGACGAGCACAAATCAGCCTTTCACCAAATTAGCGGTATGTAATGAAGATGTGCACTACTTTTCCAAAGCTGAACAGTTTCATCAGGGGTCTACCTGTCAGAATTAGAGCCCCTAGAGGAAGTGACGACAGGGCTCAACCCTGATACCAAGTTGTCTGGTGACACTGCATCCAGAAAAACTTCCAACTCAAAAAACGCCGCCGAAACCCTGCACAAACCAAACAGCATCGTTTTTGTCCGACGGCGAATGTTGTACGCCCGCCCAGCACTTAATGCAAGAGGGGAAATCCGTTTTGGCTTGAGGCACATTCGTAAGTTAGCCACTCACTTTTGACTTGCTCTCTAACTCTTGGATTAGACGTACTGAATCGTTTTCCAAATTCGGACGACCCAATCCACACTATTCATGTAATGAAATACATGTTTCCTCGACAGTTTGGCTTGCATAATGTGTTTACATCTCAAGTTGATAACCGTCAGACTGTTCAGCCTTTTAAAGACTACACACTGCGCGAAGACGAAATTGCTCAATCAGAAAAGCTACAAAATGCAACACATCCACAAAAAATACCCAAGGTGCCAAAGCGCCTTCGTGGAAGTCCTTTTCAGCTGGTCAAAAAGCTGCAGAAAAGAAACCTTGGTTGTTCTTTCACGGAGTTACTGAAGCATTATTGCCCTATTGAAGTATGTCCAGTCTGGCCTTTCGCAAATACCTCTTCTCACAGCTGTAGGAAATTGGCCCTGCTAAACTCAATTCGCTGCCAGCAGTATCTGATCTGAAAACATCCCAGCAGCTTGCTACCCAGATGTCATTGCCGGCTTCGGCAAGATCAGGATCCTCTCAGGCATCTCATGTCGATGGGGAATCATCCAGCGCAGTTGCCAAACATACAACGACACAGAAACATTGCTTAACGGATTATGCAACTCCCATATCCTCAGTTTCCGCATTTTGTCGCGCAGTCCTTCACAAGCTGGTTCCAAGAGAGTTCTTTGGCCTTGGCCAAGAGGGAATAGCAAATCAACAAAGTCTAATGAAGCAAATTGACCGATTCATTCGTTTGACTCGGTTTGAAAGCCTCACACTGCATGAAGTTTGCCAGGGCATAAAGGTATGTGTCAGTCGCGTGGGACGTGCTCCTGGCTAACTTGTCAGGTTACTTCTCTTAATTGGCTTAAGCCTCCGAATTGCCAATGTGCAAATGGCGACAAAGTATCCCTTTCTGAAATTCGCAAGCGAACTGAGATTCTACATGAGTTGGTCTATTACATATTTGACTCATTATTGATCCCGCTCATCCGCTCTAACTTTTATGTGACCGAATCCCAAGTCCACAGAAACAAGTTGTTCTATTTCCGACATGATGTGTGGCGACGTATGATCGAAAAGCCATTGGCAGATATGAAAGCTTCTATGTTTGATGAAATCAAGCGCGACAAAGTCTGTCGTATTCTTGGACGAAAGAAGCTGCCAGCTAGTGCGGTGAGACTGCTGCCAAAATCTACCGGCACGCGTCCGATCATCAACCTACGAAGGCGGATCACGAAGCGAGTGGGCAACCACTCTTACTTGGGACCCAGCATCAACTCGACACTGACGCCAGTTTTCAATATTCTCGACTACGAAAAGAAACAAAATCCGCATTTACTCGGCTCGTCTATGTTCTCTGTGGGCGAAATGTACCCACGCCTGAAGAGTTTTAAACAAAGTCTGAAGGGCGAACAAATGCAAGGGAGTTTCTATTTAGTGAAGTTGGATATCCAGTCATGCTTTGACACTATTCCTCAGCGTCGATTGATCTCGATGATTGAGCACATCGTGACGCAGCGTGTTTATCACGTTACGAAGCATGTGGAAATCAGACCAGGCGATGCACATCGAAACCATTTGTCGTCAGAGGACAAGTTACGCAATGCCAAGCCTATTCGCAAATTCACAAGCAAAGCAATCGGCCTCAGCGAGATACATAGTACTCCGCAGCCCATCAGTGCTAAGAGCACAAAAAGAAACACGGTTCAGGTCGACAGTGCTATCGCTAAGAATCATCAAGTGGACACATTGCTGGACCTGTTGGACGAGCATGTCAGGAAAAATCTTGTGAAAATCGGAAAGAAGTACTTCCGCCAAAAGAACGGTATTCCACAGGGCTCTGTGTTGTCGAGTTTGCTGTGCAACTTTTTTTACGGCGAGCTCGAGAGAGATGTCTTGAGGTTCTTAGACTGCAAAAACGCGATGTTGCTGCGGTTGATCGACGACTTCCTCCTTATAACGACAGATCCAGCCCTTGCAAGGCAATTTTTGCAGGTAATGATGAACGGCCAGCCGGCGTACGGCATCACGGTTAATGCTAGCAAGAGTCTCGTCAACTTTGAAGCTACTGTAAACGGAGCCAAGGTGCCTCGTTTAGTCGGATCGACACTTTTTCCCTACTGTGGTAATCTCATTGACACGTACACATTGGAACTGCGCAAGGACCGTGATCACGGCCGCGGCCAGGCGAATATTGCAGACACCCTCACAACCGAGTCGAGCCGAGTTCCAGGGCAGGCATTCCACCGAAAGGTACTGGCCTCGTTCCGACTACAAACGCATACCATGTTCCTCGACACTGAGCATAACAACTCCAAAGTGGTACTGTTGGGGATCTACACCAATTTTATCGAGACTGCTATCAAAATGTACCGATACTATAAAACTTTGAGACCGAGATCGCGGCCCTCGCCGGGTCTCGTTCTCCGCACAGTACAAGACCTTGTTGAATTCGCTACAAATTTCATCCACTCGAAGCGAAACCAAGTGCCTTCTACCACCGATACGGCACCTAAACGAGCATCTACCTGTGGCGTATATTCCCTCCAGATTCGCAATCTCTGCGCGGCAGCTTTCCGTCATGTGCTGTTAAGAAAACAGACCGCATTCGAATATGTGCTGAAGGGCTTGCAGCAGATGGAAAAGAGTAGTCGACCTAAGACTGATAGGGAGATTTTACTACTTCGACGGGTTATGAAGGAAGGAAACTCTATTTTTGACAACTGGAGATTCTGATATGTCACATATTGGTTGATTGATACCCTTTTGGAATTTGTTACATACAACACCTTTAAAAAAACTGCTCAATCCTCATCTTTCATAAACTCCTGCAGCCACTGGGTCCTACCAATACGACTCCTAATCCTCTTCCCAAACACCCACATGGGCAGCGTCAAGAAACAGACAAAAAGAAACAACCCGCCCAGCACACTAAACATGACCAACGCGCCATCCTGCTCCAGCCAATTATTGACAAAATACGTAAAGCCAAAGGTAAGCAAATTCCGCGCATTAACCGAGACAAACACCTCCTCACTCAGCTGCGGATAACAGTCAATGACATACCCAAACACGCTCGTCGACGCAAACGCCATGGACATATTGGCCAACCCAAAAGTGAGAACGGGGCCAGACCAGTGCGTCGCAAAGTGCACGGTGGCGCCAAATCCAAAAAAGCCCGCAGCGCCCAAGATGGCGACGATGATGATCAGCGGAAGCCGGAATTCGGGCTCGTAGATGCCCCGGTTTCGGTTGGTGAGCCAGATGCAGATCCAGTCGTTCATCGGGCCGGAGACGACTTCGCCGATTAGGGTCAGGATAAAAGGGCTCAGGCTGATCAGGCCTGTTTCTGAGATGGAGAAGTTGTATGGAGGGGCTACGAAGATGACGCCGTTGACGACGGAAAAGACGACGATCCACGTTAGGGCTATGCCGTAAAGGAGGAAGCCCCAGAAGACAGCTGGGTAGAAAAAGAGGATGAATGGGCGGGCGAAGATTTTGAACGGCGAGGCCTTGGAATGGTGGCCGGTGAAGATCCGTAGGCTGGAGAGGTATGACTGTTTTGTGAAGTTGGTATCCTGAATTTCGAGGGAAGCGTTCCTAATTTCCTCATGCTCCTCTAGCCTAGCGGTCTTGTCGGTAGAAGAAGAAGCGAGGTCTGCGAAAGACGACGGACGTCGAAACGTCGACTCAGGAACAAACAAGACGATACCCACAAGCAAGACGCCAAACAGAATTGCACAGATCCAAAAGGTCCATCGAAAGCCAAGATTCTGGATAATGTATCCGGACATCAGCGAACCACCTGCAATACCGCACATGAGGAACAAATTCCACACTGCGATTCTCGTCCCACGCTCGTGCACAAAGTAGAGATCCTTGATCGTCGCAAGAACCAAAATCTCATACGGCGCCATCCCCAATGCTGACACTATTCGAGCCGCCAGGAAAGAATCGTACGACTTTGACGCGGCAGCCCAGATACTCGTGACGAACATGATCACGCTGGCGAATATGTAGATCGGCCGCTTGCCGTAGATCTTGGCGAGCGGGTTGATGAAAAACACGCATACGCCCAGCGTCATTGTGAGCCAGGCGGTGGCCTGAGACAGAGTATTGACGCTGATGTCGAGCTCGGCGGAGACCTGGACGAAGCCGGGAGATAACATGGGACCGAACGCGCCGACGACGGCGGCGGAGAGGCCGATGATTAGGAGGATGAGTTCTTTTTTCCATTGCGGCCACTGAGAAATAATCTTAGCATTCTCGTAATGAGGGTTCTATTTGCTCGGTACTCACGTTCAGTGGATCGTTTGGTGAGTTGGATGGCTGTGGCACGAGAATGATGTGGGAGAACTTTCCTCGACCGTGCTTCAGCTGATCTAGAGGGATGTGGGCATATTCCGGGGGAGGTTCAGTCGACTCTTTGTCGCCCATGATTGCTATTTTGTGTTGTGAGCAACTGAATAACTGCACTCTGCTTGTTATGGCTGATCGCCGACTTACCCGTCCCCGGCACCAGCTCCATCTTCTTGCATTCTAGAATTCCAAACGGCATGGTGAACAACGTGCCTCACTCACGGGCCATATAAACAGATGTTGTTTTGAGGTGAAATAATCCGTCCAAAGAGAAGGAACAAAAGAAGAAAGAACAGACGAAGACGAAACCTCCGAATGCTGACGCGCGAGTAGATAAGGAAATGTCACTTTGGGCTGCTCCACGTCACCACCGTCAAATGCTCGTCACCTGCCCAAAAAAACGGGGTTTTTGACGTAGGAAAGGGCGTTAGGAGCTGACACTGTTACATAGCTCGCAAATTGGCCAGCTCATGGTGCATTAATAATATAACCATGGCCGAAAGACTCAAATAGGGGGAAGACGTTCAGAAATGTAGAAGGGGGAGCTCCGGCGCTAACCCACGGCACTTCAAAAAGGGACCGGGAAATACCCGATCCGCACACGCTCATTGGTCCTGGGCCTGAGCAGCGGCGGAATAAGTAGCTTTGCGGGGCCCCGCAGCGGTTCTCCCGGGGAGAAACAAGCTTTACACATCACCGTCTTTTCATTACGAGTCTATACGAGTCTATACGAAGATTGTATTGATGTGACGTATAGTAGTATATTCGCAGTCGATCGAAAGTATTATTACTTCTCTTTCTGTATTTCCGCTGCAACAGCGTCGTATACTTCATACGCATGCTGCTCCGAGTCAAAATCCAACAACCAAGCCTCTCGCTGTAGCTTCAGCACCTCTGGGTTCTCCTTGACCCGGTCAAAGTCCGCCTTGTGCCATTTATCCCGCGTTGTCTCGCCCGTCTTCTGTGCTTTCAAGACGCGGTCGTACCGGATTCGCTCGTACGCGCGTAGAGCCTCGGTCACGTTTGACCGACTGCCGCATTTCTCTAAACAGACTGCCAGCGTGGTTCCGTCTTCCATGGATTGGGATGCGCCTTGGATAGATGTCGGTAGGAACGGGTGTGCGGCGTCGCCGATCAAAGCAATGCGTTGTTTGGGGCTGATCCAGGTGGGTAGGGGATCGCGGTAGATTAGTTTCCAGTCGACAAGGTAGTCGGGGGGTGTGGCTTTGACAATCTCTTGCACAACTGGATCCCAGCCTTCGACTACTTTGAGACAGTCCTCTATCTTGCCGGGCGTGGACCAGGAATCTTCAATGTCGGCTTCGTCCTGCTAAACATTAGCATACTACACCTTTTTTACTATAGATAAATAGAAAGGAGGCTATTTACCTTGTGTGTGCAAACCCAGCTAAAGTCCTTTCCATTCTTCAGCGAGGCTGCGAGAAAGTGAACATCTGGTCCGACCCATGCATAATGCGAGTCCCCATTCTTCCACAAATGGTCAGTCAGCGGCGATGTAAGTTTCGAAGAGTCAAACCACGATCGAAAAATGGCGTAACCTGACGATCTAGGCTTGTCCTCGTATCCCAGAACGATCTTTCGTCCTCCAGACCGAACGCCTTCGGCTGCGAAGACCACATCCGCTGTGAACCTTTGCTCTTCTTGACTGGAACTATCAACTTGTTTCACCACAACACCGGCCTCGCTCTCCGTCTCAAAGTAATCCACCACGCGGTGGCCCAACCTAATATCGATTCCGCGGGCCAGCGCGTGATTAAAGACAATTTCATGGATCTCGCCTCGATGGCCGTTGAATTTCTTCCCAAAAGACTCCTCATCATGCCAGTACTGTGTGAAAAGTGATTCACCCTGGTACGTCACGAAATGGATACCGTCGCTCTTGTGACAAATTGGATCCATAGCCTCTTCAACCCCTTCCCACTTTTGGAAAATGCGTCCGCTGTTGGGGCCAAAGGAGATGATGTCGCCGAGGATCCTGAGCGCCGGGAAAGCTTCGAGAACCTGGACATCGTGGCCTTTGCGATGGCATTCAATGGCGGCAGTGAGGCCGGCAAAGCCAGCACCCACGATCAGCACCTTGATTCCTGTTGAGGGTTTGCGAGAAAATCCAGACATTGTTGAAATCAAAATTGAAGTAGAAGTCGTTCAAAGACTGGGGGACTGGCCCTGGACTGTTGTTAACATATTGATTGAATCACATTATCTCTCGCAGGTCCGCTATAGTATCACCGCGGGATATCCTCGAATATGCTTCTAGTAATTACTAAGAATTCTCAAATGTCTGTTGGTTCTCTCTCTGTATGATTCGACTATCTGCGGGGGAGAAGTCATGAGGCCGGCAATCCCCCACGGGGTTCCCGGAGCGTTCTCCATTCTCCAGAGTACCAGTAATCCTTCCCCGCTCCAGATGCGCTTCATTGTGGGACACTGACTGTGACCTAAATGAAAATGATCCGTTGCTGTTGTCAGACTGCATTTGAAATTGCTAATTATGATCACAACGTGAAAGCCGACACTGAGGCTGTCACTGTCCTGGTCTCCCAGAAGGATATCCATCATGTCAGCGCTTATATTATCCAGTTTCAGCGCCGTCTTTCAGTCGTGGTACATAATTCCAGCCACCGCTGCGTCAATACTACTTGGAATCATCATCCATGACTGGATACTCTCTCTGCGCATGCCTCCAGGGCCGCGGCCACTCCCCTTCATCGGCAACAAACCTCTAATCCCAACGTCATCGCCATGGATCCAATTCGAAAAATGGTCGAGAACATACGGGCCAATATTCACACTCTGGATCGGCAGGCGACCAACAATAATCATCTCCGACCCCAATATTGCCGTCGACCTGCTCGAAAAACGAAGCAACAAATACAGCTCTCGCCCGCGGTTCGTCGTTATGGGCGAACTGTACTGGGAAAACGCGAGCATTCTCGTTCAGCCGTACAGCAGAGAATGGCAGATTCGACGAAAGTTGTTACATCAAGCGTTGAACCCGTCCGCTCTGCGTGTGTACAAGCCCGTTCAGGAAGCTGAGGCAACGAGGTTGTGCCATCAGTTGTTGTCTCGGCCAGACGCGTTTGAAGGAATTATGGATCGGTTTACGGCAAGCGTGGTATTTAGTATCGCGTACGGTCATCGAATTGACTCGATGAATGCAAATATTATTCGCCAGCGGTTGGACTTTATGCAATATTCGGCCTCTCTCAATGTGCCTGGACGGTACCTGGCTGAAAGCATACCGGCTCTAAAATACATGCCAAACATCTTGGCTCCTTGGAAACGAGCTATTCAGAAAAAAGGACGCGTTGAAGCTGATACAAACATGTCGCTAGTCCGCGAAGTACAGAATGAGATGGCAACGAAGAAAGATCTTACGGATTCATTGACAAAGCTTCTTCTCAAAGCCCGCGACGAGGATCCCGCGTCGTTTTCCCTGCTCAGCGAGAAAGACTTTTCGTTTATTCCGGCATCATTGTTTGGGGCTGGGAGCGACACAACGGCGAGCACACTGTGCAGCGGGATTTTGATGCTGATCACGAATCCGGTTACTCTCCAAGCAGCACACGCCGAGCTCGATGCAGTTATTGGGACGGATCGATTGCCAACTTTTAATGATGAAAAGTCACTGCCCTATATCGATGCTCTGTGTAATGAGATTCTCCGTATCCGCCCCGTCGCTGTCCTGGGGGGTACACCACACGCCAACTCCGAGTCAGATACATACCGAGGATACTACATCCCAGAAGGCACAAACATTCTGTCCAACTCATGGGCCATCAATCTCAACCCACGCTACTATCCAAACCCGCATCATTTCAACCCTCTTCGCTTCTTGCCAGATTCGGTGCCGCCTAGTTCACTGGAATACCTTCCAAAGGGCTATGTTGAATCCACGCCACAGGAAAAGGGCGAGCCGCACCCGTCCAAAGACGGACACAGCTCGTTTGGATGGGGACGACGAATATGTCCGGGGGCGGGACTGGCTCGAAATTCGTTATTTATAGCCGTCGCGAAGATGCTGTGGGCATTTGATATCTTGCCATACACGGAAGCAGATGGGTCAACGAGGCGATATGACACTTTTGCGTACACGGAAGGGTTTAATATACGCCCGAGACCGTTTGAATGTGTGATTCGGATTCGTAGCGAGAGGCATAGAGAAGTGCTGGAGCGGGAGATGATCGAGGCCGAAAGGATAATGGCTCGATTTAGTGCATTTGCGGAGTAGCTTTAGAATTACTGACTATATGAGTGACGGAAAATGACACTTATACACGTACGTATATGCATACTGTAAGGGGAAATGACACATCCAGTATCCGTACAGATTATTCAATATGTGTATATGTGTCTGATACTATAAAGATATGAGTCTGACGCATAGAGGAGCGTGCTAATTCTTTCCCAAAGGGGAAGGCACCGAATGGGGCCCGTATATCTCGTATTTGTGAGCAGCTGATTGGCCAGAGGACAATAAATTGCGCGGGGAAATCGGAGACAACGGCCGACAGTCCAATGAGCGCTCGGCTTGGCATCGCATAAGGCTATGCATTACTTTTTATTACTTGTTATTCTTCTTCACCTGACGAATTTGGGGGCGTCTATGCACAACTGTGTCTTGTGCCGCTTTTATACTGCTGTTGTGGGAGAGTTATGCTAGGATAGTCCTCGTGCGTCCTGCACAAACTTGCACAATCTGCATTAAGCGAGTGTGTTGAGAAGCGCTGTTGGGATGAGCAAACTGCAGCAAATGGGGGGGGGGGGGGGGGGGGGGGGGGGGGGGGGGAAAGGGTGCTAAAAGCCCCTAATAATCGATGAGTATATAGCTGAGCTTATAATTAATCTCATTTTAATCATCTACCCTGATAATTAAAGCTTCCTGTGTACTTTCTCTCTCGCGCGCATCGACTGCGAGCCTGAGGAAGAAGAGCTCCTTCCTCCCCCCGCACTTCGCTCCTTCGCGTCGACGCGGTTGCCCGGGTGGCATGGCGCACACCGGTATTTCTCTCCTACACCATCCACGTTGAAACTGCAGCTCACCAACAAAATCAGAGGTAGCGGGTGGTGACACCCCCGATTTAGTTCACGCCGATGGGACGAGCGACTCGGTGACAGAGAAAGAACTGCGACATGACGCGCGCGATCTTGAAAGTGGCTCGACGCCATCTGAAAAGCCCGAAAAGGCTGATGCCACCACCTTCTCAGAACCTCGCGATCCGAATGTGGTCGACTGGGATGGGCCGGACGACCCCCAGAACCCGATGAATTGGACCCTCAAGCGGAAGCTGATCATCACGGGCTGTATCTCCATGATCACTCTCTTGACGTATGTTGTGGCGACTCCCTGTATAGCCATGGGCTTATAAGGCTACCTCTAACATTTGTTTAGACCGCTGGGCTCGTCCATGTTCGCTCCTGGTGTTCCGCAGGTCATGAGGGATTTCAAGTCGGATAACATCTACTTGGCGTCCTTCGTCGTGTCTGTCTATCTGCTTGGCTACAGTTTCGGGCCACTTTTGATTGCCCCGTTGTCGGAAATATACGGCCGTGCACCTCTCTATACGAGCTGCAACTTCCTATTCACCATCTTCAATGTAGCCTGTGCCCTGGCACCCAACATGGCCGCCCTGATCGTTTTTCGGCTTTTTGCCGGTCTGGCTGGAAGTTGTCCGCTGACAATAGGGGCTGGTACACTTGCAGATATGATTCCGGCACACCGTCGAGGTGCTGCCATGTCCGCATGGGCACTGGGGCCTCTTCTAGGGCCTGTCATCGGTCCAGTTGGTAAGTACGAGGTATATAGATAGCTTTTTGATAATGCTAACTCGACTTCCTAGCGGGTGGATACCTTACCCAGGCAGAAGGATGGCGGTGGACGTTTTGGGTGTTGGCTATTGCGGTATGTCAACAGTGCAGCCTGCTTCAATAGCTCGAGTCTGACGGTTTATTGAATAGGGAGGCGTAGTGAGCATCATAGCAGTACTGTTCATGCGTGAATCTTACGCCTATGTTATTCTCGACCGAAAAGCCAAGCGATTACGAAAAGAAACAGGAAACCCAAACCTGCGTTCTGTCCTGGACACAGGGAAGTCACCTCGCGATTTGTTCGCATTCTCTATCGTCCGGCCTACAAAGATGCTCTTCCTGTCTCCGATTGTGTTCCTTCTTTCACTTTACGTTGCCGTCATTTACGGTTACCTGTATCTGCTGTTCACCACGATGACCACCGTCTTTGAGGATAACTACGGCTTTTCGCAGGGATCAGTAGGCTTGGCTTATCTGGGCATTGGCTGTGGATCGCTGATCGGGCTTTTTGCTCTTGGTATCTCATCGGATCGCCTTCACCAATATTTGACCAAGAAGAACGGAGGCGTACCCAAACCCGAGTATCGCCTTCCACCCATGATCCTTGGCTCATGGTTCATCCCCCTTGCTCTGTTTTGGTATGGATGGACGGCTGAGAAACATGATCACTGGATTCTGCCTATCTTGGGAACTTGCTGTCTCGGAATAGGAATGTTAATGGCTTTTGTACGTTTTTACACTCCCCTTTCAAATCAAAAAGTAGTTGACTCTGCTAACATGCGCTGTCCAGATGTGTACGTCAACATACCTCGTCGACGCATACACAATCTACTCTGCGTCCGCAATAGCAGCCAACACTGTCTTTCGCTCCTTGCTCGGAGCACTGCTGCCGCTTGCTGGAAACAAAATGTATGACGCATTGGGTCTCGGGTGGGGGAACTCGGTTCTCGGTTTTATTGCGCTGGCTCTCGCTCCATTGCCATTGGTCTTTTACAAGTTCGGCGAACGAATTCGCACGAGCAAGCTGTTTCAAGTCGAATTCTGAGGTTTTGTGTTACTGTATATCAAGAAAAGATTCAACGACAATCGGAATCTTACTACATCTGGAAACTACGTGGGTCCTGACAAAGAAATTCATGGCTAAAAGGGTAAATATCCTTGCGGGGGAGAACGCAATTCAGCCTAAAGACAGCATTGAAGCTCTCGGAGAAGCCTACCCCGCAGAACAATTCGTACAGTAACACGTAGTATACTGCCGGAGTTTCTCCGTGTTGGGCATCATTGAATGAGAATAGTAAATAGAAAACTTAGCTCACGTTACAATTTATAATCTAAAGAGATAAATTAGGCTAGGGACCATCTATTCGTGGAATTATAACCGTCTTATTTTCCACTTCTCCTGTCTTGCTTTTAGCCTACATTTTATAACGCCCAAGCCACAAACCAGGAACTTTGAAAATGATTACCAACGACTTGACAGGGTCTCGACTGATATACCAGTTCGACTCTGAAAAAGTATGGATTGAACCCTGGGGCCCCAACGCCGTTCGTGTCCGGGCAACGCACCTGCCGGAATTCCCACACAACCAAGACTGGGCTCTATCACCGGACCTCAAGCCTGCTTCTCCTTCAACTACTCTCGCCATTGACGACCATGTAGGCGGCACATTAACCAACGGTGCCATCAGCGCAACCATCTCAGCGCGCGGCAAAATCACCATCCACAACACGCACACCGGGAAGCTGCTCCTCGAAGAATACATGCGCAACCGCAATGACCAGCTCGACCCGAAATGCTCGGCACTGAACATCGAAGCGCGCGAATTCAAGCCCCATGCTGGGCGGGACGATTATCATCTGACCCTCCGACTGGAAAGCGTGGATCGGAAGGAGAAGATTTATGGCATGGGGCAGTACCAGCAGCCGTTTCTGGATCTCAAGGGAATCGACCTTGAGCTTGCGCACCGGAATTCCCAAGCGACTGTGCCGTTTGCAGTCTCGTCGCTGGGATATGGGTTTCTGTGGAATAATCCCGGTATCGGCCGTGCTGTGTTGGGAAAGAATGTCATGTCGTTTGAGGCATATTCGACAAAGGTATTGGACTACTGGATCGTGGCTGGAGAGTCTCCCAAGGAGATTGTCGAGGCATATGCAGATGTTACTGGTAAAGTGCCCATGATGCCCGAATACGGACATGGGTTCTGGCAATGCAAGCTTCGGTATCAGACACAGGAAGAGTTGCTTGAAGTGGCAAGAGAATATCGTAGACGAAACCTGCCGATTGATCTCATTGTTATCGACTTTTTCCACTGGCCACTACAGGGAGATTGGAGATTTGACCCTGTTTACTGGCCGGATCCTGGTAATTCTCCTTCCACGCATTGAGAGATGTGAAACAGATGTTAATGAAAACAGATGCAATGATCAAAGAACTCGACTCCCTGAAAATCGAGCTCATGGTATCAATCTGGCCTACAGTCGACACAAGGTCAGAAAATTACGAGGAAATGCGAGAAAAGGGATACCTCATTCGCACAGACCGCGGAATCCGCACAGCAATGAATTTCCAAGGCGAAACCGTGCATTTCGACGCAACACATCCTGGTTCGCGAAAATACATATGGGACAAGGCACACAAAAACTACTTTTCCAAGGGGATCCGAGTCTTTTGGCTCGATGAAGCCGAACCCGAGTACACTGCGTATGATTTTGACAACTACCGATATCACCTCGGATCGAACGTGACAATAGGAAACATCTATCCCAAGGAATACGCACGAGCGTTTTACGAGGGACAGACAGCTGCAGGACAGAAGAACGTCGTGAACCTCTTGCGCTGCGCTTGGGCAGGATCACAAAAATATGGAGCGTTGGTATGGAGTGGCGATATTGCATCGAGCTGGGAGTCGCTTCGATGTCAGCTCGCTGCCGGGTTGAACATGGGTATATCGGGCATACCGTGGTGGACGACTGATATCGGTGGCTTCCACGGCGGAGATCCCACGCAGGAGCCCTTCAGAGAGCTGCTTGTACGCTGGTTTCAGTGGGGTGCCTTTTGCCCGGTGATGAGACTGCATGGAGATCGCGAGCCAAAACAGCCGCAACACGGAAAGACCGGGGGCGCGACGTGTTTGTCTGGAGCGCCGAATGAAGTGTGGTCGTATGGTGAAAAGGTATATGATATCTGTGTCAAGTATCTAAACATTCGCGAACAGCTGCGTGACTATACGCGGGGGTTGATGAAAGAGGCACATGAAAAGGGAACACCGGTGATGAGGCCGCTATTCATCGAGTTTCCAGATGACGCGCATGCATGGGAGGTTGAGGATCAGTATATGTACGGTGCAAAATATCTCTGTGCGCCGGTGCTGCATCCGGGCCAGAAGACGCGGTCTGTCTACTTGCCACGGGGAACTTGGTCCTTTTTCAAAGATGGAGCAATCGCTGGTGACCAGGGCGAGACCTTTGAGGGAGGCAGAATAGTGGATGTTGGTTGCCCTGTTGAAATGATGCCGGTGTTTATCAGACAGTAGAGGAAGCCTTTGTATACCGTACGGATTAAAAGAAACTACGGCATGGAACTATCAATTTGTCTTACCGCATCTTGGACTGATGATTATTAAATGAAATTTTATATTTCATATACAAGCAGCAGACTGTCAAACGGGCAAACATCCATTGATGCAAAAGACAAACAAGCAAACAGGAAAAAAGACAGCCTTACAATAAACATAGTAGGAAAAGGGAAAGACAAAGGGGTTGGAATTATTATAAAAATAACATAAAGTCCCTAGCCCATTTCTTCTCAGTGCTCACTTTCCCAACCTGCATCACAGCTACAATTAGGCTACATCCGATCACCGTCCCGAAGACTTGGTTCAACAAGAATTAAATAAGACCAAAATGGCTTATTCCCTGTCCAACGAGCGGACATATGCCGAGGTTAATGACGCAGACTACACCTTGGACCACACCAGATATGTTCCTATCTACGAAAGACAGTACGGGTATCCGACACCTAAAACGACGCTTGGTGCTATGGAAAAGCTTCCTGCAGAAGTGCTTGAAATGGTGCTATTTCAGCTTGATATAATATCACTTGGCAGATTACGACTGGTCAATCGACAAGCTGCGCGAACCGTAGACTCGATTCGCCACTACGAAAAAATCAAAACCAGCGCCCAAGTTGTACTTTGGGGGATCTCCCAAATTGAGACTGGGCGGTATATTTCTTACCAGGACCTTTGTGAACAGCTTTTTACTGCCAAATGTGAAAGCTGTGAAGATTTTGGCGGATATTTGTACCTAATTACATGCCGCCGCGTTTGTTTTCTCTGCTTCACTCAGAAAGAAGACTACCTTCCACTACAGCCTGGAGACGCTATTCGAAAATATGGACTTGATAAACAAGATTTGTGGAGTATACCTCAAATGAGAACTTTCGCCGGCTATTATTCACTAGGAAGATATCAATATTCGAACGTAACCACGCTGATCGACCATAGGGCTGCGCGGCAAGCTGGAATAGCTCAACACGGCTCCAAAAGCAAAATGGAGGATTTCTGCAAAGCTCAGTTGGAAACGAGACAGCACAGACATGACGTGCGAGCACGCCATTCAATACTAGTTCGGCAACCCAGATCCCAAGATCCCGAGGATAAAGAATCATCGAATCCTAAACGCTTTGCGTCAATTGTCCGTGCTCCTTTACTCAAGCGTGATGCTGCATCTCCTGAATGGGGGTTTCATTGTTCGGCTTGTAGATGGAACAGATTTGGTGACCGAGAACTTCATCGTAGAAGGAAATACACCGAAGAGAGTTTTAGAGTCCATATCAACAAGTGTGGGGAGATTGTGAACGGAAAGCATGTGCGCGAAACTCAACTAATTGTGAATCAAGGTTGAAAATATCGCATGTACTTTTAAGTTACAACAGAAACAACAAGATTATTCTTTAACAAATAACATCATCCACTCCCTTGGACTCCACGGATAAAGATACACAGCCACTATTTTATTCTTTATAGTAGTAGAACACAGCTTTAGAATATCAAAATTCCAATCATTTGACCGGCACTGCGTCAATTGATGCTCGCATGTTTTCGGTGAAACACAAACTAAACCACCCTGGCGGCTACTTTGGATTGAGTGACGGTCCGTTTCTCAGTAATAAATTCAAGTGCTTAAGATTATTTGCCAACATTATGGCGTGGAGAAAACGCAGACCAGCAAAACCAAGCATTTGCGTTGCCGCCGGGCTCGCTTTTAGCAATGTCGATCTCGGTCTGGAAACCCTACAGTAACGCGGATGCACCAATGTCAGTTCCCCATTTAGCGCCATTACTCTAAAAATAGTAGAACACTCGATACGCAAGAACCTTCTTCAGGTAAAGGTAAGGTTTCTTAGTGAACAGTGATTTTCGAGTACGAATGCTAAAGATAAAGGCGCAGTGCCAATGTCAACTAGTGCCAACTTCATTTAATATCTTGCAACATGTGAATATTTGAATTTGCATATATACAAACAGTCCTTTGCTGCACCTTCATACATTGATCATGCCTAGTCCTCAGAGTACGACAACTCACAGCCAACGAAACTTGGAACTCCTCCAGGCCGAGGCTGATGAAAACGATGACAGTTTTTTCCGCCTTCTAGTCAATGGTCAAACCATAAAATATGTCACCATTGAACCCGGCCTGTATCCTCTGGAAGACATGTGTTTCGGCCCGTCACTGTTGACTCTTCTTCCGGAATTCCCTCCAGGAGACTGGAACGATGGACTGGTAGCCAAAAATCCCCGCAACGGCGAACCACACTTTGCGCATGCTATCCAGACTTGCTTCCCGGGCATCAAGAATCAGTGGCACGGAACGTATGTGGATTACATTGATTTGAAAATTGGAGAGAAACTACGAACAGGGATTTATGAAGTGACATGTCCACAATTTGATACTGTTGTGGTCGCCAAGTTTGCTCGCTTCGAGTGGGAAATTCAATACCTAGAGAACGAGACCACTGCCTACGAATGGGTACAAGGACATGAAATCGGACCCAAATTTTTGGGTCATTTAACCGAAGATGGGCGGGTAATTGGATTTCTGATGGAATGCATCAGAGACGCATAGCATGCCAGCCCAAATGATCTGGTTGTCTGCCAAGATGTAATTCGGCGACTGCATAATTTAGGAGTCCATCATGGCGACACGAATCGATTTAACTTTCTTGTTCGTGGTTCAAAAGCGGTCTTGATTGATTTTGACTCGGCCCGGAAATGTAACGACCAGGATGCGCTTCACAAGGAGTTTGAAGGCTTGTCAGAACGTTTACATGACACTTCTCGGGCAGGAGGTGGAGGACTTCTTCCACAAAGTTCTTCCAAACCATGATACTTCTTTCTGCCCGATTAGGCTTGTTGCCTTGCTTGATTCTTTAGTCAATTACCCATTTTTAATATCAGCTTTAAATCATTATTCTAGCACACATTTTTTTAGAAACAATCTGCTATATATAATGAGAGGAGAATAGTTTGTCTTTGTTGCGAATATGACATGCAATTTCAAATAAGACCATCTTCAAGAAACCAAAAATATTTACCATGGACGTACACCATCATAGTGAAGAAACTTGCCCACATCTGCATCTCGCTCACCCTCAAGTACACTCAATAACAGCTTTCCCGAATCCTCGGCAGGCCGAGCGCGCCCACCGGCAGTGATTGCTTCTGGGCTCGTACCTCGAAGATTAGACTCGACGAGACCTGGGCAAACAGAGAAGACTTTAATTCCTTGAGGCGCAAACTCCTTGTGATCCTCTACCATGACCATGTTCATTGCCTGTTTGCTCACGCGGTATCCAATTCCTTTCCACGCCCCAAAAGGAGAGCCAGGAGTTGAGGTCTCGGTTACCGATCCCAGAGAGCTAGTGATATAAACCAAGTAGGCACTAGCCGACTTGAGCAGCAAAGGCAGAAAAGCGCGCGTCGTGAGAGCTGCGCCGACAACATTTGTCTTGAATTGCGACTCGAGCTCGTATTCAAGATCCTCGGAGAGAACGCAGATGCCGGCGTTGTTGATAAGCACATCTACTCTGCCAAGCTCTTTTTCGATTTGCTTTGCCGCTGCTGAAATTGAGGATTTATCATTCACGTCAATTTGAACCGTTGACAATGAGCCCTTTGTGTTGGGATCCGATTGCAGACTTTTGACAGCTTCCGCGCCCTTGGCTGTGCTGCGCGCTCCAATGATGACATGGTAATTGGCAGACGCCGCCGTCAAAACTTTTGCTGTTGCATAGCCAACGCCAGAGTTGGCTCCTAAAGTACAATTAGTAGTGAACGCAGAAGAAAATAGAATTGTAGGTACCAAGGGACAAGTCTTACCAGTTATCAGGACGATTCTCGATGTTGATGTCATGGTGCTGCGCTGGAAAAAAATCCGGACTCAATTTTGTAGAAAATAAACTTCAAATGCTGAGAATAAATGTATACTGAGGCTTAATTAAATTCATTTTTTTAACGTCCAGATGCTGGTATTTATATGCTCGGATGCGCCAACTGGTAAATCAGCATGTCGGAGGTAGCTGGTAAACCCGCCCGAAGACCCGAGAACCCGATTTACCACCGTGGATTTATATCCCCTCGATTGTTACAAACCATAAAACAGGTCATCATGGCGGATATCATAGCCAAAACTCGCATAGAAAGTTACTATCGTCCCACTCACTACGGCGATTTATGCAGTTAGGGCTTGGACTTGGGTTTTCCGAGAATGGTTAGGGGCGGCCGCCTAGGAGCGCCTGCGGTATAAATGGCCCGGCTCTTGAAGGATCATGTATCTCGATCCTCCCAGATTAATAATCCCCGACATAACCTCGGGGTTTTCGGAATCAGAATGTTGATGTCGGTACGATTGGTTTATTCTGATGGTATGTCGCCGCCGTGCCTCGAAGTAGTTCAAAAAAGCATAAGTGCTGACGCTGCAAGACCATTCCCCAGACCCTAACATTATCATCCACTGCTTGAGAAATGAGATGCCTTGACGACCAGAGGAACTCTAAGCACAGAATAAAATGCTGAAAATATGTTGCATCATCTATTTTTTCATGCTCAGGAAGAGTACGCGTGTAGAAATATGAAGCCCTAGACAATAGGACGAAGGCGTTCGCTCATGTTGGTGGTATCCTCGGCTGCATTGAGTACAAGTGGCAGGTGGTGCTTCGCCCCACCTTTATGGCGCATGAACGTTATGGGAGCGTGGAACCCAGCCTGCAAGCTGGTTAGTGAGATCCTGGGAAGCCTGCAAGTCGATTAGTGAAATCCTGGGAAGCCTGCAACATTTGAGGTTATATATTACCCCTGAGTAAACCCCTGAGTAAGCGCCTGAGTAAGCGATAAGCTATCTTAATAACCACCCCCTTACAGTGAGGCCCTATCGCAACAATATTATTTGCAACTCACATGTAAGAGAATTTCATCCTAAAAAGGAAATTTGAGCGTTTGAGCTGCCAAAACATTTGATTTTTATTTTGAAAAGTGTTTCGTACTAATAATCGCTACACTACGTTCCGCGATTAGAATTCAATTTCTTATCATAATATAATCAACGTATCAAATAAACATTAGATAACATTGGATGACATTGAACATTAAACAACGGGAGAGCGATGGAGGCATAGGTATTTCATATCTAACCCATTGATTAGTTTCAATTACTATATCACTGATATGATGCCAGCATCAAGATATTGAGTGGATAAGACTAGTTGCAGGTTGGATAGGGATGTCACATAGTGGTGGAGAGCCATGGTCGGGCAAACCAAGTGCATGACTCAACTGCAAGTTCAGACCTGCTATCGTCTTTGGTGAGGAGTTTATATATATGAGTGTGGGAGGTTGTGAAGTACCTGGTTCAAGGTCCCAATCAATCGATTTGGAAAAGGTTCCATGTTGGAAACAATGTACCTGTTGCACGCACCATCTTCCAGTAAAACATCCTATCTAAAGAGGCCAAGTAACAAATGGCCCCTTCATAAATACTAGTCCAGATACCAAAATATCTTATGCAGGAATAAGATCCACCTGTTCCACTGCACTGCAGTAGTGAACTCCTGAGGGTAGCAGGCTAATCGATAAAGCAATGTGGTCGTTTGGATTTTAGTCTTCAAAAAATTGCCGCCGAAAATTGCCCTTCGCGGCGAGTGTCGGTGGGAAATTGAGGTTTTGTAGTTCAGAGATGCATTCTCGGCTGGCTTTTTGTTCCAAGACAGCTAGTGAAACTCAAGCTGCGCCAAGCACCCACTATTTGACGTACGGGTTGGATCGTGCCTAAACAGAGCATCCTCAAAAGTTTTGTGAACGGTGCACCCCATGGCGAGGATGTTCAAAGGGAAACGTCTTTACATCATATTCGCCCATTGGACGATTGTTGTCCTTTCAGAAAGACTTGAGCACCTTCCACAGGTTGGGATGAGGACTGCCAAAACAGGAGGTCATCACGTGGGAAGATATGGAATATGGGAAAATATGTGCCAGATCGGGGCAAGTTGTTGAGCTGCAGCCTGAGCACGAGGCCTAGTCGGAAAATATCGATTCGGATACACCAGAGTTTCCTAGAGTATGAGAATTAGAAAAAGGTAGAACTTCAGGTCAGATATTTATGGCATATACTTACATGCAGGAACATATGGACTACTTTGCATCATCCTTGCACGGTAGCAGCAAGGATGCTGGCCATAGACCTATTTTTCAAGATTTCATAGCGGCCATGATATTTTTAGGAGGCCGAGAATATCCAACGTCAGTAGTTGCGTCGATAATGTTTGCTGAAGATTTGAAACATCATGCTTGATTCATGAGACTTCAAAGTGTCATGAAAATCTCAATCTTGATGTTTTCCGGGGAAGTGGGAGAAAATGTTGTGCCCAGTCGATTCAAGGCCAATGAAGAAAACATCCCTAACCTTGTTTTGGCGTACACATGAAAATGGAATGACTGGAGAATGGTGGAAGTATTTGATGTACGCTGGGATATCTTCTCAAATTGATTATTGAGCATCGATTGTGATTCTTCCAAGGAGAAGAGTCGACTGAATAGCTGACAGAAAGATGTCGACATCCGATAACATTGCCGTGATCAATCTTGGTCACTAGATTAACATTAATATTGGACTCAGGGAGACATGGGATGGAAGAGAATTTTGCTATCTGACCTGTTGAGAGCTGCATCAAAAGACCAAAGTTCCAATGGGCAGTCAATTTATGGTAGACAGGCGACAACATGATCCAACTTGAGAAGTTGATAAACCCACTCCTAGATACAGAGTCTGTTAGCCTGCCTTGATTGTGATCAAGGAAAATTACTGTTAAGAAAGCTTACCATGACATGGAACACAGGCTTGTCTTAAAAGCATTGAAGGACTGCCCGGTGATTTGGAAAACAATGTGCGTTATGGAGTTCAACATTGAAGCTTGCGACGATTCGCCGAATAAATATACAATTTTTTTTTGAAAGTTGTACGAGGCGGAGGAAATTCTGCGCTTAGCAAAAGCTGAAATCGAAACTTCTGGCAGGAAGGAGTGTCTTGTCCCAGGTGAAGGCAAGCCAGACCACTGCTTCACCGGTACGAAAAGGCTTGTACCGAGCTTAAAGATCAAACATAAAAAGGCACAACGGACAAAGAAAGACTAAGTATTACATGTGTAACTGTACATGTGGGCCAGAATCAAAAAGCCTTGGCGGCTAGATACCGTGGTCATTACCTGAATAGGAAATTATGAGAGTGCCCTGGCGGGACATGTGGTATCTGGCGAAGAGTGTGAATTTTTTTTCAAATGGAACCGCTACATGACAAAGATAAATAATCGGATTGAAAAAATTTTCACTGAATAGGAGAGCTGGGATAGTGGATCCCCGGTGAGGTTCTGGCATGGAGCCATCCATACACTTTATCAATATCGAGCCTCTGGACAATAGGAGCTGTCTGATACAAACAAAGGAAACGTAGCATGGGGTGCTGTCACTCCTGGATTATGATGATAAGCATACCCCTGTATCCCAGTTCGATTAGCCAATCGACGGGTCTGGACAAGCGTCTCCGATCCCAAATATTTCCCAATTCGGCAATCATCGCCCGGCTCCGCATCGCCGCAACAGCTCGGAGATGTCAACTGGAGTCAACAGGTAGGATTCGGCTTTAATCGCCCAAGTTCTAGATGCGTGACCGTGTAGACTAACTCGACTGAGCTACCGACCAGACGGCTTCCAAGACGGCTCCCAAGTTGCGACACCTCCAACACAAAAACGCCCTTGCATAGTTAATTCACGGGCAATCCCGGAGCACGACATTCTTCTCCCACTCAAATAATTTTAGAATCAAAAATCGGCTCTCAAAGATCCCATAGGGTCAGTGTTAGAAAGATTCATGTAAAATTGAAATGACCAGTCGGAGGCTCCCCGCAAAGCTGGGGATTTCCCCCGCATTCAGCCAGCACGATGATCGGAGACTTCCCCGGGCCAAGCCTTGTCGCCGCAACTGATCCGCTCGTGTTGGAGATGCGCCATGAAAATCTTTGCCTAGAATGGGCCGCTTCTGGCTGTGACTGGCGCGAGGCTTTGTTCGTCTCTTGGAAATGCCGTCATGGTTAAGATGCCTGTGCGCAAGGACTCGAACCAGGGAAAGTCTGCCGAGACATTCATGAATTCGGCAGCCGGAGTATTTAAGACCAACGCGTGTCGCTCATCGTAACTCGTCGATTTTAACGCCAATAAGCGCTGTATGGGGTTATATATACGAATCGCTCATAATGGGGGTCTTCAGCATGTTCAAACTCGACTTCAAAGCCCATAAATGGGCCCTTCTCTTCTGCGCCGTCTCCGCGATCGGTGCTCTAGTCTATGGCTACGACAACACGTACTACAACGGCGTGCTTGCCATGCAAGAATTCAAAAATGACTATGGAAATCACTACGAAGATGGCGCCAAAGCCCTGGCTGTGGACTTTTCCTCTCTGACTGCGTCTTCCATTTATATTGGCGACTTGCTGGGCGCACTCATCTCCGCGCCCATCAATGACCGCTACGGGCGAAAAGCTGTCTTTTGGTTTGCCTCAGTGTGTATTTTGGCCGGCGGCATCGCACAGGTGGCCGATACGCACTATGAGGGCGTTATCGTGCTTGGTCGGATTCTGATCGGCCTGGGTGTCGGGCAGTTCACGGTGACGTCTCTCCTATACATGGGAGAAGTGGCGCCGGTGGAAATTCGCGGACCGGCGCTCATGTCATTTCAGTTTCTGCAGTCGATCAGCCAACTTGTTGCATCGTAAGTGGTGGTTTTCTGTTGGTACGGGACGCGATCTAACATTCCAATAGAGGTATCACACAGGGGACCGAAAGCATAAAATCGTCACTCTCCTACAAACTTCCCATGGGTGGTCTTATCGTCTTACCTCTGTTTATGTTCATCAGTCTTCCGTTCATCCCTGAGAGCCCTGTATGGTATATCGTCAAGGGAAGGCCCGAAGCTGCTGCGCAGTCGCTCCGGAAAATCCACAGAAGCGATCCGACCTATGATCCAGCCGGAGATATTGCCACGTTGGAGGACATCAAACGAATTGAAGATTCGCAGGCCGAAACATCCAGTTGGAAGGCTCTGCTCGTCAACCCTGTTGAGCGGAAAAAAGTCATCTGGTCTGCCGGAGCTATGTACGCCCAGCAAATCTGCGGCATCTTGTTCTTCTATGTCTATGGTGTCGTCTTTGCGCAAGCCATCGGTATCTCGGAACCTTTCACCATCCAGCTTATCACCAACATTCTACAAATCTTTGCCGTCGGAGCCTCTGTGCTGACTGGAAACAAAGTCCGTCGCCGTTCAAATCTGCTGGTTACCACGGGGATGATGCTTTTCGCCTTCGTCGTTATTGGCGGTATTGGCACGAAAGAATTGACGAAAACCAGTCAGTACGTGATTGTTGTCTTCTCATATGTTGTGATTGTCGCGTTCAACTTTGGTCTTGGTCCTCTTGCCTACACAGTCGCTCGGGAGATGGCTGTCGGTCCGAACCAGAACAAAATTATGTCAGCTTCGATTGTTATTTTCTACTTCACTACCTGGCTTGTGTCGTTTACGGCTCCATATCTCTATTATACAGCCGGCCTGGGACCCATGCTTGGCTTTGTGTACGCCGGCACATCACTCACGTCGTTAGTCTGGGTCTGGTTCTGTGTTGGCGAGACTACAGGAAGGACTAATCTTGAGATATCTATGCTTTTTGCTGAGGGAGTGCCGGCGCGAAATTGGCGGACTCATGTGTTGAGCAGTACGGAAGCCCTAAATGACACCGAGAAGGAAAAAGATGAGACATGTATTGAGCACTTGGAAAAGGATGACTCTGCGGCTTGATACTAGGAAAGAAGCTGTTCAAAATATAGGGGAGATGAATGTGACCTCCAACTTAGACATCATGATTAGCGATAGCTGAATGAAGAACAGCCACTAATTAAGCTGGGTTCAGAAATACAACCAATCAGTCTGAATATTTGGATGAGTAATATTATAGTTCTAGACGGACAGGTAGAGCTCATCCTGTACGTTTGAGGTTTTGGCGATCAGCTCTTTTCTTTGCTCTCTTAAAATCCAAACGGATTTTCTCTTCATGGACCCTCTTTTCGTACGATATCGGTCAAACTCCCCTCCCTCGAATAGGCCATGGAACTTAATGTAAATGAATATGTGGCCGATAAGTCTGAAATTGGCACCAATGTTGAGAATATGCGAATTTCAGAAATGAAAAGAGGCAATTAGGACCGACAAAAAGATGTATCCATTTAAATGAGGACCAAATATGTCAATGAAGTTAAGAATATTCTCAAGATGATCAATGACAGGCTGCCGCCAGACCTAATAACGTAGAAGAATGCCGCATATCCCACTAAAATAAAAGACTCCGCCCTCGCATAACCATAACTCCATTATTGAGCAAAATCATTATCCATATCTTGTGCTCTGATTACCCCTTCTACGAAGTCGTGGTCTTGTCCTCCAACCGGTGCACCGCATTGTGGGCATTGAGCCTGTTCCATTGGCATGCCACATTCTCCGATTGTGAACTATGGTCGAAAAATCCGTCATTAATATGTCACCTAAACAAAAAAAAAGATAATGGCAGAGCGGGAAGGTATTGACTCACCGGATGGTTGTTTTCACAATAGTACCAGTGACCGGTACCGGAAAATTGCTCTGCCATAGCTTTGTAGACCTCTCTTGTCTCCTCCGTCGTCACGAAACTGTAAAGTGGTACTCCGTTTAACAGCTTCCTGGTCTTTTCAATTTCATCCTTCAAGAACCCCAGGGTACCCGGATATTCCAAGCACAAAGTTTCGCACTCGTCTAATGTCTTTCGTGCAAGTTCTCTCGCGGATTCTTCGGCCACTAGGTTCATTGGCAGCTTTTGCTCTTGTCGGGTTATGAGTGACAGCGTCGAAAATTGAACATGGAAAACTCGCGCACGCACTTCTTCGACGCGGAATTTAGTGGTCTGGCTGGAACGCATTAAAGATTTGCATTTCTTCAGCAGGCTGTTCGTACGAGCTGATATAATCTGGCGCAAGGCATGGGAGATCCGTGAATCAACAGAATTGTTGTTTGAGATCAAATGAGAATCCCATAGAACAGCCCAAGTGAGTCGAAGGCTCATGGATTGGCCGTACAGTTGGAATCCAGTCTGTATGACGGATTCGTCCACTCTGAAAGAATTATCTTTCTTTTCCTTCTTCATATCTTGCTCCACCACGGCTGAAGCCAGCAATTCTTTGACTCTTCCAAAAGGCTGTTCTGCTGCAGCTACTGACTGAGTGAAACCATTGATTTTGTCATGTAGTCTCTCTCCCCTACTTTGATAACCCTCCAGGGAGTTCTCCATTTCGATTAAGCTGCGAGTTTTATTGCCTGCAGCTAACAATGCAGGTAAAAAGTTCTCACGCTCTAGATCCATACTCTTCTCAAAGTCCTCAAGGTCTTTTAAGAGTCTCATGTGCCTTTCGTGTGCCTGGGTAACAAACCTTTTTGTGGCTTCATTCAACAAATTTCGCTTCACTATGCGGTTGTAGCGGTCGATATTGTGAAGCGGCATCCTACACTCTGGACAACCTTTGAACGATTCATGGGAAGTAATGACCCAAGGAGTCGGCTTTGGTCTCACGAGACTACCTGTTGAGCGATCCGTAACATAGTAGTTGCTCATTTCCATGCTCCCATCGAGTGAGGCTAGTGTGTAAAAATGCCCACAGGAGAGGAATATGAGAGGGTCTTTATCAGGGTCAATCTCACGGTACTCCTTGAATTCGATAAGATCGACATTTTGCTTGCGAATGTTTGCTTTGCAACAAACGTGACAGTACTTGGAATCAGGACAAAGCTCCCCGCAGACTCCTGGACATTGGTGTCCACAAGGCTTAAGTTTCTTCTGACATCGAAGACTGCAAGGGACAATGTCACAGGGGATCGAGCATGGCATATTGCACGGATCACGATGTATACATGCCCATCCGCACGGCTCTGCACAAGGCGCGCAAGGATCTTTGCACTTCTTTGGACAGCGGCTATGCTTACAGCGTAGCTCACAAGGTTTCTCACACGGAGGACAGGCAGATCCTGGGTGACAAAGTTGATCGCAAGGATGTGGGCAAGTTTTGAGTAATTTACCACATTTGTTGATACAGACACCATGATTCATTTGCTCCCCTGTCCCAGACACAGTTCGACACTCCCAGCACGTGTTTCGACATGCATGTCCACAGGAAAGCACATCGCCGCATGGCTGCACACATCGTAATGCAGGAGAGTTCTGGTGGCATTGGACTTTCATTTCATGTCCGCAGCCAGGCATCTTTCGAGCAATAATGCGTTCACATGGCATACTAAGGAGATTGTCAACCTGACGACACTCGGCTTTGGGAATCTTATGTCCGCATGGGAGCATGACATTGTTGACAACAACCCGACATTTACCGCATGACTGGTGACATTTAAACCTGCATCTGTGGCCACAATCTCTCATACGCATGCATGGCTGCATGCATTTTATTGCCATGTGTTGTGTTTCTGAATGGCATTTTACTGTGCAGCGATGCCCGCATTCTAGTCTGAGGTCGCAGTTTTCATTGCAGCCGCCTTCAGGAGAATGAGTCGAGAAGTCCCTGGGACTCGAGACAAGGATCATTTTATTCGGATGCCGTGGACAACTTAGTTCTAGCATTGGCCCGATGTTGCCGCGTCTTTCCAAAAGGCTAATGATAGAAGCCCACATTGGTGCCATGGCTGCTGTGACTGCATCACCGATGATATACATGCCGTGCTTGGCGCGACTAAAGAGAACAAAGTTAGATTTTTAAGCCTCTTCATCAGATTTATCATTCACCCTTGCCTCAGAAGAACATTGATCCGGTTCGGAAATCGAAGAAATCCGCAATCTTGATAGGGGTTGCTTCGAACAAGGGAGACGATGACAACTGTCGCTTCCTCGCCCTTTAATATGAAATGTCAGTGATAGTGTCAGTATTACAAGTAGGTTGTAGACTTACCTGGAAGTTATCCACGGTAGCCAATCTCAATCTTTGTGGCGAGCTTGTATTCTGAATAGCATTTCGGCTCCCAGCGTTTTTAGACTTCTTCCTTGTGCCGAGATTTGCACATTCGAATTCTTCTAGAGTCTCACAATCCCTCTGCGCGATAATAAGGGACATATCATTTTCCAACATATTTTTGAGCATTCTCAATTGTGCAACATATGGAGTCAATACTGCAATTTGTCCCGACTTATATGTTCCCTGTCGATAGAGATGTTTGACTAACGCAGTCACCATGAGCGCTTCCTGAGTATTTGTTCTACTTTGCATTGGCTCCCCCGGATCAATAGCGTCTTCAGGATTTCTATGGTCAAGCCAATACAATCGACGCTTAATTCCCGAGACCTCAGGGTAAGACTTTGTGGTGGGATGATCCAGGAGATTAGAGTAAATTGTCTCCCGTATCAACTCTGAGATTGTAGGATCCATACGTCGTTGGTGATTAAGTTGTGAAATCGGGAATCTCAAATCGCTAGTCAAACGTCCTCCGTGAGAGTTCCCAGCCATAACTCTGAATCTTATAGATGCCAGGCGTTCGAAGAGAGACTCGTCAAGGTTGTACGTCGGACCTCTCTTTTCAAATTCTGTCGAGAGTCTCCAATTTGAAATCCGGGGGCGTAACTGCATATGATCCCCAATCAAGATTAGATGTTCGACGGAGGGCAACAAAGCAGTAATAATATGCGATTCCAAAACCTCACCTGCCTCTTCGCAGATCAAGGCTTTCGCTTTAAGACCTCGAATGGTGTCGGAGCTATTGGCAAGCCCTGTAGTTGTAACTCCAACAACTTGTGCTCGATTCAGGACCTCCGTGTCGAATTCGCCGAACAGATTTGTATATTGTGCCTTCGTTGATGTGTGACGCTGGAGTAGGTTTGCTAAGTCACGAGCAAGTTCGAAATACGTAGCCTCCCTCCAGTGTTCATATAAACGAGCCCTTTCGGTATTTTTCAACGTCCAAACGTTAGCCTCAATCAACTGTGCAATACTCCTTTGTATCCCATTGTCATTCCAGTCACCAGGTGCATCACCAGAAATCCAATCCTTCATTCTCTTCTCATATTCCTGTTCTTGCAAGTTGTCAACTAGAAATTGTGAATGTACCGGAAATATTCTTTTTAAATACCCGGCAACAGTCTTTTTATTGCAGGATTTGATCATGGCGAATATCTGCTCAATCTGGGCACTTATCTCTATTAGCTGCCCCTTGCAAGCATTAATCTTCGTTTTAAGCTTTCTCGGTAAACCGTCTTTCATGTTGTCTAGAGAAATCTTTTGCAATCGAGGCGATGAGCTTGAACATCCGATCCGTATGATGTTTTTTATTCCGGAGTCAAGAAGTCCATTCAGAAATTGATCAAGAGCATGATTTGTATAACAGCTAAATGAAGTCAATATTAAGCTTCCTCAATCGGATTGAAAAACTTACACACAGACTACAGGCCCTATATCAAGCAATTCCCGGTTTTCGAGTAAACACTTTGCGATTTGTATCCCCACATATGACTTTCCAGTGCCTGGAGGGCCCTGAATGAGCGCCACTTCTTTCCGCAGTGCTGATACCAGTGCAGTCGCTTGGCCGGAGTCTAGTGTTGTTGCTTGTAACAGCTTCTGAGATATCATTGCGGGGTCTTCCAACAGGGACATTGTCAATGGGGGGGCGATGGTGTTGCAATTGGTAGTAGCCTTTCGTAAACATGATAGGTCTAAGGTCATGTGCTCTGTCAGGTATTTGGGAGGTCGCACAAAAACCTGGTCAGTGGTTATGTTTTCAGTGGCTGTGAGGTTATTCAGTATCTCGCGAACTTCATCCGGACTGGAGAGCCAGTTGGCAAATGGCATGTTTATTGGGTTGTGATGAACGGCTTGAAGACATCGTAAGATACCTTCGAACGAGTTATGTACCACGGCTGGAAATTCGAGAAAAATCACCGATTTTGATGATGCGGGTCCATTTCGTGTTAAGGAAACCAGGTTTAGTATATCACTTTGGTACCCTGGATTTGCTAGACGAAGTGTCACCGATGACCTGTCTGCATTACTATTCACATCGCCAACACGAGCCGAATCGGTGGTCGCCCTTGGATTCTTTTCATAGGATTCTCGGATTTCTCTTCGAGTAACCAGCAAAAAGATGACCTTGACGTTCCTTTCTTCCTGCTCACCATCTAGGAGAGCGACAATTTGTCCCCGTTCTCTCAGCGCACCAGAGTCCCACCACCATTGGCCTCGTTGTGATGGGCTCATGCACCGAAGCCTATCGACCTGATCAAATTCAACATCGATTTCAATGCCTTTGACTTCGTCGGACTTCAAGCGTTGAATTTTTGCGTTTGAAAAGATCCTGATGGGTGTCGGAGATTTTTCACGTAGGATTCTTCTCTTTAGTCCCCAGTCTGGATTGTGAGCAAATATGCGCCAGTGATCTAGGATGAGACGGATAGAGTCACGAAGTAGGCCACATGTATCCTCCCGCAGAAGACGAAATTGGGAATCCAGGACTCGATGGATCCCGGACTGGTGATGTCTGTGCGCTCGTGTAGGGAGAAAGTCAGGCCTCTCGCTACTGAAGATCTCGGATATGGTAGGCAGTATTTCAATGTTTGATATAACTGCGTGATCATTGTCGTGACGGGGCCCGAATCGAGACAGCTCTCCAGGAAAGTCGACAGGTAGTTCTGGAACTATCGGTCGTTGAACGAGTTGCCGTGTTTCTCCTGTTTGAAAGCCCAAAGGTGTGCCCTGAGCAGTTTCGTTTCTGGGAGGTGTTGGGTAGAAGTTACTGCTGTGTGAAGAGTATCAATTAGTAAAAGTCAAATCAGGCAGCCACGCGATAAATTTGCCTGCTTCCACCTCTCCCACGGCGGCCTCTGGACCGTCCTGGGCCACCTCGGCCACCTCGGCCATGAAATTGTCTGTTCTGATCCATTTGGAGATGAACGCCTCGATTCAGAACGAGGTAAGGATAAGAGGGAGAAGAAGAAGAGGGAGGAGACAAGAGTCTTTGAAGTCGAGGCGGTCCACACAGGGAAGGAAGGCAAACGCACAGCGGCGCTATTCCTATTAGGGCGGTGAGGTGCAAATAACGTGAATTGAGACGTGAATTGAGACGAAGAGAGAATGCTTTCTACTTTGTTGCCAATGATCAGATGAAATTGTGAATGTGGGTCTATGTCATCTGCCCGTCAAATGTTCAGATGAACCCTGCATCCCGTTTCCTTCCCGCCTCTGTTGTCTACCACCCCACGAAATTTGATGTTGTCGACTCATTTTTACTATTTTACCGGAGGGAAACATCTGGATTCCTTGTTGGAGATTTTATATTCTTGACAAGGTCCATGCGTCGGTCACGTTTGTCATTTCATACAGAAAAACACGAGGTGTGAACAAGCAATATGGGAATATGAAAACAAAAGCCTGAACTGACCTTCCAACACAGACAGGAGTTCTAATGTTGAAGAAATACCCTCGCCTCAAAGCTACCACTGAAGTTCGTATCAACGACTCCTAAAAAATCCAACAGAGTGACCGCCGACCCAGAGCTAGAAAATGTGAGTACTGATACCAATTGTTATCTTCAACTAAGCCCATTCATATACTCACCAACTTGATATTAGCGTAGATTCTCAGGATATCGCCATTTCCCGACGCCGACTACTCCCCTGTCCTATCGATTCATGTGGTACCTACGACACCGAAGAGTCTGATGTGAAAATACAAGTGAGAGATGGATACGTGAGCACCATGCTCTGTCCACCTTACGCGCATATCTATCGTGTTCAACACCTCAATGACTCAGTACAAAAACCCTGGTTCCTTTCGCCATATTTGGATGCTTTGGGGGGTAGGATCTATTTACCACCGCAATCATGGCCGCCACGGTGTAACAGGTTATTATAGCATGTTGAAAAAACTCCATCGTAAATAACATTGGCAGATTTGTCTGTGTGCCAGTTCTGTGGGAAATGTATTATTCAGTTATTGAATAAATGGCATAACATATAGGCATTGGGGGAACTGCTAATTCCAACCTTGATATAACTTTTCATACTTCTCCGAGGGCCAGCCTGTCTTGTTTGTGTCGTTCTTGTCATGAACTACAGCATACTGCCTTACGGGAGATCGATACAGCCGGCTTGAATGACTTTTCCCTGAAAGTTTCAGGGTGATTGGCTAAAAAAAAGAGAAAAAGACGTCTGATTAATCCATCGACAGATCCTGCCCTATTTCCAAAAGAGGTTTGCTGTACCTGAGTTAATACTGCTATTCCTGTTTCAGTAGATAAATTTGGGTTATGTTATCACGATAAAGGAGCATTTCCAGTATTGATTTCATATGAACAGCTCAGCAGACGTCGAAATAAACTTGGTTCCGCGCATTGTCAATTGAAGCAGTTGCATTTTTGCTGCCTCAGGCATCCAGGCGCGGGGCAGTTGCCGAAAATAGCTTCGACCTGATAATCTTTTTTCAACCCCGCATGCACTGCAAGTCGCCTCCCATTCGCATCACCATGGATATAGCGGACTTGCAAAAAGCTCACGCGTCATTGAGCGCGCAGATATCTGCTGCTGAGTCTCAGCTAGCAGCCCTCAAGGAGTCTCTTCATGCGACAGAAAAGCTGATGCGATCCGCCAATGGAGCGCCGAATGAAACTTCCCCGCAAAAATGGCCGCTCTTGGAAGATGAATACAAACGATATGGACGCCAAATGATCGTTTCGCAGATTGGCCTACAAGGTGTGTTAAATTACAAACTCTCCAAGACTCTCTCAGCCCCAGTCTCGTTTCGTGGGACTCTGCTAAATGATTCCTGTGTGAATTACTTAGGCCAACTGAAGCTTCGTTCGTCGTCGGTCCTTCTGGTTGGTGCCGGGGGCTTAGGATGCCCCGCTGCCTTGTATCTCGCAGGTGCGGGTGTTGGAACACTGGGCATGGTTGACGGAGATCGGGTCGAAGAATCAAATCTCCATCGCCAGGTGCTGCATCGGACCAAGAACGTTGGGAAGTACAAAGTGGACAGTGCAATTCAATACCTTGAAGAGTGAGTTTGCGATTTCCACCGCACATTTACACATTCTAACACTCTTCTACTTTAGACTTAACTCGCATCCGACGTATATCGCTCATCGCGAACACCTCTCCTCCCTCAACGCGGCAGATGTTTTCGAGAAATATGACGTGATATTGGACTGCACGGATAACCCTGCTACGCGGTATTTAATCTCGGACACCGCAGTTCTCTTAGGGAAACCGGTTGTATCCGCTTCAGCCCTGCGGACGGATGGACAGCTCATGGTACTGAACAACCCTCCCAATCCACCAGGAGACTTGTCGGGAGGTCCTTGCTATCGATGTGTCTTTCCGAAGCCTCCGCCGGTGGAAAGCGTTGTTAGTTGTGCAGATGGAGGAATCATTGGCCCAGTAGTCGGGACAATGGGCGTTATGCAAGCTTTAGAAACGATCAAGGTCATTACCAACAGCCCTGTCCAAGGGAGGCAAGAGCCGACCACTAGTGACCGTCCTGCGCTTCATATTTTTTCAGCCTATAACAACCCTCCATTCCGCACCATTCGTCTCCGAGGTCGACGCGCAGACTGTGCAGTTTGCTCGTCAAAAGCAACTGTCACGCTACACACTCTGCGGTCTGGCTCGACCGACTACGTGCAGTTCTGCGGATCAGCAAACCCTCCTCAACTGTTATCCGCCCAAGAGCGCATTTCCGCTGGTGAATATAACCAGATTTCAGAAAGAAAGCAATCTTGTACCGTCATCGATGTGCGCGACGAGACACAGTTCGGCATATGCAAACTGGAAAATAGTATTAATATTCCTATCACCCAACTCATGAATGAAACTACGGCAAATGTCGACGCTGCAGATCGCTTACAGGCCTTGATATTTCCAGATGCCACAAAGGCGAATGATAAAGCTCCAATATACTTTGTTTGCCGCTTGGGCAATGATTCTCAACTTGCCGTACGAAAATTCAAGGAGCTTGGCCTTGACCGACATGGTGAACGATTTATTGGGGACATTCGCGGGGGGTTTAAATCCTGGAAAGCGGAAGTTGACCCTGAATGGCCGGAGTATTGATCCAGTGAAGAGTATGCTGAAAAGTTCTATTTTCAATTCTACCTGCCACCCAATACATCTCTCCTTTTTAGCCTGACACGAACGTCTGTCGCAGGCACAACTGCACCACTTCCCCCTTTGTGGCCTGGGTGCTTCCAAGGTTTCGGCTTTCCAGACTCGTCAATGCACTCGATATCCCAACACGTAAGAATAGCAGCAACAAAAATGAGAACCTCCGATTCAGCAAATTTCCTTCCCTTGCACATACTAGCGCCACCGCCCCAAGGGAGCATGGTCTTGTACTCCACTTTGACTCTCTCTTTGGCCTCTGCCTCAGTATCGTTCTCTTCAAATAGTTGATCACCCTTGTGAGACTTTTGGCCCTTCTCTGTCCAGAAACGACGTGCGTCGAATGATTCTGCGTTTGGGAAATAGCGCTCGTCCATTTGATGGGCACCATGAGGCAGCACAATATATTCACCCTTTCTGAAAACATATGTTTGGGGGACCTCGTGGTTGAAGATTCTCGCATCCTCGGCGGATTCTGTAAGGGAAAAATCCTCGTTGACGTATCGGAATAGCATCGCACCTGACTCCCATCGCATTGTTTCGAGAAAGGCACCTTGCAAAAGAGTGCAATACTTCTGGATACTCGGCAAGTCGATATCAAGAGAGGGATGTCCATCATTTTTGTCATTTTGGCTTAGTTTGACATGGGGCTCGATTTCTGTGCGGATTTCGCTCAACAGCGTTGGGTTAGCGAAGATGTGGAAAATCATCCAGAAGGTCACTTGGTTTGCGTTAACATTCAGCGCCCACAGAACAATACTATCAGAGACAGCACCAAGCCAACCTTGGTCAGATTCTGGTTTTGAAACATCAAAGTCGCCGGCTTTGGCGAAGGACTGGATTCGATCATGGATAATGTTGCTAGTTTCATCAATGTGACTCCATTCTGGACCTGGATCAATGCCACTCTGATATTTATAGTATGCCATATGGTGCTCTCGAATGGCAGAGATAACTCGACTTCGAGCAGCGGTGGCCCGACGAAGTGGTGATGTCCATCGTGGCAGAGGCGAGAGCAGCAGAGCAAAGCTTTCATCAAGAGTAAACAGATCGGGAAGCAAATCTGGGTATTGGTCGAGAATATCAGGGCCCATCAGAATGGTAATTGCCAAGTGGCCGACAAAATCTCTGAGTAGGGTATGCAAAGACGCCTCTGCAATGCCCCGGTCGGGAACCTGGATGCTGGCCGCGCGTTCCCATGATTTTTGGCTAGCAGTCGAAGTGGTGAACGTGGTGAGGTCAAACACGCGACTATTCACACCACTGATCAACGTGGACAGCGCCGGCTGTAGAAACGACTCTCGCATCATGCCATGTACAACTTTCTGTGTATGGTTCCAAAGCAGATCCTGGTCCATCTTCCGAATCAGTTGCCGCTTGTCGCCAAACACAGTTTCCATCAGCTGGAAGAAGAACGGTTCTCCGCTGAATTTATTTGTGTATTTCGGATTGATCGATACGAGATGAATGAGCGATGGTGCAATGAAGTAGTGGTTTTTTGTGGAGGCGCCCATGTACAGGGTGAAAACCGAGTATTTGGGATATCGAGCCGCCAAAGAAGGGACGAATCCGGCGTAGGACAGCGCTTGAGAGATGACATGACCGATGATAGGGATGGTCGGCGTGATAATGGGCGGTTCTTGAGGGTGAGGCGATTTTCCCACGTTGCTTTGTTGCTGTCGCCCACGAATGTATCTCACGATGAGATAGACAGCAAGAAGAGTTAGCCCGGAGAGATAAGGATGTGAGAGAGCCGTTTGGAGTATATGATTACCGCGACTGAACTCAATGAGCTCCGGCATCATGATAATCTGCTTCGATCCAAGTCTCTAACAGCTACGGTGTTAGTATCACATCAGCTTCGGATGAAATACTGTCGGCAACGCCGGGACTATCTACTTTCCCCCCGAACACTACTCCAGAGTCCAGAAAATCTCCAGTTTACCTTGCATACATCAAGCGGGGAAAGTTGCGGTCGAAAACTGGGGAACCAATAGTGACGTAAGATTACGTATCTTGTATCGTAATTACGGTATGTACCAGTACTGTATTTGATACATAACATTCCAACTAGTATGCATGTATTCCTATTTCGCGCAACTAGACACTTGCCTCTCGAATTTCCTTGGCTCGTTCTGTGAAGAGCGAGACCCTCTCGCCGTCTTCATGCCACTCCGTCAAACTTAGGGACTTTAGCGCTCTACACAGCCACGTTTCGCGGTCCGTGGTGGGAAGACTCGAGATAGATGCCTTGGCTTCTTCATCTGCTTTGAGTTGTGACCTGCAAGCGACATTGGCGATACCGACAACTGGAGATGCGCGAGTAGTGCGGCTTGCAGCATATTTTGTGAGCTCTTTCTCCGGTTTGTCGAGAGGAATGAATCTTGTTTCTGAAAGAGGGTGGTCAAGATCGTGCTTCTCGAGATCGTTAAGGCAGTTTATGCAACAAGCAACAGATTCCATAGCGAGGTTAGCGCCCACTGCAGCGTGCGGAACCATCTATTTAGCACGTGTCAGCTTCGTCAAACCCGAAATTAAGTAGCAATATCCGTGAATAGAGGGTGTTAGACATACCTTGTGACCTGAATCACCAATGAGGACCTTTCTTCCATTGAACCAAGTATTAACCACCCCATCCTGCAACGGAGTCATAACCGCCGTCTTTCTTCTGGCATAAATATCGCTGAAAGCGACGCCATCCCTGATCATGAGATCGGAAACCCTTGAACAAAGCTCGTCGGAATCCTCTTGGGTGTACCGCAGCTTCTGATCGTACGATATTATCTTGTCCGAGTCCTCAAACACAAACCAAAATATCCCACCATCATGTCCGGTGAAGATTATTGTGGATGTCTCCTTTCGATAGATCGAGACATAGCAGCCCTGGTCAATGCCTTTAACGGGACTCGAAATTCCATAGACACAAGAAAATCTTGTAGCTAGATCTAGTAAAAAATTTTCCTTTGCTGCTTTTTTGTAACCTTTTTTTTTTTCAGTTGTGGCTTACAATGCGGGTTTGAGGACACTGGCTGCATCGCATTCATTGCCTTGCGAACGGCGCCAACGACAATGTCACACGTGAAAGAGCTCCCATCTTTAGCCACGACGGTTGCTATATACTCTTCCGAAATGACAGAAACGACTTCCTTGTTTTGGTGGATGTTGTTTTTATCCTTGATATGTGCGTAGAGGTGTTGAAGAAATAGTGTTCTCTCCACGAAAACCGGAGCATATCCGACCCTATCGGAAAGAAAATGTCAGATATCAACCAAATAGAGATTTCTTTAACAAACTTACTCATCTGCCTGCGATCTCATCTGCCTGCGATCTCATCGCAGTAGTCGACGTGTACAGGATCCCGTCACTATCCCGGTGCTCCCATCTGTCATGAGCAATACAGTACTGTGCCAGGGTTGGATACAGCCCCAACTGATCGAGTATTCGGAGTCCAGTAGGCAAGAGGCCAACATCTGTACCAACATCTTCTGCAATATATCACTTCTCCCATAGAATGTACGAGATGCCGACTTGGTCAAGGTCGTTTGCCAGTGTCAAGCCGGCAACGCCGCCACCAACGATGCCAATTGTGACATGGTGGAGTTGGTTAAATTGAAGTCCCATTTTGTATGTCTATATTAATACAATCTGTTAAAAAAAAGAAGATGGCATGAAAAAAAAAAAAAGACTTGATCTTCAATGCTCTGGCCGCTGGATTTAAACACTTGATACATCCAGATGTCGGAGATAATTCGAACATCCGTAGTTCAGGAGTCGATATTTATGGCAATAAATTTTATTCTTTTCCATCTTTTTGGCGACTACCGTTCGTATTCTCACGTTGGGTTTACTTTTCTTGGAACATTGAGGCTAATAGATCCTTCCGAGTGGGTGGGTAATCTCACTGAAAGTGGCCATCATCGGTCTTTCGACACCGTTCGGCTTAAGCGAAAAGGCGAGTGTAGTTTATCTAGCTTGCTGATCATTTCGAGCTGGGGAATGATGTGTGTTGGTGGTACGTCTAATTGGTTGGAGATGCCGCCTTGAGAAAAAGTGTTATGTAGTGTCGTGTATGTTCAAGGGCGGAGGCGGATGGAATAACTCACAACAGAATTGAATTGATCTATCCTTTCTAAATGGCAATCACATCTACGAATTTCCAGTCCGTGATGCCAACTTCTCCAGATTTGCCGCCATGTCCAAGCAGCACAGCCAATGCATTCCACGAAGCTCCTTGATAAACAAATGCAAAACCATCATCGATCCATGGGATCGTGATCCTTGATGTGAACAGATATCGTACCAAACCACAAGAGTAGCCAGGTAGAGGATGACAGGGAGCCACAGCGCAGCCGGAGTGGAGCGGGCCGTGACATGCTCGAGTAAGAGCCATGCGTGGTGAGATGCCTGAGTACGCTCTTTTTCATCGTCAGATGTGGTAGCTATTGTGTTAGTGAGCGGTAGCTACTGGTCTTTGTGGTTCTTTTTTTTTGTTTCTTCCGGTAACCTGCTATATCCGGCAGAGACTCAAGATTCTTAAAAAAGCAAATGCATCTCGCAAAAATTATAGAATGCCTTTAGTTCTGGAGAGACTTGGTGCCTGGCATATACTCTTCTTTCCATTGACGGAGCGTTCGTTGTGGGTCGTCCGCCATTTTAATTGCGCGCATGCTAACACTGCACGCGCATCGATGATTCACAACTAATTCCAACAGTGGGGAGAAGATTAAAGATATCGACTAGCTATGGGGATCATCAAGAAAATCCACATACCAAGACCAACAACAACAATAATAATAATGATGTTTGCTTGAGCGTTCATTTACACGCTGACGCGAGTCCGTTTAAGGGCTGGCGTGTCTGAATGGACCAACCAATCAGACACCGGATATTTGCATTGTGTTGAACTGTGTTCCTGTTATTCTAATCAACAATAATACAAATCATTGGTAGATGTTGCAAGTTTTCCAGTTATACTAAGTCTTAAGGTGAGCTGTATGTATAGACACTTGACCTGTCGCGATTTACCTCCCGAAAACACCATCCATAACCGAAATACCCAGCATACAAGAAATCCAGACAAGGGCGTGTTTCGCTAGTTAAAACAAATTTCAAAGTTCTTCAAAAGGACCCGCATGTTCTATAGCGCTTTTTACCAAGCCTTCCATGTCCGCAGAAGTCTTTGCTATGCCATATACATAGTGGTCCGGCCGCAGCAAGACTCCCATGGCGTTGTGCTCCTGGAACCAGTTGGTGAATGTCCCCGTTGTGTCTTGGATATTGGTATCCGCAAGAACGAGGCTCTTCCCACGGAGGATTTTAGAAAATAGGCTCCCCGTCCCTGGCGGCAATGAGGCTTCGCCATCGCTTCCTCTTGATGGCTCGACTATTAGCCAGCCTAAGGTGCCGAAAAGGTCACAGAGCCTGCCTTTCTTATCTCCCATGCATATTACACCGTCAATGAACAAGGCCCCCAGAGCATCAGAGTATGCATTATTCACTTCCGACGGAGAGATATACATCCCAGGCGAACCCAACTGCTCAGGGTTTGGCGGGCGAGGCGTTGCAGGCATGTTGTCACAAGCTATCGCTTGCTCCCGATCAGTGATCGAAACGCGATTTTCTATCGCGACAGAAGCCTTGATCAAATCTTTGATCCCGCCCAATCGTTCGACACTCCAATCTTGAAAAGTTCTCGGCCAGTTACTCTCAGGGTATCTCAATGCGAGGTCAAGTCTCCACGAAAGAGCGCTGGCATCTCGTATCCCGGAATTCAACCCTTGCCCCATGAACTGCGGCGATTGGTGAGCTGCATCCCCAGACAAAAGAACACGGCCTTTGTAGAATGTTTCACACCATCGACCTCTCACTGTATATACAGCGCTTCTCTCGAAGTTGGCGTTCTCCGGGGTACAGCCAAATTCCGCCAATAAAGGCCATATGAATTCCGGTTTAGAGGCCATCTCAGCGTCTTCGTGGGGAAACAACACAAACTCCCATCTCCTCCGGTGTTTAGGGCCCCAGACCGATACTCGCGGGCGCTTGGGATCCATGTACGCTCTCGTGTTGTAGAAATCCTTCCAACTTTCCGCCGCATTTTCCCATTTCGGCCTGACGTCAACAACTAGCCAATTCGTCTTCCTTCCTGGACAGTCAATAAATTCGATCCCTAGCGACTGACGAACGATACTGTTTGCTCCATCACAGCCAACAACATATGGTGCCGACCATTTCCGAGCACCGCCAGGACCAGCCGCCAGGACTTGAACATGGCTGTCCATATCGATGACATTGCTAACTTCTGTTGAACGCAGCACAGATACACCTCTCCTTATACAGGCCTTTTCCAATTCCTCTTCAAGGGCGGGCTGATAAAGGTTAAACGTTATGCTAGTTCCGGACTTGGATAGCCCGTTGAAAGGAGCGCTGCGCACGACTTGTCCATTGGCACCAACCAATTCAACAATGTCAGAAACGGTTCCACGAACATCAGCTAACGCGTCTTCAAATAACAAATCATGTAGACCAAGGCCATCGTATATCCTCAAATTGTCATGGGTTAGACCTACAGCTCGAGGAAGAGGATATACAGCTCCATGACGTTCCAGGATAGTGACTTGATGGCCGTTCGACGCTAGAAGAAGTGCCAGAGTCAGGCCAACTGGACCCGCACCAACAATAAGGACATCGCAATCGTACCTCATATTGGCTTTGAAGAGGACTTTTGTAGCTAGTTTAAAGAATTATTTTACTTTCCTTGCCAAGCTATCTATAGCCACTTTATAAAACGAGGCCAACATGAAGATCCATATTTCTTTCGCTCCCTCTTTAAACTTTTCTGTGCATAGATGGTTGGGGAAGTTTTAACTTTTATGGGATTTTGAAACGAACTGTTACGTCGGACTTTTCATAACATCCGCCAACGATAGTTGTCTGGCGACATACTCCGGCCATATTTGTCCGGTTAGATAAACTAAAGGATATACTCTGTGAAAATATTACCATTTTATTCATAATAAGGTCCGTGATTGTCGCCTCATATCAATTTTCCAATTTTTTATTAATTGACAACAATAAATGTTGAATATGTACTCCACTGTATCCTGTTGTTACCTTCGCAAAAGCAGAGCAGGTAAATCTCACTCCAAGAACAAATAGATAAATAAAATAAACAAATTTACTACATGTGGCATTTAATCTACAGGGAAGTGAAAAAATAAATACTGAAATAAAGACTCCGAATTCTCCAGTGCTGAGTGGTTCAACAAAAAAGCCATGGCAATCTTTGGCCTGGACCAGATCGCCAGCATGCCGACAATAAATATTATCATCACTATCTATCTCAACCAATTGATAACATTGTGCAAAGATCGACATGGCATGACCTTTTACTCGGAGTAACTATGATAACATCGCAATGTCAACTGGTCCCCGTTCGCTGTTACTGCGACCGAATTGAATGATCACCTTCAATGTTGCTCAGGTGTTACCGACTTATCCATACTAATCGTAAATAATGTAAGATTTTTTAGAAGTTTTCTTGATTAATTAAAAGGGGTTTTCTGACCACCCATTCTTGTTTTAAATTAGCTTCAAATGTCTTGATGCTGAAAATCCATATATAACCGTTCATCGGGTTATGTTACCGGTCATCGATCCCAAAAACACCCGTGTAAGTATAATAGACAGTCTAGTAAATGCTCGGAATGATTTTGTATCGCACAAGCGATTTATATTGTCACCAGTCCTTGCCGTACTTGTGCTGACATTTTTCCTCGTCTCCCCTCACGGTGAATCAAAAAGATTCCAAATATAACACGTAAATTTATGTGAAGAGTGACCCCCAGGCTTGAACTTCAGGGGTTTGAACCGCCTGTCCCTCCAATTGCCCAGTGGACAGTTTGAGTGTTTCCTATATAATATAGCCTGCAATACTCGTTAGTAAACAGTAACCCCAAGACATGATCCAGTCACTGAGATAATTAATATGACGTGCCATTCCCCACCATCCGAACGTGAGTAGTTTGGAACCAGTCGCAGGAGTAGTGATATATTTGAGGTCTTTCACTCGTGGATCATCCGGGCTTTTCCTAAAGCGGTCTTTTTGGTTGTTCGATAAACAGAAGATATAGTAACCAAGACCAGAGACTGCAGCAACCAGGGAAATGCCGTTCAGGCCCATATTATAGGGGAATGTGGCAAGATATCGTGTCTGTGTTGAATAAATAAACAGTACCCACACCAAGTCTCCAAAGCAAAGCATGAATCTGAGACCATGCATAATGATGTTCATCTGTGTTAAGATAGCAGGTTCCATATAAAGGCAATCTAGGACGTAGAAATTTTGGGTCATAGAAATAAGAAGGATTGAATCCGTGACATATCCATGTGTACGGTACTGACGTGCAATATTTGCAAGATTCAGAATTACCCATCCCATCAGGCCAGGTCTCACCTCGTAAAACACACCTATATCGACTGTTTTGGATGCCTTGCTAACGGAGGGAATTGACAAGGTCACGCGAGAGTTAAGTTCTCTGCCAATAAAGAAGTCGAAATGGCGTTGCTGGTGTGTCCACCAGGAGCCAGTTCGCGATACTCGGGGTTTGGCTGACCGGGGGCAGGAATAGTAAAACTTCTCGAGGCAAAAGAATTTACGGGATATTTTCAATGTTGTAGATCGTTCGTTTCGCGATCTATGTTGGTTGCGCGGATGTTGACGTTGACTACAATCTTAGTTCCCACATGCGATAAAACAGATTTATAATTTCTATGGTACACGCGAATTAAAATCAATGTCTATTATCAATAGGAAATAATTTTTGACAGTTTCCTTTACATGTAGCTGCACATGTAAACTCAACATAGTACACTATTTATTAGTGGATGCCCATCATGAGACCTTCTTTGCTTCTTCCAGCGTTGCCTCCTCTATAGCGGCGTCAAACACTATCTCGTCTCTTTCCCGCAATATCTCAACAGCAGCCGCTGTTGGTCCTGCAAAGGCCGTCCATACTAATACTTTCCCGGCTAACACTAACCATGAACCTCGTTTTTCTTGACTAGTGGACATCCGCAGAGAAATGTACCGCGTTATCACCCACACTAATACACCTGTTGACCCGATTATATAATCCCACTGTAACAGCCATTTGCATCCTTCAACGAGGTGCGCTGCTTTTGTATCAGACCATGGTGAAGGGGGAATAAATACATTTTGTAGACTGAGCAGGCTGAGAAGTCTGCTAGAGTACAGACCGGGGTAGAGCAGAGCTGTAAGAGTAATAGACAAGACAACCAGGTGTGGAATTGCTGCCAGGTAAAATGAAAATGCGTAAATGGCACGGTGGTTTGACCGGGCTGAGCGGTAGAAAGCAGCTGTAGAATGGCTCTCAAAATCTGGTTTCCGTATCCACGGGCGAACAACGAGAGTAACCAGGAAATGGGTCACGGCAATCCAGACGCTCCATGGTTGATACCAAGCTATAACGGTCTGCTTTTGGAAGACGCTTAACATGTCTGGCACAGGTGCGGCAAACAGTGCCATAGGGATAACATATGCCACAGATTGGCTAACAATCAAGCCAACAGACTCAATGCGATTGATCATATAGTCTTGTTTTCTGGAAGTGGTTTCTAGCGGAGACCAGAATAAATTCCATACCGCGTATAGCGGAGTAATCATTGCATGAGAGTAGTGGAAGAAAAGATACCCCCAGGGAAAGACACTGCTCTACCGTGTCAGCTTTTTTTTTCTTCGATCTAAAGGTAATAGAGGAGCGAGCACATACTAAGCAAGAAGAATTTTATTTTTATGAGCCTTTCTCGTGCTTTCTACAACAATCAGCATCCACGTTGCCCCCGCAGCGCCAGCAAAGTTCAGAAACACCAGGGCTGCATCAGGCCTCGTCCCATCTACAAATGGCCACATGAAAATGAGAAAGTCCTTGTTTTGGCGATCCATGCGCTGCGATATGCCTGACAACCAGGGCATCATCGGCACATCGTCAAGTTTGGATCCATCATGGGTAAAAGACGATGGGAGTGACGCGCCAAGAAACTTGCCCGTTGCATGGGGCTGCTGTGTGTGGTCGACAAATCCATTCGCGAGAGAAAAGAGAAGAAGAGCCTTAAATCCAAAGGCTGTCAGACCAAGTAGAAGAAGTTGGCCCAGACGGGTGGTCCAAGACATTGTCATGTATATTCAGGTCAGTGGTCAGCTTTGTATGCTAGCGGTGTCCTGCCAATTCTACCAACGTCTAACAAAAGAAAAAGGTAAAATTACTCCGACGAGATAACAGCATTGAGGTGAATACATTATCAACATATTATCCACAGCATGCAGGAAGTGGAGTCTGGGGTTTAAGAGGGTTATTACGCCCTCACCGCGCGTAAGATATCTCCGTACCTTACTGTAATTTGGGGTAATATAATACCAGGTCCATTTATGACTCATGCCAAGGCGGCAAAAAGTTTCGATGAGTTTTGAAGAAAATAACCTTCGCTGCTTTCATTTGCTGATACCAAGGTTACAACTAAGCACGCCCCTGAGCGCCGCTGAGATAACGATTCTCCGCCATGCGTGTGTTCCTGTTAGTTACTGCTGGTGGCTTTCCTTTGGCCCAATGTTAAAAGCGAAAAAAAAGCAGGCGACTAGATCTAACGAGTTACCAACTATATCAACCACCCATTATCCAGCCTTTCGATAATGAAAGACGACAGAATTTATGACGCAGGGTAGAGGTGGCGCTCTTTTCTTGACGGTGTGGACTCTACAGCACTAATGGAGTAGGGGTTTGGCATTGTGATCGAGCTACCGGCAGTCCACGGGCATGGGTTTCCTCAGTGAAGAACGACAATCGCTTTCAATCACCAATTAGAAGACAATTTTATTCCCATAACCACGATCGTCAAACCATCGTCTTACACCAGTTCCTTAGCAACGGTACCACATGTTCCACATGTTCAGATACGGTGGGGTTGGTCTCCGTTGTCACGGGTAAATTTTTGTCTATTAACCGTAAGATAAAAGCAGCATCCCATGGGCCCTCCCTAGTTTTGGTGAGTCGAAGAATTCTCAATGCTCTGGCCCGTAGCCGACGGTCTGAGGCATAGACATATGCCCAGTACATTGCCCCAACCACTCCGCTTTTGAGAGTGACTTCCGAAGGAGTGAAGAGTTCCGAAGGAGAAGTGTACATTTTTTCGACAATGTCAGACGCCTTTGTGATGAACCCATTTTGAATATAGGGGGATTGCGCAATTTCGAGATGCCCGTTGAATCGCGATAAAGTGATGGGCCAGCCGAGGAGCCAGGTCCGTCCAGAATGGAAAGACACTGCAGATATGCAGTCCGATACCTTATTTCATAGCTTCTCAGGAACTATAAAAGAATTGTCTTTCAATCTCTGTTCCATTGATTTCGAATGAGAGTGATTGCGGAAGGACGGCACCGGCGGACAGTACACTTCAGCATTGGAACGCAACTTCCCAATGTACTTGATCATATTGTCTTCATATCCTTCCACTGAGGTTATTACTTCCACATTAGCGCCCAGGGTGGTTTGAAATATCATATGAGAAATCTGGGCGCAGGATGGTTCCTAGACCACAGCCCAACCGGAGGTATTTTCAAATATACAATTTCCTGTGCGTCCATATCGAGGTCGCAAACGTGCCACACGCAAAGCATGGCCTCCTCGACCAGACTATGCAATCCCGTGATGGATATGTCAATTCAATTCCCGGTATAACCTGCCGAGTATGGCTAATGGTCATCCTACGAGAGTTGGTTCGACAAGGCATAGTACGCTGCAGCAATATTGATGGTTTGCAGCAGGAATGTATGGCTATAGGTAACGAATACAGCTCAAGGGCGGCAAGCAATACACAGCCACGGCCTGTAGTAAGATCAACCCTGTGTTCATGAAAATAAGTTGGGGAGGGAGCGGGCGCATAGCGCTGAGCAGAGGAGCTCCGTATATTTGTTGTGTTTTTCTGCTCTCTTGTTCATAACTCGCGATTGCTATCCGAATACATCAGGCCAGCGCGTGCAGGCTTCTTCTTAGCAGTCACATTGCCGACTTAATGTCTAGAAGGCTCGGTCGCTAAAGGGCTATATAAGAGTCGACAGTTAATAGATTCAGAGCCACATCAGAGTCCAACTCGCTACGATATTGTGATCCGCCCATCCAAGAGGCAACTTGAAACCACCAGCTGTCTTTCCCAAAGCGCATAGCGGTAGTGAATTCCCAGTATTCGGGATACCAGCCTGCGGATTCCCAGTCGAGAAACCCAGATAAATGCCCATCATCATCGACAAGAATATTGTGCGCTTTAAAATCCCCATGAGTGAACAAAATTCTATGTTGATGACTTTGCAATTTTTTTGCGCGTGAAAGAGTTCTTTGGTATTCAGCATCGGATTTGAATGCATGTGCCGAAGCTGGGGCAAAAAGATAGTTGTAAAAAGTCTCTAGGCTAGAAAAAGGACCCATGATGTGCCCAGGAACTCGCGAACTCCGTAAGTGGGTCCCAATAGGAGAGCAAATTGTTTCTGACCCTGGAGACTGCCACGATCGCATAGAGGTGATGCATGATTTCAACTCTTCCAGCCAAGGCTCCTCGGCATCAACCTGTAGTATATCCTTCGAGTTCTCAAGTCATACACCAGGTAGCCTTGTCATCAATATAGAGAATGTTCGGTTAAAAGGGGCATCTAGGTGTTCACCACAGCTGATAACGCTGGGAACAGGCATTCCAGCAGACCTTGCCATTTGCATTGAGATCACCTCCTCGATACTTGTCCGATCCGTCCATTTCATAACAAGGCCAAATGGCAATTGAATAATATTCGCATCGAATAGAAGGCCGAACCAAGAGCAGTACCATTGAGAGAAGTAATACAGGGACTTGTGGATAATGCCCCAGACTATTCTGGTGGATCTGCTGTATGCGACTGGTACTGGAGGGGTAGTCTGTCGGATTGAAGACTGCATCCGCCGTGGCCAGGTGTAATCCGGCCGTAAGATCGATGGAATCATAAGGCGGTCCATTATTCAGTCGTTTGGGGGCTCAAGTTCGATATCGTTCCCTGCAGATAAAACGGATCGGAAAAACAATACGCCCGCGCCCCTTACGGGGGTTCACCAGCACCCACATACTTCCTCTTCCTGCGTTCAATAACTCACGCAGATTTTCTTCCGAACGCTCATGTTAGAATAATGAAATTACCCCTAAACTAAGTCTACGTCCACCGGAAGCTGTTCAGGATGAGCTTAACTGCTCTGACGTGGCGGCTTCTGATTGGCTTCGCAGCATCGCGATAATCTTCGACCGGCGTTTAGATCGGAAACATCTCTGACCAGCTCGCAGATATGCCAACCACGGCGGTCGAGGCTGCTCTAAGCACTACAGAATTACTCGAGGCAGTTCTGCTCTTTTGCGACCAGACAACGTTGCTGGTGGCTGCCCAGCGTGTAAGCAAGCAATGGTTCGGCGTAATAAACGCCTCCCGTAGGCTTCAACAGGCCATGTTTTTCCACCCGATTGCACCGCCTGCCAAGCCATGGTTGGCATATCCTAGTTCACCAGAAGACGAGCTTGACCAATCAACTAATTCACATACAAGAAAAGTTGTTGCGTCTTTAAACCCGCTGTTGGTAAAGCATTTCGGATCCGTCTTTTTCGACCCCAAGGGATGCGGCGGACTCCAAAGTGCAAACCACTTCTACTTTGAACTGCCATGGTGGGCTGATGGGCGGAATAATGATCTATCTAATAATCCCCAGATGCAAGCAGAGCTTGACCGGCGACATCAGGCGTTCATGCGGAGTGGATCTAGCTGGCGCCGCATGCTTGTCTCACAGCCAGCCCCACCAGCACTTGGGTACGGATGGAAAGAGAGAAGAGAAGTCAGGTTCTGGCTGCTTGTCTGGAGAGGGTTCATAGATAAATCTCCTGGCTTCCCTCAGCATACGCTATCATCTTTGTCTAGTGCACCACCCAGTTCTCTTAGCTTGTCGCAGACCGGTCTCCGTTTTGGCCAGCTCTACGACCTAGTTCAGTATCACGCCGGCCACCACGAGTACACCACTCTTTGTTTCCGGGTTGTCTGGGGACAACTGGGACTTTCTAGTCTGGAAGATGAGATGACCCGTACATGTGAAGACCTGCTCAAGGAAACGAGCGTCATTGTCCAGTTCTGGCACGCAGACGATGGTCGTATGCACCAGCCGGCTGATGTGGATGACTGGGACCGGTCTTTTCGGAGCGAGGACTTTCAGATGCCGGACGATGAGCCTGTAGAGGTATTTCGGGGGCCACTGATGTAAACCCCTGAGTCATGATGATGATGATGCCCTGTTTGGTGCTGTAAAGAGATATCGTTTGACACTTGACCTGACTCGGTGCCACAAACGAATCTTTAACGGAGTCCATTTATATTCCGCTTTCCCTCATCGATATTAGTTTGCCTAAGCACGTTACATCAGTGCCGTAATTCAGCCGAGCCATGGCGGGTTCCCGGATCCCGGGTGTCGTTTCTGCGCTTGCCCAAAAACCGCAGGCGTGTGCTATTTGTTGACTTCGCCTGTTATATCCCTGTAGATAGTATTCACCGGTCATTTTGTGCAGGGGTTTACCACTATTCAGCTCATTCCCATGCCAAGACGGCCGAGCCACCCCGGGTAACGCCAACGCTGGATGCGAATCGGTGTCCATTTGAAGAAACCGAGAAGTAATAAATACATAACTCATGACTCCACCAAAGTTACTCGTTCATTCTAGTGTTCCACTGAAAACCAAAACTAATTTTAAGTACTTTGAAACTTCCCGGTCGTTCCGGACTTCCACAGCAAACCTAAAGCAGAAAGTGGCATCCCCCGTGCGGGATCAATAGTTGTGGGGAGGAGAAAGGTTAATTAAAGTTACAGCCCCGCCCGCCCCCAAGCTTAGAGTTAAAAGTCGCGACATCGTTCCGCGTAATCAAATCGTATAATTACTGTTCCAATACCGTGACAGTACATTACGTTTCTATTGTTACGCATGCAAACGCTGTCCCCCTCAGAGCAGGATCGTACCTAATTACTACCCAAAGAAACAATGTGCGCACTTCCACGACGAAATAATAATGCTAAGTCTAACCTACGCGGCAGCCCTGATATCTTCCTTTTTTGCTGGTCAAAACTGGGAGTCCGCGCGCACCAGCATTGACCATGCTATACAGAGGACCCAGCAATGGCTACCACACAGTGGTCACCAGAATCTGCATTCGGATTGGCTTTTAGAGACCACTACATTCATGCCGAATCATTTCCAAACGGCACCTTATGTAGCCAACGGGTATTTTGGGCAGACTTTGCCATCAGAAGGGGTAGGGTATTGGATTGAGAGAGATGCGAATGGGCAGTATGTTCAAAATAGTGTGTATCACCTTGTTTATTATAATGGAGAAGCAATCAACAACAAGAAACACTACGCTAATTATCTGATAATAGCATGGCCACTTGATCAGCCCAGGGCTACGTTTGGCACAATAGCCGGGCTCTGGAATCTGCAGGACAGAGTAAAGCACGTCAGCTGCCCAGAAAACATGTTGAAAGGCGGCGAGTCAACCATTACAGGAATTCCAGACTGGACTGGCTTGGTTGTTACCTCGACTGATGGACTGAGCTATTTGCCTGGAGTAGATAAGAGGTCGGTGAAAGCGTTCTATCAATCACTGTCCATACGGGATGGTACTGTGCGAACAAGTGTCACATGGGCTCCTGAATCTGGCAGCATTGAGTACCAACTGAACTTTACAGTTCTTGCTCACCGCAAGAGATCAAATCTCGGCGTCGTTAGGCTTGAACTCACGGCAAGTGAGAGCACGTCTGTCACTATCACAGATATTCTCGATGGTGCAGGAGCTGTGAGATCCCATTTTGGTGACAAGGCATTTGAGGATGACGAGAATATTATCTGGACTAGTGTTAAACCTTGGGGAGTGGAGGATTCGATGGCATATGTCTTGTCATCAGTTCATTTTGACGGTACCGGCAATTTCCATAGTAGAAGAGATGTAACCGACTCTCCTCTGGTATCCAAGAACCTGAGTACTATCGCCCAGAACTGGAATGTTACTCTGAAAAAGGGTCAAACTTTAGTTGTATCAAAATACGCAGGAATTGCGTCTACTGATGGATATCCTGGCCGGAGCTTGTTGACTGCAAGACGCGCCGCCCTTGACGCAAAACGAACACCCTGGTCTTCTCTAATCCAGGAACATGTTCAGGAATGGGAAGAAACATGGAACGCAGCCGACATCGTCGTACCGGGAAATGAAGAGTTACAAAAAGGTGTACGGGCCTCTCTGTTCCATACGCTGACAAATATGCCACACAAAATCGAAGGCCCGGGTTTGAACGATAATTCACTCATGCCGAGTGGGCTTTCCAGCGAATCATACGCGGGACTGGTGTTTTGGGATGCTGAGACATGGATATATCCGAGTGTCTTGGCTTTGCACCCCCAGTATGCAAAGACTTTTAACAACTATCGAGCGCGACTCTTGCCGGAAGCACTTTCAAATGCACAAAAGTACAATTTTTCGGGGGCATTATTTCCCTGGACGAGTGGGCGATATGGAAACTGCACAAATACAGGCCGCTGTGAGAGTTATCAGTATCACCTAAACACAGATATTGCTCTCTCCCATTGGCAGTACTATCAGTGTACCAAAGATGCCGCATGGCTAATGGATAAAGGATGGCCGATTATAAAGAGTGTTGCGGACATGTTTGCTGCTTTTGTCGTTAGAAATAAAAAGACAGGCGATTTTGACACTATCCTTGTTGGGGAACCGGTCAGTATTCCATCTATGACTTTTTAAGGATTATATCTGCTAACTAAAACGTAGGACGAGTTTGCCTTCTTCAAAAACAACGGTGCATTCACAAATGGTGGGATTAAGATGCTTCTTGGTGAATACGGTCCTGCTGCGGCCAAAGTACTCAACAAAGAGATTCCGCAGAATTGGTCGGACATTGCAGAGAAGATTCGAATTCCAACAAATCCCAAGAGCAAAATAACTCTTGAGTTTGACGACATGCCGGGAGACTGGAAGGTCAAACAAGCTAGTGTTGCGTTGATGAATTACCCACTCGAGTATCGGATAAGCGAAGACTGGGCTCGCAACGACCTGGATTATGTATGTTTCCCTTTAAAATCCTGGATGATCCGACAAATCAACTAACTATGAAAAGTACTCGGGGATGAACACATATCTTGGACCAGCAATGACCTGGTCTATCTTTTCTATCAACGAGGCTCAACTCCAAAGGTCTGGTTGTGCCGCATACACTTATTTACTTCGCAGCTCGGAGCCCTATCTTCGCGACCCCTTCTATCAATTCAGTGAAACTGCTCTGGACAAGCCCGAGAGAGACGGTGATTCACTTGCCTTTCCGTTTGGGTTATACCCGGCATTTCCATTCCTGACCGGGGCCGGAGGTTTCTTACAGGCGTTCACGCATGGTCTGACGGGGATGAGGTTCAGGGAGGACGCTTTTTATCTGGATCCCATGCTACCACCGCAAATTCCTGATGGCGTTGTGATCAAGGGGCTAAAGTGGCAGGGAGCCAGTTTTGACGTCTCTATTCAACCGGACAACACAACGATAACCCGGCGGGGGCTAGGGCTTCCGCACGATCAAGTCGCCGTTCCTGTCCGTGTTGGGAATGGACTCACCGAAAATAGCGACCAGGAGAAGAGCCACATGCTTAAATCGGGCGAAGTATTGGTGGTGTCAACACGGAGACCAGATCTCAAATATCCCGCAGCGAAACCGAACAAAGCGCTGTGTAAACAAGTTACTGCCGACGATCGCTCTTGGAGCTTTGGGAGATATCCATTGAGCGCCGTTGACGGATCGAATGCAACCGTCTGGCAGCCACTTGATGCAAACACACCGGCGTCAATGACGGTAGACCTAGGTAACACGCATAATGTCTCTGGGTTTGTCATCAATTGGGGAGCGTCTCCAGCAAAGGCCTTTACTATATACGGAGATGATATCAAACTGTGTGAGAAAAAGGTCAAGATTTCCGCGCCATATAATCGCAAGACTATCCACGAAGTCAAAATCAGACAAGGAAATATGACAGAGGTGGCACTGCCACAGCTAGTCGAAGCTCGCCAAATCAGACTTGTGATACAGGGAACTCAAGGGGAGGAGAAACATCTTGGGGCAACGGTGGCCGAGTTTCTCGTTTTCTAGGCAATATAAATACGTACATAGATGACACCGATATTAAACATTTATAACAGTTTGTTAATATCAATGGATTATAAATATGTTGATGCAACTAGTTTATCATTTCTTACACTGAATTTTCATCCAAGCACCCTTCTTTGGTGACATAATACCCAACGCCATTGGATTCAGCTCAACTTTATTCTGCATAGCGAAGTCGTATTTCATAACCAACGTGGCTGCTGCAAGGATGACCTCTTCCTCCGCGACAAACCGCCCAGAACAAATACCTCCACCGCCGCCAAAGGGCCGCAAATGTGCCATCATTTGCTTCTGCTTCCCCGCTGCGTCGGTGCTGCTTTCGTTAAAAATCCATCGCTCAGGATGAAATCTTTCGGGGTCTGGGAAGACATCTTTGTTGTAGTGCAGTAGTTGTACGGGGATGAGAATGACGCTTCCCTGTTTAAGTAAATATCCTTTGAGTTCGATATCTTTGGCAAGAACCCGTGCAACTGCATTAATGGATCCAAGACGTAGAGATTCCTTCCATATCCCTTGAACTAAGGGACTTGCTCTGAGTTTTGGGAGGTCGAATTCGATATGTTTGTTATCTGACTGGAGAAGGTGCTTTTGGCATTCTGCTTGGAAGCGAGATAGTAGATCGGGAGATTGGAGTACATTTGTTAGGAACCATGTTGTTAATGGTCCTGAATTTGTGTTCATTCTAGCAGTCTGTCAGAAAAATCACCGATCGAAGACCGTATTTCAAAGGCATTAGTTGTTTTCTTACACATATAAAAATGACGCATGTGAGCATGAACGCCCCCTCTTGGTAAACTCATGCTCTCGGTGAAGCCTTTCTCGTTCCCAATTCAGTCTCATCCCCCATTTTTCATTCCATGTTGCATCTTCACCTCCCCAGTCTCCCAGCTCAACGTCAACCCAATTATCAAAATGATCTAGTAGCCGAGAACGAGCCTTCTCTGCTCTGGGGTTCAATTGGAACGCCAGGTTGGAGCGTACCCCGACATAGAGCGCTCTCTCAAGAGCCAAGAAATCTTCAAATATCTGTGGATAATCTGCCTGCAACCGCTTACCGAAGAAGGTGTTCAACGAAGCAAAAAATATCACTCTTTCCAACTTGTCATGCAAATTGACGGAGGTACTTCCATTCAGGATGGCCTCGGGGATAGCTTCCTCCAATGCCTTGGCAAAATGTCTGCTATACTCTCGCATAGTAGTCGTTAGATTATGACCACTCAGATTCTTAACGAAAACGGCATGATTTGCCTCAACAAAGGCCCGTGACTCCTTCTGGTCGCTCGAATAGTCGGCAATAGGTACTTGGAATTTGGACTGGTCGGATCTCGGCATCGCTAAGCCGTTCTCCATCATCGAGGCGACGATGGGATGAAACAAGTATTCACGAGATCGGCTGAAGACATGCGCAATGACCTCGGATGAGTTGTACACGTGAAACTTGTGACCCATCATTATCAACGTGAATGGCGAGTCTGGATACTTCTTTTTCAGATCGCGCACCAGTCGGCCAGGGTCAAAAAGGAAGCCGAATAGATGGCCAAAGTATGGAATCCAGTAGGGCGCAACAGGTGGTTCTTGGACAGAGCCATTTTTGGTGCGAGATGCATGTTGAAGGATAAAGTAACCTGCTAACAGAAGAGCAACTGAGAGGATGTATGTGATAGAACTATGATTTTGCTGGTTGATGTGGGAATATAAAATTTCCAGGGTAGGCCACGACATGTCATTGGTTTTCATAGTGTCATTTCATGTCTATCACTCGTCAATGATAGAAATCGTGATCAGCAATCATAATTGTGTTTCTATTGTTCACATTTCCTATAACTTCATTAACGGCAACCTGGAATTTCGTCAAAGTAGTATCTTCTGGGTAAGTAATACCAAAGTTACACACTGACATTACCATACCAACCACGCATATGAAATACAGTTACACAACGCCGCTCCGAGGTGCCCCCCCACAATTCTCCGGCGTAAAACTTACGATCTGAGTCGATTAAGTTAATTGGCCAGTAATAAATTATGAATGCACTAAGTGCACATGCCTGAACGTCTAGCGCGAGTCATGGTCATAGGATTTTTGTGGGGTTCTCAAACGGTGCTGTCTCACAAGTGGCGCGAAGAAGAAAAAAAGGGTGGCACACTAGAATAATTCCGATGCTACGTTGATCCTTGCGATCCTGTCAATCGCCACGTTTAGCCAATATGTCTCTAGCCTTTGCTCGGTGCGGTGTTGGGGGTGGATTAGCGGTTGATCGAGGCCTGCTAATTGAACCGTCTATTCCAAGCTACTACGTGTACGTACGTCAGTCAATTGAGATTTGGATAGTACTAATATTTGTGACCAGTGTGTATTTCAACAGATAGAAACCGGTGTTCGAGATGAAGATACTGTGCCTTCACGGGCGTGGGTCGAATAACGAGGTATGCGGGCGTGCTTAAAGTATACACCGAATGGATGTCTCACCTGTAGCGACAGATCTTTCAGCTGCAGACTGCTGCGTTCCGTGCTGAGCTCGAAGATTTCGAATTTGAATATGTTCAAGGAACAGTGCCACACACAGAAGGTAACATTGTCACGGCCCTGGGTTATCTCGTCGATGAGATCAGTAGACTGATATCTGTTGATAATTAGGAAACTGGTCTTTATACACAACCGCATTCCCGAAGGCGCCATTATATGGCTATTACGATCCCCTCAGGCCATCGTCAATACAACAGGCGGAGGACGATTTAATCCAACTGGTAAAGGAAAACGGACCTTTCGATGGTGTCTTGTCTTACTCTGGTGGCACAGCTCTGGCCGCCCAAATAATCATTCGCGATGCTATAGAGAATCCGTTCAGCATGCCCGACGAAAGGCCATTTCGATTTGCTGTATTCATCAACGGGGTCACGCCGCTCAAAGTCTTCCCAATTGAGGAGGCGGCGTTCGCGGAAATGACTATGGAAAACTCGGCTCTGATAAAAGAGGCTTCCTCCCTCCTCCTACGAGACTCAGCGACGCGCGTCCGGAAGAACAAGAACGAGTTCGAAGACTACAATCCAGCTGCAATCAAAGCCGAGCTGATGGCCCTGGAGACTAAAACCCTCGCTGATGGACGACTGTGTCTATCCGACGGAAAATACGGGATCACAAGATATGATTCTGGGATTGACGGCATTCTCATGGACATCCCCACGCTTCACGTTCGGTGCCCTGAAGAGGAGGACTTCCACCACGGAATGCATATGACGCAGCTATGCGAGCCAGACTACTCGATCGAATATCACCACCATAATGGAGAAGACTTTCCACGTGGTCATGCGGAGATGAAAAAAATTGCGCAGCTGATCAGAGAGACGGCTGAAAGAGCCTAGTTAGAACTATAGAAAGTTATTAATAATTATGAGTTACCGTTGTATCCGTTATGTCTTGGGTCGGATGGTAAAGGCCCGATTACCGACGATTACTACTAGTACAGCTTTGACATCCCACGAAAACTCCCCGAAAGTATTACGTATTCTTGGCCTATAGTTTGCGCAAATTTCTGTGTATTATTACACGAAGTGTGTTGCCTGCAGTATTATGGATTACACCAATGTCTTGGCTGAAATGTTTCAAGTGAAGTACCGTGAATGTCAGTTCTATCCTCCGTACTTCGTACATTACCACAATGGAGTCGAAACTCTTTCCAGAAGCTGGAAACGATGTAACATCAAGCGGTGGATAAAAATTAAACGGCGAACGACCACTCTAAGCACCCACAGTCTTGGCGGAGGAAGCCCACACGTGGAGAAGGAACTTAATTGCGCCAAACTACCAGTCCAAACAGGGTCCGTGGTGCAGGGATGGCTTCGGGGTACCCTGTATTTTGTCTGACAAGGTGCATTCAACAGGCTACTGCGTAAAACCATCTCAGCCTTGACCCCTCTTTTTCTCGGTGTTCCTTGGAAGCTGGGATGGGCGCGTGGCTTTCTGGAATCCACCATTGCCTTTTCAGAGATAGTGCTTTAAGTGGTGCATAGGGCCGGTCCGATTCTTCACGTCTCGATTGGGAGAAGGTCTGTGACGAGCACGTTTCAACCATCGTCTGTCTCGTCGTTTGTATCAGTCGGTGAAATTCTAGCACCGGGCACAGGCGCTAGCAGCTTGATGGGAAGACAAATGGCCTATCGTCTTTCTGGTGCCAACTGGGCCTGAAGACCAGAGGAACCAACAAACGCACCCGCCTTCCTTTTTATGATGACGGTGAAGCACAGATGGGGACAAACCTGGTCGGGGTAATTGCGGAGAGGCAGCGGGGTCCTTATGGTACACTGACACAGGGACATTAGTGGCTTGTACGTTGCTATATTGACTCAGTTTGCGGGGCTATTTTGTCCTGCAAGACTATCTGAACTATAAGAAACCATTGAAATAAAATTGATGCGCGCGTGGCATGAATGAACCCTCCTCTTCATTCTCTTTCCAACTACTTTCTCCCTTTCCCTTTTCCCTTTCTCTTTCCCCCCCTCCATCGCCATGGCGCCAATTGCTGTGGATGACATAGACATGGGAGCAGGCTCCCGCGTCAACATGGAGCCCCTCGCCATCATTGGGATGGCCACCAAATTCCCCGACGATGCCACGGCCACCGACAAGCTGTGGGATTTCCTGCTGCGCGCGCGGTCTGCAGCAGCGTCGTTCCCAGCAGAACGACTCAACGCAGACGCATTCTTTCACCCGGACCCGGAACACGGCGGTACATTCGCGGTGGAAGGTGGTCACTTCCTCGCCGAAGACCCAGCTGCCTTCGACGCAGCCTTCTTCAACGTCATCAAGACCGAGCTCTTGACACTCGATCCTCAGCAGCGCCTGGTCATGGAGAGCGTCTACCATGCGCTTGAAAACGCTGGAATTCCTATGCACAAGATCTCCGGGTCTAGGACGTCGGTGTTTGCCAGTGGCTTCAACCATGACCACCTGGCACTGCTCAACTCAGATCCGGAGAGCACGATCAAATACAAGCCAACAAGTGTCACAAACTCCATCATCTCCAATCGAGTCAGCTGGTTCTTCGACTTCAAGTCGCCAAGTATGACGATTGATACTGCCTGCTCTAGTAGCATGGTCGCCTTGCACCTGGCCGCGCAAAGTCTTCACAGCAAAGAGAGCGAGATGGCCGTTGTGAGCGGTGTCAACATCGTAGAATTCCCCATCGACATCGTGGGCATGAGTCATCATGGCTTTTTGGGTGCCAATGGCCGCTGCTTTTCTTTCGACCACAGGGCCAATGGTTATGCTCGTGGTGAGGGGGTTGGGTCTCTCATTATCAAACCTCTGTCGTCAGCAATCAGAGACGGTGACACAGTTCGTGCAATCATACGAGGGACCGGTGTTAATCAGGACGGCCGTACGCCTGGAATCAGTCTTCCGAGTGCTGCCGCGCAGGAGAAGCTCATCCGTGAAATCTACCACAACGCAGGCCTGGACCTCAATGATACACACTTTGTGGAGGCACACGGTACTGGTACTGCAGCTGGCGACCCCATCGAAGCCGGTGCCATTGCTAGTGCATTTCGCTCGCGTCGAAAAAACATTCCTCTCCATGTTGGCGCCATAAAGTCCGGCATTGGTCATTTAGAGGGCGGTGCCGGTATCGCCGGTATCATCAAGTCCGTCATGATTCTCGAGAATGGTATAATTCCTCCAAATGCCAATTTCGAGAAAGTTAATCCAAAGATCCCAATCAAGAAGTGGAATATATCATTCCCGCTAGAGAATATACCATGGCCTCTCGACGGACCGCGAAGAATATCGGTCAACTCGTTTGGTGTTGGTGGAACCAACGGCCACTGTATTCTCGATGACGCCTACCATTATTTGAAAGACCACAATTTATCAGCCCCGCACAACACCAGACCGACAGTTCCAACACCTGACGAGATTTCTACTCTAGTCAGGTCTCTTACTCCCTTGAAAAATACAGAAGAAACTCAGGCTGCCGTAGAAGAAATCAACGGAGAAGCAGCAAACGGCAAGGCAACAAATGGTGACGTTGCCCACGAAAACAATGGGATTAATGGTGCCTCAAATGGCACGCACGACACTTCAAAACAAGAAGTGCCCAAGATTTTCCCACTGTCTGCTTTTGATGAAGAAGGAATAAGCCGGAATTCAGATGGACTTGCCCAATATTTGAGTGGCAAGCCGTTTTCAATTAGCCATGGATCATCCGATCTTTTGGACGATCTTTCTTTTACGCTTTCAGAAAAACGATCGAACTTTCCGTGGAAGAGTTTTGTTCTTGCGTCCTCCAAAGAGGAACTTAAAAAGAACCTAGAAAATGAGAAGTTTTCGAAACCCGTTCGTGCTAGAAATCCACCGATGATCGGCTTTGTCTTCACCGGACAAGGCGCTCAACACTGGAAGATGGGACGAGAACTTCTCATCTACCCGGTATTCAAAGCCTCTCTACAAGAAGCTTCAGATTACATGAAATCACTTGGTAGTGAGTGGAATCTAATGGGTAAGTCAAACTCATCAATCTTTCCTGATATAAACTAAGTCTATGCTAGATGAACTGCTGAAAGACAAGGACTCGTCCCTTGTAAACGAACCATATCTTTCTCACCCAAGTTGCTCCGCTATTCAGATAGCCCTAGTTGACTTATTGGCCAGTTGGAACGTCTATCCTGAACGAGTGGTCGGTCACTCATCAGGAGAAATACCAGCAGCATATGCAGCCGGAAGATTGACGAGAGAAGGAGCTTGGAAAGCTGCATATTTCCGAGGATATGTTTCTGCTAAACAGCTCGCAGTTAAGGGTGCCATGATTGCTGTCGGCTTGAGCGAAACACAATTAAACGCTTATCTTGAGCGAGTGCACAGTGAAAACAAAGGAGAGCTCATCATCGCCTGCTACAATAGCCCGAAAAACAACACAGTCTCTGGCGATGAAGCCATGGTTGATAATTTGAAGATTTTGCTTGATGCCGACGGAGTTTTCGCCCGAAAACTAAATGTCAAGAATGCTTACCATTCCGCCCACATGAAGGAGGTAGCCTCGGATTACCTTCAGTTAATAAGAGACCTGACTAGCGGTACTCCTGTGAATGCTCCACATAAAGCTTTGATCTTCTCCACGGTAACAGGGGAACAAATTCAAGAAGATCATCTCGGAGCTCAATATTGGGTTGATAACATGGTCTCGCCTGTCCGGTTCACTGACGGTCTTTCGGCTATGTGCTATAAGAAAAACACGGCAGGACAAGGCCACTTAAAGATGAATGCAACTGCTGAGAATATTTTTGCTGATCATCTGATTGAACTCGGGCCCCATTCCGCTCTTCAGAGCGCCATTAAGGAAGTCATTGCGTCGAAAGGCCATCAATCTCCGATTGCCTATCTACCTGTTCTCAACCGCAACGAGAGTAGTCCGAGCGTTCTTCTCAGCACAATTGGAACATTAAATTCGAAAGGAAGTTCCGTGAAAATCACAGCTGTGAACTCAGCTGCGACTATTCGAAAGACAAAGGCGCATCTACTAGTTGACCTTCCTCCGTATCGTTTCAATCACTCCTCAACTACGATGTATGAGAGCAGACTCAGTAAGAACTACCGTTTCAGGAAGCATCCCCGTCACGATCTCTTTGGAGCACCAGTTCCCGATTGGAATGAAGAGACACCACGCTGGCGGCACTTTTTGAGACTTCAAGAGAACCCGTGGCTGAAGGATCATCTTGTTACAAATAACTATGTCTTCCCAGGTGTAGGGTACCTTATAATGGCCCTTGAAGCAACACGACAACAAGCGGATCCTGAGTATACAGTTGTAGGATTCCGACTAAAGAATATCGCACTCAAACGGGCTCTTATTATTCCAGATAATAAAGAGGGCATTGAAACATCTGTCTCGCTGACGAGAATGGATGAGTCAAGCTTATGGAGCTCTTCTGTCTGGAAACGTTTCCAGGTTACATCTTACAATCCTATCGGAGACGACTGGGTCGAGCACTGTACAGGATATATTGCTGTAGACTACAAAACAACTCCTGGTCCAGTGGATGCAGGCCGAGAAGAGCAGGAAGAGAAAAAGGCTTGGGCGGAGTTTCTTGGACAAGTATCGCAAACATGTAATCAGCCAGTGGACTTTGAAAAGTCATACGACAATATCCAGACCGCGGGTCTTTCATTCGGGCCTCTGTTCCGAAATTTGAAGGATGTGAGGGTCAATGGCGAGAACCTTGGATCTATCCTAGGCACAGTCACTGTGCCCGATATTCCTAGCTCGATGCCAAAGAACTTTGCTCACTCGCACTTGATTCATCCTGCAACAATGGATAGCATGATGCACTTGTTTTTGGCAGCCGTCCTTGACTTCACTGGCAAGCCGACACTTGAGAAACCTGCCGTTCCTACATTCATTCGAGAAGTGTGGCTTTCGGCAGACGTCAGCTCAGTGCCTGGACATGCGTATCTTGGACATGGAAAAGCTGGATTGATTGCATACGACAAGTTTGAATGCGACGTCAAAATCTGGGACAAAGAAACAAAACAGCCCCGTATCAGCATCAAGGGCATTCGTGTCACTCCGCTTGAGTCCGGAAGCTCACACAACAGCCAAGCTCGAAAGCTTTGTCATAACTTGGAATGGAAGCCGGCTTTGGAGCTCTTAGACTCGACAACTGCAAGAGGACTAGCTAGAATTCCCCAACCAGACATCGAGAAAGACCGCTACTGGGTCCATCGTTATCAGTTAGCTACTATGCTTCTTGTGACTGATGGACTTGCGGGCCTAGCAGGATTTGATCCATCAACATTAGAAGGCCATTTCAAACAGTACTGGGATTGGTTGAACTTTAGGACTGAGCAGTTGAAAGACGACAAGATAACGCTTCTTTCTATACAGGAATTTGAAGCTTTTCCAAAGACTGAAGAGGCGAAAGAAGCTCTTTATCGCGAAGTTGAGGAACACAGTGCCGATGGTGCACTTGCGATCCGCATGGGCCGCCAGATTGTGCCAGTCTTGAAGAAAGAAGCTGACCCTCTCCATCTGATGTTTGGTCAAGATGATCTTATGGACCGTGTATATGACGAGGTCGTAAACTTGGGTGATCTCCCAAAGCATTTGCACAGTTATTTATCTGTCTTTGGAGATAATCGCACCGATCTTAGTGTCCTGGAGGTTGGAGCAGGCACTGGAAGTTCGACTGCTGCCATACTGGATGTCTTGTCACCTGATGTGCAGACAAACAGAGAGACTGAGAGCAACCAATCAAGAATCTCGTCGTATGCTTTTACCGATATCTCGGCCGGCTTTTTTGAAAAGGCCAAAGATCGCTTTAAGAACTGGAGCAACATCATGCAATTCAAGACATTGAACGCCGAAAAAGACCCGCTTCCTCAAGGATTCGAGGCTGCTACATATGACTTGATCGTCGCTGGTAATGTTATTCATGCTACTGCAGATCTTCGAAAGACCTTGAATAGCTTGAGGCTGCTACTCAAACCGGGCGGTAAAATTGTCCTGCACGAAGGAAACAGGCAAGACTTTGTATGGACACAAATTTCCTTTGGCCAACTGCCTGGATGGTGGCTTGGTGTCGAGCCCAGTCGCAACTGGTGCCCGTTCCTCACGCCAGCGGAGTGGGATGTCATCTTTAAAGACTCCGGGTTCTCCGGTGTTGACATCGACTTCCCTAGCTCTCAAAATCCTGATAACTCCAGTCAAAGTATACTAGTGGGAACGGCGATTGAGAAAGAATCGGACAAGGACTTGATCGACCATGTTATTATATTAGACCACGAAACCCGTCATGAATTGAGCCCGGCACTTGAGGATAGCCTTCGGGCCCTGAAGCATATTTCAAGCGTTACTAGCATCAAACCAAGTGACCTACCGAATACTGACTTGACTAGCGCTATTTGTATATCTCTCTTGGAGCTAAACCAACCCTTCATTGAGAACATCAGTGAATCCGACTACCTTGGACTTAGGAAATTGATTGCTACAGGAGGCGGCCTTCTTTGGGTTACTGGTAACCCGCTTGTGAAGCCCGAACTTGATATGATCTTGGGTCTTCTTAGAACTGTTCGCTGGGAGCGAGATCTAGAACCTGCATGTCTAGCGAGTGTTTCAGTTATGGAGCAGGACTTTTCAGTCACGCGCCTTGCTGAGAAGGTCATGAAAATCTTCACGAATCAATTTGTGGACCTCTTCCCGACTGAATTTAATTCAGAGTTCCAGCTGAAGGACGGCATAATCTACACAAGTCGCTTGGTTGATTCTGATCCTGGAAATGATTTCTTGAACAACAAGTTCGCGAAACCACTGCCGCAAATGATCAAGTTTGGAGAGAGCAACCGGCCGATAAAACTGAGTACTTCCTCTCCCGGTCTGTTGAACAAGCTCGAATGGGTTACCGATACGATTTACAATGAACCTATTGGTGACACGCAGGTCGAGATTGACATCAAAGCTGTCGGTTTGAACTTCCGAGACTTGATGATTGCTATGGGTGAACATATGGCATACAGTCTTGGCAACGAAGCCGGCGGTATTGTGACGCGTGTCGGCTCAGCTGTGGATAGAGTGAAGCCTGGAGACCGAGTGGTTTATCTCTGTGGCTTAGAGAGTACAGGATGCTTCCACACCTTTGGCAGAGTTGACCAAAACGTGGTATGCAAGATCCCTGACAACCTCAGTTATGAGATCGCCGCAGGTCTTCCATGTGTCTATGCTACCGTTATTTATGGACTTGATGATGCAGCACGGATGCTCAAAGGTGAGACAATCCTCATTCACGCTGCAGCTGGAGGTGTTGGACAAGCGGCCATCCACTACTCGAAAATGGTTGGTGCAGAAATTTACGCTACAGTCTCGACACCTGAGAAGCGCAGCCTTTTGGTTTCTGAATATGGAATTCCAGAAGACCATATCTTCTCTAGTCGAGATCTCACCTTCGTCAAAGGTATCATGAGGTGCACAAAGGGCAAGGGTGTCGACGTTGTCTTGAACTCGCTGTCAGGTGAAGCACTCCGCGCGTCATGGGAGTGTCTGGCTCCATTTGGACGATTCATCGAGATTGGCAAGAAGGATGCTCAAGCATATGGAAAGGTCGAGTTGACTCCATTCTTGCGCAATGTGACTATGGCCAGTGTTGAATTGCCGACAATGATGCGTCATCGTCCATCACTTATCACGCGACTTACAGAAGACACTATTCGCTTGTGGAGCGAAGGACATATCAAAGAAGCTAAGCCAACAACCGTCATGAACTACTCTCAAGTTGAAGAAGGTCTTCGTCTTTTGCAGTCTGGCAAGGGAATGGGCAAGATGATATTCGTTCCGGGCGAGGAAGATTTGATTCCTGTTGTCCCAGAGGCTTTGTCTCCGTACCAGTTCAAGGAAGATGCATCGTATGTGCTCGCTGGTGGTACTGGTGGTCTTGGCCGTAGTATCGCATCCTGGCTGGTTTCGCGTGGCGTTAAGAACCTGATTTTCCTTGCTCGTTCTAAACCTTCAGACGCTGTGCAGGACTTGATCGGAGATTTGGAAACGAAAGGATGCAACGTCCATATTCCTTTGTGCGATGTGTCAGATTTGGATAGACTAAAGACTGTTGTCGAAGAGTGCAGTAAGACAATGCCACCTATCAAGGGTGTCATTCAAGGTGCCATGGTGCTAAAGGTACGTGAATTTCTAACAGATATTCGAAGAGCGAGCTAACAAGTAAAAGGATGGAATGTTTGAAAATATGCCATTTGAAGACTGGACCGCAGCAATCAAGCCCAAGGTCAAAGGTTCTTGGAACCTTCACGAGGCTTTGCCTAAAGACATGGATTTCTTTGTGATGCTGTCTTCAGCCACGGGTATTCTGGGCAACCGCAGTCAAGCAAACTACGCTGCTGGAAACACGTACCAAGATGCTCTTTCTCGGTATAGGGCTTCACTGGGATTGCCAACAGCCAGTGTCGATCTCGGTAGTGTGCTTTCAGTTGGTTTCGTGGCTGAGAACAAGGACTATGCTCGGCACACAACTGCTGTTCTTGAGGTGCTTCGCGAGGACGAGATCCACGCCATTCTCGAGTTCCTCATCGACCCACGGAACAAGTCCGATGCAACCACACAGCTCATTGCCGGCCTGACTACAGGTACCATGTACCACGAGCGAGGGGTTCCTCCGCCGTCATATCTCGGGTTCCCAATCTTTACTCATCTTCGCAAGACCAAGGCTAGCGGAGCACAGAACTCGGAGGAGAACCCAACGTATTTGGTACAGTCTCTCCTCAGTGCCGCATCCACGCTGGAAGAAGCAGTCAACGTAGTCTCGAACGGAATCCGAAACAAACTAGCTTCGCTCCTAGCAATTCCTGTTGGAAACATTGACCCGTCCAAATCTATTAGCTCCAACGGAGTAGATTCTCTCGTGGCAATGGAATTCCGGACATGGTTGGTCAAAGATCTCGGTGCGGATATCCCTCTGCTTGAGATTACTGGGACTGGAAGTATCACAACAATTAGTCACAAGATTGCGAGCGTGAGTAAGTTGGCTCAGTTTTCTACTGCGCCGGCGAAAGTGTAGTTAAGATTTTTCTTTTTTTGTTCTGGTTTTTGGAATTTGTTTTTATATATCCAACTACATGTGAGATGATAGACGTTATTGTCTAGATTGATTACGATTTTATGAGCGTTGAATAAATCAATTGATGAGTTATACCGTTTACACATATGAAATAGGCAGGGCGGGCCCACGCGGCGGCAAGGGCATTGACAATGTGACGCTCGTCGCGCGTTTAACAACTATTTTTCTCGTAGCATTCACCATGTCTGCGCTTCGCAGCAATTTCAGAGGATCCAGCCTATTTTTTGGTGTTTGTTTGGGCGCCGTGTGTTTACTCCTATGCCCCCGGTATTTGCAAGAACCATGGCCACCGCCGTCTCCCCCCTACCAGTACAACAATTCCCTGCATCGGGTTTCTTGAATTAGACCCATCTGATCTCCCTCTTTATACTTCAGAGAAAATATTATCTGGTCTCTATTGGAGAAGTTTTTTTTATCTAGATATTAGATTGTTTTTAAACTTGGATATGGTATATTATAGACTGTCTGGCTTTGTTGTACCAATTCCTTAATCTAAGGAATTCCTTAATCCAGTTTATATAAGAGCCTAACAAATATAGCCATATCTATTTATAGAATTTTAAAAATCCTACATATAGTAAGTCTCACGTGATTTCCTTAATAAAAATTCCCTTAGATTAAGGAATATTGTATGGTAAGGGATAAAATCATAAAGAATCTCCTAGACGTGAGGTAATAAGGAATTTTGTATGGGATTTCAATTTTGACCCGATTTTCAATTCCTTGAAGGTAAGGGATTCCTTAATGGGAGGTTCTTTAATCCTTGGTTTTACTTTTAGGTGACTGATTGGCCCAGGTTACAGTGCACCATATTCCGGATTCGGAAAAGCACCAAGTTCTAGACCCCCCGCAGCCGACAAGACTTGGTATTGTTTTTGTATCCAAGCTACGGCATCCCCCCCATATAACCCGTGTGCCTAGTTATGAGCACGGTCAAGGTCTTTGGAGGATTCGCGGGATTAGAATGCGAAGGGTATCTCCAAGTAGATGTATCATTTGGGTCAGGTTTATTGATTGAGAAAATGGGGGTATCGCTGCGAAATTTGCCATCTACGGATCAGGGTCGGATCGGTTGACCAAGTAGAAGCCTGCCGACAAGAGTGGCTCAGCGACCGAACCTTCGTTCACGGTGTCATCAGCGTTCCCCAGGAAATCAGCATCGAAAAGGTTGACAACGCTGCGTTGGTCAGAGATGGCGGATGGATCGCAGTTCCAGTCCCAATAGTGCAGCGACAACTCCGAATGGATCGTTCGGAGCAGGGCTTCATAACAGTTGCACGTCACGCGATGCCACGAAATGAAGCCCGGACAGTTGTGTGCGTGGGAGCTTTGGCGAATCTCATCCTGCTTAAACCAGTATGAGACATGACCGGCAGGGAAATCGGTTCTGGAACCGGTGGGGCTGTAATAAATCCTATTCAATGAACAGATCACGTTCTTCTTCGCTGACTGTCGCAATGTTGCGACGAATTCCGTCACCGAGTACCATGGTATAAATTAGAGCTGGATTACTGCATTTTCCGTATGAGGCGAATCTTTCCAAGGATGGGATTACTGAACGAGCCTGCAATTCCATAATATGAATGTGGATATTCGGTCGGGGGAATTGCTGGGACTTGGTGACAGATACTTAAAGCGCCAACGGACCGGCCCCTCGCGGGCGGACCAAACCTAGCAACAGTGAATAATATCTTTCACATTCCTATCACGAGAATAATCCACAGAACCTCTCCCTTAATAAAGACTGATTGCTAAGGCTGTGGTCCGCGTAGTTAGCTATCTATCAGATATGTACAGAGACCGGTCTCCGGACTCGACTTTCATTGGAAGTATAAGGTTTCATTATCAAAAACATCTGAGATCAACTTATAAATTGCAAATACTCCATAGTATTTTCAATTACACACATACTGCAAGCCATAACATATGCTACTTACGGTCCTAGCATATCCCTTCCTAAAGGAGTGGTGGGAAGGAAAATTAGGAAACTTTGGATAGTGGAACTATAAACGTTGTTATTGATTAGGACGGCCGCATATATAATAGTACTAGATTGTATGACAATATTGCCTTAAATGTCTAAATTAACTTGTGAATGCAGTGCGATATAAACTCAGTATAGAGTAGCAGACCACTTTTTTTTTAGTGACGATATCATGACAATATATACATCTAATGCTAGGTCATATGATGATTTCTCCTCCCTACCATAAATTCACATGTGAACTTCCGGATGCAGTACAATATAAACTCAGTACATTGACAGGTAGCTGAGACAACCACATTAGTGACGATATTATGACAATATATACATCAAATGCTAGGTCGTATGATGATTTCTCCTTCCTTATAATTTGCTCTTGACCACTGTGTTTGAGCTCAGCGAAACGAAGGCAAGCTTGATTATTTCATTCTGCTACAGTCAATGGGAATTTCCATTCCCATTCATCGTGTCTCCGAAAAAAGGACCATTCGGCCCAAGTCTCTCTATCAAGTATCTCTAACAAGTCGATCCTGATTTAAGTCAACAAGTTCTCATACAAAATTAATTCATGCTCGCTGAGGGCGCCACGAAGATCTTAAGCCCCAAGCTGAAATTCCATAATCCATACCAGTACAATACTCGGTAGGCGCCATAATGGCAACTACTTATATCAATGGGAACCCTGTAGAGCCAACGGCTCTGCAATCCGAATGTGATGCGTCAGAGTCAAATTACATACTTATTGAAACCAAAGAACGTCCTCTCGAGGGAGGTGAGAAGAAAGATCTTCAGGACATTGGTGTCCATATCCATGAGTTTGTTGGAGATGAATCTCGAAATATTTATCTTTGTGGCTACGAGCCAGAAGACCTAACACGCATTCGCGAACGCGATTTCGTCAAGTACACCAGTATTTATGGCCAAGATCTCGTGACTCAGCCAGAAGCTCAAAGCCAATATCCTTCAAGGAAAACGGCCAAGAGAGCTGTAGATGTCATGCTACATCATGATGTAGTGCTCTCGGACTCGCTCATTCAGCAAATAGCCGACGCAGCGAATGTTAATGTGTCCGAAATCGCGCGCCATCAAGGCAAAGTAAGGCTTGATGTCACCCAGGAGGAGCTCTCTAAATTGGCTGCGATTGATGCCGTGAGGTCCATCAAGAAAATCTATCCAGCGAGACTGCTTAACAACATCGCTCGTGGAATCATGAATGCAAACAACGTGACCGTCAATGGCACCACATGCAAAGGAGAAGGGCAAATAGTTGCAGTCGCGGACACTGGGTTTGACAAAGGTAGCATTACCGATGTCCATCACGCTTTCGCAGGTCGATTCATTAAGCTATATTCCCTTGGGCGGGAAGATGCGCTGCCAGACGATCCTGACGGGCATGGAACCCATGTGTGCGGTTCAGTGTTAGGTTCTGGTCATTCGAATATTGAGGGAAAGATTGAAGGAGTCGCCCCAGCGGCCGACTTGATCGTTCAATCTGTGTTGGCTGACGACGGATCACTTGGAGGAATTCCGCATGATCTCAATCGTCTCTTTGGTACGCCGTATAATGATGGTGCTAGAGTCCATACAAATTCGTGGGGCTCTGGGCCGCTTCCAGGTTCTTCAGAAACCCAGTTACCTTATACACAAGACTCAGAGGAAATAGACTCTTTCGTCTGGAACCACCAAGACATGGCTGTCTTGTTCGCGGCAGGGAATTCTGGCACTGACAGCGACCGGAATGGAGGGGTGGACTCCAGGTCCATTGGAGCAGAAGCTGCAGCAAAGAATTGCATCACCGTGGGTGCCTCCGAGAATAGGAGGCCGAACATTAGATACCGTGGACAAAGCTCCCGATTCAGTTATACGTACGGCGATTTTTGGCCGAACGACTTCCCGGTGGGTGCCATTGCCGATGACCACATGGCTAATGACCCCAACAACCTGGCCGCTTTTAGCAGCCGTGGACCAACAGTAGAGGACAGACGGAAGCCCGATGTGGTAGCACCGGGTACAGCAATCTTGTCGACGAGGTCTCGAAAACTGCGCGACGCCGACATTCCCGCTGAGTATGGATTGTCGGGCGATACGCGGTTCATGTACCTCGCAGGCACTAGCATGGCATGTCCGCTCGTTGCCGGAAGCTGCGCCGTTCTCCGGGAATGTCTGACGGAGAATGGTTATCACGACAAGAAGAACGGGGTGGTTCAGCCGACGGGCGCGCTTTTGAAAGCCCTCTTGGTTAATGGGGCAGTTCCAATTGATGGGGAGCACCTACCGCCCAGTACCAACGGCTCGCCAAATAACCATTCGGGCTTTGGCCGTGTTGATCTAGATGGCTCCATTATACGACCAGACGAGCATGAGTTGGCGGATTTCGGTGTCGGTGTAATAAGGGATGAGGATCCAAGTCTACAGCATTTGGCAGATATCCATCCGCCGGTTGGCCATTTGCCAGATCGAGAGAGATCTTCATTTACCCTGAAAGTAACGCTGGCCTATTCGGATTTTGTAGGTGCCAAACTTCAGAACAACCTTAATCTCGTGGCAAGCATGGGCAACGTTGAGCGCCACGGAAACCAGGGATCCAAAAACTACGAGAAGGGATCGGATAATGGTTTCGACCTTGCCAACAATGTCGAGCAGATAGTTTGGGAAAATGTCACCAGCACCATTACACTCTCCATTAGACGCAATCGTCTTACAACTTCTCAGCAGCCATTTGCTTACGTCTGGAGGCTCATTCCCCATTAAATCACCGGTCATACACCAACATTGAATCGATGCATGCAAATGTTGTCAACTGAAACCAAGTATTTTCATGTGTATGCAGGGTCCAGCGAGCTTGTTGGTATTAGAAATTTGGGCAATATCTTCAATTATTACATATTATATCAATCTCACCAAACTGCGAGGGAATAGGAAAATAGCGCAACAAATCCGAATCAAAGGGTATCACGAAGCCAAAGAAAAATTCCAAACCAAAAAAGAAGAAAATCAGGACGCCGTCACATTAACAGGCGAACTCTCCAACCAAGCCCAATCAATGGTAACCCGTCCCTGATCAATATCCGCCAACTTGGCAAACACACTCGTCGTGGTGTCAATATCCGTAGCCTTGCAGCCCACACAGCGGTCTACGACGGTGACATCCACACTTTTTCCATCAACTGGATCTCGACGAAGGCGGATTTTCAATCCACAGAGCGGGTTCGCGTTGGGATCAGAGCCTGTCTGGGCGGCATCGAAGATAGTGTGCGAGACAGCGCAGATGCTGTCGGAATCAGAGGATGTGATGCCGCATGCACCGAGAGCAGGGGCGTAGTAGGTCATGTCGCCAGTATATGGACCGCCGTTGGATGTTGGGAGAGGGAGGTTTTGGATTTTGCTACTGAAAAGTTAGGATGCTGTTCACATAAAATGAAATGATGAGAAAAGATGTCTTACCCTTTTCCGGCGGTTAATCCCGCTGCCAGTCCAATTATGAGCGCCAGTAGAGCTATGATACCCGCAATGGCCCCGGCAATAACATATCGCCTTCGACGCGCATCGTATGGCAAGAACTTTTCCAGGGGGCCGAAACGGAGCTTATCCAGGGCAGCGAGCGAGACTGGGATTGTGAATTTCGAAGCCGTTTTCTGGTTTCCATTTTTGACAGTAGAATATTCTACTTCAGGTCCCTTTGTGTCCTGTTCTGTTTCTTTATCGATGGCGATCGTCGGTGGGGAGAAGGGACGGTCAGACGCAAGGGGCTGGGCTGGAGCAGCCGGCACAGGCTTTCGCTTGGGAATGTTTGTGTTTGACGACGCAAAAGCATCGCCAGCCTCGAGCTGCGACGGGTCGGGCGCGTCTGAGGTCATGATTCCATGCCCGATGCAAACGACGGATTATCAATTGATGTTGGTCGTTGCGGAGAATCGACAAGATTAGAAAACTGCAGCGACGGAGAAAGAGGAGCGGAGCGCAGTGGGTCAGGGGCGGCCAATCAGCGGGCGGCGGACAAGGCTTATTTGCGGGTGCGTCATATCTCCGCTGCGGAATTATTACATACTTTCTCTTCCACGCCTCCATCTACGAAAATAATATACTTAGGGTTGCCTGTTGGGTTGTTAATTCTTCTGTCGGAATAGTTACTAATGTTATTTTTCTATTCTACCTTCTGTGGTGAGAGTATAAACTATAAATTCCATGGCCATCCCTGTACATATTTATTAAACAACAACAACCAACTTCAAGTTTACCATCACCCTCTACTAAAAACTGTCAAATATTCACGACACTTCAACCACCACCACAATGACTGTCAAATACCTCATCACTGGCGCGACCGGCGGCCTAGGAAGCCAAGTCCTCGCCCACCTCGCTGCCACCGTCCCTCCTTCCTCTCTCGCCGCGGCTTCATCCAAGGAATCCAACCGCGCCCAATTCGAAGAACGCGGTATCGCCTTTCGCGTGGCCAATTTCGATGATCCGGCGTCCCTAGAAGCCGCCTTCTATGGTGTTGAGAACTTGTTCTTTGTGAGCTCGGATACGTTCGACACCGAGCGGCGTAAGAAGCAGCATGGGAATGTGGTTGAAGCGGCTAAGAAAATGGGCGTGAAGCACGTATGTTATTATCCTGGTCTTTTTGGGGCTTAGTATGCTAATCAGATTTGCACAGACTTGGTATACTTCGCTCGCGTTTGGCGGGTTGCGCTCTGACTCCAAGATCGATGTGCAGCAGGCTCATCTGGAGACTGAGAAGATGCTGAAAGAGTCAGTTTCTATACCTTTCTAGACTTTGTGCTGGCAACTAACAAGAAACACCGAGTCCAGATCTGGAATAACATACACGTCAATCCGAGAAGGCATCTACGCCGACGCATTCCCACTCTTCCTTCAATGGTATCCCAGCACAGAAACAGTCTACCTCCCTCAAGACGGGCAAATCACGTATACCTCTCGCGAAGAGCTGGGTGAAGCCAATGCAAAACTGCTCCTCAAGGGCGGATACGAGAATGAGATTGTACTTTTGACCGCCAACGAGCCGCTGTCAGGTGCCGACATTATCAAGATCATCAACGAAACAACCAACCGAAACCTGAAATTGGAGATGGTGTCACCAGAAGAGTATGTGCGCTATTACACTGCCAATGACGAAGGGAAGAAGGGAGAGTGGTTCTGGAACAAGCGGGTATCCTGGTTCGACGGAATTGCCAAGGGAGATGCGCAGGTGTCGAATCCGCTGATGAGGGAGGTGCTGGGTAGAGAGCCAAAGACAGGCAGTGCCATTATTCGTGAGACTCTGCAGAAGAATCCGAACTATACGTGGCATCAGAACTATGTCGACAAGGAGCAGTATCTGGCGACGCTGCCTCGGAAATAATTTCACAAATCAGTTTACACGTTTACATGTGTAGCAGTTGGCGTTTGCTAGTTAGTTCGGGCAGATAGACTTTTTAGAAGAATATAATTATTATAATTACGTGCTAATAGTAGTGATAAACATGACTTTTATGGTTCCTTAACGTGATTTCCCGGTATCATTACTTCATCTCCTGCGCCCTCTTCCACAGGTCGTCCAAGTCGTTACCAATCATCCTCCTGGCCTCCTTTTCCAGTTCTCTGTGAGACAAGTCACGCTTGTCAATCGCAGCCAGGGACTCTTGCCGGCCAAGTTCAACTGCTTTAGTCAGAAAAATCCCACAATTAGACTCAAATGGAGAACAGACCATGAATATAAACAGCAGCGCGCTTGCCGCTAAACATTGCGTGCGGGACATTGGTAGCCCCGTCACTGTTGGCGTCTCCAATAGCGTAGATACCCGTGTCACTGGTCTTCATGTTGGCCGAGACCTGGATCTTGGTGCCGGTCATGTTGAGGTGGAGATTCTGAGCAATATCGGAATACTGAGCATCGGGAAAGTTTGTGATAAACGCGCCGCGCTCGATGCTCTTCCCATCGGCGAGGTTGACTCGGAACAGGTCGAATTCACGGTCTTCGGCGGGGTTATTGTGGTCATTGCCGTCCTGGAGGCGGTCTATCGAGACAATTGTTTCATTGTTTATAGTCACATTGTAAGCTTCCAGTTGGGCCTTCCAGTTTGGGTACTTGGCAGACAAAGCCCGTCGCTGCTCGGGAGTGTCGGTGCCGTTGACAAAGGCGATGATGTCTTGGTTGAGCTGCCAGATCTCAATCACACTTCCAACCACATCACTCAAGCCTCCCAGGATGCCAAAGGGCTGGTCTCGGTGCTCATAGCCATCGCACCATGGACACCAGTAGATACCTTTGCCCCAGCCTTCTTTGATGCCGGGGGTGTCGGGCAGGATATCTTTCATTCCGGTACCCAAGACAATCCGACGCGCGGTGTATTCCAGACCCTCCGAGTCGGTAGCCTTGTAGTACGAGCCGTTGTTGATCGACTCTACAGACGTCACGGTGGCGTTCTTCATCGTCGTGGTCGCATTGTATCGCGAGATTTGCTGGCGCGCGAGGTCTCTGAACACGGCGGGGACGGTTCCTGGTTTGCCTGTCAATGGGAGTCACAATTAGACGATGTAGAAATCTTGACTGACCATCGAATCCGATCACATCGTGCATGTGCCTGGTCGGGTCGTTGCGGTAGACGCCCGAGTCCAGCATCAGGGTCCGCCGACGTACGCGAGACAGGCCGCTGGTGACACTCAGCCCGGCAGGTCCGCCGCCGATGACGATGGCGTCGTAGTCTGTCTCTGGAATCGTAGTGGCAGCCAGCGCACCGCCGAGGGTGCCCAGCAGGTAGAGCGACAGGGTCTTGAGGGACGGCATCTTGTATGTCTGGCAGGAGAGATAATCGCAGCTTCTCCGTACTCACGCCGGGCAAGACAGGCTATTTATGCCCTGGCCGAGGCATGACAGTTCCAGCCAGCCATTGACGGCAACGAGAGCACTGTGCTAATACTGCCTATACTAAACATTTGTTTTGAGCTTTCTTCTTGTTTGTTTTCCTGCAGATTCATTCAGATTACAGCTTAGGGCAGTCCCTTACCTGCTGCACAGTGCAATGCCTGTCAGGACCAGCAAGTCCATTGGCTGCCAGAAAAAAGCTCCGATTCTGAACCAGACATCTCAATTTTGTGACTGCAGCGCGAGCCAGTCGTGTCAAGCTGGTGGATGGTGATGGTGCAGAGATCGTCGTCGACAGCTAATGATGGTGGAGCAGTGGAGAGCTTGGCCTGTGACCGCATCACGATCTCGGCACGATGTATTATTGCATTATGAGGTCATGCGGTTTTCTCTTTTTGTTTTGCATTGTGATTTCGACTTGCAGACACGAGATGCAGCATGCACTCCAGCCCGGCTTTGACTGCGCGATGAGTTGTCCAGGCGTGTTTGTGGGAACGTGGCGAGGGAAAAAAAAGATGTTCTTGTCGATCCGAACTCGATTGTCGAATCGAGTCAATAGTGCGGTGGCTCACGGTGCAGGCCGAGCTCGCCCGTGCAGTGGCTGGCTGATTTTCTCCGACTATAGGATTATATTTACTATTAAGCAATAATAAAAAAAAGCAAGTAGGTCATGAAGATTAATGTAACTTGACTGAATAAGGCTGGTTTAAACCGGTCACGTATTGCAGAGATTACGGTTGTGGGGTTAGTAAATGCACTTAGGGATACGTGAGGGTAAACCTGTATTCAAAACTGTTGGTTTTGTAACAACATCGAACCATGTCACATTTAGAAATTCGCACAAATTATGATACTGCTATGGCAGACTCAAAAAAACTTTAGCATACGAGGGGAATTTGGTGTTCCAAATCTAGTCATCGAGAGATGTCTGGCAGCCCTGGGAGCCACAATTGGGATCTATACAACGACCATAATGACGGCATAAACAGATTTACAACATTGAAACGATGTATGCTTCAATTCATTGTTCAGTGAATGCTTTGTTGATGCAGGACATGGGGATTAGGGCCTCGATTGCAAATTCCGAATTACCACATACGGCAGGTGGGATATTTGCACCGATAAGGTTTGTCTCCACTTTCCCTCATCTCCACGTCCATCTCCTTTCGATAACCAATTCAACTACTGGTTTTGATGATTTTCATTGAACATGGATACACCAAATACCTGGCTGATTATTGGTGCCTCTCGTGGCATTGGCCTCGAATTCGTGCGACACAATGTCGCGCTCGGCCACCGCGTTATCTCGACAGCGCGCAGTTCTAGCAGTGCTCTGGACGCCATACAACAGAATGCCCCTGACCGGGTAAAAGTCCTTCCTTGTGACGTATCTACTAGTGAAAGCATCAATGTATGATTTGCACTGGATTGCTAGAAATCAAATCACTACTCACTTTATTTAGGGGTTTATTGAGCGGTTTATTCGATCCGGAGAGAAAAACATCGACTATGTAGTTATCAATGCCGGGATTCTGGAATATCCAAACGTAAGTAACCTGCTATGCTTCTTCCACTGTTCGCCTGGCTAATGTCGTTTTAGAGATCGCTGGAGATGTAAGTTTGCCATACATAACAACATCGCATGCTAACTTCCCAGGTCTTTTGATCACTTTGCCAAACATTTACATACCAATACCGTGGGTCCGATCATTGTAGCGCAAAAACTGCTGCAACTGCGTGACGTCGTCATTGGAACAGTGTCTTTCATGTCGAGTGACTCGGGATCGACGGGGAATTTCCTTGCTTTTGAGGATGGGTACGTCAACCAGTTTCTATCGACTGCGAAAGAATGTCGCGCTGAATATATAACAGATTTGCTGCGTATGCCGCATCAAAAGCCGCTCTGAACCAGGCCTTGCGTGTATGTTAATTGGCCTATAGACCAGTTATTAGTAGATGAGACGCTAATGAAACGCAGCACATGGCCGAGGAGTTGAAAAGAAAAAAGAGCAAAACCATCATTCTGGCCCTGCATCCGGGTGAAGTGGCAACGTGAGTCACGGTCCATACCCTGCAATATGTCAACCTATAGCTAATAAAAATAGCGACATGGGCAATATTGATATTTCGTGGCAAATTGAGGGTGGCCAGATAACGGCCGAAGAGTCAATTAACGGCATGGTCCAGGTTATCCAAAGCAAGACAATTGAGCACTCTGGGACGTTTTGGACGTGGGAAAACAAGGTAAGACATATCCCCTGAGCAGGCGATAAGAGAGGCTTGATACTCATTTGCTTGTAGGAATACCCATGGTGATTAGGGGATGGTGACAGAGTGCCTTCAGGTCGGGCGTCGTGGGGTAGCTGTGACGAGTAGCCTTAGGGGAGTAGTTTCCACTGTGACAAATTTAGGGAGGGGGGGATTGTTGGAGAAAACCAGTGGCGAGGCAACAGAGTGGATCCGGCTCTTATATTATCTGACCTGCTGCTTTGTTGATCTCCTTCCTCCCCTCTCACTCTTCCTCCACTGCCTTGACCGCGGCAAACGAGACACCAAGCTGTTATGAGGCGTCGTAATAAGCCTACTGGCTGATACAGCGCTGATCGACTTTATCTAGATCCTTAGTCCTGTCTACACTCGCCCAGTGTTTATTGTCTATTTTCTGCGAGTTTTTTTTGTCTATTGCCTAGCTTTCAAGTCAACTATCTCTCTCTTTCATTTCCCGGGTCCCTGTCGCTTTGATATCTCTCCACTGTCGAGTCAATTGTGTCACCATCAGTTCCTGTTCGCCATGGTCCTAAAAAGGGCTGCGTGTATCTCAATGTTGACCTCGAACTACGCGCTCCCGACCGCGGTTTGTGAACTGGCATGGGACAAGGCTCGTGAATACATCCAGGAGCATCTCGGTGATAATGCTGATAATTGTTCTCTGTATTTGGAACCTGAACAATTCGCCCATGAAGCCGAAATGATTTTTGCGAAACCCGGTGTACCTCGAGAAATCACGAGGCTGAACCTGCGCGATGGAGACCGGCTTGTGCTATTCAAAAGTGCATGGAAGTCTGCACAGAAAGGAGCTCGCGAGAGAGTCCTTGACGAAGCCAAAGCACTGGACGAACATGATCTTCGGCCACGAAAGAAACGATAACTAGGGGTCAACATCGAAAAACTGAAACGCATCTACTGTCAGTTAGAGGGTATACCTGAGACTAGAACCAGTATAGTCCTGGAAAGCACCCTAGAGGAACACCACGAAGACGGCATCCGTTCCCGCGACTTGTCGTACAAGCTATGGCGCAGGCTGGTAGTCAATCGATATGGCCCTCCAGTAGATTGCGCCGATCCCATTCAGATCTATTACATTTTTCCTGAAAACAAATCAATCAAGGTTTATATTCGCGATGATCGCTCCTTCCATTCGGCCATTGAAGATATGGTAGCCTACGAAAAGGATAGTTTACTATTCGAGGTCCAAAGCAGTGGTATGTCGCTGGGAATTCTTCTACAAGTACAATAAACTGATCTAGGACAGTCTGGAGACCCACTAGTTGGGGTATGAGGTCGTTGATAGACGATACAGACGCTGAGCTGTCGAATGGCGTTGATGATTCCACCTACGAATGCTTGAAGAGCCTAGACAAAAAAGGGAACGAGGACGCTAGCAGCGACAAGAGCGACAGCGGAGACGGTTCACTTGGCCAGTTCGGTGCTGGACCTTCTGGTCACGGCTCTTCCGAGAAATCGAGCTTTTACGTCAAAGGTGACGACTTTTTTTTCCCAGAGTGAATATGAAGATTGATATTTCGTAGGAAATCGATCGTGGTCAGATCACAGCTGGAGAGGTTCAAGTTATTCAGTGCAAACGGTTGAACGCGATGGAAATTTTTAAGATGGGGACACAGATGATGAATTTTGCTTAATTGTTGTTGAATTGTATGAAAAGCCATATGATTGGCCTGAACTGTGTCCATTGATATGCTCCGTGCGGGTGGATACTACGTAATTCATGCCTGAAATTTCAGGCGTCGACCGGCAAATCACGTGCCGCATAGCCGTAAGTCTCCGATCGCTTGGAATTAGCAAGCCCGTGATTGGCGGAATTCATCCACGTGACGCGCTCTTCCCTCGGCCCAGGGTGCTTAGGCTAACAAGAAAGCGAACAGGAACTTCACCACTTTGGCTTCATCTCTCCCTAGCACTGCGGTCGCCACTCTCCACTCTTTGAAGCTACGCTCAATTGACCTCGTCCGGCTTTGCTGTGTGCACTGAGGACACAGAATACTCACCATGGCCGCCCTTCGCACTTCGTCCCGCCTGCTGGCCTCTTCGCGCCCGCTGTTCAAGCCCGCCGTGTTCGCGCGATCCTATGCCACCGTCGATCCGATCTCCAAGGCGGCTGAGGCCGGTTCCAGCAGCAGCTCGTTTGTGCCCGAGTCCAAGACGTCGACTGTCCAGGATCCCAACCCATCTGAGACCGCGCGCACCAAGACCTTCCACGTCTACCGATGGGATCCCGACCAACCGACCTCGAAGCCTCGCATGCAGTCGTACACGCTGGACCTGAACAAGACCGGTCCTATGATGCTTGACGCTTTGATTCGCATTAAGAACGAGGTCGACCCTACACTTACCTTCCGACGAAGCTGCCGTGAGGGTATCTGCGGTAGCTGTGCCATGAACATTGACGGAGTCAACACGTTGGCTTGCTTGTGTATGTTGCAACACCCTCTGGTAATAGGAATTGAGTATAGTTGCTGACTGGATATTATAGGCCGAATTCCCACCGACACCGCCAAAGAATCCCGCATCTACCCTCTGCCGCACACGTACGTGGTCAAGGACCTGGTTCCTGACCTGACTCAATTCTACAAGCAATACAAATCGATCAAGCCATACCTCCAACGGGATAGCAAGACTGAAGACGTAAGTTGATTTTGGCTTGTCTGAGTTGGCTGAGTTTACTAACGACACGCAGGGCCTTGAGAACCGACAATCGCCCGAGGACCGCCGCAAGCTCGACGGTCTGTACGAGTGCATTCTGTGCGCCTGCTGCTCAACCTCGTGCCCCTCATACTGGTGGAACAGCGAGGAATACCTCGGCCCAGCTATCCTGTTGCAGTCGTACCGCTGGCTGGCCGACTCGCGTGACGAGAAGACGGAGCAGCGCAAGGAGGCCCTCAACAACAGCATGAGCGTGTACCGATGCCACACGATTCTCAACTGCTCGCGGACGTGCCCGAAGGGATTGAACCCGGGCAAGGCTATTGCCGAAATCAAAAAGATGATGGCGTTTTAGTGTAGAGATACTGACCGGAGTCGAGACTGTATTTCATTTGTGTAGATCCAGTGTTCAATTAAGCATATTGAGAGATTTCAGATTTATTACTGCATTCAAATGTTACAAATATTTTATGCTATTCAACTGCTGCAGAATCCCCCCACGCGACAGCAATGTCCTCGTCTCGAAGCAGTCTCCACTTTTCAATCGTCTTGGCCCTTTCGATCCAGTCAGAGCATTAGTCACCAGTCGAGAGATTGACCGTTCGTTGAGAAGAACCAGTCGATCTTCAACAGCACAGTTGCCTGTTAGTGCCTGTGTATATCAAGGACTGACTTCCCGAGAGACCCTGGTCTTTGGGTGCTGCTCTCAACAGGTTACGACCCATAGCCCTTGGTTGAGTTATTTACGAGGCCACAATTTCCGGCTCAAAAATCACCCAGACCTTGCTCTACTTCAAAAAATTACACATTGTACTGAAAAGCAATGTAAGTTGTCCAATTGAAGTCTCTGCAGCTAGCAAAAATGGTTGACCGAGTGTGGAAATGAGTGTAATCAGACACCTCGTCTGTTTCAACACAATGCCCCATGTTGAATGAGCATTCGACCCTTCTTCGTCTCTTCTCCCTGAAAATATACTTGTTCAGTGTTAGGTAACCCCTAATCAGCCATTGTTAACCAACAAAGCCGCTATTCCAACACAGGCTGGAAAAACTCACCCTATTTTGCTGGCCAACTGCCACCCCATTTGTTTGAACCAGAGCCAGACCCTCCTGTATCACCACCACCTGAGCCCCCTTTCCAGGATCCACCCCATTTGTTGTTCGAACCAGATCCAGAACCGGAGGGGCCAGGGTCTGCATCTCGGGGTTGCCAGCCATTCCCTGTGCCCCACCGATTGCCACCGGAGCTCCCACCATCTTCATCTCTCGGTTTCCAACCAGAACCACCCCATCCGTGTGCAAGAGGTATCTCGATACTGTCTCCATGTGCCTTCCAATCAGTTGGGGGGTTTCGTTGCTGGCCTTGGTCTTGCTGGCCTTGGTCTTGACGGCTGGGGTTGATTGGCTTGGGCTGTCGTTGATCGCTGGGCTGTCGACCCCCAGTATTAGCATTTCCCCCGCCCTTTAACTGCATCAGTTTCGCTATGAGCTCTGGGGTAAGCTCGACATATTTAGTTGTTGTGGTCGTTGGTTTGTCTTCGAAGAGGATCTCGTAACTTTCTGTTGTGATATATTCTTGACCCGACGATTGCGGCCAGGCGGCGCTGACCAAGGAAGCAGAGAAAGAGAGGAGAAACAGGGAGTGGTGGAACTTCATATTTCCCTCTTGATATCAATTGATGTAGAAATAAAGTTGAAACAACTTAATGTTGGGTTTTCTCATTCTTGAGAAGAGAACCAGTTCGAGAAAGAAGACAATCCAATCACACCACCTTTTTATAGTCAACCAGGAGTCCCAATGCTTTGTGAGATCACAGAGTGATGTTCCTGTACACTACCAATATGCACGAGACTTGGATGAGGCATTTCTTTGTGGGGAAACTGGTCAGTGTTCCAACCAACATGGCGATCCTTGCATTTCACAAATATCACGAGCGTCATATTCCTCGTGCATCTTTTTCAGCTAGCCAGGATGTCTGGAAGCTCAGCTGGTGCCCCGAACAAGGCAACCCGAGATACCTACATATGTAGGTCTTAACATTTACCTCGGACGTACCTTTTACTGCACATCTTCGATAGGTCGCCGAAGTGGTAAGACAAGATTTCATACCCAGTTATTTTGGGTAGGTCATCGATAATGCCCAAAACGAGGTGACCTGTGGCCTATATTGAATTTACAAGCACTGCTAAATGTCCACTTACGCAAGAAAGGTTTATTGAGAGTATTGGATAGTGTTCTCTATCTTTTCTATCTAGAATTCGGTTTCAAATAGGCTCGAATTTTGGTACAAACGCACTACACTATCAGTCATTCGGACCGATCGGCCCTTGGATTTCCCTCTTTGCTTTTAAACTACAGTAAAAGATAGCAAAGATTCTCGCTGCATGCATATGTAAACACACAGGCCACTCCGGGGTCGACTAAAAAATTTACCCCACGAGCATCGGCAATTCCTATTTCAAGTGTTACTCTCTGACGGGACCTTACTGAGGATCTGCAAGGGGTGAGTTTGGCTGGCTGTTACTAACCTTCGCACACATTGACGGTAGCTTAGGTTTAGCTTAATATACTATAAATCAACTATGGTTGCGGTTATGCCTTATACTCAAAATTTGAACCTAGTGGATAATATGGTATGCTAAAATGCTGGGTTTAATCAAGATGTCATTAAAGTAAAGGTTAAAGGCCGAAAACCCTTACAGAGCAAGAACATGTAGATTTAAGCAATCTTGTGTAACCGAGTACTCGATTATGAGTGGCTGTCTGCATATACGAGTGCACTGTAAACATGTGAACAATTTGTACTACTACAAGTTTTGAACTGAGTATGCAGGTCTTCTAAGCAGGAGCCCTGAGATCACCAAGACAGCACTTGACAGTTCGATTGCCTAGAACCACCTACATTGATTCACACCAAGCCGACACAGATCGTGAGTAGTATAATCCAAGGTAGATAGGTCACAAGGCTCTCGTACAAGGACGTAGGGGATCAGAGCACCTGGCTTGTCTGGAGTCAAAGACCTTCCCGTTCCGCTTTCTTATGCATACATGGTAATGCATGCAGTGACTATGAGAACCATCACCTATATTCATGGCTGGCTGAGGTGTGTACAGACTGCACATGAGGAAGGATCTAGGCTGGGAGGTCATGCATCGGGAAATGGGAATGGCATCGGAATAGCCATCTCAAGTAGCGATCAACGACAAGCAACCTTTGAGCGGAGTTGTATGACGTTGTTTAGATCGCTATTGGGATATGTTTCACTCATTGAGGGATTTTTAGAAAGAGCAATGGAAGAGCAAAGAGCTATATAAGTTCCCCGAATCCCACAGAAGGCCATATCTCATCCATCATCAATCGATATTCTCATTCAAACAAAAACAAATCTCCAAAGACAACCCAATACTCTACTCTTTATTTCAAACCATCACGATGAAGATCTCTTTCCCCGTGGTTCTTTTCCTCGCTGCCTCCTCCTCGGCCATGCGAGTCAGCCAGCGCGAGGCCAACGACGCCCTCCAGTGCACTTACACCGGTCTCGACAAGCTTGACAATGGCGACGACGGTAACCGTGCCTCATGCGAAATGCTCGAGTGTCTCCAATCCTACGCGCGCACTTACCACCGAGGAGGAATCTTCGCCAAGGCCTCGAGTGCTTTGAACCTCATCTGTGCTGGAGAGGGTTTGATCGGTGGCTTCTTCGTAAGTGAACTATTTATATAATCGTACTAAGAAATTTCAAGACTGACGGCAACATTAGGGCTCATAAAAAGTTACACCAGACAATTTATTCAGGGTTGCCCGCCTGGGTATCAAATTTGATCTCAATATCAAATAGGAGCATCCAAAAGGGATCTGGTGGGATGGTTCAGAAACGCTGAACGTGCTTGCTCTTATTTCCATATTTCTTTATAAAAACCTCCTGTCGTTACCATTTTGATGTGCAATGTTGTCCATGAAGTCATGAAAGTTTGCAGCTACGTCGTTCATTTATTTTGCATAGGGTTGCCACAAAAAAAAGAATTTGATCATTCTTTACATAATTTCTCTCTCAATTAATCATTCGTAGTTGGATGCTTTGTTCATGACAACTTTTATTTTTGACCATCTTATGAAGTATTCTTGTACGGAATATTATCAATAGACATATAATAACATGAATTCCTACGCCTGCATATATAAATTAATTATTTAATAAGATTTGAAACCTTGAACATAGACCAGTTGACTATGACATCTAGAACGTAGAAGACTCTTGGGCTACATGTGCAGGGTGCAGCATATCAATTGATAGCTGCATTAAGAGTTGAAAGGTTATATAGTGCATGTTTTTACACCCTACCTACACATGTAAACAGGGCACTGAATAGAAAGCGGCCTCAGTATTGAACTTCTAAACAAATGAAGGCAATGAAAGAAGTCATGATATGGTTTCTCAGCCCACAAGGAGATGATGTGGAAATATCGCCAGACGCAGCAGCAAACAAATGCTTTTACTTTGATACAGAAATAGTTCAACTGAGACTCGAGTATCATGAAGGCTAGGTAGAGGTCACCGTCGATTTGTTGGAGTCCGCTGTGGGCAAAATGATAGAGGAAGAAAAGGTCATGGAATTGCCTCTAAACCAACGCGAAAATGCCGAAATCACTAAAGATATTCTCCGGATTGTTGCAAGTAATCCGACATATCAAATGATGGCTGTTCTTCCGGGTGTATTGCCACACCATTTTGAGATTACCGAAGGGATCTTCCTTTATTGGGAGTGTGGGAGAAATTTTTAAAATGGATTTTAGATTGAGAGGACGATCAGATGAAATCCGCTCAAAATACCGACGTTGTCATGAAATCGCCCCAAGACCATCGACACAGAAGACACTTTAAGATTACTCACGGTGTTATCAGAGCTGCAGCATTCGAATTTGGGATTATGGGGTTGTTTCTAACTCGACCGGCGAGGCAGATCCAAGTGGCTAAGGATATAGTTGATTGTGCAAACGAAACAGTCCTACAAATTCTGTACAGTCGACAAGACGAAATCGATATTACGGAAGAGTCTTCTATAAGTCTTGATCGAGTTGTGAATAAATATCTGCGAAAGCGCCGGGATTTCGGTTAAAATTGTACAAGGTGGGTGATATAATATAAATACCATTGGTCTCCATCAATGATACTCCAGTGTCTCGATATTTAACATGATATCTATAGGCTACAAGTTTAGTAGCGCATAAACGCCAGCGGACGCGGAACGCATGCCTGCAGCCTACTATACAGGTATATATTAAATACGCATGAGAGGAGTGGCTGAGGTGGCATGCAAGAACAATTCGACCGGTTTTTTGATACAGTCAGGGGCCCAATAAGGCCAGATAAATAAGTTAACAATATAATTGATATCTAAACACGCAAGAGGGATTATTCGAAAAATGGAAATTGCAGGTATGAGGCACCGATAAGCTTCTTTTTCTTTTTTTCCCCCCCTGAAAAGTAGACTTGGGACTCGAGCCCTCCACGAGGCCACACTCCACAGGTATATACGCCATGCCTCGCCATACTGTATACATTCATATTTACTCTTTTTTCACTATGGCCTGATTTTATACACACCATGGACTCCTATCTCCATCTGCTCTGGCTAATCGCCGTGTACATCGTCGGCACCGTCGTGTGTCGGCTGTTCCTACGCCCGCTGGCGCGTTTCCCCGGGCCCAAACTCGCGGCCGTTACGCATCTCTACGAGTTCTACTACAATCTAGTGCAGGATGGCATGTTCATCTGGGAGGTCGAGCGCATGCACGAGAGAAATGGTACTTCTCGTCCATGAGCTGTTTGTATTTGAGGTGAATGCTAAGTGACAGGCCCAATCGTCCGCATCACGCCGCACGAGCTGCACATCCAAGATCCCCATTTCTACGACGAAATCTACGCACCAGCGTCGCGCAAACGCGAGAAATACATCGGCTTTGTCGCGCATTTCGGGACGCCGTCGAGCATGGTCACGACGATCCAACATGAGCATCACCGACTGCGGCGCGCGCCGCTGAACAGTTTTTTTCTCGAAGCGGTCTGTTCCGCAGCTGGCACATAGATTCGCGGCCGAAATTCACAAAACTGGGAGTGTTGTGACTGGATGCGGCGTTTACGGCGCTCACCATGGATGTCATCACGCATTATTTGTATGGCACAAGCTACCGGTATCTGGACGAGCCGGACTTTAAACTGGCGTGGAAGGACGCTGTGTTGGCGGCCTCGGCCAACGGGGCCATGCTGCACCATTTTCCGGTGATGCTGGTGGTTTCCAAGAGCATGCCTCACTGGCTGCTGAAGAAGCTCGATCCGGAGGCTGCTGTGCTGCTGGAGATTCAGCACATGGTGCGCGCACAATCGGCAAAGTCGCTCCAGCGCCTGCAGGCTAAACGTGACGATAATGAGAAGACGAATAAGACGACTAATGATAATGATGATGATGACGACAACCAAGCCAAAAACATCTTCGATGCCCTCAATGATCCCTCCACGCTGCCACCACAGGAGCGCACACTGGACCCGGCTGCAAGACGAGGGACAAATCCTGCTCGCTGCCGGCACCGAGACGACGGCAAAGACGCTGACGGTTATTGCGCTGCATCTTCTGCACAATCCAGAGTTACTGGTCAAGCTCAGTAAAGAGTTGGTATCGGGTGATGCCGACGCCGACAAGCACCGCCAGCTGGGTGGATCTGGAGGCGCTGCCGTATCTGGTGTGTCGGTTGAGCCTGCAAATACACGATAACGATACTAATAAAATATAGACCGCAGTTATCAACGAAGGCCTGCGCCTGAGCTACGGGGTCACAACGCGTTTACCGCGAGTTGCGCCTACGGAGGACTTGCAATACAAAGAATGGACTATTCCGCGGGGAGTACGTACCATACACCAATATATATATGAAGTACATGAAGCTAACAGTGAAAAGACTCCCGTCAGCGAAACATCCTACTTTGTGCACATGGACCCAGCCATCTTCCCCAACCCCGACACCTTTAACCCCGAGCGCTGGATCCAAAAGGCTACACGGGGCGAGCCACTAGACCGGTTTATTGTCTCATTTACAAAGGGGAGTCGGCAGTGTTTGGGCATAAAGTACTCCTTTTTCTCCCTTTTTAATAGAAGTTTTGGCTAACATGTTGTAGTCTCGCATATGCAGAGCTGTACCTCACTATAGCGCACATCTTCCGCCGGTTTGAGTTGGAGCTGTTTGAGACGGACGTGGACGATGTGCGCTTGGTTCGCGATCGGTCTTTTGGAGCGCCGCGCGATGGGTCCATGGGGGTAAGGGCTGTTGTGAAGGGTGAATTATCGACTTGATGTAGTTGAGTTTATATAGTGGTGTAGATATGCTTCATGTATGTATGGATTGAGGTATAACGTAGAGATCATAGCTATATGCTCGCAATTCTGGGTATGTATAGACGCTAACAGTAAACATTCATGGCTCATCACTGATATAATCGTCATGCTATGAGGCAGTAAGAGGCTTCCGGCCATATACAACATATCTACCCTAGTTAGCACTAACCCCCCCCCCCAAAAAAAGGATAAAGGGAAGAAAAACATTACATCAGGGTATATGCATGCAGCGCTTTACTCCGCAGCTGATTCTTGACAATGGCCATGAAAATCTTGGCCTGGTCCTCGCTGTAGCCCATGTGGCGCGTCATCAGTGCGAGTCCGTACGAGTCGACCGACTGGATTACGTTGACGTATTGATAGCGACCGATTTCTTTCATATGGGGGTCTTTGGCCCAGGGACCCGCTGGGACCTGACTCTGTTAGATTTTTGTGTTGTTTCTTTTTTGTAGATTGGATCGTACTTTGTGTACTTTGATGCGGACGTCTTCGAAGCCCGCTTCAATCATCCACGGTTTCAGCTGCTCGCAGACGTTGAGCGAGCGGCCGTGGATGGAGCTGGCCTGTTCGAGTATGCCGAGACTACGAATAACTTGTTAGCCGCGATAACAAGAGTGATGGTTAGCGTACAATTGAAGAAGAGGCGAGTCGTGCTTGAGGCTGTCGTCGTCGCTCCAGCACCAAATCGGGGCTATTTTGTCAGCCCAGAAGCGTTTGTATGAGCGTCTTATCTAACCTTCTTGCATTTCAACCCATCCACCTGGTTTAAGATGTCTGCTCGCGTTAGTATAAGCCACATAACCAGTGTTGGTGGTCATACACGTAGGCTTTCTTAAACAGCTCGGGCCATTCCTTGACCGCGCCCGACAGCGTCCGCCCGTGGATGAAATCAAACTTGTTCTCGCTGTACGGCCACTCCTCCTCAAAATCCTCAATCACAAACTCGGCATTTGGCGCGACAAATGCCGGTTGGATCGGGCTGAGATCGTTGCCGATGACGCGGGCGGACGGGTACAGGCTGGTCAGATAGTATCCGTAAGTGTCTGTAACTAGGGGTCTGGTAAAGATTAACGCACTCTGCAACATCGATTGCCCAGATGCCTGTTCCGGTACCGAGATCGAGGATGTTTTGCGGTTCATTGAGAGGGGCGAGATGATATTGTCCGCGGAGAACCAGAGTGGTGCTGGGACGTCAGATGTCGATCAGCTGGCTGGTGATTCAACGTACATGTGATGGAACTGCGAAAATTAGCATATATTATTTTCAGAAAAGAACGGGAAAGTACCAGATCCAGCCGGTCATTTTCCTCTTCATCGTTGGGCAGACTGTGTCCATTAGTATGCGTCTCGACTGGCGCATCAAACATACACATATTTTCCCTGTACAGTTTAGTTTTCATTCCATATCCAAGAAAAAACTATATAAATAAAAACTAAAACTATGCTCACCGCTTGAAACGCGTGATAGGTGCGCCCGTTCTCATAGACATAATTCGTGACCGACGACGCCAGCGACGTCAAGTTGCTCGCGGACTCGCTCCAGTAGTTGTCATCGCTATCGTCGGTGATCGGCTGCTCAATTCAGTTCATGTACTGTTCGCCAGTTGTAACAAATATAATTAATATCGACAGGAGAATACAAAAACGCACGCACCTCGATCGTAGGCACTAGCCGCGCGGATGGCGCGGACGGCGATGCGTGGTCGGGCAGCGGCTGCTCGAGTACCGGATTCTTGTCGGGCGATGGGGTTTGCTGTGCCATGGGTGTGATTAAAATAATATTCTGGCTATTATTCGATAGATGCGCAGCGAGTGTGGGAATGTGCAGTGAACAAGAGAAAAAGAAATCAAGTCCGGTTGATTAGTGATGATTGACAAAGTTCGCACCAAGCCATTAGCCTTCAAAAAGGTTGGACACTAACTATTAGTTACTGACCATTCTTCACAGTCGACTTAAAAGTTTCTACCAATTACTGCTAATCACCTACATATGAATAATACCTCTAACAACGAAATTCGAGCGAAATGGCTGTTTATGCATGCATGGGTGTGATATCCTGCAGCTGTGGCTATCAACGGGTTGATAAGCACTGCAACTAGTCTGGTTGAACGGACTTTTAAAAACAAAAGGAAAAGCCGGTGACCGCTGCTTTATATTCTCAATAATGTCGTCGATCATTTATGTACAGTTAAATATTCACACATGCGCTCTATAGGCATTGAATTGTTCATCCCGGCATCCGACGGATAGAGCTAACCATCTATATGCGACTCCACAACATTTGAACGTTTAGACATACATTTGAGAGGAATCACGCCCGCCCCGTCGACCCCAACATGTCCATACACCGCTCAACCGCCGCCTGCATGGCATCAGTAACCTGCTCGTGCAGCGCAGTCAGCCCTAGCTTATCGGCCTGGGCGGCCTGCACGCGCAGATACTCGTTGTTCATGACCTTGTTGATATTGACCTTGGCCACGCCGTGCGAGATGCACTTCTGAAAAATCTCTTTCGTGAACGGGTCTGCGCCGTGCAGCGCCAGACGCACTTTATCACCCACAGCGTTGTTGATCGACTCGAGCCGGTCATACTCCAACTGCACGCCGCGCGGGCCGTACGAGCCATGCACATTACCAAACGCCGGGGCCAGCCAGTCGATGCCCGTCGCGACAAACTCGTGGCTTTCTTCAGGTGTTGTGAGCAGGCCCGTCAGGTCTGCAGTGTCGGCCACCCCGTCCTCGCCGCCCTCGATGCGCCCTGGCTCGGCCTCGGTGGCGATGCCGCGCGCGTGGCAGTAGGCCACCAGCTCGCGCGTCTTGGCCAGGTTCTCTTCCTTTTCGTAGTGGCTCATGTCGACCATGATGCTGTCAAACCCGCCCAGGTCGGCCGCGTACCGGATGATTTCCGGGGTCTGCGCGTGGTCCATGTGCACGGTGACAGGCACTTTGGCCTTTTTGGCTGCTTCGGCCGCTGCGTGGACGAGCAGTCCATCAGCATAGTGTACGGCCCAGGGGAACAGCAGGATCATGGCGGGCGACTTTTTGGCCTCGGCGGCGCGCACTGTGGCCAGGATGCCTTCGATGTTGTAGCAGCACATGGCGGGCACGCCGTACTTGCCCGCGAGGGCTTTGTCGAGCATTGCCAGGCCCGGGTGGCCTTTGAGGTTCGGGTGTGGCATTTTGACTCTGACTGAGAATAATTGTGTATGTCTGTTCTCCAAAAACAAACAGAACACGCAGGTTAAATAGCAATATCATCGGCCGCTTGTCCGTGATGCCCGGTCCGGCCATGTCGGACCAAGTCCGAGCCCCGCCCCGCTGTCGGTGAGTGTGCGGGGTATTTTCTAATATTATTTTTGATTGTATGTTGGATTCATTACAGTCATTTAACATTCAATTTACATATATATTCACTCTGTAGATACTTTATAGATCCTCCCAAACACGGATCACGCTCGTAGCTGCCTCTCCTCCCCACCCCCGTCGCTGCGCTCCTACATACTGGTTCAACGCGACTGTCGCCAGGTTCAGCGGAATAAACTGGTCGCGCGCTTCCTGCACAATGTCGCTGAGCTCTTTGATGATTGTGTCGATTGTCAGAGTGCCCGCTGGCGCGTCGCCCTTGGGAATGCCCTTGATCATGGTGGCACCTAGGGTGTTGAACATCTTGCTGCCGCCCGCCGCGTTAATGACCAAGTCGTAAAACTGCGTCATGTCGACGTTGAGATAGCGCGCAAAGGAGACTGCCTCAGCGGCAGAAACAATATTAGTGTATTGCATCGCCTTGGTGACCATTTGTAGGCGACGTGTCGTTTCCTCTGGTGAGAGCGTGCTCTTAACGCTGGCCACAGATTCCGAGGTATACATGCGCACCATGGCTGAATCATCTTTGGGGCCCCAGCCGTGCAAAAGGCCGGTCAGATAGACTTGTTCTGCGGTCGAGGATAGCGGCGTGGGGAACTTTTGTAGTCGAGCTGTCGATGTGATGATGCCCTGTAAATGTCAGTGAATTTTCATCTCAAGAATAGAAATAGATCATGCATACCACATCCTTGAGAATAATCGTCAGCGCGCTGGCACCCGGATTCCAGTCCTCCTCTAGCATGCGCTGCAGCCGGTTCTCGTGCATCCACGTCCACGCATCCGACTTGAGAATAGCTTCAGCAGCAACATGTGCGTCCAGCCCGAGCCGCGCAGCCAGCCCCATCGCCTCGCTGGCGCCAAGAATGTGGATTGCGGCGAGCACTTGGTGGACCATCTTCATATTGCTGCCAGCTCCAATCCCACCAGGCACGAGGTATAGCTTCTTCGGGTCCGACATTTCCTGCAGAAGAAATTTTCCTTTTGTCAAGGCGGCATCACTGCCTCCGGCCATGATGGAAAGCGTTCCATCGGCCGCCCGTCCAGCGCCCCCGGACACCGGGCCGTCCACGAAGAAAATGTCGTCGCGTCCGTAGGCTTTGAGCTCTTTTTCGACTGACTGTGCGTAGGCCGAGGGTACGGTGGAGCAGAGGATGAATGTAGCGTTTTTCGGGAGCACTAAGATAACAAGTCAGTCTCTTAGCTGTATGAGATCTAGCACTGTTAATACCATTGATTATCCCCGTCTCAGCATTGAAAAGCACTTCTTGCACCTGAGGCGCCGAAGCAACCATGCAGATGTAGTAATCGTTTCCCTCGGCAGAGTCTCTTAACGAGGCCGCCGGAACCCCGCCGGCTGCTTGGAAACGCTGGACGGACGCAGGAAACACATCAAAGCCTTTGACCGCGTATCCCTGCTTAACCAGGTTCGTGGCCATGCCGAAGCCCATGGCACCGAGGCCGACGAATCCGATGGAAGGTTTGGATGACATTTTCGTATTTGCTGAGTGAACGCGCTGATGGCAACTGAAAGGGACGAAGAAAAGGATAAGACACAAATATTTAAATATTCATTCTGCAATGCCTCGGATAGCCTCTACCCCCACGAAGCGCCGCGGGGACACTCCGAGCGCCATCGATAACATTCAACCGGCTTCCCGCTCGGGTCGGCATTGCTCCGATGTCAGAACCATAGACCGTTGACATTGTGAATTTAGCCGAAAAGCCCTAATGGCAATTGATTGGGAATAGCTTTCTGACATCCGAAGATCCAAAATTTTCAAAGGTTCGACGCTGGCAGATGACGTCAAGCTGCGGAAGAAACGTCCGGTGCTTGTATATCGACGCTGGGATGCAATGTCGATCGAGAACAACTGATGGGTGCGAGATGAGGGTTTGTATGATTGAAAAAAATCCATAAAAGGCATCGAGTTCGAAGCGTCGTCTCGAGCAAGAAGGAAGCTTAAGCAACGTGGCTTGTAGCTCGACTGCAGTTGACGGGAGAAGGAAGTCTGACGAAGCCAAAGTCTAAAGAAAGAAAGCAAGAAAGCATGTCTCGGCCAGCGCCTGCCTTCCTCCGCGGTTCCCGGTCGATTGACTTTACACCCTCGTCTGCTTGAGCTGTTGAATTCGTTTCTATCATGCTGCTTGTTCTTCATCATCGCACCGGCGTGCTGTGTCGTGATATCATCAACTGATCGCACTGCTGATATATTGCCGCATTGTATGTACGGGCGGATTCGACTCGTTGTTCGCAGTGCTTTCTTCCCAGCCCAGTTCCAGTGAGTTTTGCAGTGGTTTATATGCAAACATGACCATCCTGGTTAATACTAACAATAATATTTGAAATCTTGCAGTTCCTGGCCAATAGTCCATCTCGCGTCCCTGCACAAGTGGCTGCTGCTATACCTAGTCCTCGACTACAACTCCAAGTAGGTTGAGCCACTGGCCAGAAACAGCAAAAAATCTGACTTGCGTAGACGACGCTGGGCGTTACCAATCCCCACAGTCTCCAACAAAATGGCGGTCATCAGCATCACCGACTACCAACCCACAATCCACGAGCTGGCCAAGCGCAAGCATAACTGGGCGAGCAAAAACCCCGGTGTCATTCTCGTCTTTTGCATCGTCTTTATCGTCGTCCTGGGCGTGGCGTCGTTGTTTCTGTACCGTCGACTGCTCCGCAAAAAGGCCGAGAAACAGGCATACAGTGGTTAGATCAGTATTGTCTTAGGTCAATGGTTTGTCAACGGATACTTTCGGATGATATTGCAGATCCTGGTAAACCAGTGTCGGGGTAAACGTTGAACCACATCCGACTTATTTGTACCCATTGCATGGCTAAATAGTATGATAGTGCCCTAATTGATTTATTGAGCTCCGAGTTTTTATACTAATTAGTTTATGCTCTTGAAATAATTAAAAATTGTTTTATCGATGTTGTGTCTCCACGATATTATGACTAATCTTGCAGGGAGTGAGGAGCTCGTCATCTGTGCAACCATGACCAGCTCTTACTTTTATTTTCAACAATTCATCGTCTTATTGCTTCTCCTTTCTTCTTTCCTTTTCTTTTTTGTCTCTGTCTACTGCGCATATCCGGCCTCCCTTGCATGATCGGCAGGATCGGGAGATTGGTCATGTTGAGTGTTGCTCACCGTGGGAGCGTCTTCTTGTGTTTGTAGACCTGTCGTGAATCGTATGACGGGGCCTCAATCTGGTCAAGCCATACATACTTGTACAGGCAACTTTTGAAATTCGCCGTGCAAAAAGCCAACCGTAATGGCTAGGCGTTGACTATACCACAAAATTCCATTCTGCCAAACCAGCAACCAAAAAATGTCAAAAAACTACATACTCACGTTCATCACCCCACTCACAAAAGACAATGGCATCTTCAAGCCGATATTCCGACAGCCCTACCCTAGCCTGCCCATCCGCATCACGCTGCCGAAACTCTCTTCAGACACGCTCCCGCCAACATCGCGGCGGGTTGTGATTGATCGGTTTCTGGCCAAGGTTCAGTACGGTGCTGGATGCACGGCAGACGAGGATTTGTTTACTACCATCGGACTGTCAACGTTGGTTGATAGCGAGGGGTTTCGCGAGATTCAGAGCGGTCGGATGAGCGAGTGGATTGTGTTTGGCGAGGATTCTCGGAAGCTGAAAAGTCTCCTCAATAGAAATAATGTTCTTTCTGACAAGAAAGGAATCGTGATGAAAGCGAGGACAGCCAAGACAGGGATCATCGACATTCGAAACGTCGTTTTCCAGGTTGTCGCGAGGTACCAGATTTCAGTTGAGTTGCGATTTGACGATGGCCAGGCAATCGGCAGGACGCCGTGGCAGGCTGTGGAGGTTCAAGTTCAAATGCAGGGGTCGAAGAAGAATGGTTGATGAGCATTCTGTTGGTTATTAGGTGTAACACGTAATAGTCCTTTTTTAAAAGTAAAAAGTATGAATTTATATCGGTTGAACGGAAGAGACATAACTATTCCCCGTGTTGCACAGCTTTTTCAATCAAGTTGATACATATGTAGCACACCAATTGACGTTGTATCCTCCCAAGAAGGGGAAAGGACAATCAGTTTCATGTGATCCTCCAGACTGGGGAACAATATCCGTAACGTTTCAATTTTCTGCATCATATTTTCAATGTCGATTCAGAATCCGACCATCAGGTTTTTGGTAGAATGCAGCATCCCGTGAGAAAGGGACCATCCGCTGGTGTTGAAATCTCGACCCGGAGGGGGTCCTCAACGTGCTGGTTTGTTGTCAGTATTTTTTTGATATTCCCCCTTTCATGTGCACATGTGTTTCCTGCGTTCAGAAAGTCTATTTTGCGTTGCCAGGCCGAGCTGAGGTCTCATGTTATGCAAATTAAGGAAGCAAATCCATATAAAACCCAAAAGTCGGTATATATCTTCCGTGAATAAGGAAACTGCTTATTCATGATCAGTAATCACAATTGTATTGTTTGGAATTGTCCCTTCTTCTGGAAACATAAATCCAATTTTATGCTAAATGTGTACCCCGTACTCGGCATATCGATAGATATTATGATTTAGCTCGGCACTTACTATACATTGTAGCGTGGAAGTATAATATTTAATTACCTCGTACTAACTGGAGATCACTTTTTTTTTGGTTTTTTTAACCTATTTTTGAATTGACTTTCCGGGTTCAATATTCTTGCATATGGCAGTAGTGAAAGTCTGTCGTTCGTATTTAATTGATCAGCAGCTGCGAGATGTAAACTCTCCATCGGAATAAAGGGGTTTCCAAGCAAATCTACGGAGTAAACAGCATGCCAAGCCACCTTAATACGTAAATGTGGATTCCGCAAGAGAATGATCGACCACAGTTTCACCCCACAGTAATTAGTAACAACATGCTTCTTTGTTTGCGAGGCCAGTGCTCACCATTAAGATTACCGGCTTTATTATGCGGTTTAGATCGCATTACTACGTATCCACAAAAGTTATGCAGCTACGTGTTTGGTTAGAAATTATTTTTTCCATAGCCCTAGCTAGCCCTAACCCAACCCTGCTATCAGGGGTTGCCTCGGCTATTCCCAGTCTTCTTACTATTACTATGTTATTACTACTACGCATTACTATACTGGTTTCTTAGTAATCGCAAGCAAATAGTTACATATTGATCCTCCCGCGTCGCACTTAGACCACGCATCGAATCGCCATCGCGGCCAATTAGCCCGAAAGCCTACTGATCCTGTTGCTGACTCCAGTGACAGGACAATTTCGATCATACCAAAGGGTGTATCTCGCGTCACGAATTCCACGGGATCGTTTTGGTTCATACACCACGTGCAAAAAAACTAAGCAAAAAAAGAAAATGTCAGTGTCTCAAATGCCGGCTATCTATTACCCCAAAAGGCACTTTGGCCCGGCGGCGCAGACGCAAACACGAGTGACACCCACCCCTGTTCGCCGCAGTCCAGTATTTTCCCTCCACACTCCACTCTCTCACTTTTTTTCCACTAGTTTGAACTTAGGGCAAATGCCAAAGCGGGCTCTTTGTGGGCCGATTGTCTTCGGGTCCTGACCTCCTGGGGACCGGGGTAACCTTTGGCTAAAAGCTAAAAGGCGTGGCTAGCCGTTAATATCGCTCGGGCAGCGGAAATGATGCCTGTCATTGCTTGAACTAATGACAAACAGATTATTAGCCTGGCCCACACTTGGCCATCGTGCACGAATAGATCATCGTGTCGCTTGTTTGTGAGGTGGGCGTCGTCGTCCGCTACCTCAATCATCAATGCCTTTGTATTCGTGCTGCCGGAGTTGGTCCGGAGTAACTCCCCCGACACAATCACAATCTTACTACTGTACACACTAAACTGAGCTGAATGCTGCAGCTGCCCAGTCAATGGTTTGCCACCAGTTCAGAACTAGGCCAAACAACGGCGGGTTCAGGCTTCATCTCGTGGGCACGAGCCTGCGCAGTGCGCATCCACAAACGGCAAAACCCACCCCTACTCTGGCCACTAGACAAGGGTTGTTGCGAACAAACTCTCTCGTGTGGGTTCACCGGGCCGGATGGCCGTTCGCAATTTTCTTTTTGCTCCTCCAGACGTAGTGACATGCATGGACCAAAAGCCTCGTTGACTGGCTTACCTGGCTGGCCGGGGAGACTCGCTACCTACGGTCCTGTTACATAGTATTATGATACCCAGAACGAGAAAATAACAACAGTCGCACCACATCTCCGACCTTCTCAGTCCCGCCCACCTACCCATCCGTGCGCAATTAATTGCGTGCGATGATTTGTGGCTATACAGATGCCGGCATGAAGCTTGATTCCTGCTGATCCTTCTTCCGGTCTGCTTTTCTCGCCTTCTTGTCCGCGGTGGCCAAAAAAGCCAGACCACGTTAAACTTTTTTTTAGCCGGCTATTCCCCCTGGTGCCTGCTTCTTACTGCTCTTTTTCTGGGCTAGTCCGTCAATGGTGCTGAACCAGAGGTCTGTTCATAGTCCACTAATCATTCCCCGCATAAGCCTGGCAGGGATCTGTCGTTCAATAAAATTTCTGATAAGCTTGGTTTATAACTCAAGGGTTGGGACCCCTTCACCACCTTTTTTTGGTCTGTACAGGATCTTTTGTGAATCTGCATCCCTCGCAGCCATGGTGAGCATACCATGGCCAGTGGACATGGTTCACGGCAGTGGTGATTCTTCTTTGTTCACCAGACGTTCCGACTTTGACATTAGTCCTCTTCCCTCGGCACAGTACCGCGGTCTCATCGCTATCTCAGTCCTCGCCTTTGGTTCAGTTTTGGCTACATCTGGTCTTCTCTGCTTCATCACATATCGAATCTTCTTCTCGAAACGGGGGGACAGGCGGTACCTCGGTCATAATCAGTACATTATCCTCATTTACAACCTGCTGCTCGCCGACTTGCAGCAATCCCTGGGGTTCATCATATGCATTCACTTCGTCCGCAACGATGCCATCCGCGCCGGCACCGCCGCTTGTTTCTTGCAGGGCTTGTGGCTGCAAGTGGGAGATCCAGGTAGTGGACTATTTGTGATGGCCATTGCTGCTCACACATTTATGCTGGTCACTTCTGGTCGGAAAATTGAGCACAAGTGGTTCGTCACGGCTGTCATTGCAGTGTGGTGTTTTCTGGCTATCATTGTGGCCATTCCAATCGCAAGCCATGGGGTTGACGTGATGATCCCATCTGGAGCATGGGTAAGCTTTGGTCCCTTCTCTCTCTTTTCATGGCACTAATATAGAAAAAAGTGCTGGATCAACAGCAAATACGAAGCAGACCGTCTATGGACTCACTATCTCTGGATCTTCCTCGCTGAATTCGGCACCGTCATTCTCTACTCAATCATGTTCTTCCAACTCCGCCGTCAAATCTCTGCATCGTCCATCCTCGGTGCCAGCGGAAGCGCGCAGGTAGAAAGTCTCAAACGTCTGCGGCGCGTGGTCGGGTACATGGTTATCTACCCCGTCGCCTACGTTGTTCTCTCTCTGCCCCTTGCTGCTGGCCGCATGGCTTCAGCACGTGGCGAACAGCCCGGCATGGGCTACTTTTGCCTTGCGGGCGCCATGATGACCAGCTCTGGCATGGTTGACGTGCTTGTGTACACGCTGACACGCCGCAATCTCATCACTGACTCGGAGTATCGCGGCAACAGTGCTTACAACAACATAGTCAGCGGTCACCGGGATAACAACCATCATCATCATCACGGTCACGGCAGACGCTCTGCCAACCTGGCTACAACGGTGACTTCTACCGTTGCCGGTGGCACAGGCTGGAAGAATCATCGTAGCAACAACCGTTTGTCGGATTCAGAAGGGTCTGGGTCGACTGATAATATCGTGCAGCAGCCAAAGGATATCGAGCTGGGGCAACTCGGCAAGGTGTATCAGCAGACTACGATTGAAGTCACGAGCGAGCCAGCCTTTCCCTCAAATCCTAGTCTACGTTCGAGTCTGGAGGAGCGTGCTTCGACTGATCGTAAGCCAATGTGGTGATAATGTTGGGGTTAATGTTGTTTATACCTTCTTAATAAAATAATATGTACGGTTTAGCGGTCAAAATGGGATATTTTCTATGTTATTCATTCGCACGTTAAACGTATCACAAGATCACCTATATAAAACATGTCTGACGCGGACACACGTAGCACGGTGCCGCTTTAGGCTCAGAGGACAACAGTTAGAATTTTGTAGCGACTTTACTACTAATTACTCAATCATAGCATGTTTATTTCGATCCAGCAGTTATACCTCCGCTGTTATTAGATGGTTTATAGAAACCCCCCTGGTTGATACTTTAATAATAAGGTAAATACACCTTTCCAAAGGCTACTGGGTCGATATATGAATCGATTACCTGGTTCAAATGTTTACGGATACAACTTATTTGAGGATCATGAACATTTTTGAGGCTATTTGACGAAACACTCGTCTTCATTAACAAAAATATCGGACAATATTGAAGAACATTTGAAAACAGGACATTGAACTTAAACCACAGGGTATTGTCTGAGCCATTCGGCGATTTCGACATGCCCTTCTTCTTCTGCGTAGGTTGCTGCTGTGTCACAAACAGTTGTGATATCTTCATCGCCATCGTAATGATTCAAAAGTAACTGTAGAATATCTAGTCGGCCATGCTCTGCAGCGCCATTGATTGCAGTTCTACCATCTCCAGGTGCTGCGGGTTCAGCGACGCTTGCACCGCGCCGAAGAAGCTCGATAGCCAGACCCGTAAGACCATTGATTGAGGCTGCTTGAAGTGCTGTTATTCCACGTATCTCTGCTGGTACCGCATTGATATCTGCACCTCGTTCCAACAAAAGGGTCACGATTTCGATGTTTTCCTTTCGGATTGCCTCTTGGAGTAACGTGCCTTTATCGGCAGCTGCAGGAGTGTTTATTTCAGCGCCCTTTTCAACCAGATATTTGAAAATATCAGTCTGGTCTCCATTCAAAACTCGGTGTAGTGCAGTGGTGTTATCGTCACTTCGAGAATTTATATCAATACCAGAGTCCAGTAACAACTCCATGAATTCTTTATTTAAGCCATTTATCCAAGAAAACCAAGGTAATATGTGCCATGCTTTCTGAAGCTGGTCATCGTAAAGATCTTTGGGAAGACCGTTAATAGCGTTGAGTAGCTTTCTGAATATTTGAGAATCCTCGACGTCGGGATTAATAGCAAATAACAAGATATTTTCTCTCCTACACACCTTCTCTAGGTCTTGGGACTTTGATAAAAGTAGGCATATGGCTTCAGAACTCAGCGCCCAGGTCAATCCCATAGAGAGTGCGCATTGATGGTCAGTATCCGTGGGGCTGTAGACATCCACTCCGCCATCTAGCAGTAAAGTCATCATGGTGGTGTTATCGAGATATACGGCCCATCCTAGGGCATTAAATTCAAGTTCATAATGTGGGGAATCATAGTAGCCATCAACGTCAGCGCCAATCTCGAGCAGATATCTCACATAATCTAGCCAATCGTTGGATGCAGCTATTGCCAAGCAACGCGATGCATTATTTTCAGACGCAGAAGCGTTAATGTTGACGCCCTGTTCCACAAGAAATTCAAGAATAGACATATTCTTGGATAATGTCGCGGCTTCCATGACTGTAAAGCCGCCTTCTTTCGACGTTGGCCCGTCGATTTCTGCTCCCCAGTCGATCAGGTTCCTCAGGAGATCCAAATCCCCATTCATCGCCGCTGCCTGTATAGCCGTTAAGCCCCCAGAATGAGCTGGAGGGGCATTAAGGTCCGCACCAGCAGTGTACAGAGCACCTGCCATCAAAGGATGTCTGTTCTTTATAGCAGCTTGCAGTGCTGTCAGACCATCAGCATATGCTGCGGGAGCATTTACGTCTGCATTCAATTCCAAAAGCATCTGTACGATTTCAATATTGCCGCTTTCTGCTGCTGCTTGAATTGCTGTGCGGCCATTTGAGGCATCGGGCGGGGCGTTCACATCTGCACCTTGCAGCAGAAGAAATTTCACCATTTCAGGGTGGTTGCGACGAGCCGCCGCTTGGAGAGGAGTATCGTCATCCTGCCGACCATCTCTGCAATTGACATCAACTCCTTCACAAAGAAGAAAGCCAGCGAGGTCTGCGTTTCGATTCTGGACTGCGCTGTGAAGAGGGCAGCAACCAAATTCACGGAAATCTTCGTCAGGATTCGTCACACATACATGTACTTGTGCCCCATGAGTGATCAATAATTTTACCATAGGAATGTTGTTGTTTTTTACTGCAATTTCAAATGGATTGAGTCGTGGCATTCCCAGTGCATAACCTACACTTTGCATGTGGGTTCTGTCTGGGGCATTTACATCTGCTCCAAGCTCAATGAGAAGCTCGGCTACTTCCAATCTATTGGTATAGATTGCTGCCTGGAGAGCAGTCCCGTAGTGGTATGGGTCGTATGAGTTGACATTAGCTCCTGCTGCTAAAAGCATGTAGACAGCTTCCAGCCTTCCCGAGCTTGCGGCATCGCTCAAGGGGAAACCGCGAGATCTCTCTCGAACGAAACATTCTGGATCTGCTCCAAATAGCAGCAGTGTCCTCAAAATATCCAATTTTCCTAAATTCCATGGTAGTTTGGAGTCTCCCAACCAATAGATTTCCGTAGAGAACTTCTCTTTGCAAAGAAGCTCCACCATTTTCTGGTCCCCATTACCTACCGCAATCGACATGCAATAAGTCCCCACAATTGAATCTTGACGTGAAGGATGCCGGTAATCGGACATATCAATACCACTATCAATGATAGCCTTGGCTATAGTAGTATTTCCGGAATCCACAATTGAGGGGAAGATTTTTCGCATAAAGAGTTTAATTGGAACTGAGTTTCGAGCAAGAAGAAACTGCAAAAAGGTCGATTCACAGGTTTGCGATAGAAATTCAAGCCCTTTCATGATACGGCTGCGATCCAGCATGTCGTTACTTGTCATATAAACAAAATAATTTATAAAAGTATGCAGCGGGTTTGACCGATGTGGCATGTCATCAGAACCAAAGATGAGCGGCGAGGGTCCGTCTGTATCACTCGATGGAACGTATAAAGCCAAATGTTCGAATTTCTTCAAAGTCTGTTTATACAAATCATTATTTGGCCTTGCTGTCCAAGCGACCATATCTCGATTTGCAGGAGGAAGCCCAGGGGTTGCTCCAAGTTCAAGTGCAAATTTTAACATTTCAGTTGCGGAGTGCTTGGAAAGTAGAAACTTGTGCTGCCTGCTGGGTTGATTTCCAGAATACAGCCCAGGTATTTGATTGCCCGAAACTTGTGCTACTGAGAGTCAGAGAAAAATATTCAACCAAAAGGCCAGACTCTTACCCATCGTCATTCGGACGTCCCTTTGGAATTCAAACCATGGAAGGTTGTCAATGTACACTTGTCGAAGTGCAACAGGCAACGATTCAGCACATGGGGTAAATACCTGGATACCCTCGGGTGTAGGGATGTCTTCCAGGAGCTGTACTTGACTGGTATAGGTAACATTTCGGGATATTTCCCTGTCGATGGATTTTCTTGATCTTTTCCTTCCACGAATTTCGACAATAGAATCCTTGCCCTCTAGTTTTCTTTTCTTCATTTTCTGGGCCACGTGCTTCCACATGGTAGCGTTTGCGTACTTTTCTAACCCCCAAGCTTTGATCTTGGGGGTATACTGGTTTTTCCTAGAAAACAGCTATTAGCGATAAGCTCAAGTGAATTTAGAGGGTATATGCATACGTGGCTTTGAAGCCGTATTTTTCTTCCATAGTATTCATCATGTTTTCCAAAGTTCCGCTCTGGTAAAGAGCGGAAATCTCGCCTTTGTATTGCTCCCATAGTGACGAGTCGATTCGAGATGCTTTGATTTTCATTTTCTGCGCGTAGGAGGGAGTAGACCAATAAATTTAAGTAGTGTGAAAAGGTTTTATTCGCGTTGACTTGTAGTAAAAGAAGATACACAACAGGAACAAAATCAGCGACACAACACAAAGGGGCGAGGCATTGTTGAAATAACAAAGCTCGCCGAGGGCAGCAACTAATAAGTCTTGCGGCTGTATGCATGACACATCATCAATTTCCCTCGACGCAGAATATGATTGGCCTGTTACACAATTTGATTCAGCCTTGTTGCGAATGCTTCTGGTTGGCCAGGTACAAAATCTGCTTACTGGTATTTGCTTTTTCTAAAATGTGTCCGGAGCCCCACATTAAACCAGAATCTGGATCGGGCGCATTTCGAGCCTCTCCAAAATCTGGTTTCATGGATTAATAGACGCATTGCCCCATTCGGACAGAGTCAATCATATTGAGGCCTCGGCCAATAACATTTTATAAAACCAAATTTCGATGCCTAGGCTTAGTATTTCTACTGCCGATGATTGATGGTCGCCAAAATCTTATTTTGAAAAACCGTCAGGGTATTCTTACATATCTTACTCCAAGTACTGCCACTATGGATTTGATCTGCATCTGACCTATTATATCCGGCTAGCTTTTTCTTTCTTCCTTTTAGTCGTACATTTATAAGAAAGTCGTCATGATTCTCCCTCTTTTTTGAAATCCGCATCCGGTTTGCTCCCTAGCATTGAAAGACAACATGGCTCTGTCACCCGAAACGATAATTGCACTTGTCACTTTGATTATTACGTGCCCTCCCTCGATGCTGCTGCTTTGGGCTTGTTTGAAACGCTCTCGTCAGACGTTATTTGTCTCGGGTGAGACACAGATCTATCTTTTTGAGGCTGAACAGACTGACTAATGCTTCATTGCTTTACCTACAATACTAGAACTTTTATCTCGTAATCGGTCTCAAGTTGGACGATCTCACATATCGACTCCATACAATCCATCTGTCCCGGGGATAGCTTTTGACAGCATGTTTCACCGCCTGGATACCCATACGGAGTTTGTTTGTTTTCCCTTTATAATGATTTTTGTAAGCACTAAAAACAAATCAGCTAACAGCAACAACGTCTTTAGTTTATCCCGTCATACAACACTCTAGCCTTGAGAGCACATCAAATCCTCTCGCCAATGGCTCTTCCTCCGTCGACTATTGAAAGGCAAGTTGCTTAGTGTCCCACTTTTGACCAAATGCTAATCACTGCTATGTGTATTCAGAGAGCCGACCCTACGTCGGTGGGGTTCACGAAGTGAGACCTTCGAAGGTACCGTTGTCATCGAACGGCATTCAGTCACACACGCTTCCTTGGCTGTTTCTGCTCCTGCAGTGGAGGTTGTTTGAAAAATAATTTAAGTTGATGGTCTACTTTATAGAGTGGGAGAAGACACGGGTCTGTTAGTTGTAGGTATAGTCAAAGTTTGTCACCGTTCCATGGGGATTTCTTGTCATGGCGGTCCCATTCTACGGGTATCGCCTGTCATCAATATTTTCCAGGATAGGAAATATTTGACGTCCGGAAACAATCTCTTATTTATTCAACTAAACTAAAGTTGTAACCCGAAAAGGCGTATTGAGAAGGATAACTGTGCAATCAAATCTTTTTATTCGTGCATTTATATATGATACTATTGAAATGAATAAGGCGTAACAGTAGCGACAGATTTCAACCCCTCTTCTTAGTCACTTCAATTGATTTATTCGTTACATACATCGAGGGCCTTCCATATCTCTCTTCCTTTACATTAAATTACAATATAGTTACGGCCCGGGTCAGTCTCTTCAAAGAACAAGTAAAGAGTAAAAATATAAACTTCTTACTATTTGATATCGTGCCCGAAAATTAAAGTTATACATATGTAGCAAAATTGTCCGCCTAAGTAACATTTGAACCATCTCGGCAGCACAATTATACCAAGTCTCGTTGCAGAGACGCTTATCGACGCCCTGGTTTTCGTCTAGCTCGTTGTACTCCGCGAAGCGTAGCAGTAGATCCCACACGATTGCACATCTCTGTACAAAGTCGGAACATGATGACCGGACGCAGACGAGAAAGTAGCTCCTCAGACCCAAACTTGGCAACAATAACTTCTCGCAATTTCTGCTGGATCGACGTTGCCGAGTCTCTGTGGAAATCCTGGCGGGTAGTAACCAGGTCGTAAGGTTCGCATTTCTCAGCCAGGTCGAATAACGCATTAATTCTCGTCTCGTCAGACGGGTCAACAAGCTGTACGCGGGAATCACCGAGGAGTCCGAAAAGGCCGGTGCTCGCGCCGATACTAGCTTCAGTGTGTATAACGACCACACGCATAACAACCATCCAGGTAGGAAGCTGTTTGAGGACATCACTCAGCTCGGATCTGGGTGTGTGGACATTTTGAAAATAATCGATAAACAAAGAACCGCCTCCGACCGCCTGCGAAGCATCCCATGCGAGGCTGTTGAGCGGCGAGCCTTTATCTATAAAGTCTTCTTCATAGGAAGGGTGCCAGTTGATATGTATTGAATCTCGTGTGTGGTCGAACCACGCTGTGCTTATAGATGTGTCACTCTCCCACTGAGCCATTGGTGGCCTGGGGCTATGAAGAATGTCATCAGTGGTGTGAGAAAACTGGGAAAAACTCCCAGTCTTCAAGGCGACTGTACGTGACTCGGCACATACTCGACTAATGACGGGCGGTCGACCATTTGCCTCAGTCGTCTGATAAAGGAGACACGGCGATCGAACCCTATAGTCTGAGTTCTTAAATACGATCTCATAAAAGGGCTGGTCTTTCTCGCAGACGCGTTGCGGTAAACACAGACGCCAGATCTCAAGCCGCAGCTCGGTTGGAAGTTTAGGGAAGAGATGAAAAGAGCTGCTTCGGGGAGGTGACCGGGACTCATTCATGGTCCAAATAAAGGACTGTTCTCCCGGCAAAGCATTCAAGTTGCAGTATGTATGGTGTATGAAGCTCGGATATCTCGGGGCGGCCTTACGAGTCAAGTAGTGCCCGCATTAGCCCTGCCGGGCTGAGTTAATGTGCCAAAATTAGATCCCAGCGCCCAAACACTTTGATTGTTGTATAAACTATTTGCAATTAAGATTCTTAGATCATATCTTAGACCTAGTAGAAATTATTTTACCACGAGTACCGTTGGGGTTGTCCAAACCTGGATTGTAGCGGTCCTTTAACTGAGCGAGATTACCGCGACTAGGAAAATCAGCGGTTGCTATTATTAAGAGCAGCACTGGAGGAGAGCAAATTATAGTGCTAGTTTGAAATCATCTTCAATAGAGTAAATAATTTCTGGTGGTAGAATAATAACATTTCGGGATGTCGCCAATGTCAAAGCATGTAGGCTTTGAAATCTGACTTAATTCATATTTCGCCTGAATCTACCTATAACATCCGATATAGTGTAACGGTCAACATAGCCGGTTTTCATCCGGCAGCTCGGGGTTCGATTCCCCGTATCGGAGTTTAATTTTTGTGTTTTTTCCGCATCACTTGATATGCGCTCACCATTTTTTTTTCGCTTGATTATTTTATTTATCTGTCATATTTGATCTAAAAGGCTACATACAATCCTATCGGAATACGGTTAGACAGTTGCGAAGACCCCGCCCCGATTAAATAGACATGCCACGGCTGTGCAAGGGCGAGAAAAGACCCTAGCTATGTTACAACGTACTCCGATAGGATATACAGTTTCTCCGGAGACCCTTTCATGCAGAACTTGCATTGTCGTGGCAGAAATGTGACTAGGCGAAGGAACATTGAAGATCCGCCGACTCCATGAGGCTATGGCTTTCTTTCGCTTAATACTCCGTACTTCGTATTCGAGATCGGCCATCTCCGTCTGGTGATGACCTGTTTGATCGCCATATGATGGGTTTCCACTTTACAGGAATATTGGAAGTATGTCAAGGAGGGGAGTTTTTCGTGGATGTAGGACCGCCGTACATGTAGGTAGGTTCATGAAGCTTGGCCAACAAAGAGAGGACGCAATGCTTGGATTTTTTTGGGTAAACGTTATCCAATGTTAATCTATACCCAATAACATATCTACTTCACTTTTTCATAGCAATCCACATTTATACACGAAGCAAGCACGTAGATAGAGCTACGTAACTCATAATAATGAGGATCGCCTGAAGAAGTAACTTTTCGGGTGAACCGTGGAGATCACCGCGGATCATTTTCCTTTTTTTCCCTTTTTTTTCCGGTCTAAACTAGTTCCCATGCATGCAGCCATTCAAAGGACGCGGGCGATGTCACTATTCTAACCCTAACCCTACTGTTAATCGCCACATCTAACTCCTCTCGATGTTGTAAAAATTCATAAATGGGAATAATTAATTAGTACAAGGCGCAATCCGGGATCTCAGATTGTTATATATTTGGTCTCTCACGATATTCTCGTTGGCTGAAAATATCACTGCCCTCTAGGTGTCAGTGATGCCCGTCTAGTGTACACTAAATATGTACCTATGTATAGTGTTAGGTACTAATGGATCTAAACTACAAAGCCATTGCCTAGCGGCCAGTTATTATTGCATGTATTGGTGCTTGGCCAAAGGAACTTATCTCCAGGCGGCTACTCCGTATGCACATACGGATATGCTTCGCAATCATAGTCAACCTGATACAGATAATAGGCTTTGATTATCGTACATGATGCATGAACTATATGTACCCAGGAGCGCTACTGTCTACATACCTACTAATTCGCACCCCATCTCAGCCAGCCTGAGAACAGCCACAGATTGCTGAAGAACCCGATTCTGACGTGGCTAGTTTGTTAATACTGATTCCAGCTGATGATGGCCTTGCTATTTCAGCTGACCGCTACATGCACTCGTGCGATGAGCCACAATGTCCTGCGTGTGGCGCTGTTACTATCAGTATCTCAATCTGCGATTGATTCGAAAATTTGGGCTTACTAGTCATGTTCGGTGTCGACTGGCTGATATTTGAAGATCAATGCTTGTAGTTATGAGGTATATAAACCCGTACTCCCCTCGACCGTAGAGTATTTTTTAACATCAATTAATAGTTTATTCCAGGGCCGCTTTTTGCGCATTATTATTATTATTCTTTTTAATTTTTTTTTTCCTTTAAAACTTAAATCATGTCAACTCCATCTCTCCGTCTAGCTCGTAACGAGCTGTTCAAAACACCACCCACCACCTTGACCGAAAATGAGATGATAAACCTTGCGTACAAGCGCGCTCGCGTGGCCGCCCTTGAATACGGTGAGTCTTTTTTTTTCTTTTCGTCAGAATAAAGCAGTGCAGAAAGAAACGATCTAATTCAAATAAACTTAGAAATGAAACCCGAGGATGTGATGCATCTCACACCCAAATTCTGGAAATACCATATGGACTTGATCCACACGGCGACAGCCTCTACATTTGTGCTGGCCACAATTCAGTATAACCTTGCCGCGGGCACGATTGGTGCCTATTCCACCGGTAGACCAGATCTTCAAGAGCTGATGGATCGGATTATGAAGTTTGATGTTTCGTAAGTGGTCAAAGAATACACGCATTTTATCAGTCTGGCACAGAATTTAATACCCCTTTTTATTTAGGGCACAATTTATGCTCACCGAAATTGGCCACGGTCTTGATGCTAAGAATATGGAGACTACGGCTACTTTGCTCCCTGATGGCGGGTTTGATCTTCACTCACCCAACCCCCGCGCAGCCAAGTATGGTCTTTTCCCGGTTGATGATAGAGAAATAGTAAACCTTGCTAACGTTTTTGTTTCCTCTAGATACATGCCTCCAACAACCCCAGTCAATGGTTTCCCCCGAGTCGCTGTGGTCATGGCACGCTTGATTGTCGGTGGCGAGGATCACGGCGCGAGGCCGTTTGTTGTCTGGCTCAACGATGGTCAAACCATGTTTGATGGAATTACATCCAAGTATGTATATGCAAACTTTTCCTCCCCATTTAGAAAGAAAAGTTACAAGTCTGACTGAGAAAAGAAAACTTCCCATGCGCGCTGGCGCAAAACCTGTCGACCACTCCATCACCAGCTTCAACCACGTGCGTCTGCCCAAATCAGCGCTGCTCGGGTCCGTCAAGAAGCCCGAGAGCATGCGCAGTAACTTTTTCTCTGTGATTTCGCGTGTGACCGTCGGTACGCTGGCGCTGTCCATGGTCATGATTCCGACGCTGAAGCGCGCCGTCTATGTCGCCGGCAAATACAGCCTGAAACGAAAAGTGCAAGGGTTTGATGGCAAGCCCACTCCTATCATTGCATTCCGCACGCAACAACGACCTATCTTGCATACACTGGCGAAAATAGCTGTGTTTGAGGCGTATGCAGAAGACAGCGTGCAACGGTTTATGCAACGGGACATGGAGCCCCCCGTGCGCCATGGTATTGCTACAGCGCTCAAGGCTGTGTTTAATTCGGCCACGCAGACGGCACTTTTCGAGCTTGCGGAGCGGTGCGGAGCGCAGGGTCTGTTTAAGCATAATCATATCATTGAGAATCAGCTCGAGGCGAGAGGGAATTCGATTGCCGAGGGAGATGTCACGGCACTATGCATTAGTATGTATCTTTCTTACTCAACCCTTCCAAAAGGACCAAGAAGTTAACATTAACAGGACTCGCTGCCGAACTCCTACTCGGAAAATACGAATTGCCTCCAGCTCAGAACCCATCAAGCCTGCTCGCCAGACACGAACAAGGTCTATTCACCGAATGCCGCACCGCAGCCGCTCAAATCAACACGAACAGCGATAACCACCGCAGCGTCGAATTCAACAACGCCATCCTACCCCGCTGCCAGTCCCTCATCGAAGCAATCGGACACCGCATGGCCTACGAAGCCGCGGTCGCCGCAGGCATAGACGCTGATCTCCTCGCCCTGTTCGAGACAGACTGTATCTTGCAGGACCCGAGCTGGTACGTGCAAAATGCTGATCTCACGCGCGAGGCACAGTTTGAGCGTGAATCGAAAGCACTGACGGCTGTTTTGCCGCGGTTGGAGAGTTTGCTGGACGGTACGGGTGCGGAGGAGTATGTTGATGCGCCGATTTTGTCCCAGACTGGGTGGGATGCGTTTGAGGCGTCGTTGGAGGTTTTTGAGCCGGCGCAGAAGGATATTGGGAGTTTTGCGCAGGTGCAGAGTATGCTGTGAGAGAGATGGTTTGATGCATATGTTAACTGGTGGATGGTTGCTTTTTTTGTTGATAGATGGATAGATGTTGATAGAATGGGTGGCGCGTTTGGAGGTTGCAGAGAATAATAACTTCGTCATTAGCTCACATAAATTGCTAGGGATAAGCTTTCACTACGTATTGTTATGGAAGAGGCAGATATGTTCCGGCAGAATGGAAAATTATTTCCTAAAGAAGAAATAATCCAACATGCCAGCGGAGAACCTCACCTATTGAACATCGAATGCACAACTTGAATATTGATACATTTTACAATGGCAGAATTACTGACAAGACACAATTGATAAGATATTTGCATGTCAATGCACAAACAATCAGTATGAAGTTACTACAGTCTGTCCTAATATTTCATCACATTTAAAACATCTGAAAGCAAACCAATCCAATCATGATCATTCAAGTGGTATCATCAAGTCATAATGCATGCATGCATACTGTGACCCTGCTATGCAGTGTAAAACAAAACAATTCATACGAATCGACTACCGGCGTCGATCTCGTCTAACCTGGTAGTCATCCTCTTCCTCGTCCTCCTCTTCTACCGGAGCCGGCGTGCGTCGCTCGCTTCGTCGCTTCGGTCGACGCCGGCGGTTGGAGCTAATGTTGCTCGCAGAGTCGTCTGGAGCGAGCGACATGTCGTCGTCAATCCCGTCGTCTTCGTCTATTCCGCTGTTGTCCCACGGTCCCCCGAACATGGATGCCGGTGTGCCCATTCTCGCGTCAAGGTTGCCGGCAGATCCACGGCGTGCTTGGCTCGCAACCGACAGTCCAGCTCCCCGCTCGCGCAGTGCACGCCGAACGACTTCGGCTTTGCAGTGCAGCGCCTCGAATGCATCCTCGAGAGACTCCATACTCAGATAGATGTCCCTCTCGATTTCAGCCAGTGCCGCAATCTCCGTCTCCTCGTCGAGCGCAATAGGAGCGCCGTACGAGGCGATAGAGGCTGTAGAACCATAAGGCTGACTGACTGGTCGAAAAGTGGGATCCATTTGGAACGGCGTCGGCCCTCGAGATGAACCAGGTCGGAAAGGAGTGCCGGATCGACTGGCTGTTCTCGGGGGAGCAGATGCTGTCATTGACGGATTGAAGTTGTCCTCTGCACCGCTTCGCAAAAATCCGTCAAAACGTCCTGAAACGAGAATATCCCATTCATCATTGCTAATCGCTGCTAAAGTTGCTAGTACGTTGTGAATATATGGATTGTTGAGCATATAAAGCGCCGTTTCAGACTCGCGAGCAGGAGCTGAGAGCCGATAAAGACGCTGTATAGCGATAGATGAAGCGATTAAAAAGTCTGGGCGAGATCGCGGTGCCGGAGTAGAGGTTCCAGGAGCTGGGGTTGACGGTCTGATACCAAGAAGCGCACGGAATATTTCGCGGTATTCTGAGTCTAGATGGGTCATCATCGCAAAAGCCAGCGTTTCGTCGTCTACCTCCTCCGGCGGGCTAGTCTCGGTTTGGCCAAGAAGCCATTTGTCCACTGCCTGCTTGGTCTTGCGAGATTGTCGAACGTAGTGCTCGCGATACTCTTCGGGGACGTCAATGTCGAGTTTCTGCATTGGAATGTGCTCTTCGTCTGGAAGTACTTGAGAGTTGACCGAGGTAGTCATGTGAAATGGAGGCCAGTTGGGTAGCTCACGCCGCCCAGACACCAGCTCCAAAACTTCACCCCAGCTCACACCAGGAGACAGCTCACTGGGTTGGCCATCTTCGCACATGAGACACTGGCAAGCTTCCGAGGATATGTCCCGCGCAAAAACTGCCTCTAGTCTGTCTAAGAGACGTCGAGCAACAGATCGGTAGCCGGTCGCGACTGCGAGCGATCCGTTCTTTGACATGACATGGTTAAAGTCGTCTAGCATCCGGTTGTATGGCTCGAAGACTTCGACAATGGCAGTTTGCGGCTGGACAAGTTGCTCGGGCATATTCGGTGACTGTCCAGCACCTAGTAGATGCTTCGGCAGCGGATATGGCAAACCGCCATTTTGTAGCAGATAGTCTACTCGCGGAGGAACCACCGGCATCTCTGGAGGTGGCGGCGGAGGCGGTGGCGGAAGTGGTGAAGACTGAAAGTTGTCTCCATTAATCACAGAACCTTCTTCAACAAAAACTTCGATTGGAGGTGAATGTCTTCGGCTCGTGCGATGTTGCGAGTTCGAAGAGCGACTTTGCATCCGGGATGGGGGCTTGGGCTGGTTTGGAGCAATGGATGTCGCGTCCGAGTCATTGGTAAATTCAGAAGTACTTTCTGTGCCATTTGTAACCGTTGAACGTGTATGAGATTTAGAAGAGTTTCGCTTCAGCGTATCGGACCCTTGGAGCGTAGACCTCGAATTTTTGTGGCTTGCAGAGCGATGCGGCGTGGAGGACTCTCGCAGCCGGACTTTGACTGGAGTGCCCGAGCGAGGAGAGCTGTTGCTCAGCGTAGATTCTTCGTCCGCCTTTTTCCCGATGCTAGACGTCGACCGCGATGGATCCTTTTCCTTTCGACTCTTTGGCTTGCCATCCCTGTCTTTGGTTCGATGCTCTTTACCACCCATCGAGCTTGTCTTTCTCGAAGACCGTTGATCTGCTGTGAGAGGCGGGCTTGGGGGCGCGGCATTGCGGTGTCCATTTCGGGATGAAGACTTGCGACCATCTCCGCGACGATTTTCACCGTCGGCAACATCGGTTGGGTCCGGCGTAGGGATCTCTGCCGTTTTCGCTCTTTCGTTCTTGTCCCACAAGGCGATTTTGCTATGTGTTTTCGAAAAGGTCGGATACGGCAGACTGACTCTGGACTCCAGAAACGAGGTCGCCGCAGACCTCGGGGCACTGTCAGCTTCTGGCATGGAGGATCTGCGAGTGCGAGTGTGCGTGCTCGATGTGGATGATGAATCCGTGGTGGAGGCTGCGGTTATAGCCGTGTCGCGATCCTTGGTTGGCGTATCGGCTTTCTTTCCATGGGACGACCGATTTGAGCCTCCTCGCTTGTCCTTTGTCTTTTCCTTTTCCCTTTCACGATCTTTGGTCTTGGTCGACTTTGTGGCTGGCTTTTCTCGCTCGTGATCTACATCCCGGTCGCCGAAGATGCTCCACGACTTTGGCTTGGAGGACATGGCCGATGCACGTCAGTCGGAAATAGGTTGTTGAGAGGAGGGTCTCGGCTCTGGGTTTTCCATTCGCGGTTAGTTCGAGATGATCCTATTATTTCTTTTTTTCTTGGTCCCTGTGTGCGAGAAAGAAGGGTACCCACTGTTGTAGGAGAATATTGAGCAGCGCGTGGTACAGAGTGTCGTGTGTGTATGTGTGTGTGCGTTTGTACCAAGGCGGTGTCAATCAGATGTCTATAGGGGGACAGTCGCGATTCGAATGCATAGTGCGGCCCAGGCCTACACGAATGAGAAGAAGAGACCAGTCCACCAACGGCCCTCTCACCGTCTTTGGCGATGTGTTGTTGTGCTAGAACGAGAGCGGAGCCTGGAGTGACGTGGGCAGGCGGGGAAGAGGGGGGAGCAGTCCAGCTTTTGTCGTTTGGTCAGGGGGCAGAACCGTCCTGCGCATGCCTTGATGGAGATGCTTTGAGAGAAGAAGAAGCGAGGTCAGAGTGAGCGACTGGCAAGCATGGTGGAGGAATCAGGATGCGTGCCCAACGAGCAGTCACAGCAGGACGAGAAGAGGCGATGGCAGATGGTGGCGCAGGTTGAGCGAAGAAGCGCCTCACCGCCTGCCAATCGCATGGCCGCTGCTGCCGCCCGCGCTAGCGCGTGTGCCTGAGCAGTGAGGCAGCTCTTGCAACTCTACGAACTGTCCTATAACAACTGTGTTTATGCCGGAACTCTCTTTTAATGCTAATTACTCTATCCCCAGCCTACTTGTTGTGCTTTTGATCTGTGTTTATTCCCGACAAGGTTTGGGGTGGCTCTGCGGCTCGTATGTAACAAGGTTTGGCCGCTGTGGAGTTGGCCTATAAATAGCACCACCCTTCACATCTACATCAATTGATCAACTGATGGCGGAAGACGGATTCAAGTCTTTCCTAGCGAAGTGCACACAAATATATCAGTTATTTTAGTTGTCTCAAGCTTCCGTGTGACGGTATTCCAAATTCTCGACGCTGTCCCAGTTAACTAGTCATAGGATTGATCTTGAGTAAAATTATCCCACCATCCATCTAAACCATGGTCATCCTGTGAAACCAGCAGATTCTATTTAGGCAGTTCCTGAATAGACCCCCGCGTCGGTTCCATATCGAGAACCGGTGTAAACGGTCACCGGTTTGCCCGTCTTGAAAAATTTTTCTCTTTCTCTTCCTCTGCGGTCCTCTTCTACCTTCTCAATCTCTTCACTCGGCTTACATTCCAACATCACCATCAACCTCTTCGTGCATCACCATCATGTCCTTATCCAAGCCATCATTTAGCTGGCGGGAGTGCCTCAGTGTCGAACAAGTTGGAAATATTCCAAGCTTCTAGACAAGTCCGTGAAAAACTTGCAGATGGTAGCGAGAATAACCATCTCCAAGCATCCTACATTTTATACGTGGTTTTGCTACCCATTTTTTTACGATCTTGGCAACTCAAAACGAGACTAAGAAACGGATACTGGGATATCAGTATCTTAGAGCCATCAGGCGATATTTAGTCTAACTCTACGTGCCGTTTTCAATAGAAAACGGTTCACCCTGTATGACGGGGGAGAGACCCTATACCCACAGAGTAAACCAAAGGGAGACAAAACAAAAACAAATGTCGCGGTATCAGTTTATCATCAATACCTTGACCCAAGAATCCAAAAAGCCTTCATCATTGAAGCCAAGCGTTTTCCAACGCCAGCTTTTACAGTACGAGTGCCTTTTGAAAGAGGTTTACACAACAGCATCGTTATGAAATGAGAAAGAAGTTTCAGCAATTGGAGCGGGTTTGTGCCTGGAGGAATCCGCAGGTGGCTCATGCTATAGCGAAGAAGATCCCCAGGTAACACTATAGTATTATACACTTTTGATCTTTACTAATAAGGTTTATAGAAAAAATTCTGGCTTGAACATTAGCTTATTACCTTCTTTCTTACTTCGGTTGAGAATGCTATCTCCCTATACTCGACGTGCCATGATAACTACGACTCATGGATTGACTTACAATAGTTGTTTTCGCGGGAGGCCTCCAATACTTTATTTATTTTGAGTTGAATGATCGTCAAAAGTCATGATAGCAACACAGATTGGAGTGTTCCGTCCGCTAAGGACTAAAGTATGGAAGTCCATACACATCTTTCGTCAAGCCAAGCAGAGCACGATGATCGTCAGGTAAACCTCTTCGTGCAGGGTTTTGACAGGAAACGTGCTTCTGCTGTAGCCAAACTGGCACAAGGTAAGTAATGAAAAATTTTCATGGTTTAATACAGATAGAAGCTAATCAGTTTGATACAGACAAAGCCCTGGAACTCTCCCCTGCAGCTGCCGCGGTGTCCGCCGCCCCAGCCAACAACGGTAAGAAATGAAGTCTTTGTGGAGTATGCATACAAGCTAATCAATTGGATACAGAAAACATGGCCGAGCCCGACCCGACCACCAAGCCCGACGAGGGGCTGCTGGAGAAGATCACCGCCCTCACCAAACAGGTGGAGGAGGTAAGTCCCATGTGTATCTATACAGTCCTAAAGTATGAGCTAATTATCAAATCTAGCTGTCGGCCTACAGCGGGTATGATCTTGATACGATCAAACATAATTGAAAAAAGTGATTTACTGGTATAATAAGAAGCCCGCCAGGCCGAGGAAGGAAAACCTTGTAAAAAAAACCAAATTTGACATATGTGGAGGACCTGCAGGAGCAAGCGAAAGACAAAATTGCTCTCCAGAAAGTGGCCCAGGCAAGCCTTAAAAAGGCCGAGGAGGATGTCTTGCGCCTCCGGAAGGTAATCACAGATTACCGGAAGGAGGTCGCGGGCATTTACAAAAAGGTGAATGCTGTCTTTGGGGATGAGTAGGGAATAAATATGTAGCTATCAATTGACAAAATGCGATCCCTATAGGGACATCGCCTAGGCAAGCCTTAAAAAGGTCGAAGAGGAGATCGCCGGCATCAAGACGAGGGTGAATGCAGTGTATGAGGGCCTGTGAGAAGTAGTTAGTGGTAGTTAAATATGTTGGATAATAAGGACTGTCCAAACAGCCGAAGGCTTTTTGGTACAGTAGCTAACATGCTGAGAAAATACAAATATTAAATCACTATCACGATCTCGCCATTAATTATCTATGCAACTAGATATAAAAGTTGACAAGGGTCATAGTCTTCGTTTCAATATCCTCTATACATGCATTTCATGGCGCTCAGTTTCGTTAAAAAAAATCTAATCCAAATAGCAACATATATATGCATATCAAACCGCAAATCCTCCAGAATTCTTCTGCCGCGGCTCGCCAGCAGCCTCAAAGGTACCGTTGCGCAGCAAGCGAATGCACTGCGCAGAACTCTGCCCCGGTGCAACCCAGGTCACATTGTGCCCGCGGCGCTGCATGGACCGCACCGTCTCGTTGTTGAAGCTGTACTCGAAACGAACCTGGTTCGGGATGAGTTGATCGTGCATGCGCGGTTCGGCGAGGGCGTCAAAGGGGCCCATGTTTCGGTCAATCACGTTTACAACGCTCTGCACTGTTGCTGTCGTGATGCGGCTGCCGCCTGCAGAGCCGGTCACAAAGTATAGCGAGCCGTCGGGGTGGGTTACGATGATCGGTGTGATGGATGACAACGGTCTTTTGCCTGGCTGGACGTAGTTGGATGGCGAAGGGACGTAGCCGAATTCGTTTGATGACCCGGGGATCGAGAAGTCTGTAAGAGAGTCAGATATTTTTCTCTCAGGTGACAGCTTGTCGGTCAGTCCTACCATTCATTTCGTTGTTCATGATGATCCCCGTCTCTGGAACCATCACCAGACTACCAAAGTACAAGTTTATCGTAGTCGTCAAGGTAATTGCAAGCCCGGAGCGATCCGCAGTCGAAATATGAGACGTCCCTGGTCTACCTTGATTGTCAGTTATGCTGAGCAAAAGTGTTGGTCAGTTAAACTAAACTTACGTATCTCGACTCTCGATCCCGTCTGGGTCATATGCAGATACGTTCTGCGTGCGACGGTCAGAAATGCGCCGGCGGATACTTGCCACGGTTGTGTCATTAAGAATGTCCTGCTCGTGCTGGTGCATTCCGTGGACAAACGAAGGATCTCCAAAGCTTGTTCGCTATTGACAAGTCAGAATAATTCACAGCATCAATAGTATAATGATAACCAGGACGTAAAACGTACCTGACCGTAGGCAAAGCGCATTGCTTCGTCGAGCCGATGCGTGCTCAACTGGGTCGACTCTGGTGAGAAGAACTGCTCATACCCGTCTATAATTTTCAATATGCTCAATCCAATAACTCCAGCAGAGGGAGCCGAGGTGCTGGTAACGGTATAGCCTCTGTAGTCTATCTGAGGCGTGTCCCTGATGGCGATTTGGTAGTTTTGCAGGTCTTCCAACGTCATGATTCCATTAGCTGCTTGCACAGCGTCAATCATTGTCTCAGCAATGCGGCCAGTATAAAACGCATCCGGTCCCTCGTTGGCAATAGTCTCGAGCGTGTCTGCATATCGCTTTCGGTAAATGGTATCACCGAGTCCAAGTATAGTTCCATGTGGCGCAAAGTCCAGGGCCCACGATGGGTCTTTCACGAGGAAGTCTTTGCCATTCTTCAATGTCCGCTGCGTTGCGTGATACAAGTCCTCTGTCATGGGAAAGCCATCACGAGCAGTTTTTATGGCTGGCTGCAAGAGAGTCGACCATGGAAGAACACCATGCTTATTGTGTAAATACTGCAGGCCGCGTATTTCACTAGGGACTCCGCTGGATTTCAACATCAGCTCACAGTACTACATACACCCATAGAATTGCAAAAACGTACCTCGCTAGTCCGCCTGTAACTGACGTGTGTGGATCACTGGCAAACATGTCTTGGTGCGCTGCTGCCGGCGCAGTTTCACGAAAGTCGACATTCTCAAACGTGCCGTCAGGAGATCGTATCAGCATAAAGCCACCTCCTCCAATACCACTATGGTACATTCCTAGATAGGTATCAGTATTACAACCAATGTTAAAAAGTCTCGGGGTAACTCTACCAACGACACCAACACAAAATACCGTCGCAACCATCTAATAGACGAATTAGACATTTCTCCATCAAATAGCTATCAATATTGTAAATCACTCACAGCATCCGCCGCATTTCCTCCCAGCCTCAGCATATCAGTCCCGGCGGCACTGCATATCGAGCTCTCACTCGCGACAGCACCCAGAGTATCATCTCCATCATTCAGATTGTGTGCCGTTGACCCGCACGTCCTCAAAGGCGAAAGAAAACCGAGCCGAGGAAGGTATATATACAAGCCTGCGACAGCGAGCGATGTAATGATAAGAGCCTTGAAAAGGCTCGTGCGTCGACGCGGCGGCAGATCATGGCGTTTCCCTGTCATACTATCATCTGCGATGATGATAGCCTGAAATTGTCACAAGATAAGCCTTCAAAAATTATTCCTTGCAGATTGCAGATACGTACCTGCTTCTCCGAGTCCGTAATGAAGGCGCGGGATGATGCCATCTTCGTCCTATTATTTGCAATCCTCTCCTGCTTATCTGCTTATCGCTTGACCGCTAAATGCTCTTATTGGCGTTGCCCCGCGATGATGCCCGAGATATCCTTGGAGTAGCGACTAGAGGCTGAATTCCATCGCCAGGAGGGGTCGCGAGATGGGGAGGGAGGGAATGCAGCTTCGATATACTGGAAGCAACGCGCCCTGTGGAAGGAGGAGAAAGGCTGGAGAAGTTTTCACGTGACTCATCGACAGCTTTTATCTCTGATAAGAGACACGCCAATCGGGGACGATGAACCCCTGCGGCTAGCCTCTATATGGTTAGCGCATGTCCGACGGAGTGGAGACATCGGAGTCTTGTTTGATTCCTTTCCAAATCTTATCGCAACATTCATGAAAATATTCAACCTGACAAGAGGACTTCAATTGATATAACTAATTAGAGCAGAGAGTACTTCGCCAAACCTCAAAACGTGGCTGGCCATCCACACCACACCCACCCAATTACTTCTTCTGCGCAGCCTTCGCCTCAGCCATCTTCTTCGCCTCTATCTCCATCGTCTTCTTGACAATGGGGTGACTAGTCATCCTGCTGAGCCAATCCACCGCATTCGGAAATTGCTCCAACCCGAATCCATGCTGAGTGAGGGAGTTATGTGCCGTTCTCTGCCACGGAATAAAAGCCAGATCCGCATAGGACATTTTGTTCCCGACCAGCCACGGGCCATCCCCAAGATTGCTACTGTGCTCTTCCTTTTGCTTGGCTAACCACTTGTCCAACACACCCGTCATGCGCTTTGCCTCGTTCACGTAGCGCTCGATCGCACTGGGCACTTTCTCAGAATGGTAGTGCAGAAACCACCACGCCTGGCCATAGTACGGGCCCTGGCCCGTCGTCTGCAGGAAGAGCCACTGCCTCGCATGCTCTGCCTCTGCGGTGCGCGGCGTAAAGCTGAGTTTACGTGGTTCGGCCGTATCGTACCGCTCAATAAGATACTCGATAATCGCGCCGGATTCCCATAGCGTAATGCCCGTGTTAGGATCGTAGATGGCAGGGAGCCGGCCATTGGGGTTGATGGCTACGTAGGCGGGTCCCTTGATCTCGCTGAAGGGGATGGTGACGTCTTCGTGCGGAAGTTCGAGCACGTCGAAGATGATGCTGACTTTGAATGGGTTTGGGCCGAGAGTGCCGCCGTAGAGTTTGATGGGTTGGATTGCCATTGCGAGTATATGTAGTATTGGGCACCTGGGATGTTTCAATGCTTCAATACTAGAATGCTGGAATGTTTTCCTCGAGGCTTGACCAATTGATCTTGTCTATAAGAGAAACCAATTCCAAAAGGTGGTACATTGGCTTCTATATATACCCTCCACCCCCCGTACATTCTTAGAAAACATTTGAAGCTCACTGGAATGTCCACATTAACCGGTTGATCAAATTGTAACACCGAGTTCCGGTGCCCTAGAGATTAATAATATTACCCCGGCCTTGCAGCAAGATCGACACCTTCTGAAGTACAACAGGCGCGCAACTGCATCAGTTCTTGTTCCCTGGGACGACTGATTGGCTGTACTGTCAACAAAGTGGGTACAACCTAACAAACTTCGGGCGAAACCCCCGAGCTCGCGTTTAGGTGCGTAGCGCCGAGTGCATAATCAACACTATGGTTTGTCAGCCTTGGTGTGGTTACGAAATATCGGTGGGATATTAATAATCTGGTTTTGAATAACTAATACGTAGTGTGTTCAGAAAATAAAGGTAATATTGTTAGCCCTTAGAATGATCGCATAAAACCTGCCATACCCTCTAATAGCACTAAACTAACTGGTGGATAAAAATAGCTACTAGCAAAACCTTTCGTTTGTTGGGTTGAAGCCTGGCTACCTAGGAAGCTTCGTTGACATTCTGCTTGGCCTTTTTAACGTTGACGTTCTTCCACATCGCGATCGAGAGCAACGCAACTGGCAGGGCGCACAGTCCCGCCACACACAGGTGTCGCATAACCTCGTAGTATGATTTGATAATGGCCTGTCTAACTGGACTGCTCATCGGATAACTCAGCTGCTGGACGATGCTTCTGTATATGGTATTTCCCCACGGCTTAACGTCAGCAGGGAGGTACTTTTCTAGCTCCCTGGGCATGTAGAAGGTATAGATCCCTGATGCTATTGCTTGCCCAACCGCTCCACCCATAGCCGTGAAGAAAAAAAGCAAGCCTAGGACGGTGGCTGGTTCGGTATGAGTGTCTGCTGCCAGTATCGCCATTTGTCCACATATTCCCAAGAGCCCGCCGGAGACGGATATCATAAATTGAGAAAGAGCAATCTCCGCAATGTTATTCTTGGGTTGGCGGGAATAAAGAATAAGGCCGGTTGCTATGAAATGCCATGTCATGGCACCAAATGCTAGCCACTTAAATCTACCGGTAGCTCGAATTGAACTGCCCACGTTAGTGAAATGGAAAAGCGTATAATCCATAGACAAGCCTCACATTCCAGCCAGTATCGCAAAGCAACACGCACCGATGGTGTGGATGTTGTATATATAGCCAGCTTGCGAGATGGGGGTGTTATAAACGACCTGGATGTATGAAAGGAAATATGCATCCAAGCAGCTGCTTGACATTAGTCCATCTTCTCCCCGCAAATGTATCAAATATGTGCACATACGAGAAGCTAGTCAACAGTGACGCACCTGCGAGGCATGCCCCCAGTACGGTAGGATTGAGTAGCAAGTGGAAGGCCGCGAAACGACTGGGAGCGTAGGCCACCTCCCATATAACAAACGATGCCCAAAACAAAACACCTGCGACAATTTCGAGGGTTTTCTTTGAGCTATTAACGTCCTCATATGATGAAGATGACACGCTGAGTGTTGCTAACAACAAAGATCCGGCAGAGAATAAAAGGGCGCCGATTACTGTATATTATGGTCAGAGCAGCTTGATGGTTGCGACTTTTCCGTATATGGAAACGTACTATCACCTTTGAGCAAATGATATCCAAACTCTTTCCAGAATGACAGAGAGGTGGTCCTTTGTGGCGTAACTCGAACATATGTTTTGGCTTTTGCACGGGACTCAATGAAGAGAATGACAGCCAGTGGAGCACACATTGCGGGTAGAATTGCTCCAAAGGACCCATAGGCCACGCGCCATGACCCTTTCCGGTATATCTTCTGTGCGAGGTTGGGACCGACAAAAGTGTTGATAATATAAGGGAACCGACTGAGTGCCAGAAGCCAAGCCCGGTTGTGCAATGACGAAATATCACAGGTAATGACGTCGAGAATATAAACTAGCGCTTGGCATTCAAGGCAGTACAGTATCTTGGTACGGTTAGCTAGATTTCAGAGACTGAAAAGGTTCACTAACCTGACCGATGACAAAAGTCGCCGATGACTTGCTGGTAGTAAAGATGACAAGTCCTAAATATCATCAGCAATAGAATGAGTACACTTGAACAACTCATACCCAAAGACGTCCACAGCACATTCAAAATGAATGCGGGAAAATAACCACCAAGTTTGAGCTGGCTAGTGTAACTTTGAGTGAACGCCGCGCTGAAATAACTGGTCATCATTCCAAGAGAAGCGATAGCTGGGTGCCCCGAAAAATAGCTCAGAACGTAAACAAACAAACTGTTATTAGTCTGTTGTTCGAGAGAGAGGACGAAGAAAACGAGGAGGACACTGGAGATATTAGCATATACATCGCACCTCGGATTGCAAGAACGGCACGAACGCAAGGTACACGACCGTCGGTGATGTTGACGTGATGAATTTGTCTGTTCCTGGTGGCTGTGTAGTTTCTCCATTGGCACCATCCAGCCCTAGGTGCTCGCCATTTTTTTCGATTTGAGGTGGCTGATCGTGGATTGTGGACGGCCTTGACTGGGAGACAGAAGCCTCGGGGACTGGACTCAGGATAGGGTGAGGCGGTCGCATGGCAAATAGGATGCCTCGATACTAGGCCGTCGTATGCGAAGTAGGTATGCTGTTTAAGAAACACAACTCGTGACGTATGCTGAGTAAGGTTAGGATCAAGGAGGGCTGGGAAACGGCCGGAGATGCGAGGTGATCCAAGAGGGCGAGTGGATGAAAGAGAAATTCGAGATGATTAAGGGGAAGAGGAGATGGAGAGAAGTGAAGTGGTTGAAGGAGAAAACCGCGAGTCTTGACGTAAATGGCAGGAGGCATCAACGCGCCTTCCACCAGCTATCGTGGAAGCCTAGAACAACACAAGAATACAAGGCGGAAAAACTAAGAAGTAGAAGGAATTCATTATCATAACTGAGATTATCTTCGTCGTCTGCTAGAAATCGCAAGCGCTTTCATACATAGATCAAGGGTTTGCACCCGCAGCATCGAGCCCAATTTGTGTGATGCGTCGATGATGCTCTGAGTCGACTCGACATGGCACGATCTATAATACGGGACAGGCCCGGCGTCAATGGCTAATCACACGAGGTAGTGTCTTCGGCGATATAGTCGGGGCCGGATCTGCTGGAAGATTGAATATCCAGCAACCAGATAGTGTTGTAAATTAGAGCGCTTCTTTGATACCTCATTTGGCATTCTTGAAAGCAGGCTGGTGTTCCATGGTCTGCGATATAAACCCTCTCAGGGCTGCCCAGCGACTTGTAGTCGAGTTCGACTCGGCGGCATTAGACCCAGCCGTCTGCGGTGTTGCTGTGTTGCTCTCGACAGTATTCATCTGCGACATGTTCTTCATGAAGCGATCACGCTCTAGCTGCTCCATTTTCTCTTTTCTCTTCATCGCTCCCGGGCGGTTCTTCAACGTCTTGTGCCTGATAACGTGAGACTGGGTGGCCAGCTCAGGTTGGTCCTGGTGTTCGGCATCGGGCAGGGCATCTGCAAGAGAATCGAGGGTGGCAACAAGTTTCTTGGAGGGGCGTCTACGCTTCGGTGTCGTCTTGTGGTTTTTCGCCACCTTTGCCATGAACGTCGAGTGTTTGATCACGCGCTTATCTTTCTTCGATGTGCGTAGTTCATCGTTGAACAGACCGTGGTTGACCGAGCCTCGGCCACTGGACGCCTTGCGGCTTGCTGGACGGACAGGCGCCTTTTCAGCTGATCAGCATGCTGGAGAGTAACATTAAGAACGCATACATACCATGATTGTAGGATAGCCGGGTTCCAGCCGAAGTGTAAGTGTTGCAAAGTTGCAGTCGCAGAAGCACGTGTCAGCGGGAAAAAAAAGATAGTCGGAGTCGCCGCAAAAATGGGGAGCGTCGATCCCGCCCGGTGAGGAAAGCCGACAACAACCGATCGCATTGGCTGGGAATCGCGACGACAACTGCGAAAGGCGACTTTTTCTTCTTCTTTGCTCACTGTGATATCAGTGTTTGTTTTTGCTGTGATACCCCCCGCCGCTGCATTTATATGACTCGCCCACTGCTCGCCACGAGACGAATCTGCATCTTCAATCGTTATCCCCAACGCTTTTTGTCTGCAAGCCCTGTCGCTGCCCGGTTGAATATCGTACACCACCGTCGGTTCGCCTCGTTTTCTCGTCCAGAAACTGCTTCTCTGCCTCGGTCTCATCCTCACGCAGACATGTTGCTCTCGACCAATTCTCGCAAACACAAGGTGACGGTCATTGGGTCTGGAAACTGGTACGCTTCTTGTATTCAATTGCATGGAGACAGACGGGGCTAATATTCTGGAGGGGCACTGCGATCTCCAAGATCGTGGCAGAGAATACCCTCGCCAACAATGGCTTATTCCAGGAGACCGTCGAGATGTGGGTGTTTGAGGAAAAGGTGGAAATGTCCAAGGACTCGAAGCACTACGATCCGTCAGACCCTCTGTGTCAAGGTCCCCAGAACCTGACCGACCTCATCAACAAGTACCACGAGAACGTCAAGTACCTCGCCGACATTCCTTTGCCTAAGAACCTCCACGCCAACCCCTCGTTGGAGGACGCCGTCAAAGACTCATCGATTCTCATCTTCAACGTGCCGCATCAGTTTATCATTCGGATCTGCGACCAGCTACAGGGCAAGATTCTACCCTACGCACGAGGCATCTCGTGTATCAAGGGCGTGGATGTGCAGGAAGAAGGCGTCAGTCTCTTCTCCGAGACCATTGGCAAGAAGCTTGGGATCTACTGCGGTTCACTTTCCGGGGCCAACATCGCAAACGAGGTGGCCAAGGAACTCTGGTGCGAAACCACAATTGGCTACGACCCGCCTCACCTCGATTCCAAAGCTCCGACGCCTGTTGGAGGATCCCCCTCACAGTCCCAGGTCGACCTTCCCTCGTTTGAGCACAAGGACAGCTCCGGAAACTTCTCCAAGGTGAAGCTGCGGCCTTTGCCCAGCGACTACCCACCAATTGACCACGGCCTCTGGCAGACACTTTTCCACCGACCATACTTCCACGTTCGCGTCGTCAACGACTCGGCCGGCGTCGCTATCGGAGGCGCCTTGAAGAATGTCATCGCCGTCGGAGCCGGGTTTGTCGACGGTCTTGGATGGGGCGACAACGCCAAAGCTGCGATTATGCGTGTCGGCCTTGGGGAAATGGTAAAGTTTGGCACTCAGTTCTTTGGCAACTCGGCCGAGAAGAAGACCTTTACAGAAGAAAGCGCTGGCGTCGCAGACCTAATCACCAGCTGCAGCGGCGGCCGGAATTTCCGGTGCGCCAAGCTGAGCGTGCAGCGAGGGGCTCCCATTGAGGAGATTGAGAAGCAGGAGCTCAACGGGCAGAAGCTCCAGGGCACGCTCACTGCTGCTGAGGTCAACAAGTTCCTGAAGAAACAGGGTGCCGAGAAGGACTATCCTCTGTTTACCGCTGTTCACCGTAAGTCTACGTGCGCATTCTTGATCTTTCACATGCTAATCTAGCACAGGCATTCTGGAGGGCTCGTTGAGAGTGGAGCAGCTTCCTGGATTCATTGAACCGAAACTGTAAATGCTATTTTTCTAATAGAGGGCGACTTGTAAAGCTTTTCGGGTTAATTGGCTGGACAGGCTGGATAGGGGAGTCGTGGCTGCGGCACGTTGTATACTATTTATTATTGCTGGTCACGCGATGCGACACATACATAGATTATACTATAAATTCGTTATAGGAAGTACATTCATATGCAGCTGGGTCGTACGTGTACAACAACAACAACAACAACAACAACAGTGAAATACTAATGAAGATATGAACGTGACAGCGATCAGATGACATCATCGGCAACCCCGCCAGCCGTTGCTCGGCGGGGCCAGCGAGCTCTAGACTCAGCACTGCGGACTCCCGCCGTGCCTTGGTTTCCTGAACACAAGATTCGCTAGCTCGCTCGCCCACTGCGACATAAAACCTTGCTTTGGGCTTTGCAGGAATGCCGCTCGTTGATTGACCGCAGTTCCTCAATTGTCTGCCTGATCTGAGCGGACTTTTTCACTCTACCTCGACCAGCTCTTCCACCATGAGCTCCTCGCGCAGGGTCTACCTGCTGCCTCTGAAAGACGATGGCTCGCCAGATATCCCAGGAGGCTACATCTACCTGCCTCCGCCGACCGATCCGGCATATACTCTGCGCTTTGTGATTGAAGGTTCAAGCTCGATATGTCGAAAGGGGAGTTTGTGGGTGAACATCCCCGAGGAGGGCGCCGAGTTTGATCGGTCGACATTTCGCCAGTTCAAGTAAGGATATAAATATATACAATTATACACACACACAAGAAAAAGGACAAAGGGACAGCTCAATTAACGCGTATAGCCTCCAACCGGATTTCAACAAAGATATTCATATTGACGTGCCCATTACCCAGGCCGGCGCCTTCGCTTTCTACGCAACATACTCGCCTCTCCCGAAATTCTCGGCTTCTGATCTGCCCGCTGCAGAGGAAGAGAAGAGCCCGGTACACTATGTCGACGTTTCGCCGGCGCTGGCTTTGCGCGGCAAAGACGTGCCATTGGACGCGCTGTCGATTTTTTCTGTTATTTCAAAGTTCATGGGCAAGTACCCGACCGATTGGGAGAACCATTTGCGAGGCATATCGCAGCGGAACTACAATATGATTCACTTTACGCCGTTGTTGAAACGAGGCGATTCCAATTCGCCATATAGTATCTACGATCAGCTGGGTTTTGATCCAGAGGTGTTTCCGAATGGCGAAAAGGACGTTGCGGCTCTGGTCGCCAAGATGGAGAATGAACATGGCTTGTTGGCATTGACTGACGTTGTCTGGAACCATACTGCGAACAACAGCAAGTGGTTGGAGGAACACCCTGAAGCGGGATACAATGTGGAAACAGCACCGTGGCTGGAAGCTGCGCTGGACCTAGACACGGCGTTGCTGAAATACAGCGATGACTTGGAACAGTTAGGCTTGCCCACTAAATTCCGCAGTGTCGATGATCTGCAGAAAGTTACGAGCGCAATGCGCAAGCATGCCATCGATGGGATCAACCTGTGGCAGTTCTACGTCGTGGATGTCAAGGAAAACACCAGCCGGCTTGTCAACGCTTGGAAAAGCTCTTCTGCTGTTGAGCCTATCAGTGACGCCCAGTCATGGCCTCTAAAGAAAAAAGCAGACTATATTCGCGAAAACGCTCTTCAGAACGCATCTCAAATACTGGGGAGATTTTCGAGAAAGGTAGACGAAACAAAAACTTTGTCTCTCCTTGCTGCTCTGTTCGGCAACGATTCCACAGATTCGACTATTACAGACGAAGTCTCGCGCATTCTTGATGAAGTCAATCTTCCATTCTACAAGGAATACGACGCTGAGGTTGCCGTTATCCTGGACCAGATCTTCAATCGAGTCAAGTACATGAGAATCGACGACCATGGCCCCAAGTTGGGGTCGGTAACAAAGGAAAGCCCCCTCGTGGAAAGCTACTTTACTAGACTACCAGAAAATGAAACCACCAAAAAGCACAATCCTCGGTCGCTCGCTTTGGTCAATAACGGCTGGATATGGAACGCTGATGCTATGAAAGACAACGCCGGCCCCGACTCACGGGCTTATCTCAGACGAGAAGTCATAGTCTGGGGCGACTGTGTTAAACTGAGATACGGCTCTTCACCAAAAGACAATCCGTTTCTCTGGGACTATATGACAAAGTATACTCAACTGATGGCCAAGTATTTTTCGGGATTCCGCGTCGACAACTGCCATTCAACCCCATTGGTGGTCGCAGAATACTTCCTCGACCAAGCCCGCAAAGTGCGACCAAATCTGGCCGTATTCGCAGAGCTTTTTACTGGGTCAGAAGAAACCGACTACATCTTTGTCAAGCGGCTTGGTCTAAGTGCCTTGATCAGAGAGGCAATGCAAGCATGGAGCACTGAAGAGCTCAGTCGACTGGTGCACCGCCATGGAGGACGTCCTATTGGAAGTTTTGAACTAGATCTTCCGTCAGCGTCAGCTGCTGCGTCAAAGGGGGGAGAAATAATCAGTCATATCCGTCAAAGTCCGGTGCACGCGTTATTTATGGATTGCACTCATGACAATGAAGTCCCAGCCCAAAAGCGAGACGCGAGAGACACCCTTCCAAACGCCGCACTCGTCGCAATGTGTGCTTCTGCGACAGGCAGTGTCATGGGCTACGACGAAATCTATCCCAAGCTGGTCGACCTTGTATCGGAAACCCGTTTGTATACATCCGAGTTTTCGGACCAGAAATCAATTCAGGCCGGATCTGGTGCTGGGGGTATTGGCGGAGTGAAGAAGATATTGAACGAATTCCATACCAAGATGGGCGTCGAGGGGTACGACGAGACTCATATTCACCACGACGGAGAGTATATTACAGTTCACCGGGTGCATCCAAAACAGAGAAAGGGTATTTTCTTAATCGCGCATACCGCATTTCCGGGCTACGGGGGTGGAAACGGCGTGCTTGCACCGACCCATCTGACTGGGACGCATGCAAAGCTCATTGGATGCTGGAAGCTTGATGTAGACGTTGACGAAAAGTCTCAAAGTGAAGTTTTGAATGACGCAAAGTTTCTTCGAGGTCTTCCAAGTAAAGTTGTGGATTTGGAAAGTGCGAGTATCGTTATTGACGGCGAGGACACTACCATTTCGACATCGGAAAACTTTGTTCCCGGGTCAATTGCCTTGTTTGAAACGTGGATCCCAAGTGTCGAACACGCCGATGGTCTGGATTCCTACATCACGAGCGGTGCGGAAGAGGCATTCTCAAAGCTCGATCTGATTGATCTCAATTTTGCGTTGTACAGATGCGAGGCTGAAGAACGAGACTCGTCGAGCGGTGAAGACGGTGTCTACAGTATCCCAAATCACGGTCCATTGGTATATGCCGGTCTTCAGGGCTGGTGGAGTGTTTTGGGGAATATTGTCCGATACAATGAACTGGGTCACCCTCTTTGCGATCATTTGCGGCAAGGCCAGTGGGCATTGGATTATATTGTAGGTCGCTTGGAAAAAGTAGCCAAACAAGAAGGATACTCACGTCTTCACGGCCCGGCTGCCTGGCTCCGTGAGCGTTTTGAGGTAGTCCGAAAGCTACCCAATTTTTTGCTCCCGCGATACTTTGCAATTATCATTCAGAGCGCATTTACAGCAGCATGGCGGCGGGGTATTCAGTTATTTGACGAGAATATTCAAAACGGGCAGCAGTTTATCCATCAATTGGCCATGGTCAGTGTTCAGCAAGTTGGATATGTCAAGTCGGCATCCGTGTGGCCGTCAAAGAGCGTTCCCAGTCTCGCCGCTGGCCTGCCGCATTTTGCAGTAGACTGGGCTCGGTGCTGGGGAAGAGATGTGTTTATTTCTCTCCGTGGTCTTTTGCTATGTACTGGCCGATTTGACGAAGCAAAGGAACACATTTTTGGCTTTGCAAGCGTGCTCAAGCACGGAATGATCCCGAACCTTTTGAGCAGCGGCAAGCTGCCCCGGTACAACTCTCGAGACTCGGTGTGGTTTTTCTTGCAGGCGATTCAGGACTATACCAAGATGGTTCCGGACGGCATCAAGATATTGGACGAGAAAGTCCCAAGGCGGTTTTTGCCTTATAACGATACTTGGTTTCCTCACGATGACCCACGCGCGTATTCAAAGTCTTCGACAATCCGCGAGATTGTGCAGGAAGTGTTTGATCGACACGCGTCTGGGATTAGTTTTAGGGAATACAATGCAGGCCCTAACCTGGACGTGCAGATGAAGCCCGAAGGGTTCCAGATTGACGTTCATGTCGACTGGACGACTGGCATCGTCTTTGGCGGCAGTCAGTACAATTGCGGTACATGGATGGACAAAATGGGCGAGAGTGTCCGAGCTGGAAGCAAGGGAGTCCCCGGCACCCCGCGAGACGGCGCTGCTGTTGAGATTACTGGGTTGCTGTACAGCGCTCTCAAATGGGTAGATCAACTGCGGGCAGAAGGCAAATACGAGCACGAGGGTGTCGACACGGCCAGCGGCGAAACGATTTCGTTTGCTGAATGGGCAGCGCGAATCAAGGAAAACTTTGAGCGATGCTATTACATCCCTCTGGACGCTGCTGAGGACGCCAAGTACGACGTTGACGCAAGCATTGTCAACCGCCGGGGCATCTACAAGGATCTATACAAGTCTGGCAAGCCGTACGAAGACTACCAACTACGCGCACAAGTGCCCATCGCCATGACTGTAGCCCCCGACCTATTCGATCCCACACACGCGCTACAAGCGCTCTCCATCACTGATTCCGTGCTCCTCGGTCCCACGGGCGTCGCAACCCTCGACCCATCCGACCTCAACTACCGACCTAACTACAACAACTCTGAAGACTCGACTGATTTTTCTACCTCCAAGGGCCGAAACTACCACCAGGGGCCCGAATGGCTCTGGCCTAGGGGTTTCTTTTTGCGTGCTCTTCTTCATTTTGACTTGTTGCGCAGGAAAAATGCAGAAGAACGCATCGAGACATTCCAACAGATCACGCGGCGGCTCGAGGGTTGTAAACGCGCGTTGAGGGAAAGTCCGTGGAAAGGATTGACGGAGTTGACGAATGGGGCTGGCGAGTATTGTGCTGATTCAGTAAGTTTCCTCTTTTGCAAGTTTTGAGGGCTTTTTGCTAACTGGGTGGGTGTAGTCCCCAACGCAAGCTTGGTCGGCGGGGTGTTTGTTGGACGTGTATTACGATGCGCTGCAGGTTGCGTCGGCCTGAAAAGTGTAGTTAGTTATTATTTAGTAATTCGTGCATACTCTACTCACGAGTCATGACTTGTTTTGGATGATATAAATAGATGAATATCTTATCCTATTGGCTACTTACCTCCACATTACTACCGACTGACTGACTACATATCTCCAACCCCATAAACCACCTCCCCTCGAAGATACATATACACTGCTGGTGCTCCGCAATAAAATGTCAATCCCCGTAATCCTCATAGGCAAAACCGCCACCATCGGCGCCACCGTCGCAAAACACCTCGCGCCGGAGTACGAAGGTTGCACCCTCCCCCTTCCCATCCCTTTCACCATCACTAACAGGCCAAAAAAAAAAAAGTAATCCGCTTCATCCAATCCCTCCGCACCGCAAAAACCGAAATCCCACACATCCTCGCCAAACGCGCTCCTCCTAGCACTACTCCCACCAGCACTGAAGGTGGTTCCATCATCGGCAGCAACGACTACACCCGCGGCGCACGCGCCGTAATTTTCGGACGTGCGTTCACACTCGGCCAAGTCGAAGAATTGCGCCGGAATACACTTTCCCTCAACAGCACGCCCAAAAACGCACAAGATGTTGCGTGGGTAGTCGGCGATCCCAATGTTGACATGGCAAGTAAACCGGCTCTCGGCGCTGGGTATGCTGAGAACGCGGTGGCCGAGGTGAAGACAGTTTTGCAGAAGATTGGGAAGGAAGGGGGGATTATTCTTTACTAATATATTATTCTTTGCTAATTTGTTGGTTTCCAAAGAGTTGATGTATGTAAAAGTCAATATTTAATGTAAAAAATCTTTATATATATATAAATATACATTTTTTTGTCATCCTACATCTCATGTCTTGTCATATCTCATCAATCAACACGCGTGTCGACGGGTATGCATGTTCGCTAACAGAAACAGAAACAAAAAAAATTATCGCCAGCGTCCAGACGGATTCGCCGACGACGTAGACCAAACTGTATAAAACTTTCTAATTTCTGACGGATCGTACGAAGCAACGTCGTGGAAATCGAGTGCGGGACCCGAAACAGCTGCTGTTGCTGCTACTGCTGCAGCAGCAGAAGTAGAAGCAGAGTCGATCCAGCGGCCGTCGCGCGGACCGAGCTCGGGGATTTTGAGGTCCATGATGCATGCCGCAAAGGATGTGCGGCGCTTTCGTCCCGCAGAACTCGAAGATGGCCGAGAGGATGGGGAGGTAGGATCAGTGTGAGGAAGATCGCTTGTGTTGGAGTCGTTCCACATGCTCAGCAGTTTCCGGTCAAAGGGTGCGGGCTGGCTCAGTTGCTTGCGCTTGCGCGTGGCTTTTACAGGCAAAGGCGACAGTAGACCAGACTCGGCGCGGTCAACCAGCGACGCAGATCCAATGCTGCCATCAGACGCAATACTCAACGACTTGACAGCCACATCAACCGCACGTCTCGTTTTGGAGGTGTGCGTGTCGATATCGAAAATGCGCGCTTCGCCAGACGCACCAAACGCCCATACCCGAACGCCGCCGCCAGACGTCTGCACAGAGAGCTCAACCACCTTGTCCATGCGGCCAATCTCCTTGCCAAAGATTTTCAGGGGCCAGAGCATGGCTGTGGGCCGGTAGCTGACGCGCAGTAGAAACTCCCAGTCGCCGTTTTGATTCTGCGCGAGACTGCCGCGGCGCGTCGAGTTGCGCTCGTTGTCGAGGAACCAGTCGCGCATGAGGTCGCTGTCACCCATCACGTCGTCGCCTTGTCGCTCGCGCTCGCGACGGAGCACGTTGTATACGTCCACGGGCACGGTGTACAGGACAAGACGGTCCTGGTATACCGCGACAACGCGCAAACCCCAGCTCAGGTCTGATCCGACAGCAAAAACAGTAGGCACGCACTCTTCTTGAGAGTCGACGCCGTTTTCAAACGGCGGGATGCAAATCATGGCTCGCGTGAGATTCGTCGGTCCGCCTAGGGGTGCGTCCGAGCCGATGCACAAAAGACCAGAGACCGGCTCAATGAACAGTATGTGCAGCCCATCGTTGACCGGGATTGCGCGATAGTGGTGGCAGTGCGTCGCCTTGACCAGGCTCAATCGCCCGTTTCTCCGCGGCGTCCAGTGCGTGAAAGAGCTGACATCCGAAGACAGATGGAACTGGCAGATGACGTCCTCGCCATTAGCTGCGCGGTGGCACTGACAGCCCGAGGCACCTGGCCCGGCCAGAGACGACACAAGTCTCAGCTTTGAGATGTCGTCTATTTCGATACGATTAGGCAAAAAATGGAGTACTTCGGCGGGTTGCGACAGGGGAAACAGCTTTCGTGAATCCTCCTGTGTGCGTTCATCAAACCAATGGAGCTCGATGCCGGATCCACACCCAAACGCCACGCATCGACGACCAGGACAAATCGACACACTCCGCGGGGGGTCCTCTTTGGAACAAATATCGTGAATGTATTTCCTCGGTGCGCGGGTTAAGCGGTTCATTGTTCGCCGGGTGGACACGGTGCGAGGAGCCATGGGTGGCCGACCACCAGGAGTCGTAGCTTGTTCGATTGTAGCGCTGGACGCAATGGCTTCGCGGAATTCATTTAGAGCGGACGCCTCCTCGCTTTCTGGGGCGTGATCAGCGGTCGAGTTGTGGCGCAAAAAGGACGAAGGTCGGTCGCTCGATGGGTGAACGGGGACGCCTTTGATGTCGCAAATCATGCCGATACGCCCACGCAGCAAGGCTGCAATCACAAACTTGGGAGTGCTGGTGTCGATTGTCGCAGACAAAACTTCGTACGGGCATCCAATGCTAGACACAGGCAAAACGTCAAGGTCATTATCGCCAGCCAACTCCTCCATCACTCTTCGTCCGGACAGGCGGTGAGGCAGCGAGTCGCCGCGCTTTCGGTTTCCAAGATAGTAGACATAAATCATACATCCCGTCGCGGCCAAGACGTAATGGCCACAAGCACTAACACTGAACTTGATGGCGCGAGAGAAGGCAGGGTCACGTAGAGCGGCGGTCAGTCTTGGGGCTGGACCGGTGAACATGTCGCGTGAGAGGCCAGGGGTTTCCTTGGGCAGCGACTCGCGAGACAGTTGGCCAAAATCCACCATGCCGGTCGACAAAAAGCCGCTCTTCTCGACATTGTCCTTTCGGCCAGAGAGCACGCACTCGGTCGAAAAGCGCTTGCTCAGTCTCCATACAACGCTCTCCTCGACCCCGTCGACAGGACGATAAGTCTGGCAGTCCTGCTGCCAGGCGTCCCACCAGCCGGCTCTCTTCATCACGCCTTCCAAAAGCTTGTGCTGCAAGCTGGCGCGCATCCACTGCGAGCAGGTGCGTCGAGCATTATCAAAATCGCGAGGGCTCAGCATGGCGTAGATTTGCGTCAGGATCTCGGGTGGCGCAACATTCGCCGCCGACGGGCGCGGCGCTGGGACGTCGGTCTGGTCTTGCCACCCAGACTCAAACGATGGCGATTCGCTTCCCGAGTGTATTGGACTGGAGCTGCCCGAGGTTGAACTGCCATGTTCCGACAGGCTGGTATCTTCTGAAGCGCAGGGCGAGGACGAGAAATAGACCTGTTTGTCAGCAGGGGGGACGACCGTCCCAGGGGTTTCGTCCATGGCCAGCGACTGCGAAGAGAGTTCTGGAAATGGTTCGGCGGTGTCCCAGTGGTTGGCCCAATTCAGCGGTTTTGCGTGGTTCCACCACAAGGGGAATGTTGTGCCACTCATGGCCAACAATTGCTCTCTGTGTAGACAGAAGCGTAAAGGTCGTGGTACTATATACTAGACGCCGTTATGTACAGTAGATCTAGACCGCCGTCGGTACTTGGCGGTGTAGGGAGATAGGGATCGGTCCAAGGCCCAATTCAGCCCGGACAAAACAGAAAAGCTGCAAAAAGACGCCGGCTCTGCGCTGTCATCTGCTTTATCTTTCTCGGTTGTCTTTCAAGGAGCGTAATCGGGTTAGGCTTCGAGAGTTGAGTTTCGAGACTCAGAATCAGCAGGTCACGCGTACCAGGTAGCGGGACGCCGACAGCTTAGCCTGGCATTAGCTCGTGGACTGGGCCTAGGTTAACTGGAGATGACTGGAGGCGACGAGGATCGCCTGGCGTTGTTTGAACTTTGATGGAGTTGAAGGAGTATGGCAGAGTTTGTTGGGATTGTTTGTGGTCAAGCAGACGGCCCTTGAGAGATTGGATTGATTCACCTTGCATGCGGAGGAGATCAATATATATCGCAAGCGGCCGTCGATGACAAAGACAAAGACGGCCACTCGGATCAACAAACCACAAAAGGGCAGAAAACTCAGAGCGTCGACCCATGGTCCGGCTGACGTCGATGGGAGAAGAAAACTGGGGATGCTAGAGACGGCGTGCAGCGGGCGCAGCGGCGAACCTTTTGAAGCGAGGACGAGGCTCCACCCGCGGAATGCTCTTGCTGATCGTGATCTCATCGCCCCTCTCTGTTGTGCTTGTCGTGCTGATTAGCATCCTGATTATCACCCTGATGGGTTATCTGAGTTTGACTCCTGCTAACTGCATTATTATTAGTGCCACTGAACACCGAACCGAACAGCAAATTGCCCGTTGAGGCCACCAGTGAAACACCATGCGAGGGACGACGCTGGAGCATCCGAGGAATGCCACCAAAACCCGACTAGGTTTTCTCGGCTGATCTAGAACACGAATGTGTTCTACGTTATATCGTCTGTATATATTTGATGGTGTCGTGCTCGTGCGGTCTTCACGCTGATCGCGAGTATCGACAATGGACAAGTTGCAACTACAGAAGCAACCACAGCAACTGCAGCGCAACTGCAGACGTGGCCCAACAAGGCGATTCCGGTCGAGCACAGACACGCTGTCGGTATACTTTGTTTGCTGGTACAACTGCCAATGCAGCGTTTGTATCACCCTGGCCAGCGCTAGCCTGCAGCTCTGACAGTAGCGCGCGCCACTCTGATCGTATCTGCTGTATGTTGTCGCAATCCTGCCACAATCCTTGCCATTACGTATGGAAATGGACATGTCAGGTTCGCCATTGACAAAGCTGGAATGCGCATGTGCAGCTGAAACATCAATCCAGACATATCTCCGACGCACACCGGAAAGTAAAAGCACAGAGTAAACTGTCACGCAAGGTTGCCTACTACTACGAGAATAGTGTACATTCCGCATGTCGCGTGCGGCGGATAAAAGATAGAAAAGATACCTTGCATACTCCGGAGTTGCAACCCAAATCCCGGAAGAGCCGAGTTGGTGGCCGAGTTATATCCCGAGTGGCAATATAGTAATTCTGTATAGGAAAAAGAAAGCGACCTCGTGGCATGCCATGTGGACTCGTAGAATGCTGTGGCATAGTATATAGGCACAGGTTGCATATTCATTGGCCAATTGATACTTCATGTTATTAATCAACAATAAACTTGTGAGTCTCTACTCAGATGCCGTTTGTCCTGCCCACAAACCTGTAGCAAGAACATTCAAAACCGCCCGAATAACTACTACAGAACATACCACCTCGCTACAAAAACAAATAATCGGACACTCTCAGCCAAGCGAGCCAGGCGAAGCGAGACCAGTAAGCCTGTATTATATGCTGTGATTCGGTCTGCACAAATAAGTTTTCAACGAATTGTGCATCGGTACTCCGCAAATTTGCGAAAAGATATATAGATCATCATTAGCCCGGGGCAGCGACCGAAAATGCCCGGTTATTTCAATTGGTTAAGAATGTCAGCCTTTTAGAAAGCTTATTTGCCTTTGAAAAAAAGGAGGGAAACTATGCTGGGGAAAAGAGGGTTCTTATGGACTTTTCAATTTCCCCTTCAAAAGTCCCTCCTGCCTACATTGTGGGTAGCTGAAAGTTGCGGGTGAGCCCCGCATCGGGCTTTATTTTTCCCGCTCCGGTGGGCGAAGGACCCAAAGTGCAATTTGTTTTACACTTGTAATGCTTATTGCCACTGCTTTTTTTGTTCTTATTTCCAAAGAGTTTCGATTTTTAAGAACTAAACACTTTAAAAAACTCCCATTTCGTGGTTTACTTCGAAAATTGAAATTTGCAATGATGATTTTATAGTCAGGGCTGCCTCATAGCAAGAACACCTTCGTCATCATTTCCCTTAATTTCATCGCACAAAGCCCATTCCTTAAGCTTATAAGAAAAATCCAAGGAGCTTTGTAATTTCCTACATAGTCAAGGGTTGCTGCGAGAGGGGAAAGAGTAAAAAATTTGACCCATCGTATATGGTTCTGGGCCATTCCGATGTTTATATGATAAAGATGAATACCTCGCAGTTAAAAAAGACCGTCCAAACCCAGTTGACGCTGTGGGGTCCAAGTCAGAAACCTACAACAAGGAGAAAGAAGCAGACTATTCTAACTTTTAAGACTATATTTATTACGTTGATCCAGACACAAGTGTCTCCAGCTGCCATATCGATATAAATTACTGCACAATCACTGTATGCAAGACATCCTGACTGTTATGCTACACAAGCATTAGATGAGGATCCAGCAAGCCGATTGGCCTTCCTTGTCAAATACAACCCCCATTCTAGACCAGAAATTCAACATTTTGCGAAATCCCAGGGGTAAAAGAGTGTGTATGCAGCAAATACGTTCGTTAATATGCTCGCTGATAGAATGTCTCTAGAGGAAATCGCTACATTTCCACGACGTTATATTTACCTGCATAAAGAATGCACTTATGGTCAAGACCCAGAGCGCTTTGTTGGGGGAACTACATAAAAGGGTGTACGGGTGCGTATAAAAGTCAAATAGATTGAAGCTTTCTGAGTACGCCGTGCTCAGAGGCTTATAGCAACGTTATATCACAGCAATATAACTGGCATTTCATACTGTAAGTGGTTAATTCCTACAAGGTGACACTAAGCTGAGCAGCCAATATGGATAAACTTAAATATTTTTCTGAAAGATAATTGCAACTAATAATTGGCCCCTACATAAAACCCAGAGTCGTGCATAGTAGGTTAATCGCTTCGTTGCGTTCCATGATTAAACATGATAATAATTAGATACTTTTGTATAGTGCAAGAAAAGTACATGGAGAATTATAATTAGGCCTCTTTGGCCTAATGGCAAGGCGCCAGACTTCTAATCTGGAGATTAAGGGTTCGACCCCCTTAAGAGGTGTTTTTTTGGGTTCTCACCGCCTTTCTCACCGCATGCGAAATACTGCCGGCAGAATTATCGGAGAATTTGCCTGGAGCCAAAGCAACCCATGGATTAAAAGTTGATTAAGTTTAACCATAACTATGGAATGGTACCGCTGCGTCTTTGGGCCTTAGTGTTGATGATAAGGAGGTCTATATAGCGTCAAAATGTGATACACCCTTTCCCAAAAAATATTCACCCTCGCCTTTGGGCGCTGCCAGAAGCCGACCTGGACAACTTGCTGGCACTGTGTCGGCAGCAGGCCAAGGCCGCAGATCGCATGGGCACGATTGAGGATATTGCTGATGTGATGCTGTTTGTGGCGTCGAAGAAGAGTAGGTGGATGACAGGGTCATTAATTGTGTTTGCGACGGGGGGTGGGATTAGCGATTTCCAGATTTCGATGGGGGTTGTCCCTTGCGAATGGTAACTTCAGGCTTGAATATTGAAACATTCCTCGACCCTGCTAAGTACATGTACCCCTTCGCTGTAACATTTGAACCCTTGTAGATGGTCGGTTTCAGTGGTCAAAGGGAGAAAAAGAGCAAGCGAGGATACACGCAAGGGACACACAACCCAATATCAAGCTCGATTAAACGCAATTCAATATATTACTCTGAAATCTGCACAATCGATATATCGAGTGCCTAATCTGGGTATAACAAACGCTGAACAGGACGAGGTGGTATCTCAATCGACGCATCGACAAACATGTAGACAGGGAATTAGGTGAATAGTAGGAGATTTAGTATATCCCTTGAACCAGCAGAAAGGAAAAAAAAAAAAAAAAACTACTCCGTTTCATCTACATGCGTCCCAGGCCGAATCATAATCGAACCGTCACTACTCGGAATCCACGGCCCGTCCAGAGGAATCGTGAGATTCGGGTTGACGTACTTTTTCAACCGCAAGCCAATCTCACGCCCGCCAATGAGTATAGGCAGCGAGTCGCGGTCAAGGCCAGATGGAGGCGACAACAGAGTCGGCGAAGTCAGAGAGTTCTCCGAGTCGTTTGGCCGGTCTTGGTCAATACTGCGCAGCGCGATGAATTTCATCAGCGGCTCGTACGTTCGCGCGAAAAAATAGGTGGACCAGACCGTGCCGCCCAGAAGAGGCACGAGGAGCAAGGATTTGGTTACCGCTTGACGCAAAGCTAGAGATCCGATCACGGCAAGCTGGAAAAAGACCAGCCCCAAGAGAACACGGCTACAAATCATCGGCCATGCTCGTCCGGTCGAGTGCTGCTGGTGGTCCATGGCATACAGCAGTTGGTACTTGTAAATCAAATGTCCGAGGAAAAAGTAAACCAGCCCGCAAAGACAAATAAGCCACGAGCTTGGGAACACGCTGTACACGATGCAAATAATAAGAATAAGAATCGTCTGCGGAATGGAGAATCCATAACGAAACATGGGCGGCGTCGAGAGTTCCGCATACTCACGCGGCGTCCTCGCCGACCAGACGTTGATCGGATACATGATGACACTACCAAACTCGAGCAGCCGGAAGGGAAACAGCCCAAGCCCTTGGAGAATAATCAAGTTGATATAAAAGCGCGAAAGATCTTCCAGTGAGCTGGCAAGCGCAAAGGCGATTGTGGTTGCATCTTTGAAAGTATCTTGCAGGTGCTTGAGCAAATCCCAAAAGTTCGACGCGGAACCAACCACGGTGAAGTAGAAAAACAGGTTGAAAAAGGAAAAGAAAAAGTTTTTCGAAATAAGGGACAATTCCATGTCCCCGCGAGACGTCATACCTTGGAGGTCAGAGAGCCCTGCAAAAGTTAGTATATATCCAAGAAAGAAACAAAGAAAGACATACAGCTATATAGATATGGTACGGCCACAGTCAGCAACGACCAAGAAAGAGTTGGCAGTCCAGCCTGCACCAAAGATGCCGCAAGTGGATGGCGTGCCAAAGCATCCGCCAGCCCAGGAATGGCTTCGTGCAGCGTGCTCAAGTTCAGCAGCGAAACAAAAGGCAGCAAGAGAACAGACCAGAACACGGTCAAAAAACAAATCACTGCGGTAATGAGCCACGACCGGTAGACCCGGTTGGAGCGTGAAATATACGTGTTCTTCCAAACCACATCTGCCGGAGCAGGCGCAAGCGTTGCTGCCATTTGCATCGGGTTTGGGTCGAGGGTTGCTTGGACGGCCATCTGGCAAGCTGCAGTAGACTCCATAGTGACAAACGCAAGACCACTGGTAGCATAGTCTTTCTGACGAGCTGCTACGATTCTCTCGTCCGTGAGACGCAGCTTTTCCTCGAAATAGTCGATCGAATCGATGTTTTTATACCGCAGCTTCAACGGGCCATACCACATCCGATGTTTTGGCCGTCGATCGTCGATTGTCCTGGTAGGCACTCTTCCATTTTCACTTCCAAGCAGCTGCGAGTTTTCTGTTCCTGCTTCAGACCCAAAGCTCGGCGACCTGGCGCGTTCTGCCCGTACCAAGGGTAGCGTATCGTTGTACCTCTTATTCTGCTTGTATCCAAGATGCTTGGTCCATGCCCGCTCCAACTGCCGTAGTATCTTCTTGCGTTCTTCCATCAACGTATCCAGCTCATCCCAATTTCGACACAGCGAGACAGTCTCCACGTTTCCGATTTGCATGCTTTCGATGTATTCCTTGATTCCTTCTTCCGACCGCAGCTCCGGTGGAATACCCGCCAGCCGGATTGTGCGGTCTGTCGTCGATGTTTGGCTGCCCAAGTATTTCTGCCGTATGTGAATTATTTTATGGGTCTGCTGAATGAGCAGGTAAATCGCGATTCCAGTAAACAAGTACGGAAAAATGACGTAAATCCACAGATAAGTCGGATCTTTCTTCAATGTCTCGTCGTCATCGCGAGGACGGTCCACCCCGGGGATTCCTGTTTTACCGAGGTATCGCCAATGTAGCGGACTGATGATAATTGCGACGCACAAGAATGTTGCAGACAGAAACTGGAGGGCGAATTTGAAGAACGAGAGGAACTATTAAGCACACAGTTAGCGTAGAAATGTAGTCACACCAGGACAAAGACTTACCACAAAAGCGTCCAACCCTGCAGAATTTAAAATCTGCTCGTCGTTGATTTTATACAAAACCGGGATCCACCCAAACAGCGTATCTGGAAGATCAGGCAACGACGAAGCTGCATTTCGTCGCTTGCGCCTGGCGGCATAGAGCTCGGCCCATTTAGGCCGGAGGAACTATAGCATTCACGTCAGAGGGTAGAAAGAAGAGAGAGAAAAATCAACATACGCAAAACGAGAAGAAAGCGATTAGACCAAACGAAATACTAATCACCAACTGCGTCGCCAAGTCCCGCTTGCTCCCCGTCTGGGCTCCCCAGTCGTTGCCGGGTTCTGTCGAGTTGCCGGGGCTTGTCGAGCTGTGCAAAGCTGCATGCAGTATCGGAGTAGAGGCGCCCTCTACTGTCGTATTAGCGAGGACATATTCCATGGTCAGTCGACGTCGGCGTCCGACTAGAGACCGTTTTTGGGGTTTGTTTCGGTATAATGACGTTCCGGAGTCATGCGGCAGGAGGCAAGGGTTCCGTTCCGAGGGCGAAAACAAGAAATGTACATTCACAAGCAGTACTCGGAAAATAAAACGCGGGTGCAGCTTGCAATAAGCAGTTGTCAATAATGAGGGACGACTTGAGCTCTGCTCGAGGTCGATGTTGTTGTTGCGATGATCTCAGCGAGCGGGACCGGGAGTACGTACCAGCGCGCTAGCCGCTTTTGTCGATATAGAGGGTCGACTTGACAGTCGTTAAATTGATAAAACCTGTCTTCAAAAGACAATGTTTCTGGCAAGATATAAAGAGTCGTTCTATTGATGATGTCAACCGCCAACTGGTATATCTTAAATAGAGTACTGTATTGACCTTCAAAAACTATAAAACTACTACTTTTGACCGAAATTTTGGGAATCTGAAACGAATACTTTTACTCAAAATTGAGCCAAATGCAAAAACCCATCTCCCGAAATTGAGCAATTTCTTTCTTTTCACTGCGCAGAAAGCACCTGTTGGCGTTTTCGGACAGCCTGGGCGAGCCCTTCGAGCACCGTCTCGGTGTCTTCCCAGCCGATGCAGGCATCAGTGATGCTGACGCCGTACTTGAGGCCGGCCTTGCCCTCTGGCGGAACTTTTTGGTTGCCTGACGCTGTTAACTCAAGAAAAAATATATATGTGATTTCATTAGACTCACCCTCGTTAATGTTGCTTTCAATCATCACTCCCATAATACCAGTCTCGCCAGCAGCAATCTGCTCGCCCAGCACAGCGGCCACCTTGGGCTGATTCCTGTGGTCCTTTTGCGAGTTTCCATGAGAGCAGTCCACCATGAGACGCGGTTTCAGGCCGCTCGACTCTAGCTTTTGCTTTGATTCGGCAATTCTTTGGGCATCAAAGTTGGTGCCCTTTTTCCCACCGCGCAGAATCACAAAGCAGTCCTCGTTACCAACAGTTCCCACAATAGCGACAACACCGGGTTTCGTGACGGACAGGAAGTGATGCGGGTGCTTGACTGCGCCAATGGCATCAACGGCGACGTCCAGGGATCCGTCAGTGCCGTTTTTGAATCCCACGGGGAAGGACAAGCCCGAGGCCAGCTCGCGGTGCACCTGGGACTCGGTGGTGCGCGCGCCCACGGCGCCAAGCGACAGACAATCGGCCGTATACTGGGGCGAAATTGTGTCTAGCATCTCGCTCGCAATCGGCATGCCCTTGTTGGTCAGATCGACAAACAGCTGGCGCGAGGTGCGCAGGCCCTTGTTGATCTTGAAGCTGTTGTCAATATCTGGGTCGTTGATGAGGCCCTTCCAGCCGATCGTGGTGCGCGGCTTTTCCAGGTAGGAACGCATGACGATCAGCAGAGCATCCTTGTATTTCTCCTTGAGCTTCAGCAGCCTGTCGCAGTATTCGAGGGCCATTTCTGGGTCGTGGACCGAGCAGGGGCCGACGATCACGAGCAGGCGGTTCAGGGGATCGGTGCCCTGGACGACTGCGGCGGCCTCGGTACGGCCCTGCAGCACGGTGGCCTTGGACTTTTCGGACTGGGCGATTTCATGTTGAAGCAGATTCGGGGGTGGCAATGGGTTGTATCCTCGGACTGCACAGTGTCTGTTAGGTCAAAGTCGATGCAAGTTTGGTGGGGACATACTGCGATGGTCTTCGGGGTTTTCAGCGTTGCCGACATTGGGATTGTCAATGAAGAACTAAAACGGTCAGAAATATATCAATTGATATACATCTCATCTTCGATTGCGTCGAATTGAGGAGATGATTGCTAGTGACTCACCGACATGATCACAGTGCGGGGGAGCTAATGAAATCTTCTGGAAAATCGCTCTAAGCACGAATAGTATTGCTGCAGACCAGAACGGAGGGCTTTGCAGATTGACAAGTCTGCCAGGCGCAGAGAGTATAGCTATCCACAAAAAATGCACAAAATGAGTCACAGTCACCACAAAAACAATCAGAGAACAAATTTGGTGACAGCGACCTCGGCCGTCCGAGTCTGCCGATCCGCCCCGCCGATGACGCACCGGGCAATCACGTCCTGTCAATTTACAACACTGTAACCACGCCCTATCAATTTACAGCCCTCATTTTTCTGTGCAACACCACGTCCTCCTATTTAATTACTCGATGCAGAGACTGTGCACATTCTTTGCGATAATCGAAATCACAGCCCCTGCTCTGGAGTTTGCTGCTGCAGTATGCCGATCATCTTCTGGCATTCACTCATTTCCTTTTGCAGTTTCGCAATGTACTCGCCCTTGAGAGCCTCTACTTTCTGCTGATGCAACGCAAAGAGTTCTTTGGCGATCTCGTCGAGCTTGGCTTCGACATGCGAACTGGATCCTGCGGGGAAGCTTCCTAGAAAGGCGCTGTTCTTCTGAGCGATGTCGTTGGCCACACGCTTATCAGTCAGTAACATAGCCTTAGAAAATAGATTCCTGGTCAAGGTATATATCAGCGTACCTTGCTTTCAGTGGACAGTCTTTGAACAACGCTCTGCCGGTCACTAGCTTGCGCCGTTGGAACAGAACTAGCCGCTGGATTAGGCTGTCTCGCCGGCATGTTCACTTGCGGAACCAAGTTGGGAATGCTCTGACTGGGAGGAGTAGGTTTCTTTGGCGAAGCCGTAGCAGTTATCGCAGCTTTCTGTGCTGGCTGTGGCTGGGGTTCTACCGTCTGTGGGACAAACAGCGAACTGTCCTGGTCTTTCTCAACAGACTGAACTGGCTGTTTTGTGCTGACATCTCCAGGCTTGCTTGCCGCAACACGTCGACGCTTTGCGCCAGGATCGTGGTTGTGAGTATTGCTGCCCTCGCTGGTGTTTTCGTCTGAACTATTCCCCTCGAAGAACGGAGTGCGTAGGACTCTTTTGCCCGCTTTGGGAGTTGGAGTTAGCTGCCTTACTGCAGGACTTGTTTCTGCCTTTTTTGGAGTAGTCACTGCAGCTGGAGTGCTTTGCTGCTGGTTAGTGTGGCCGTTTACTGTCACAAGTTTAGTTAGCATATCTCTCTCTGGTGATTTGGTAAAACACACAGTAGGTAGGCTTAGTTTGATGTCCAGGGGTTATGGGATGCGGCGACATCGAGGGTGGCCGCGGGGTCGCTGCTGGGTTTCGTCTGCTGGAGCTCTGAAACGCCTGCAGCAGGCTTTCTGCCTTTTCCTTTGGTCGATTGCTCCAGGGCTGTGGCTTGCTGGAGGAATTCATTGTGCTGGCCGTGGTAGTCAGAGATAGAACAAGTCGGCAGAAGAAAACTTTTGCAGGCGGTGGCCGTCAACAAAGAGTCTACTGTCCTGGCAACGCTTCCATGTTGTGGTGATAATCGATGCCAGGCGTGCCCATAGTGGGTACTGCCATTGACATCAACATATCAATGTCAGTTTGGAAGAGTAAATTGTCTCAATTGATTAATTTGTTCATGTTAATGTGGCGGTTTGGATCAATTGTGTATTAATTTGAGCAGTTCAACATTGAAAGTGAATGTTGAAAATAGTTGGCATATGTATTCGTGGATAAGTGATGTATTTGTAGCCAGGATATATAGTTCACGTTCTGCATGTCAACTGATGTATATATGTAGCCAGGCAATGACATCAACTAATAAACATTGAATTTAACCAGATCCAAGTCCACAAACACAAAACTATACACTAAAACAAACCCTATGAGAACAACATTTGAAATGATGAATAATCCTGTTGTACCTGAAGTAATTAATTAATATACCCGCACCAAAACGGCCGAGATCCGCCCCCGTCCCGTGCCTTTGCTGACCAATTACTGCATGAGTCAGTGTAAGCATGCATGATTTCACTTTTTTTCTTAAATAATTATTAACATAAAAGTGAAAACCCCAGATCACGCCATTTGCTCCTGCAGTTTGCACTTTTATTCTCTTTATAAAAATGGCGTGCCGTCTTCCTCGCATCTCGGCCGCGCGCCTCGCCGAGGCTGACGCCGATCTGGACAAGAAGCTGTCTTCTTCCACACCAACTTCACTTTCAGAAAAGAAAGAAGACAGCCAAAAAGAAAAGACAGTGCTCTACCTAGCCTACGGCTCAAACCTCTCAATCCAGACATTCCGCAAACAACGCGGGATTAATCCGCAGTCGCAAATCAATGTTTACGTGCCCGAGCTGAAGCTTACGTTTGACCTCGCGGGGATTCCGTACCTGGAGCCGTGTTTTGCGGGCAGTCGGTATCGGTCGGAGACAAGAGCAGGTGAAGAGAAGGAATCGAGAGAATACCGTGATGAGACGGAGGCTGCTGAGGCGTGTTTTGCTAAGACATGTGAAACATCATCATCTCGTGGGGACGAAAAAACACCGCTCGTTGACAGATATCACGGCCATGACTACCACAAGGACCGCTGGCACAAGCCGCTGATTGGCGTTGTCTACGAGGTCACACTGAAAGAATACGCACATATAATCGCCACTGAAGGAGGAGGGAATGGTTATCGCGAAGTCAGTATAACCTGCTGGCCATTTCCAGACGACTACGACTCCTCACAACCCACCCCCGATGGTATCCCCGAAACTACACCCTTCAAGGCGCGAACGTTGTTGTCTCCCTGGAAACCCGACAACACGCACGACGACCCACGCATGCGCCCAGACCCTTCATACGCACAGCCATCGGCACGGTATCTGCAGCTGTTGATGAACGGGGCTCGCGAGCTGGATCTTCCTCAGGACTACAGGCATTTTCTGGCGAATATTCGGCCGTACAAGACCACCACGTGGAGGCAGACGATAGGCAAAACGCTGTTTTTGGCGAGGTGGGTGCCGGTGGTCATGTCGGTGCTGGGACTGCAGCGCGCATTTGCGGATGACAGAGGCATTATGCCGCCGTGGCTTGCGAGGATTCAGAATAGAATATTCAAAGCGGTGTGGAGGAGCTACGATGACTCGTTTCGCAGGATATTCGGGGACGGCGAGCGAACGATTGGAGATGTGTAACACAGAATACTTTAATAACACACAATACTTAACAGTTAACAATAATGTAATTGAAAGAAATAGTAAAGTGCAGTAAATCGACAATCAAAGTTGACAAAGGAAATCTAAGCCCTCAAGTAAAGCTATTTTAAGTATGTATACAACGAGTACAGGCCACACCCAATGTATACCTGCAAAGAGAGGTGTTTGTCTTGTTCCCTTTTTTTTATCAATCGCTTTGTTTCAAACAAACCTTCAAAAAAGGAGATATCTTAAAGTACAGATACAGAGATTCTGAGCGATATCAGCTGACATAAGACAGTTGATTGTGAGGATATTCCATCGCAAATTGTTATTCGTCTAGCGTCGCACCGGGGGGTTGTAGACAATCTTTCTCGACTTGATGGCGGCCCACTTGTAGCGCTTGACCCAGACACTGAGCGCGAAAAGACCGGCCGAGATAGTCAAAGCCTTGAGACCCATCTTCTTGCGCTCGTCCATCTCGGGTTCGGCCGCCCAGTTGAGGAACTCGACAACGTCCTTGGCCATCTGGGAAGTGGTGGCAGGGGTGCCATCCTCGTATTCGACAAGGCCGTCAAAGAGGACACGAGCCATACCGATACCTAGACATATTAGCTAATATCCAAAGAGCGAGTTCACATAATACTTACCAGTACCCGGGAAGTAGGGGTTAAAGTTCAATCCTTCCTGGACCGAGGCACCAGCAGGGGGCTCGTCGGGGTAGCCAGTCAGGAGGGAGAAGATGTAGTTGCAACCACCGTGACGAGCCTTGACGATCAAGCTCAGATCCGGGGGCAAGGCACCGTTGTTGGCGGCGCGGGCAGCCTCGTCGTTCTTGTATGGGGCCGGGATGTAGTCCGAGAGCTTGCCGGGGCGCTTCTCAATCTCACCCTCATCGTTGGGCTCGGTGTCGTATTCGTGTTCCTCGGCCATCACCTTCATCTCGTCGACGGTGTGCATGACACCGACGAAATCACGCCAAGGCACACGGGTGAGGGAGTGGCAGCTGGCGCAGACTTCACGGTAAACCTGGAAACCACGGCGAAGACTGATTTATCAGCCGAGTTCAAATTTTTCGATAGAGAATACTCACGCTTGGTGGTCAAAGGTCTTGGTCCACTTGGCATGCTCCCAAGGGTACTGGGTTGCGTGCAACCTGGAGCAATTGTCAGCGATTGGCCCCCATTGTGCTGTCAAATATGCAAAAAGAAAACGTACCCCTCCTCGGCAGGAGTCATGGCATAGGCCTCCTGGCCGTACAGATGGTAGTACCAGGCAGCGGATCCGATCGTAGCGATGGTGGCAGCGGTCGCGGTCGCGGTCAGGTAGAAGGGAGAGCTGGCATTCTCAGCAGCGGATGTCGTGGAAGCAGCTCGCTGGATAAATAGTCAGTAAACGGTCTTGAGACGGCGTAATGGCAACGGTAGAACCCATTGCACATGCGCCACGGGCCCAATGGCCTGGCTGGCGTGGGTGATGGCAGCGTACCGAGTTCTGACGGAGGCCCTGACGAGCGATGGCCCGCGCGGGCGCGGTGCGCAGGACTGAACGAGCCAGCATTGCTGCTAATGGTAGGCGAGAGCCTCCGTTGGGTATGCAGAGGCAGGGAAAGTAGGAGCCACGGAGGGTGGTGGAGAGGGGAGAGGAGCGGTAGAGCAGACCGGGTCGAAGGCTGTGAAGTGAAGTTGAAGTCGCCCGGAGCTTCGGCCAAGATGGAATTTGCTCTCGCTGATTGTCGCGCCGCTGATTGGCCGGCGGGCGGCTCTAGCGGCTCCTGCACGAAAACACCACGGAACAGTCTCACTTGAATATAAAATTTATAATTTAGGATTTACGGAATATTTATAAAATAATGTATGGAATTGTAGCATAAGTATCAATTGCTTATTGTAGCTCCCCAGTTTAACTGTGCTGGCTGTGCGCTGCGCCTGTCTGCCAATAAGGAGTTGATTATTACGCATTAATTAATTCCTGTCATACCCAGCTCACATTATTACTATTACACCATTTCCAGTGATTTTAATTGCAGCTCAATTGCATTATTTCGAACGTGCTGCAGTGCATAATCAGAATACTTGCACTACTATTGGAGCCAGCTTGTTCAGGCAGCTCAGATTCTGCCACCGCCTTGGCGCCTGCCATGATTGCCTCTGCTGTCTCGTCCTGTCGCCTCTTGCGCAGTCTCCCTCCCTGGCTGGCCTGACATGCTCGTGTCATGACACAAACATTTCTAGCAGCGTCTATATTCCAGCTGCCTGCACGCCCACCCATGTTGATCTAGCAACATGTCGAAGCCGAAGAAAGGGCCAGTCGCCGCTGGCCCTCCGCGGAGGGACATCCTGGCGTCCATCAAAATGGCCTCGATGGAGATCGTTGAGCCCGTCCTGCCTGCGGGTATGTCAAGCTCGCCCGTCCAGTCGCGATAACTTCCAGTCCCGCTAACGCCGCCAGAGTTGATGTCGCAAGCCTTGGACTATGTCGACCCGGCCGACCTCATCAGCGTCGCCCAAACATCGAAACGCATGCGCGACATGGTCTACGACGATTCGCGATGGGTGGTACAACTGCAGCGCATGGGCTGTTGGAATGAAGAAGAAGCGAGAAAGCATGCCGAAAAGCCCGTCCCGCGGCACACCATCTATCAAGCAGAATGGAGACAGGATATCCCCGTCTCGAACGCCGGCAGAAGGCGATCGAGTGCGCGCAAGATGTCGACTGCCGATGGCTTTGATCCTATATCCGTATCATCCGGCGACACCAAGAAGATGGGGAGTGTGCGGGAACAGGGCATGGATGTATTGAAGCAAGTCAAATCAATACGCGGAAGTGCTCGGCAAGAATACGGCAAAGTCCATGCTGTCCTGGCGCCCTTGTATAACGACATCATGAAAAACGGCAGCTCTACCGAAAATTTGGTCTTTCAGCGATACACCGACCCAGAAAATCAAGCCAAGATGCTGGCCCAGCTTCTCAAATTTGCAAAAGCCGATATATCCCGAGGCTCCTCTGAGCGTGAAGCAACCCTCGAAGAGGCAATTCAACTGTTTGAGACCGCCGCTATAGGGGAGTTACGAACCGGATACGAAGCTGATAATATTGACGGGCACATGCGCAAGTATGCCCACGTGTTGTGGCATCTCAATGGCGGCCACTCTGCGATCGACTTTTTTCTGCAACACAACAAAGTCGAGACCGGCAGGTCTCAGTTTGGCAGTGTGATTGATTGCATTGATTCCGGCGCTGGCGATGTGAAGCTAGAGCATACGCAAGCATTTTTCACGCGGTTTGGAGTTGCTTATAACGAAGAGATTTCCACTATAGATCGAGCCTTCCCAGAGTCCCTAGACGTTTTCTCCCCGTTTTTAGAGAAAACAACCCGCGATGTACTGGCGCCTTTTTTCACAAACCTATTCGACGAGCTGCATCGAGCCAACCTCGAAGGTTACTTAAAGGCAGTGTCGGGAACTTTTGTTCAATGCGTAAAGTTCATGGCTGACCTGAGAATCCCTCGAAAGTCAGAAGAGGAGAGACAAGAAAGTATTATAAGTATCCTCGGAAATATATACGAACCCCATCTGGATCTTTATCTAGCTGAGGAACTCGATTTCTTCCGTAAAGGCAGTGATGCAACGGTTAGCGATTGGGATAGACAGCTGTCAGAACAGGCGGCGTCCACCGAATCGTTCCTCATGTCTAATGTCAATCGACAGGCAGACAAGAAAGACTTTTTAACTTCTTTCAGGAAAGTGGTCATGATGCCAGTCATGATTCTTCCTCTGCCATCGTTCTCCAGCAAGCCGCAACAAGCAGAAGATGAAGAAGCCAAGAACAAAGAGGCGGCGCACAACAAGAGCACAGCCCGATTTTCGACCGTGGCTCCTCCCACACCCACGCCTCTCACAGAGGCTCCTACTGACGAGTTGGCCGCAAAGGCGGCATTGATGAATACGAAATTAGAGGGTATCAAGTCTCTTTTTAGCATCGAGGTGGCACTGGGCTTGGTCCAAGCGGCAAAAACCAGTCTTGAACGAGCTATACAGTTTATAAAGCTAGGCGGTGCATGGGGGAATGCTACGAAACAGCAATGCGAAAGTATTTTTATTTCATTGGTTACAATCCTCGGACATCGACATGTCATTAAAGGATTCGACAAAGCTAATGATCATCTGTCGAACTACCGACCACGCGAGCAAGGCGAACGCGAAAAGGGTGGCGTAGAGCCACTTGTGACGTTTCTTGAACTCGTTAATGTCGGAGATCTTATTTTGCAAATGCTGGACGTATTTTACGAGCAGGAGCTTATTGCAGGGAAGCTCGTCGACAGAAGCGACTTCCTTGACCCGGCTGCGAAGGGGAAGAAGAAGTTTGAGCAAATGCTGGACGAGCGCGTGGCGTCGGGCCTGAACAAGGGAATTGACGTTCTCATGGACGAGGTCGACTACATTCTGGCCACACGGCAGTTGACGACAGATTTCAACCCTGACGCGAGTATCGATTCGGCCACGCAGATGCCTGACATAGGCGTCAGCGCAGCAGCGGTGGCGATTGTTGATGTAGTTTCATCGCATATCTCCATGCTGGTGGGCAGCACGGACAAGAGCACGCTGGATGTGTTTAACCAGGAGGTTGGGCTCAGGTTATTCGGGGCGATCTGTAAGCACCTCAAACGACAGCGAATCAGCGTGGATGGGTCTTTGAAGTTGATCAGGTGCGTTTACCAATTTTAACCTCATATCAATGGACACTTTCTAACCAAAGCAGTGACATGAATCACTACTTCAAATACATCCAAACGCTGAAAAATAACGAGCTGCTACTATACTTCAAAGCCCTGCGCGAACTCTCGCAGATCTACCTGGTTGCCCCATCTGATGCCAAGGAGCTGGCAACCGTCATCGCAGACAACGACCGATTTCAGGGCATTTTCCGTGCAGAGGAAGTCTACGAATATGCCGAGCGACGAGCAGACTGGTTCCAGATCCGACGCGATGTCGAGCGAGCCATGTATGGCGTGGGGTGTAGTGTGATGTAATTAATCACAGCATGTACATACGTATGTATTCCACGGTACATATTTTGAGTTTTTGAGTAGATACGTAGCAACGAATGATCATGAAAATACATTTACATCTATTTTAAGCTTTGGTTTGTTCAGCATCCATACTACATAGATGCAGACTCCGCCCCGGCGCGTACTGAGACAGCAGCCAGACCAATCATGTTCGCCGTGCTCTGCTCTACAATAAAACATTGAAGAATTGATTGAACAATTGGACGTCGTTAGTTTAAATAGAATTGTTTGACAACAACGTTTATTTTTGCCTCCGAGGAATCGGATTGGCTGATTGGGTATTTCTTTCGAGAGGTTGTTTCATTGTGTCTCGACTTCAGATGCTCGCTATGACATGGCAATAAATCTACAGCATTCATGTATTCCAAGTTCTAACATCCAAGTGCTATAATCAAACAAACTACAACAAAATGAAAACGCTCTTCCTGCTCATTCTGCCTTATTCCCTAATCGACACCGTCTCCAGCAGCCCAGCCCTCGCCAACCGGGACATCATCACCGTCACCATCACCGCCGCAACACCACACGGAACAGCTTCCTCCTCCTCGTCATACACAAACCCAACACTCCTCCAACACTCCACTCTTAACCAAACAAACACATACCGCCACCAACACAACGCCAGCGCCCTATCATGGAACCACACTCTAGCCGTCTACGCGCAGAACTGGGCGGATCGATGTCTCTGGAAACACTCCGTACCCCTCCCCTCTTACTATTCAAAAATACTCTTTTTTAAAGGCAATTTTTAATTGGTGTATGCAGGGCGGCCCTAACGGCGAAAACCTCGCTGAAGGCTTCACAAACACGACCAGCGCCATCGCCGCGTGGGCTAGGGAAAGTAAAGACTACGACTACTCAAAACCCACGGGTTTCAGTGAAAAGACGGGACATTTCACGCAGCTTGTGTGGAAGGCGACTACGCAGATGGGTTGTGCGGCTGCGAACTGCTCGAAGAATGACGACACTTTCCGTGAGAATGGAGACGAAGCGTTTGGCTGGTTTTTTGTGTGTGAGTATTGGCCGCCGGGCAATGTTGCCGGGAAAAACGAGGATCGGTATTTTGAGGATAATGTTGATCCTGCTGTTTCGGGAGCGACTGGTGTCTCGTATACAAAAGGGGTGTGGCTGTTTTTAGTACTAGTGGTGGTTTTGGTGCAGGTTGGGTGAGAACGAAAAAAGTTTTTGTTTTGTTTCATTAATCAAGTCATTACGCTTAATGCCTCCATATCCTCACTTTCTTGTCCGCGCCTCCACTGCCCACTCGCTCGCCGTCCGGCGACCAGTCGACCGCAAACACCTGGTCTTCATGGCCGGGGAGGTCCATGACCATCTTGCCAGTGCGCACGTCAAAGATCTTCAACGTGCTGTCCTGAGACGCGCTGACTAGCAGTCGGGAATCTGCCGAAAAGGAGCATTGGTAGACTGAAGCGACGTGGCCGCGGAGTGTGTTTATAAACCTGATTCTGTTAATATCTTGATATTTCTGTCAAGTAGGATTGATGTCAACTTACTTGCCATCCCGTGCATTCCATAGTTTGACATGGTTGTCGAAAGAAGCGCTGCATCTTTATTAGCTTTAAACTTAAACAAAGCTTTTTCAACTCACCTAGCAATGTGAGCTCCATCCGGAGAGAAGGTGACATGGTTGACGGCCTTTTGGTGGCCTAGCATCCGCGCAACAGGTTTCGTGGAGGCCTCTGGATCCCACAGGTACATGGTAAAGTCGTCGCTGGCCGATACCAGTCGTTCGGTGATTTTTCCTCCAATGGTAGCAGCCTTTTCAAACCGCTTTTTAGCGACTTCCACCCTTTCAGCTTCTGTTTCGGGGATTTTATGCGTATGGTCATGGTATGCAGTGCGAAGCACAAAATCCGTCGAGAGCGCCAGATGGTTGACGCGATGCGTGTGCGCATTAAGGGCTGTGACAAGCGTGCCATCTTTGGCAGACCAGACGCGCACGGTTTTATCCAGAGAAGCGGTATAAATCTTCCCAATGCCGCCCCAGCGAACACACGTCACCGAGTCTTTGTGGCTAAGCACCATCTCAATCCTCTTGTTGATCACGTCCCAAACACGCACTGTTGTATCTTTCGATGCAGATGCCAGTCGTGGCCGTCCTGATTCTTGTGTATGATACGGCTCCCATGCCAAGCTGTTGATCCACCGGCTGTGGCCCTTCAGTGTGCCCAAAGGCTTGCCCTTTGCAGCAGCCCAGAGCCGGACAGTCTTATCTTTACTCCCTGTGGCAATAAATTGCCCATTCGGCGAAAATGACACAGCCAAAACCCAGTCCGTGTGTCCCTTGAGCGTTTCCATAGGGGTCCCTGTATCACAATCGTAGATCCGCGCCGTGTTATCACCGCTGCCAGTGACCATTGTTGACGACGAAACGGGCGAAAATGCAATAGCTAGAATGGCGGAACCATGGCCGGCTATGGCGGCCGAGCATCGCGAAACGGCTTTCACGCGGAACACTGCCTGTGGTGTGTAGTTGAGACGAATGACATCTTCGGTGGTCTTCAAACCGGGTTTGAGCAATGCACGGTACAGATCAGATACAACATCAATTGCCTGCCCATCATCGCTGTCCGGTTTGTATGAAAATCTGTACGGAACTCGGTCGTGATCATCCTGTGGAGGCCCAGCACATTAATTCTTCAACTCCCCCGCGGCTCATCTCCAAGGAAGCCTACCTACATGCTCCAGAATACTGTTCAGAATAGTTTCGAGCTCCTTGACAGTAGTGTTTGCGACGGGGATTTTGATCTCGCCTTTTGTCGGCTTTCCGGTGGATTCGTCTATGAATTGCACGACAATGCTGCCCAGATCACTGGGTATCACATCAATCTCTTGCTGCTCCCGAGTTTTCTCCGCCAACTCGCGCTTTTGCCGTTTGCTCGGGGGAGGCAGTACAGTCGCCATTTTGGCAGTAGAAGGAAAAAAAGCCTCCAAAAATAAATTCGTAAAGACGGCCTCAACGAAACGGCCAGGTAACAAGGTCTGAAGCGTTCGTCATTGCGTTCGGCGGAAAATAGAAATTTTGAGGACGCGCTAAACCACCTTGGGATTTATTATCTTATCGCCCCGCGCCTGCCTTCCTAAAAGAGAAATTATCAGGACGCGCCTTCCTCTGCTTGTTTTCACTGCCAACTCAGTGGATTCTCTTTCTATCCGTGATTCATAACTCTCACTGCAATGACTGACTCAAAATGTCGTCCATCCTCTCAATGCCCTCTTACACGCCACACCGGCGAACGGCAACAAGGGACGGTCCAACGAGGCCAACAACCGCCGCAACAAGCATTGCGTCCCAAGAGCTGGTTTGTGCTGTGAGCGAGTCACGCGGGGTATCGCCAACAGTTGGCCTGGCATTTGTCAACTTATCCACATCTGAAGCAGTGCTCTGCCAAGTATGCGACAACAATTCGTACGTGAGAACAATCAACAAGATAGCGGTGTTTGAGCCAACCGAACTGCTTTTCATGAACACACCAAGCGCCAAGCAGACGAAGCTGTTTAGCGTCATTCAAGAGAATATCCCTGATCTCGTTGTCACTTGCGTTGATCGTCGGTATTGGTCTGACAGAACTGGCCATGAATACGTAGACAAACTGGCATTCCCTGCAGAGTTGGATTCCATCCGACCGGCATTGGAAAGCCACTACTTTGCAGCATGCTGTCTTGCCGCAGTGAGTTGAAATTAAAACTTTTTATTAGGGTCAGTCTGACACCCTCAGGTTCTAAAATACGTAGAGCTTCATCTTGACTTGACATTTGCGCCTCATACTCTACGTATTAAATTTGAGGCTTCGCAAGGCTCGATGCTGATTGATCTCTCTACGGTTGCCTCGCTAGAATTGATCCAGAATCTCCAAAACTCGAAATCCCGGGATTGCCTTCTTGGGCTACTGAATGAAACATTGACGCCGATGGGTGCTCGCCTCCTCAAGAGCAACATCTTACAGCCACCTACCGAACTTGAAAAGATCACTGCACGGCACGATGCTGTTGCGGAACTCAGTAGTAAAGAAGAGGTTTTCTATGCTACAAGATCAGGTGCGCTTCCTGTGCAGGGTTTTCGTCAAGCTAACACAAGGACTTGTAGCACTCAAGGGTTTTGTCGATGCCGACAAGGTCTTGACTTCGGTAGGTTAGCCTTTACCTTCCACTGAATTATCTGACAGAAAAGATCATTTTAAATCCCGTCAAACTTTCAATCAACTATGTTGAGCAGTCGGTAAACCACGTTATCATGCTGAAGTCATACATATATTCCATCAACGCTGTATACGAAGCACTCGCAGGCACGGAAAGCGCACTGTTTCTCAAAATCAGAGATGTAAGATCTCCCCAAAATGACTTGTCGATGGCCGATCCTAAAGTTTTAGATGTGCGCTCCAAGTGTTTATCGTCAAATAAAAGAAGCCATAGACGGAACACTCAACGAGGACGTCACATACCAAAGCCGGCCCCTGGATCTTCGTAACCAGAGAACCTATGCAATCAGGGTATATTCATAGACCTATACGTGTATCAATACTAACTGGGTCCAGACTGGAGTTAATACTCTGCTCGATGTTGCACGACAGGCATACAAAGAAGCCAACGCAGATGCCAATGAGCTTGTTGCAGCTCTCTCTGGTAAGAACTTGTCTGATATGACAACTTTTTCTAACCCCTAAAGAGCAACATGGGTTGCAGTTAAATCTTAAATACGACTGTGCACGGCAGTACTACATCAGTATTTCTGCGTTCGAACTTGACGGACCCCTGCCTGAAGACTTTGTCAATGTTTTCCGGAAGAGAGACCGTATTGAATGCCAAACATTAGACCTGGTGAAGCTGAACCAAAGAATTTCAGACTCGCACCATGAAGTTATCAACATGAGCGACCAATCCATACAGAAACTGATTGACGAGATATGTGAAGACGTTTCTTTACTGTTCAAGATCAGCGAAGTAATAGCGACGCTGGATATGATAGCAGCCTTTGCCCATCTCGTCACTATCCAGGATTATACGCGACCAGAAACCACCGACGTTCTAGCCATCAAATCTGGGCGCCATCCGATACACGAGAAAATACACAAGGAGAAATTCATCCCCAACGATTCTTATGCCGCTCAACTTTCACGCTTTCAGATAGTCACTGGCTGCAATATGAGCGGCAAGTCAACTTATATCCGGTCAATTGCGCTCATGGCCATCATGGCGCATATCGGCTGCTTTGTTCCTGCAGATTATGCCTCGTTTCCCATCATACACCAACTATTTGCACGAGCAGCCACGGTCGATGAACTGAATGCTAGTGTGTCCACCTTTGCAGCAGAAATGCGCGAGATGTCATTTATCCTCCGCAATATAGACGCACGAAGCCTCGTCATTGTCGATGAGCTCGGCCGCGGAACAAGCTCAACCGATGGTCTTGCCATCGCCATCGCCATCGCAGAAGCCCTGGTCGACAGCCACGCTCTTGTATGGTTTGCAACGCATTTCCGCGATCTTGCACTGATAATGGCCGAGCGGGCTGGCGTCGTCAATCTTCGTCTCGCCGTGCAGCTCTCGGACGCTCACAGAATGACAATGCTATTCAAAGTCGAAGAAGGCCATGTACAGGAAAAATTCTACGGGCTTGCCCTCGCTCGAGTCCTGCCATTCCCTCCGCAGGTTTTAGAGGTTGCGCAAACGGTTTCCAAATATCTGCACGAAAATGCAGAACGTCGTGCGTCTAGCTCCAAGGCGCTGGCAACGGCTCGAAAGCGGAAATTAATCCTGCATTTGAGAGAGCAGTTGCTACAGGCGTACAATGGGAATATAGATGGCGAGGAACTGCGTTTGTGGCTGCAGAGATTACAGGCAGAATTTGCGATGAGAATGGCAGCAATAGATGAAGCTTACTTTGACGAGCCTCACGTGGAGGATTTGGGAGTTGATGAGAATGAGGCGGAGCAAGAACAAGGCTCTGATGACAATTCTTTTGTGCCTGTGGAAGAGATGGAGACTGTGATCGGAGGGGATATTGTGTAGGCTGCATTTCGAAGGTGGAATTAAATCGAGGGTTTTCTACCGAGTTATCTTCACACATAATTTAGAGGGTTGACTGGTATCAAGATGAATTTCAACATTACTTTGAAATTTTAACGTCTAATAACACTGCCAAACGCTCACATGCTCCAAGCCACAATAAGCAACATCTCAACCAGAAACAATTAACCAAATTGGAACAACACCTGTTTCCCCTTCTTCCCCTTCCCCTTCTTCCCACCACTCGAACCAAACTCATCAAACTCCTCGCCGGGCGTAGACGCCGCGGAAGCAGAAGCACTACTACCATTCCCCCAAGCCGCCGGCGCAGGACCGCGACGGTTGGAATCGTCCCAACGCACCGTGCCGCGCGTCAGACCTGCCATTAGGGTATTCGGTTTGGGCGCAGCAGGCAGAGCCGGGAATGCGTTTCGGTCGGTTGTGCGTGGGAGAGGACCTGTTTGAGCGCGCGGGGCAGGGCGTGAGTAGGATGATGTTGTTGAGACTGTTGGGCGAGACGCTGGGGTGCTGGTCCAGGTGGGTATATTCGCAGAAGAGGAGCGATTGTTGCTGGTGTTTGTCGGCGCGGACAAGGGTGGGAAAGGGTTGCTGGAGGAGGTAGAAGAAAGACTGCCAGCGCGACCAACGGCAGAGCGCGAGGATTGCGCTGTAGAGGACTTGAGGCGGAGAACGCGTTTGCCGCCAGCGCCAGTCGTGCTGGAGGACATGCCTGGTAAGATACCGTTGGGTCCAGGCAGGGCAGGGTAGTCTTCGTTAATTGCGCGCCAGTCGTTCCAGGCTTTGAGTAAAGTGCTCTTTTTCTGGTCGTCTTCGTAGATGTCGGCGAGTTCTTTGATCAGTTTGCCGAGTTCTGAGCTGGGCGTGTCGAAGAGAGAGAAAAACGCATCGATGAGTTCGGTAGCGGAGATGAGAGAGGTGCGGTAGTTGGATACTTTGGTGCGGAATTCAGAGGTTTTGGTTGCGTCGTTTTGAAGGAGGTTGGACGCCCGTTCGATCACGGCTGCGTGTCGGAGTCGACGCGCCTGGTCTTGTGGGGAGAGAGAGGTAGTGGTGTCTCTGTTTAGACTGAGGTTGTCCATGGCGGAGACTGGGGCTGCGGGAGTGCGAGAAGAAGAAGAAGTGTTTGTTGCAGCGGCAGCCGCTGCCTGGGCAGGCGTTGGCCCTGCTGCGGCAACGTTTCGGACAGGCGGTTCTCGAGGAGTGAGCTGTCCGCCAAAGCTGCGGGTTGATACCGACTGAGCTGTTTGGACCGCCATCTGCCTCTGGTATGCCATCTCGTCTCGTCGCAGGGGCTGGGCACTCGACACAGGCAGAGCATCGGCGTTGGGGTCACGGCCTCTGCCCGCGCCTCGACCTTCTCTACGTTGTCGTTGTTGTGGTTGGTACGGAGATCGGTAGTCAAACGTGGACATGTCTACCAAACGAGCGTCTCTCCGAGCATCCTTGGACAGCCCGTTGGGATGAGATTCCAGCTGGTGGCCTTTGAGATCCATCTGAGTTTCAAAGACAACAAACTTCTTCTCTAAGCATTCCTTGTCCAAGCACAGAAAGTGTTTCTTTTGGAAATGCTCCTCAAGAGCATCATAGTTGATATAATACTGCTGCTGGCGGTTGTTCGCCTGTCGGTCACAGATATGGCATCGCTCATGCTTGTCTCGGCAGTGTGTGTAGAGCTCGTCATCTCCATAGAAGCGTTGACGGCAAAACTCACATTCGGGATGTCCCTTGAAACCGCTTTGGTCGATCGCACCGGGGTTGTCGTCGCCGAATTTCTCGTGTTTCCGAAGCTGCGCAATGGTGAACAGTTCATGCTCGTGGGTAAACACCTTTTTGTTACGTGTACAGAGGTCGCTGTTCAAGGCTATCAGCATTTTACAAGTACGTACTCAAAAACTCGAGGATTGACTTACCACATGGACTTGCCGTGTTTGCTCTTGACATGACGGTGCAAATCCGGCCATCCAAAGCAGGCAGTATCGCAATCGCGGTCCGGACAATTGTACCTCAGCAGGATCACTGTGTCTTCGAATATTTCATCTCCCTCGTACTTGATTCCTAGATTGTCGTCGGTCCGGACTAGGTCTGCAGCTGTAAAGTCCTCGAAACGCTTTACCGGATCGTCCGTGAAGATTACAAATGGCGACTCGCTCTGGGCAGATATTAGTCTTGACCGATATGAGGGTCTCTAGAAAACATACCCGGCAGTGTGCACACGCTTTGGTCTTGTACAACGCCCGCAGCCTCAACGCACAGATATGGCAAGTCCTGTGGTTACAAGGCGCAACAGACGTGTGCTCGACTTTGGAGGCGCAGATAAAGCACACCTCGCCATCGTCAGGCTCGTCCGTGGCCGGAGCAACCAATTGCGTGCCTTTCGCTTCACCCTCTGCTGCTTTTTTGGCATCTCCGACCGGGCGATCACCGGAGGTGCCAGGCCCAGTATTGTCGTTGATGTCTGGTGGTTGTCCGCCTCCCCCGCCGTCGGTCGTGGGTGCCTGGGCTCTGCCTCCTCGCCCTTGTCCTCGTCCTCGTCCTCGTCCTCCTCCGCGCCCTCGCCCACTTCGAGAATGACCCTCGTTGCGGCCTTCATGTTGACGATCAGAGTTTCGCTGCGATGCATCGCGTCCGCCTCCGCCTCGTCGTCGCCCGCCGCCCGGGTTGGAGTTTTGCGGTCCGGCAGTTTCGTCAGCCATGGCGAAAGAAAATCAATAATAAATTTACAAAAAAAAGCCGAAGATAAAAATTGCTAGAATAACAGCAAAAATAACTGAATAATGACCGAGTCGTTTTCTTGGTGTTTGCGAGCAATTGGGATGGGTTATTCTGATGGTTTCCCGGGCTTGTGCTATATTATTTGAGACTTTTTTTTGTGGCGGCTGCGGGGAGCCTCAGGTGGCTTACTGATGCACTACGTACTATGTAAGAACCGTGACTCCTACGTAAGACTGCTGCGACGACGGGCTACTACTCAGCGTGTATGATACAAGGATGCTCAATCGTCTGTTTGGATTTTCCTTATGAGTCATAGTGATTCGTCCTGACTGATATGCTGAGCATTTCTGACTAGGCGGCACCGCCACTTTCCAGTAACTACTCGATAACCAGTCTATACCTCATTTGTATAATCAATATCAAGTTTGCATTAATAGCTACCACGTAACGCGCCTTTCACCGACTATCTGTAGCGGACACTTCTCAAGAGTGCCTGAAGACCATACACCCGCTAAAGGAGGAGTAGAAAACAAAAGCCGCTGAGGAAAATGCAATAACAAAAGCAAAGAGAAAATAAAAGAGAGGGCAACATTCCAGTACCAAAGTATTGAGCGCCATGCAATTCATGCAGCCAAGATAGTGAGTGTAGATCCAGTAGTGATGGGGTTAGATAAATAGTATCAAGTCAATGGAATAGGCAGGGCTGTATCTCCCGGCATCAAGTCGTTATAAATAGCCAGTAATTCCAGCCATGAGGTTGGCGGCATTATTCACCCGGGTCGTACAAGTTCTGGTTCAGAATCTTGGTCATGGTGAACATGTGGACGCGGTCCTGCTTGAACACTCGTCGCATGGGGTCATCACACCTGATCTGCCGGCGATCTGTGGGATCTTGGAGTTCGTTCGTTTTGATGTAATCCCAGACCCGCTTAACCGTTTGTGGTCGCGACAGCTGTTCGTGTCAGTCAAGAGTAGATAAAAGCAGGCTTCCAACTCACCTGCAGTTCACCTCCCAAAAGCTCGGAAAGAGGGCCGGACAAGTTAAGCGGTTTCTGCATAAATCAGCCGATGCCTTTTAAGTTTCTTTCTCTTCACTCACGTGGAAACCACTAGAACGGTTGACTTCTTTTTTCCGGCCAGCCTCTGAACCAGAATTAAGATCTGAGTCATCTTCTGCCCTTACCCTCTTGGCGGTCTTCGACTTGGACTTTTTCTTTGCTGGTGCAGTCTTGCGAGTAGAACTACCCCGGGTCGGCCGAGCGCGTTTATTCTCCTCTGCCTGCAGCTTCGCTGCAAAGACAGCGTCCGCATCGACATCGGGGCTAGTCCGTCGTTTCTGGGTCTCGGGCTCCTCCAGATCGTCGCTTTCTGCTGCACGCTTCCTGCTAGGCGTCGAAGAGGGGGTAGGCGACGCATTGCTGGCGGCTGGCGCACCGTTGGAGCCGTGACCATTTGTCGTCTCGGTAGACGGGATGACATGCTCTGGGGTGGTTGATGATTCGTCGTCTTTTTTATTTGCGAAAATGTCAAACCGCTCCATGATGAGCTCCTTCACTCCATCCTGTTTGATGTCAGCGACCGCAGCTCTCTCTCCCTCTTCTATCTCAACCACCCACCTTGAAGTCATTGAGGTCATAGTCCACGGTCTGCTGTAGGCCCTGGCGGATTCGTTTCGACGAGATGGTATGAAGATCGCTGGCGGCCAAGATCGAATCAATGACCTTGGTAAAGGACGCGCGCTGCTCCGAAGACACTTTGCAAAGAGGCTGGTTAGCGGCGGCCTCTGATGCGCCATTTGACTCGCACACTCACACGACATCTTGTCAAGGTTCCAGTAAGCGACGAGGGGAACAGGATCTGAAATTCTGATGTTGCGCCAGTATCCGCGAGCAGTCCAGGATGGAATCAGAGGAATGCAACGAGTGATCGCAGTTTAGACAGAGCGTTGTGACTTGCGGCGCTTAGGATGATAGGTGGGGCATCGCCAGGAAGCTGGAGCTCGGACTGCAAAGAATCACCCTGCGACACGGGTTGCTGGAGCAGGGGCGCGCGAGAGCTTATTGAAACGCGGGAATTGTATGGACAAAGGGGTTATACAGCATGTCGTTTGGCACAGCGCATGGCTCCAGAGCGGACAGAGCGTGACATGCAGGAACTGGGACTGGCTGATCTGGAGCTCGCCCAGGCGCATGTCAGAGTGGAGACTCTGGAGAGGAAAGCGTGACCTGTGCGCTAGGCTGTGCCAGGCCTAGCGCGCAATCGCCCTGTTTGTCTGTTTTGCCTGCCTCGCATGCATGACTAAGCGGCACACAAAGAGCGGTCCCTCCACGGCGGTGCGAACGGCTGCGAGACCGAGAAACAAGCCTCGAAAGAACTTCGTCCTGCGCAGTCTTCGCCTTGAACAGAACGAGCAACGGAGCCCTTGCTGCTGCGCTCCTCGTCAACATGGCTCCCAGCTTTGACAACGTCTCCGACGACGAGTTCGATGTCGATGACATCAACTTTGATGGTAAAAATCCCAGAAAAATTTCCCCGGCTACTACCCCTCCGGCCGCTGACCCTGGCAATAGATCTCAATGAACAGTTTGAAGTCCGCCTCGAGTCTGGTTACGACGCTTTTGTGGTCATCGACGGCCTGCCTATTGTCCCTGGTACGTTGCAAAAAAAAAATACCACTTCTGTGGTTGCCTGCTGATTACGATGGACAGAGGATAACAAGGACAAACTCGTCAAATATGTCTCCAAAAAGCTCTCCACAGCCGGCCGGGTGATCGACTTTTTCATGCCCATGACCGAGGCACAAAAATCCGAAGGGTGGGTTGCGTTGCTCATGCGATCCCTTACTGTATCTGTCTAACAATTTTTTATAGGTTCGCGTTCGTGGAATTCGAGACCCCAGAACAAGCCACTGCCGCTGTCAAATCGCTGCATGCCACCCCTCTTGATAAGAAACACACTCTCCTAGTCAACAAGCTCACAGATATCGAACGGTACGGTCGCGAGGGCCGCGTCGACGAAGAGTACAAAGCACCCGAAATTCCACCATTCCAAGAAAAAGAGCACTTGCGATCATGGCTTGGGGACCCAAACGCTCGGGATCAGTTTGCCCTTTTCCGCGGCGACAAAGTTGGCGTATTCTGGAACACAAAGAAGGACGACCCAGAGAATGTCGTGGACCGCCCGCACTGGACGCAACTCTTCGTGCAGTGGTCGCCACAGGGAACTTTCCTCGCTTCGATGCATCCTCAGGGTGTGCAGCTTTGGGGTGGTTCCTCCTTTGGCAAGCAGAAGCAATTGCCGCATCCCTTTGTTCAACTCATCGAATTCTCGCCCAATGAGAAATACATCACGACATGGTCGGCTCGCCCTATTCAGGTTGAGGAGGGTCAACCGGGACCTCTCACATACGAGGAAGATGGCAGGCACATCATTATCTGGGATATTGAGTCGGGGAAGCCTCTTCGATCCTTTGCCGCTCACGATCTTGCGGGACCCGACGTCGATGCCGCGCCCAAGAAGAAGGTCCAGTGGCCGGCTTTCAAGTGGTCCGCTGATGAGAACTATGTCGCGCGAATGCTCCCTGGACAGTCGATTTCCATCTACGAATTGCCGCGCATGAATCTGCTCGACAAGACGTCTGTCAAGATCGACGGTGTTGTTGACTTTGAATGGGCCCCTGCCACTGTCACTCGAGAGGGCGTCAAGCGCTACGAGCAACTGCTTTCTTTCTGGACCCCTGAAATTGGAAGCAACCCGGCAAAGGTCGGTTTGATGAGTGTGCCGTCGAAGGAGATTGTCCGTACGCGAAATCTGTTTTTGGTTTCAGATGTCAAACTTCACGTGAGTACTCTTACATCTATTTCTTGTCTAGGATTCTAACAATCTACAGTGGCAATCTCAAGCAGCATTCCTCTGTGTCAAGGTTGACCGTCACAGCAAGAGCAAGAAGAGCATGGCCACCAATCTGGAAATCTTCCGCATCAAAGAAAAGGGCGTCCCCGTTGAAGTCGTCGACAGCTTGAAAGACACGGTGATCAACTTTGCATGGGAACCCAAGGGCGACCGATTTGTCTTGATCACATCTGGAGAGAGCGTTGCTGGAGCAGCCACTGCTCCCAAGACGGCAGTCTCTTTCTTCGCACCGGAAAAGATCAAGGGTGCCGGCATTGGAAACTTCAAGCTTGTGCGAACGATCGACCGCAAGACCAGCAACGGAATTTACTGGTCACCCAAGGGACGATTTGTCGTCGTTGCCACTGTTCACTCACAATCCAGCTTCGACCTGGACTTTTACGACATGGACTTTGAAGGCGAGAAGCCCGAGGCCGAGAAGGACCTGAACGCCAACGTGATGCACCTCAAGACTGCCGAACACTACGGCGTGACAGACATTGACTGGGACCCGACCGGCCGGTACGTAGTCAGCAGCGCCAGCGTATGGACTCACTCTATGGAAAACGGCTGGAACATCCACACATTCTCCGGCGAGACGCTTGCCGAGCACCCGACTGACAAATTCAAACAATTCCTCTGGCGACCACGGCCCCCATCCCTTCTGAGCAAGGAAGAGCAGAAGCAAGTGCGCAAGAACCTGCGTGAATACTCCAAGGAATTCGACGAGGAAGACAAGTACGCCGTCGACATTGCCAACACGGCTGTCGTCGAGAAGCGCAAGCGCGTCCTGAACGAATGGCTCGCCTGGGCCCGCAGAGAAAAGGACCTCCTCGCCGAGGAAAAAGCCGCAGAGGGTCTCCCCGAGGAAGAAGAAGCTGCAGATCGTCTCAAGACCGCCCCCGGCGCCGAAGCCGCCCAGGATGCTGTTGTCGAGGAGATTGTGGAAGAAATTATCGAAGAGACGGAAGAAATCATTGGATAAATAAGCCTTATTTTTCTTTTTTAATTTTCTCTTTTGTTTTCTTCTTCGATATACATTTCTGTGGATCTTGTCTTTTCTTTTCTGTTCGGTATTGGGGAAATTTCTTTTCCTTTTTTATGTCGTTTGATGACGCATGTTTAAACAAAAGTGCACAGGATAAAGATCAAGTTGTGCACCCTGCTTATTCTTCAAGAGCTGTCAGATGAAGTCATGGAAGTTAATGAAAATAAAAATGCATGCATAAAATGATGAATTCATTTTTTTTTTCTTTTCAAGACTGACTACAGAGGAAGAGAATACTTGGAGGAAAAAGGCTGGCATGGTTTCTTCTCGATTGACTATTCTGTGACCATGGTGATAAGATTATTATAGCCTCAAGAATCCTTCTAATTAGTAGACGCATCTCTGCTAGCAAGTCTTAACTCCACAAGCAACGCTCTATCATATTGAATAAGGAGAAAGAAAAAAAAAAAACAATAAGCATAAGAATAAGAACAGCAGACCCGTGATATCTCGCCCAATCCCACACATAAAAAAAACCGTAAATAGGATATACATGAACATCTTTTGTTGTTGCCCCGACAGAAACGCCTCTACGATCCGAGAAGACATTAAGGAAACCGACTCCGACGCACAACTAACCAGTTATGAAGAAAATAAAGAGTAAAGAGGGTGGATCATGTGGTAAGAATAAATATGAAAGAAGAAAGGCACAAAGAAGAAGAAAAAGTCGACGTCTCAATCGTAATCGTCATCGCCATCCCCACCTACTCCTCGGCCCTTGACGCCGTCCTTGCGGATGGGGATTTTGATACCTTGCAACGCAAAGCATTTGCTCAAGGGCGTGCTCTCGATCACACCCGGGAACTTTTTGGCAGAGAAAACCTGGAACGGCTCAGAAAAGACGGAAGCTAATACTGGAGCTGAGCCGTGATTGAGAATGGGTGCGCCGTTGGCATCCGGAGAATGCGTTGTCCCGACATTCACAAAGTTCATCTTGAGGCTATTGGTTGTTAGTTCACGCACTGCTTGCTTTCGCCCGCTATCAATTATAGCTTACCGGAAAGTCCCTTCGGTCCGAACACTCAGGTCCTGCAAGATAAACCAGACGCCAATTTTGTTGTCGGGATCGGTCAATCGGAAAGCACTTGCGCTGAGACTGCCGATGAGATTGCGCGTGAACATGCCCCCGGGAGCAGCAGACTGAGCAGATAAATTGGGCTGCTGCATGCCTTGGTAATAGCTCCCACCACCATAGTGTAGAGCCTGCGGGTTGCCGTATGGGTTTTGATACATCTGGTTTTGGCCGTAGTAGTTGACCTGAGGATACCCAATCTGCTGCCCGTACGGGTTCTGGCCATATGAAGGATAAGTAGGCGACAGGTTCTGTTGCGGAGGCGGAGGATACGACGAGGACGTGGCGGTGGAGATGGACGGGGAGTTGGCGGAATGGCGAACCAGGTTAACCTCGCTGGTCCCTTCGGCATTCCACAAATCGACCGTCAGGACGTAGAAGGAAGTGTCAATTTCGTTGATATCGATCTCTTTATCCGTACTGGCATCCTTCACCACGAGCCTGATACACGGAGGAGGCGTTATCGGTCGTCGATCCTGCAGAAAGTTCAGTCAGCCTTTTCTTTCAAATTCACCACCCAAAAAACGGACCTTATCGCCAAAGCCACACATGCGCGCTCGGATGGGTTGCTGGACGACGTGTAGCGACCAAATGCGCCCGTCGTGGACGGTCGACACGGGCTGGAGATGTTCGGTAGAGCGCAGCGGACCACCGGGCGCAGTTGTCGGGTACACAGGCGCTGGGGGAGGAATGCGATCCATAGAAAGCGGCGGCGGCTGGTGAGGCAGCGGCTGGGACCTCTCGTGCTCGACGGCGGCATACATGGTTCAGACGAGCGGGGCACCGCCGGTGTGTTGCAGGTTTCAGATGAACGTGGCGTCGGACAGGAGCTGCAGGGTCATGTATATATATAGGACGAAAGGAACTACCAGGCACTCCACACGTCACAATTCGGTATGGGACTCTAGGTAGGCTGCGCAGAGGAGCTCGGTCAAGGGTGCTCGTTGACGTAATGCGCTGGCGACCATGAAACCCTTTTTTTTGTCAAGCTGGAAGAGACAGAGAACAAACGATCAGTCAATAAAATATAGGTGCGCAACGGCGGATAGAGGCTGTTGCTAAGGCGTCTTCATCGAGAGATGCAGAGGGGAAGAAAAGACGACGTGCTGGGGCTCTCCCCACCTATAAAGCGGCGAGTCACGCTACGGCGGCCGGGGCGGCCGCGCTGGGCAAGACGCTTTTGGCAGCTGTAACGCTCTGACGTTTAATTACGCGAAGATTTATATTATGATGCTTATTATTATACGCTGCGCTTTACAGTGTCCTTTTCGGGTTATCACCCTGACAAATAGGATCTACAGAGCGCTAACAGCAGATCACACCGCCAATCTTTCTAATGCTAGCTTCTTCTCCGCGAGACTCGACAGCAGTTGATTACACGTGACTGTACGAAACGGCGGCTACCATACTAGAGCCAATCGCCCGCCGTACCTGCCACTTCTTCCCCGCATACGCCAGGGATGAACTTGAACCTCTACCATTCGCGATAAATCTGGTATTTCCCTGTCGCTTTGGCTTCCACTGCCTTTTATCAAATTGAAAAAAGACAGAAAAACCCGCCGACCAGCCCGATCCTGTTGGGCCTCCATCTGCTCTCGCCGCAGCCATGTCATTGGCGACGGAAACAGCTAGTGCAGCGCTATGCTGTTTCCGGCCTGCGTCCAGCATGACTCATGCGACCAAGTCAACCGTCGTGGTTCATGCCCAGGGGTTACTAATCGATTAGCCATGGTTCTTGGTCTCTCTATGCAATATGTTGATGCGAAACCGCCAGGGCGTCAGCTGCGATGGCTCAGTTCTTGCAAAACGGGCTCAAGTGTCATGTTCGACTATTTGCAACATCGATGCGATTGGCCGCAGTATACACTGCTGAAGAACTTGACTATTCCTGTCGCGGCGACTACTGATCGATCTGGCAGCCGAATGCGGACGTTACAAAAAAGGAAAAAAAAAAAAAAAAAAAAAAAAAAAACCAAAAAAA